>OX421317.1:16872205-18122579 GCA_949125395.1 Diaphora mendica
AACTTATAATACCCCTCTTTTTGCATCGGGGGTTAATTACGTGTATGTAGCCAAAGCGCCTGTAGATATAATATATGATAAAAGAAATATCTACATAAAATTTGGTAATACAGCTTTTTACCTAACCTCGGGAACAAAAAAGCATAAATGATATTTATTTTGTAAGCAAATCTTTTCAGATATTTTTACACGTCGGACCTTTAAATGGACAGCTAGAAGAGGCCGGCATTTCCTAAGACTCACTCTGGGAACAAATGCCTAAACAAACCACAGAGGTGTCTTTTCGTTTTTACCCCACTGCGAAGAAGAAGAGTTTGTGTGTTTTTCGAGTGATGTATGTATGTATATTTCTTTGGCACGCCCTAGAGCCTAAATGGCTTGTCGTATTTTTATGTGAGTGGTGTCAATAGATTCGCCTTAGTCGTGAAAGTGACACTGGGTACATCAAAATTAAAAAAAAACAAAGCTAAGGATTTATGGCGCCAAAAAGCATTATAAAAAACAAAATACATCCAGTGTGGTGTCAAAATAAAGAATGTTTAACGGTGATTATGAATATATATGTATATAACTGAAAAACTAAAAAAACTATATAAACTATGTAAACTACAAAACTATAAAAAAATGAATTTATTAAAGATGGCAGATATTGACGCAGTCGGGTTTTTTTACTAATAAATAATTTTACTTGTTTTAGTCCGTGAACATTGATTACATAAAAACAATTTAAAAAACAAACTATGCGAGTACAGAATCTGGGTTGGCCTTTTGAATAAGGACCGTTAATATATTTTTCACCCGTTTAACTCGTGTAAAATGTTATTTAATATTTGCACCATTTTAATAAGTACAAGCTTTCTCGGTATTTGTTTAAAAATGGCAAAATAATGCTATTGGGAAATAGTATTGTGATTACAATATTGTTTCTAGAGCTTTCTCTTTACGAACATACTTATTTATGCACTTAACATAACCATTATAATTTATTTAAATATCGATGCTTTTAGCAAATCTAAAACTCACAAAAGTGTCAATATGTGGGTCAGAACTGTTACAAGAGAATGGCTATTCATATTTATATTATTTGTTCTTACATAATAGGCGATATTAGTTCAAAAACGATTTTTTATAAAGAAGTTACGTATGCATCTAGTATGAGTATTATAGAGCGAAATTGTGCAAGTTCTATGTATTCAGGTATACTTGGCAAGAAAACTCGAGGTCTACTTTGAAATTGAAAAACAACAACTTCAAGGTAATATGAATACGGACATAGGTACCAATTAATAGCGACACAATATTAATATTATTTATAAGGGAGTTCCGGAAGCACAGATCCGGAAATATCCTGTATATCCTATTTCAATGGCCTTAGAAGTTAGAAAACAGGAAATATATGTAACGTGAAATGTAAAAAATACGGAGAAATGTTGCGTATTTGAGCTTTCATCTATTGGAACTTGACAAACGAACAAGGCTTCACCGTGCTCAGATATTTAAGGATTTGTGAGGACACTATCAGAATATATTTAAAACCAAAAAGATATGAATTACTCTAATTGCAAAACTATGTCTTATTCATAAACTATTTTATACTAATTCAATACATACTGGGTATGCACATAAAGGAAAATCAAATAACATTATAAATGAACCACATATTTGACATATTTTAGACTTATGTGTAATAAGTTATTTATAGTTGTTGCTAAGTTTTCGTATTCAATTGTATATTTTAAAGTTGATTGCATCATTTTCATATTTATGAGGTAATTTTTAAAATAAAGGCATGAAAAATATGGAGCATTTCATTTATTATGACGTAGTCAAATTATAGTAATAAACAGGCGTCTTATTTATTGCAGAACGAAGTTTCATTAAACTGTGATGAGGACATATGCATATTTATGTCTGACTTAAAAGCAGCTTTGCCTAAAGTTAATTTGTGGTGTCAATTAATTACTCTTCAATAATAATATTATTAAGGTTTTAGTTTTATATTGTACAATTGACAGTTATAAGTAACTAACGACAGTTAGTGGTCCTCAACACAGGATAAGTGTTAGAAAATCCCACCAGACGATGACATTGATTATATCATTTTTAAATGTTTTTTTCCACATCTTTGGATGATACAGAAATTGCGACATGATAGCTTTTTTTATATATTCTTACAAGCATTCATACACGAGTTATTAAAATATAAGTAATTTTTTTACTGTCACTTGTTTAGTCGCAGTTTTATTTAATTCACCGACATCATCTGAAACAAATTCAGTCTTTTCACTTTTGTGAGATACACTGTTAGTTGCATAAGACTGAAGATTAAACATTTAAACTGCCAATCGCTTGCCGATATGCGGTCGTTACGTCTACTGACCTGGATGCTAGAGTAAGACCTACTTCCAGTTTTAGATGTGCACTTGTAGTATTATTTATATATGCATCTAGCGTAATGTAAATGAAAAACTGGTTTTTATCACGTGAAAATCACTACTGTAGTTTACTTTACTAGATTGATACTCATGATAATACTCATGATAAATACCTACTTTAAAACACAGTAACGTAAATAAATAATTACTCATAAATATTTTTTGATCACAATGTTGTCTTTTAACTTAACCGTTTTCGTTACTATAGATTTTACAAAATTACGAAAAAGGTTAGGTTTATTTATCTAATAAACCATACTACAGTATACGATATGCTTAATTAATTTGAATATGTGCTATAGCTATACTGTTTCGTGTTAGGGTAACAAAAGCTGTCTTTCGCAATTAGAACATATGAATCATATTCTTTTAACCAATTAAGTGATTCAGAAACAATGGATACAAACTTTCCTAAGATTCACAATATGTACGTCGAGGCAACATGGGGCGAAGCGCAAGCCCAAAGCGTCATGCCTACTACGACGCAAGTAGGCGCGCACGAGTCAAGGATTCTACAAGATATTTCCTTTCACTTGCGACAATGCTATTATATATTACATATCGGTAGGTATGAACATAGCGTACTCGCTGACTACACGACCTAGCTAGACTAGGTATTTATATTCTATTCAATAAATACTTATGTATGTTCGTCAAATAAATTATTATGAAGGCTACATGCTACACCTTGCCTTTATTTCTTTTATAAATTTATTTTAATGTTTGGGGGCTTGAATTATCTTATATATCTATTTGGGATAATAATTTCATCTGCATAGAACTTAGGTTCCTTTTAAATTGAAATGACAGACTGCCACTGTACAAGGATCTGAAACAACAAAGAAAATTAAGGAGAGACGTCTGCACATAACCGAAAAACTAATATAAAGATGAATGTACGGTGTGGCTAGGATAATCAAAGTTACAATACTTTAAAAGAAGTCTGTAGTAGCAATAGTGGATGAAAAGATGAGGAGATTATCCTGTTATAGGCATGTGAAGCGATGAAGAAAGTTTTAAGTGTTTAAGTTGAGAGCTAGAGAGCGATCAAAGAAAAGAACGATGGACTGCGTATACAAAGATATGGCTAAAATGTAGTAAGACGTAGTGACGATCCAAAATAAATTTGAAAGTGGCCGAGGAGGTGATGACAAATTTCATCTGCATTAGTTTCTTTTCAAATTTACAAAATGATGACGATGATGTCTAGATCTCAAGTATTCTTAAATTGAGTATGCTTGACTTACGAATCCCGGAAACGGAAACATTGTGCGGTTTTCCATAATTCGGTCTTTGTAATGGAAAGCTTATTGTTTCTTACTTATATAAAACATCAGTATCTGCACGACTTAACGTTCGAAAAAACAATAGTTAAAAAGAGAGTTTTTCTTCTCAGTAATATTTTAAATTTCATTAGAGAATTGACAGCGGTTTGGGTTCCTCCATCCAAGAAAAAAACTAGTGTTTTTTTTCTACTTTATTATTTTTAATTGTTTTGAAAATTCCAATATTCATTGCTTGTAAAAATGTCATAAACTTACCAATACGAGTCTTCTTCAAATTTCGTAATCGTGTTACACTCGTAGCACCATTCCATACGAGCCTGTAGACCATGGGCAAGATTGAGCTGCACCAATCGCGATACTATGAACTCTAAACTGCAAAACCGTTTCTGTAAAATCTTATAAATACATCATGATCAAATTCGCGAAGCCTTTCTGACTATTTATTTATATGCATAACCTTCCATGATGGCCATCAAAGCGCAACCACTTTTTCTACATACCTAGTCAAACCGATAATAAATGAATGATTCCAAAGTAACACTTTAAAGGTAAACGTGTTTAGCACACACTTTAAAGTGCACTTAACTACTTGTACATCGGCTTTTGAAATTATAAAAAAAATGTGGACAATTTTATCAACACAGACTATGAGTAGCCGAGAGTACTAGTATATTTCAATATAGCTAGTAAATGAAAGTTTTAGTTTGATTTTTAATTAAAAAAATGTTTCAAATCAAATTATGAATTGTCTTGCTTTTGTAATTGTAATTACTTAAACGGTTTCAAAAAGGAGGTTCAGGATGTCATTGTTTTATTTGCGTATATGACTTGTACTTATATATGTATGACATATACTGGTTAATTATAAAGCGAATAGTACAAGCTTATTTTCAATACAAAAGATTAGACTGTTTTAAGAACACCCAAACACTTTTGCAAATATTTATACGTTCAAGATGTTACTTTGCTTTAGTATTTACCTGTGATTAGTATGACAGCTTTTAACATTTAAAACGATTAGTAACTAAGTGGCTATAACAACAACAAAAAAATCCAAGAAGTATTTATCATCCGTGCCTACATAAAAAGCAAGGCGGCCAAGGCTAAAAATGATTCAGGATCGTATTTAATAAATAGCAACCACACAAATTATGCAATCCCGCTTTGATATTACCTACATTATTATTTGGGCATACCTACCGTTAAATTTTGATTGGAACAAATATTAGAATGGATTGACCTAACCACTACTGGTATTAGATATCGGTGTAGGTGTAATACATATTCATCAAACATTTTATTAATTTAACAAATATTTCATACCGTGGAGCTTATCTATATTAGGTATACATTTATATTTACACTCGCCAACATGCTGTGTAGCTTGGCAAGGAATTTGTTTATGTTTATTTAAAAAAAATGAATAAATTACAAAAAAAAACTATTAATGACATTTACACTATGTGTTTTCTAAGGTTTTCTATTACTTACATATGAAATATTGTCACTATATAAGTGTTAACAACAAATACCTACTTTATGTGCGAATGCGAGGTGACGAGGCTGAGGAAGACTTTCACTGCTTTCACTGTCGCAAGCTGCAGCACTTCTCGTACCACCATGCCTAATATCGCCGGTGAGCGCTGTCCCAACTCTCTATTTATTTAGATGCTGTTAACAATACAATTGTTTTTCATTGACCTGATTCGTTACTTCAATAAATGCTACGTGTTGCAAAACAAAATGGAAAGTTGGTTATGGAGTTGAGGATATATACCGATATAGATGAAGGTGATGATGTGCAACGTAAGTAACCGCCCACTGATGTCAAGGGAGATTAACGTGTTGGTGGCGCCCGCCACCTATTGTTCGGCGCTCAGCCTGTCACGCAGGCATACCACTGCGATGTGTCAAACTCATAGATAGTGGTGACATTTTGACATGCCAATGTGGTAACGCTGTCATATTGTGGCTTAGACTACATTCGTACAAATACTTAATATTGGTCTCACATGCATTTAGTATTTTTGCATAATGTTGAACAGGCAAAGACAATCAAGGCCGCACAAATAATTTATGGCAAATTCGTGCCCCAAGTTTTGTTTTCGAATTTTTGTTGCTCTTTGATCACAATAATATTAGTTTAGCGACTGACAAACTATTCAACGATCGTCATTTTATGCTGAGAGCTTATGAATAGTCATCGCCATAGTGCATTGCATCTAACGGACGATCACTTGGTCAATACCCTTGTCAAATCGCTTTTGCATTTTTGTTTTACTGCCTCATCTCTCAACCTGTGGTGATCGATGTACTGAAGTTTCAAATGTAGCTGGGTATAAAGTTAAATATAAAAACTTTCCACGAGAGGCTAATGACTCTACATCCAGGTACACAGACACATTGAAACGATCAACACGAACGAACATTTACAAGAGTAATGTATAATATGGGTAGATGAATATGTTACTTTTAGGGTTCCTTTACAATGGGTAAATTGAAAATATTGTGTATTTATTTGTAACTAGCTGAACCCCGCGGTGTTACCCGTGGTTATTATCGTACCGCGGGTAACGCCGCGGGGCGAAGCTAATCTAATAAAAAAGTAGCATTTAAGTTACTCCTTATATCATCAGCTACCTATCAGTGAAAGTCCCGTCAAAATCAGTTTAGCTGTTCCAGAGATTAGCCGTAACAAACAGACAGACAGACAGACGGAAATTGTAAAAAAAATATTTTGGTATATGTAACGTGTAAACATACATATGCATTTAGTAAAAAGCAGTTATTTTAATATTACAAAACAGGTACTCCAATTTTATTTATTTTTATAGATTCATAAATACGCTCAGGTTAAGGAACTGACATGATGACTATATTGTAAGTCACTTTTGTAGGGGTATACTTACCTCTGAAGGGATCATTTTACTAAACAAAAGATTATGGACAACAGGTATGAAAATGATTGTGATCTTTTTCTTATAGCTAACAAGATGTTTCTGGATGCAAAGAAGTTAGTACTTAGACCATAAAAAATCTCTACAAAGAAGAGGCCTCAGATGAGCAGCAGATCGATGACGTAGACTGAGAATAAGGTTAATCATTGTCCCATGATAAGAATATTAGTTACAATTCTTCATTGCGTCAACTTGCATTGCTTTCACTGTAGCTTGAAACATTTCCTATACATATTATGTGACTTTATTGTTCTCATAAGTTCTGTAATTTAAAAAAATAAACATTATATAAGAAGCCTACTATCATACTAGACCTACATTACATACTTCTTGTGTTTATAAATGACGATTGGGTTGTTCCAAATATTAGAATGAATTCTTTTGCAGATAAGACTGCCGATAATCTTCAAATCAAAATGGTTCTTTATCTGAATTTATGTGTGCTTGTGAATAGCTTTTTATAATCCTTCTTAACATCAGTAAATATCTCGCCACAATTTTAATCAAACACTTAAACTTAAGACCAAACCACTTATCGTTTGTAATATGCTCTAGACTAGGGGTACTATGTACTAGCACTCAGTGAATCACTTGTTACAAATGCAGTTACTGACTAACAGGGCAGACCTAGTCGTCTCTTAAAGAACAGACCGTGGCAGTCTGGAGAGTTGGATACAATGCAAAATTTGCCGTTTAGGATAAAAGCTTTAGAAAAGAATTATTAGGTATAATTTGATTGATGTATTAGCTTAGTTTACCGCAAATTAAGTAACTGTATAAAAGTGTAAACAGAATCATCATCATTCAATTACACAATATTTTATTTTTGCGTTTTTTACTAATATGTACGGAACTGTGGCTAACAAACTAATAATAAAAGAATTCTTGTTATTAAAGCGTCTACAACTTCAAACCCCTACACCATACTTAAGCAGATAAATGTACATATAAACATGGCGAGTCAGTGACCGTTGAACAAATACCTCAGTGTTATTGCACGGTGATCGATGAACTTCCTATCTCTACATAATTAATTTTTCATTTTATTTAAATAACTGTAAATTACGCCCATAGCGACAGTTGATTAATTGTAAAATTATCTGTTAAAAGTGAATAATAATGTTTCTATTGTACGGTAACATTTAGACTAGACAAATATGGCATGTGAAGCTTAGTTGGAGGCCTTTGGGCGGCTTAAAAACGTCCAACGGCTTGATTACGTAGCCACAACGTTGTCTTGCCAGTCCCCAACCCGCACTCGGCCAGCGTGGGGACGTATGGCCTAAACCCTCTCCTGAGAGGAGGCCCGAGCCCAGCAGTGGGACATTATGGGTTTATGATTAAATACGGCATGTTAGACTGTACAAATATTATTGACAATGATAATAATCTTTGAGCCAATAAATATGAGAGTGTATTGATTACGCATCAATGCCTATGTATCAACTTTTACTTACTTCTCTTACTTCTCTACTGGTAGTCGGGGTGGGCTAAGTTTTAATATCAGGAGAGTTATGAGCTGATAGTAAGACAATTTTAATATCTTTTCTTGGATGTGATTCAGTCAATAGTGCAGTGATATTAAATTATACTTTCCATTACCAAAAAAAATAATAGCCTGTCTTTTCTCATCTTAGTGTATATAGCTGATGATTATTATTATTTATTATTCTTGGGTTGAGAGCTAGACAACGTATGAAATACAATATTGTTTATATACTGTTTGTATTACTATATTGACAGAAAGTTGTTGCCGTAACCCTAACACTGACTTCGCTATAACATATTTCAACAGAACTTTTAGGTCTGTTAAACATCGCTTTACTTAGATCTTAATCGGTCAAGTCAATTTAAAAATTATTTCACTTAATAAAATATTATTGTATACAAACATTTGGTTGTCTGAGTAAAACCAATCATTCCATGTTGTTTCTCATCTGATTGTTCAACTATCATCATTGGCGAGTCACTGCCACTGTTGAAAGTTTTGTTGTTTGGGACTGAATAAAAACAATGCAGTAAATTTTTATGTTTTATATTTTTTATAAATTTATAAAACAGACTTACATTAGAAAAATCACATAAACTATTAAACAGACATATTAAATATTTATGTGAGTCTATATTACATATAGTAAGGTAGGTACTTAGGCTACGGACGGGATTATGACCCGGTACATTTTGGAATCACTGGAAAACATATTCGCAGTCGCTTAACTTTACTGTATTTGAGCCAAATAATTCAATGGTTTCCTAACAGCAAATATGTAATCCAAGTAAATCACACTTTTGAATTTTTATATCAACTACTTAGAGCTCGAGAGACTTGAGATCATGGCTCTATTTAATAATGGCCGTCACCTGTGGGATCATTAAGCCATGGGTAGTTGGTTGGGCATCTCAAGCATGTCTGCAGGTTTATGGTTTCACCGGGAACCTCCTTAGAGGTAAGCTTGCAAGAGTGGGGCACCCAACAGGCAGGAATACCTTCTACGGCGCACTTTTCCCTCCAGGGTTCAAAGTTCTTAGCTTCGCTGACAGTACGAGGATTTTGAATCCATTGAATTACTTGAGTCATGGTCGTGAAGTAAACGTCGTTACGACTTTCCAGAATTTCATCGACCCAGTACAAGAATGCTTCTAAAAATTCAGGATTATTTTTAAGCCATGCGGCATGGAAGTATAGTCCCAAGGGGGCTCTATTTTGTTCATAGTGACGATCAAAATTGTGGTTCAAGAAGTTATAAAACTGATCTCCGGTCAAAATATTGGAACAGGAGTCAACCATAGCGCACCCAGGTAAGTATTCATCATTGCTGGGGTCTTCACGACGGTCAAGTTCATTCATTACCATTTCCCAGACGGCATGGCTCCTGGTAGGACAGCTCTGCAAGTTACCGTGGCAACGGTGTGGCATTCTGAAGTACATAGTGTAGGGCCATAGGGGTGGGTTTGATAAGGGAGCTGTAATGGTACTGTCATACAAGAAGGCTTGTTCTTCCATCATAGTGAACTGGTTGTTGCCACCGACACGTAGGTAAGGTGCTCGTACACCAACTACGCTGTTGTCCGTAATGCTAGAGAACTTCTCGATGATGACCCTCATGCCAGCCATCTCCTTTCCCCAGTCATCGACCGTAGCGTTACTCCAGAAGCGTTCGTCATCATTGTGCCTAAATAAAATATATTTGGATTAGCATAGCAATATTATAGTTCGTACGACCGGAATGGCACATTTATTGGTTCAATAATAAGTATATGTGTAACTTTAGTTTCACTTCAACCTTCAATACCAATTATCATAAAAAAATATTTATTCTCAAGTTATACCTAAGTTTTTTGAAAGTATGGAGCTAGTTATTTAAAAGATTTAAAACGTCCTTGTGTAGAGCGTAGAAAGGTTAATTGTGAATAACTTACGTGATTGAATGTACGGCAATTTCATGGCCCTTTCTGTGAGTTTCCTGGACAGCAGAGTAGTTACTGTACTTGTGTGAAACGAAGAATGTAGCTTTGATGTCGCAGCCGTTTGGATTCTTACGTTTTCCGTTAAAGATTTCTTTGTACAATTCTATGTTATTGTTGTTGATAGCGTCATCAAAAGTAATGGTGATCATCTGAGGGACATCTTTGGCGGGTAGATCACCGGGGATGACAGTACCATCTTCGGAGCAGAAGCAGTCAGGCAACACACACTGAGTGGGGTCGCACGGTGGCGCACTGTTGGGATCGTTGTCGATATCTACAACAAATAGAAATCGCAATATATTCTGACACTAATTACTTCTTTACTTAAAATTAATTACTTGCGTTTATGAGCATATATTATTGAAATATTTCATGAAATGACAATGAAATCTGTAGTGTAAACGAAATGTTACAAAACTGTCGTCGTTTTCAACTCGTCAACTTATGTTCAAATAATCACTAATCACACTAGTACCTAGACCACGTTATTAAGTAGAATCGTATTTTAGCTAACTGGTTGTCTTTGACTTTAGAATACACCTAGTTTTAATAAAGGTTAAGCGTGATAAACAACTTGTTTAGTAATGTAATGTCTGTAGTTTATCATGGAAGGATACGTGTTCTGTAGACCAGTCGTGTCTGCACCCGCCAGCATAATATATGAATCTTGGGCGGGGCGAGAGTCGGAACCAGTATGGGTACTTTCGCTCGATCAAATTACTCGACAGAGCTGACACACACTGGATTTCACTTTTGATAAAGCTATATTAATCAGTTTGTAATACATATTACGTAATATACAAAGCTTATTTTTGTAAAAAAGAGCTCTGTCTCAACACCCTACAAACATAACGAATTGCATACTCAGATATAAAATTCATTGAACTGTATTGAGGTTTTTTGACTGTGAGAATTAACTTTATTGAAGTCTTTGTTGATATGCACATATATTTGCTATTGATACGTGAGGTACAAGAATGGTGACGCACTTCCAACTCAGGGTCCTAGTGACTGGTGAATGGAGTTTTGTATCCGAGTCAGGTACCTAATTATAATTCAAAGTGATTTCAAGTCATATAGCGAGTCAGGGAACTTTATTGTATGAACCGTGTAGCGTGAACAGCGTACTGATGTTGAATGTGTGTGACATGTGAATCTAGAGCTTTCTAACCAACATTTAATGCACATAAACGATATCATTAACTCACGAAATATTAGTTTAATCAATCAATTAAATACCCTGTTTGAAAATTATGAAAAAACATTGAGATGTTTTTGGGCCAAGTGATTGGCATTTCATGCGGGTCGGTCGGTCGTCATGCCTAACGACCTAGTTCTTATTTGAAGATTTGTATTCAATTATTTATTTAAATTTTAAATTTTATTATATCTATTATTAAATATGTTTAAGCATGAAGACACAAGGAATCACAGGAATCTAATCGCAAATGATGTTTGTAATACATGGATATATTTATATAATAGGTGCAGATGTATATATACATTACTGTAAATATATGCATCATTACGGTCAAAATAGTTTATATATCATAAAACCTCTACCATTTATTACTAACCCATAAGTGCTACCTCATCCTTCCTTGGCATCACCTAATCGATTGACTGGCAAAGAATGCCCTAGGCATTAAGTCCGCTAATGCACATATTTGTGCATAAAGTTATAAAACAAATAGTTTGTACTATAATTATGGTAATTGAAGGTGTACTCACCACAAGTATTCTCATCAGAACCATCAGCACAGTCCTTTTCACCGTTACAAAACAGACCACGCTCGATACAGTTCCTGTCCCCACAAGCGAGGTGACCGTCTTGACACAGAGGCTCGTCAGTGTATAATAAAGGCTTTGCCTTACGCTCCTTATTCTTCATTTGACAATTTTTGACGGCGTCTTTCCAATCGCAGGTCTGTTTTTCAATATCAAAGTACAAACCAGCTGGACAACGGATGGCTTGGATACCCTGTTACAAATAGATTTTTGTTTGTAAACTTATAAGTTTATTAATAAAGGTTAATTTTCTGACTACGACGAAGAATAAGATGAAATGATAGTTACACTGATAATATTATGCATGTGTAACATTTAAATTCGTCTAAATATCTTGAAGCTATGTAAAGTACTTCATTTATTTCCACAATGCCTTAAGGTTAACTGGTAGAGAATGCCTTTGGCATTTAGCCAGCCTGTGTATAAAATATGTGCATAAACTTTAAATAAATACATAGGTGATTAGGAAAGTTTATGGATTTGGTTATTTCAATTCGGAGGGCCATCGAAATTACTGTCTACAAAATTGAAAAACGATGAAAATGAATCAAAAATGTTTATTAGGTTAATCTTATGGTTTTAATACTTAAGATTTTGATATTTAGAAAATCGACTACAATTTCGTATATGCGGACAGGCACTTATAGCAATAAGATATTATAGTTAACGTACGTAATTATCAGTACAAGAATAACAGAGTTACTGTCAAGGTTCGAATGTTGTCACTTTTAACAACAAAAAGCTCGGCATGACTATAAATAAACAACAGGAAGGTTTTTATCATATTTGTATTTATTTACTTGACTTGTTTTCACTGCAGTGAAAACATGTTTTGAACATTTTAAATATTTTATTAAACCTAAAAAAACAATAACTACATTCTCTAGTAACTAATATAAGTGTTTATCAAAAATGATCGGATCTATAAATGGTTTTGGATAACGTGCTAATTTTTTAATTCAATACAGCCTAATTAACAATTCACTTGTTTTTCCATCTAAGCAAATGTTCAACGGGTACTTCTTGTAAATTACTATACAGCAGAGACATCCGTGGAGGATATTGTGCTAACTTGTATAATTATAACAATCATCTTTAGGCCGAGCGAGTGAAGCCGGCCGGCGCGTGTTCTTACATTACCTTGAATGGCGTAAGAACGCAGCAGTAATACCCACCCACAAATACGCAATGCTCTGTTGTTTATATTGAGGACAAATTTCTAACGTTTATTGCATTTCGCATTTTTAATTATACTACTTTAATCGTACTTGTATTAAAATTCCTCAGCGATTAAGCAATTTACAATTCAAAATAGCTCCGTACATTTTTCATAATAACTCTTTAATATTCTCAATGTGATCCAGTTTGAAAGTGGCTCACATTCCTCATAGTACTGGCATAAGGACGTATTTACTAAAGAATGTATGGAAAAGTATTCATCTATATATGGCTAGTACTTACGGAGGCAGTGCACTGGATGACGTCGCGGCAACTGTCGCCCTCGCCGGTCACCAGGCGGAACCATTCGCCGGCGTCCTTGCTCTTGCAAAGTTCTTGTTCCAAACTGTCCTCTTTCTTAGCTGTGGCGTTCTCTGCCTGTCGCCGCCATCGGTGCAACCGTTCCGATTCGGCCGATGCTGCATCAATAATTCACAATTAAATAACTGATTGCTTCCTTCGATAACTATTATCGAAATCAGCGAAAAGGTTTGTTCTAAAGGAAGTAATTAAGGGCTCTGAATACCAATACTGGTTATGATTCGGCCTCAACTATTCAGTTTCACATTTAGGATAGTCTGGTATAAACTTAATATATGGTTTTTGATTAAACATTTTCAATTTACCGTTTTTTACATATTAGAAGTGAAATGTCACTTGGAAGCGTATAAAGTGTCTAAATGCCAAAGGTGGGGTGAGCGCTCATGACATTTGACTCGCATCGAAATGTCAGCGCTTGGGCAAGCGACAAGGACGACTCTTTCTATGTCTTCTGTCTGTATTAAATTGTACATTATGCATGGCATTTGATTTGTGTGTCGATTAGCCTGACGAAATTATTATAATTCGGAAAGGTTACGGAATAGTCGATCTCCTCGAAGCGTAGTATATCCCAGATAACGTGATGATATGCCTATTAGGAAACTATTATTTTCCATAATTTTATATAAGATCAGTTGTAACATGTAGGCATTAATGATATGATTTATATTAATCAAGAAATTTAACACATCGACGGTGTTCTGTCAGTGGACTCAGTGGCAACCGTCGATAAGAAATCCACGAATGGTTTTTACGAAGTTGTGAGTGTCAACTGCTTTATAACATGCGTACCTACTTTGCTTAGGTAACATTGAAAGTAAAAAGAAATACCTATATGTACTTTTCTGTAGATGCGTGTGTGAGCCGTGTGAGCAGTGAACACGTAACACTAGGAAACTGAACTCTCACACCATTATCTAACTGTCTCATTTGCACTAGGCGTTGCGTGACATTAATATTATTTTTTTAAATTTTAAATTAAATGTAAAGTAACAGTTACTTTTAGTTAATTTACGTCGCATAAATTTGATTCTCTAAAGAATAGAGATGCAATACCTACTATGGTTATAAGTACTAAGATTATTTCCAATAAAAAAAAAAGGTTTACACGTTGTGATTGGAGTCGGTTTCATTCAAATAGTTTACGACATGAGTGTGTGTATACATACACATATTTAAGTTATTTTCATTGTTTGGTTCAAAGTTGTCTGTTGGCACAATACCTAATCGCGAACTGCGAAATAGAAAATAGGTAGTACTTCAACATATGACTTTGAATGCATAATAAGTTTCTAAATATTAAACAAAACCATTAAATCTTAATTTTTATTAATAGAATAAAAAACATTAAATAATAATTTATGACGGCATCATATTGAACGTCGTATTTTAAACTAAGCAGGTTGACCTTGAAACTAATTATACAATGTAAGGAGTGAGTTTAAACAGTTCTTAAGACAAAAATAAATTATAAAATGTAAGTAAATTTCGACAACTAATGCTTACAAAATATACGGTGACAAACGAACATACGGAACATACCTACCAAACATTGTTAGTGGTTAGAGTAGTTTACACTAACTAGTTCTCTTCAACCCGGATCTATCGTGTGTGTTGCTATGACATAGCGACAACTTCTTAGTTTCATTAATCTTTACTTAAGAGAAATAGAAGATGTACAAGTAAAATTTTAACAAAAACCGACTTCAAGGTTCGACTCGATTTCTCTTGGATGCCATCATCAGATCTTAGTGTCCTTCTCATGGTACCACCTTTGGGATATCTCCTTTCCATTAATAAAAAAAGAATCATCAAATGTCGGTTCGTAAACGACGAAGTTATCCGCGAACACAAATAAAAAAAATAAAAAAAACATAGGGTCGAATTGAGAACCTCCTCCTTTTTTGAAGTCGGTTAAAAATAACACGAGTTTAAAATGTTTAGTACTTTGTGATATCTAATTAAAGTGCCAGTTAATGTTATCGTACTCCCTCGATTCGTAGAACGAAGCGCGTTGATGTCTATTGTATCGAACTAGAAAACATCGGTATTGTTTTGTCTTATTTTTTGTTAAACAACTGAAAATTTAATTTTTATTTTGTTTTTGTTAATCGGTGATTTTAATTATACTTCAGTGCTATTGAATAACTTTAATGAAGCACTTTAAGTTGTCTAAATCAAGCAAAAGTCTTTTTAGCCTACATTAAATTAAAGGTATAATTTTAATGTCTTTTTCAATTTTCAACGAGTCTACTCTAAAATTATAAATTATTTAAAAAATTATACTTATTACTTTTTAGTTTTCTAGTCACAGATATACATAAACGTAATTAATTTTCCTTAAATCTTTCCTTATTTAATCCTTTAACGACCTAATGAATTCATGACAAATCTAAAGTTATAAATTGTCTATGATGTCGTTTACACCTGTTTGTTTTCAAGTAGGTATTGTGTACAGCATGAATAGCAAACGACGAATGTGGGAATGAGCGGGTCCGAGTCGGTCCGGGCGTTGACCGGGCGCGTTGTTGGAATACCAACAAGCGGCCTCATGAATATTCAGCGCTACCGCTCGACTTTCCTTCTGCAGTAAACAGGCACAGGCGGAGGTAATTTCTGCTAACGGGAGACGGACGATATTTCCGTACGCGGAAGTAAACAGCGTTCACCTTGTATACGTCACTCATATACGACCACGGTGACGACCTCCGTGGTACAGACAATTTAATCTCACTTCACGTTTCACTTTTCAAGAAATCAACAACATTATGTAAGGTGATAACAAGCATCCTGTTTATGTTTTGATACTTCTTGTATAAATCTTCTCTGAAATCATTAGTTAAGGGGACGGGATGTGGTAGGTATTTGTACGATTAAACTTGACCATGAAAATAGTAGCAGGTAATAAAATAAAGCGGTATATGGTTATGGAGTAATAGATTAAGAAATAACCTTTATTATGATCACCTTTTTCCATTTTCCCTGAACTTTAATAAGTTTAGTGACGCAAAACAGTTATTTTTTTACTCTACTGCTATAAATACGCACTAAATAACTATTTGACAGTCAAGTCAAGACTGCCTCGGCGGCGCAGTGGTAGCGAAAGCGACTGCTGTTCTTGAGGTCTCGGGTTCGATTCCCGGGTCGGACCAAATGTTTGTATGATCTGCAAATATTTGTTTCGGAGTTTGGGTGTTTTCTATGTATAATATGTATGTATTTACATAAAAAAAGTATATATGTAATTATATCAGTTGTCTAGTACCCATAACATAAGCTCTGCTTAGTTTGGGACTAGATGGCGTTGTGTGTTCGATGTCCTAAACATTTATTATTATTTAATTGAACAATGACATTTGATAGTGAGCAGCTCATGCTTTCAGAAAACGAAAAATGATTTTCTATTTATTATTTTTAGTCATTTTAAGCTATCATTTACTTTTTAATCTGTATTTCTAGGGTGCACAATTTTAATTAAATCGGATCATTTGATTTTTTTCTAAACTACACTAAGACATTTCATTAAGTACATAGACAAGAAAGATTTGTAGGCAATGATTAAAGAAATATGTCAACTTTCGCTGCCCTTCGCTTCAAGAGAAATGAAAGCTTTTTTGCTAGAGAGCAGGATCACTCAGGCTTATTTAGTGGGCCACAATTAACAAGATAATGTTTGATAGGTGAGACGTTAATTAGAGACATGTATACGTCAATCTTGTAGCCATGTAAGTACATAACGTAATGAGTGAGGCCAATATAATCAAAACGTATAGATAGACATGTATGTATAAGTGATAGGCGAATGGATTAAGCAACATCAACATTCACTTGTATTTTTTTTATGTAACTGTCGAAAGGTTGCACATGAACATGGAAATTAGCTGATGGATATTTTGGTAGGATTTAAACGATTGTACAGCATGTGACGCTGAAAGTAGATATTTAACTTTATTTGTACGGATTTTTTTAATTTTTTTAATGAATATGCGGGCAAACGAGCAGACGTATCGCCGCCCATGGACCCGCAACACCAGAAGCGTCACAAATGCGTCGCTGGCCTTTTGGGGATGGGGGGGGAGGTAGGGGTAGGGTTTTGGGGGGAGGTAGGGGTAGGGGATTGGAGGGTTGGGCCTTCGGTATCCTCACTCACTCGGTGAAACACAGCGCAAGCACTGTTTCACACCGGTTTTCGGTGAGGCCATGGTATCACTCCGGTCGAGCCGGCCCATTCATGCCGAAGCATGGCTCTCCCAGAATGAAGAGACTTACAAAGTGAAAACCGTTACCAGGTGTAGGAGAACGTGTTCCGTGAATTTATACTACTAATATTATAAACGTGAAAGTTTGTAAGTATGGATGGATGGATGTTTGTTACTCTTTTACGCAAAAACTACTGAACGGATTTGGATGAAAGTTTACAGTAATATAGCCTATACATCAGAATAACACATGGGCTACTATTTGCAACAATAACCGACATACACTCGGGCGGAGCCGCGGGCAACAGCTAGTTTAAATTATAAAATTCATCAAAAATAATCACATTTGTTTAAATAGATAAATGTTGATACTTTTATTCGGCTTTCGTTTTTATTTGGCTTCAAAACACAGGCTTTGGAATCTCGAAATGCATGATATCTTGTTAACGTGTGTGTTAATGTGTTGATAACTAGCTTTTGCCCACAGCTCCGCCCACGTGTGTGTCTGTTATCGCGGTAAAGAATAGCCTATGCCCTTTCTCTAGTATTCATTGAAATCGGTGCAGCGATTTAGCCGTGAAATGGTAATAGACAGATAGTTTTTTTCGAATTTATAATATTAGTATGAATTTGGTGCCATCTTATTTTAAATGTTACTTATAATAAGTACTTTGTAACTCTATATGGAGCCCTAATTACTTTTATTTTAAAACTCTTTATTAATTGCATTTTAATAATGTTTAAGTTGTCTTTGTTAATCTATAGAAATAAAAAGGAATCGTCAAAATGTATGTACGCCCTTAACTTCCGATCGGCTGCACCAAATTAAAAAAATCTTTTTTTTATGTGTTCTTTATTGTTAGGAAAAGGTATTGTAAAGGTGTACAAGAAAAATTAAAAAATAATGGCAAAGGTTTTTTTTTGGTCCACGATTGTACACTGCCTGTGGGAAGCTGAGACAGATATGTAAATAGGGCGGTACGAAGATCGCCGTGGTAGCTAGTTTTTATATAAAAGGTGAAAAGCGATTCTATTAATGCTTTTGTATACATAATGCATATACATAGACAATATTAATGAAAGTTAGAATAACATGTCAATTTAAATAAAATAATGAAAAACCCTATCGGCATATTTAATTGAAGATAAAAAATGTAATTGTGTTTATTTAAAGTTATTGTAGTTATTTTTTACTTACTTATTACGGACAGAATTAACTTCTTATTTAATTATTATCATTGCATGGATCACAAATGAGTTGTCAACAAGATGGCGTAATATAATATTATTGAAACGTAAAAAAAATGTTCTGTGTTAGTACAAGTTATTAGCAGTTATATTGTACTAGCTGACCCACGCAACGTCATTTACGTCTCCTATTGCCTGTAGCGTGTACTATCCAACACTGAAATAATTTTTCAAATCGGACCAGTGGTTCCTGAGATTAGCGCGTTCAAACAAACAAACAAACTCGTCAGCTTTATAATATTAGTATTGATATATTGTGTTTTAATATCGGGAGCATTTATGTATTATTTCTCTATATTGTCATTTTTTTAATGTTTGTGATATTTCAGACGTAAATGATTGTTTTCAAAATGTGTTTGTTTGTACACAATCAAGTGAAACCGTGAACAGCCTGTAAAAAAGAAATATAAGAAATATTTTAACCGTTCGCTAAGACTATGGCATCGATGAATTTCAACACAACATTAAGTTGGAGTTAAAGCCTGTCTACGTATCACTCACGTGGCGCAACCGACGCCGCGACGTGACCTACAGACCTAAAGATCTGGAAATAACATGTGGACAACTGATAAATAAACTTCATAATAGTTTGCCAATATTTATATAATCGTTGCTTTTATAGGTATTGTGACAGCGCGAAGTGCCTCCATATTCATTGTTCTTATCGGAGAAAAGAATCTTGTCGCGACGTTATACGTCATGGCTTTTGCAACACTTTCAAGCTAAGTTATTAATAGTTACAACCAACTATTCACATAGAGTTATGTATAGTTACATATGAACTCAAATTATTGAGCGATAACAATTGTTATTCATTATTTTTAATTTATTTAATTAAATGAAATATGTATCTAATGTATACATTAACATTATGCTGACCTAGTTTAACAATAAAGAAATCGCTTCATAATTTTTATTTGTAGGTTAATTAAATAAAATTGTTTTAAAAAGAGTCGATTAAACTATTTTAATAACATTTTATTACATCTACGAATTCGATTAATGCACCGTTCCATTTGTACCTGTACAACAATTATATTTACATCATTTGCATATTTTATATAGTCAAATTTTCAAAATGAAATCATTTGAACATATACATATTTCACAACTAATAGGGTAAGGTTGTTTGTATGTATGTATATTTAGCCAACCGGCTTTATTCGTGATGACCTTGGTTTCTTGACTATTTGAACGATAGGTATTTTTAAATAAACCTTACTAATGTCATGCAGGGGACGCGCCGGAGAGCAATTAAATGTCACCAATGAGCATGGATAGCAGCTAAAGAATCGCGTAAAATTGTTACAAGTTGTATGAGATTATACTAAGTTATGGAATCAGGCGTTACTTTGCGGAAATCCATGACATTAAATGCTATGAAATATATTTAGCTTTAATTCCGCGAGACAAATATCCAGGTCTGAAAGCAGGACAAAAATCCCACCGTCATGCATACTCACATGCACATATGGGTATCATGCATATGCACACATACAAAACAAGTGAGAAATAATTAGCGTGCCATGCAACCAAACCTATACTCGACACGTGTTTCGCCCCTCCATGGGGCATCCTCAGGAGATGTTGACTCGTCGAGCGTTTGAGCTCAAACGCATATTATTATGCATAATCATAAATTAAAAATTTTAAAAATCCCCTTAACGATTATACTAGGCACGCGTGAAGCACTTAATCGAGTAATCATACGCCAAAAATGCCTTACATCATTTTGGAAAAGAACTGTTGGACCGATATTAACCAAACATAGCTAAGGAAACTATCTTTTAAATAGAAAAAAACGCATCGAAATCGGTCCATCTGTTTGAGAGCTACGATGCCACAGACAGACACACACACACAGGCAGACATCGACGTCAAACTTATATCACCCCTCTTTTTGCATCGGGGGTTAAAAAGGAGGTATAACGAATTATTGAAAAAAGATTATAAGCAAAACTTAAATCTCATTATTTTTTAATGAACATTCTTGTGCCAGTGGCTCAATCTTAAATGTACTTTTACGGTTCTTGACTTTTGATCTTTCCCTGCTTACTACGAAGCATAATGTTTTGTTTACCTTTAAGATTTGTGCTTATAGTATTCTATTTTCAGATTGTGTTTAATTTTAAATGTTAAATCGTTTTAAAAATAAAGTTATGGCTTTGTTAATATAATTTTGTAATTTAAATAGAAACTAAAAATCATAGAAACGACGAGTGATATGGTCATTTGACGGAGTTTCTGCCTATTTTACTCGTTAGCATACGACAATCCTCTAGGGCCAGTTTGTAACGTCGTCGAATCGTGTTTGTCGTAGCAGTCTCGCTGCCCTCGACACTATGTAGAATGTGACGTCATCGCTGTGGGCGAAGGCGTAGCGCAACACGGAACGAATGTGAAAGTTCTCTGCAACCGCAGTGCGCAGCCACAGCAGGTGCTAACCAATACTTTAACTAAATACGTCCTAATTACAACCTCTAACGTAACCATTGAAGATAGATCCTAGTTGCATCTTGTTACATGATTCTACAACTTACATATTCAAGCACTTTCGATAGGCCGTGAAACACGAATCCAAGTGTACCGAATGTTCAGTGATTGTTACTAAAAGTAAATATGCAACCAGCTATTTATTTTCGCAATATTAGAACGCTCGGTTAATGCATCACGGAATTCAATTAGTCGAAAAGTTTTCACAATATCACTGCATTCGAAGAGTGGAGAGTGAATACACGAAACAGATTTGAGTGACTATCCTTGAAGGTTCTGCGTTGTTGTCCTTTGGCCGATCGATGGAAGGCGATCGCAGTCGGCTGCATTCATTCGAAACTTTGCGTAGACACTGTCTATCTCGCGATGGTCGAGAACGGGCAACTTCACTGTTCACTAAGTGTGACACTGTATTGACGCAATCACAAAATTATTGGCAGAAGTACGAATGTGACATCGTGTCACCCGTGACGTCGCAAGATCGACGGTGTCTGGATGCGTAAATAAAGGTTAGGACTCACCGCAGGCAAACAAGAGGCACGCGGCCAGAGTAGCGACACGGGCGTAGAGCGCCATGACGGGATCACAACAGGTCGTTGCGCGGCTGTCGTGCGGTTAAATAGTGGCCTCAATCTGCGCCCCGCCCGCCCCGCTCACCCACACCGCTTGCACCTCTGCCAACACCCTTCGCACTCATCAGCTGTGAATCACCTGCATCATCAGGACCAGCGGCGCATCTGCAGCTGCTAATGCATACACACTTTCGTCACGTGTCCTTAGTTTAGCACTATGTTATATAAGACTTATACAATTTCGAGAGGGACAGTGATGAAAATATTCTATCAGTAGTTGGGCTTTGGTTTTAAGAGTCAAGTATCTGTACTCTGTCATAGTAGATAAAATATTAATACTCGTATAATGAATTATCTAATCGAATGCAATATCGGGACTTATTAATGTGTGTATTTACAAAAAAAATGTATATAGTATCAGTTGTCTAGTACCCATAACACAAGCTCTGCTTAGCTTGCGACCAGATGGCGTTGGGTATTAGACGTCAGAAAAAAAAAGACGTGTATCGATCTCCGGTGTGGTATTCAATTCCTTACCATCGACTCTAAGCCTATATCCAATACAATGTAACAATATCGCAATACATTTTACTGACATCTAGATTTCATCATCGTGTACCTCATCAATATGCAATTATGTTGTTTGTCAAAATAAATAAATAATGGATGAGATGTAGATATCTTTTTGTTTTAGACTTTAGAACCTTTTCCCATTATCGATAGTGACAATTGTTTATATTTATTCTACTATGTTGTCAAATCCGATGTAAATCAAGTACACAGTAGCAAACAGTTTTATTAAATCACTAACGTGTAAAAACCAAGGCTGGAAGGAAGGTGACGTTAATGACGAATGAAGGACGTTATTTCTAACCGCAAAATAAGTAACTTTCTAGTTTAACAAAAAACATGTACATAATTTAGCATAAATCTAATTATAAACCCTCGCCCAATAAAATAGCAAAATTAAATCTGGGCATCGCTTCAATTTATTATAATGTTTGCAGAACAGACGTCACCTATATCTTTACTAAAGTCTCGAATATATAAACAGGTTACCCTCCGCGTAGTAATCAACGTACTAAAGTCGTCTTTGACTGATGGATGGCAAGTATAATTGAGTTGTTACGAACTAAGTATTTGTTCTTCCGTATGTTTTCAAGTGCATTTTGTTTGGGTAAATAAATGATCATGATGGACTAAGCTGACATTTTCCAGATGTAAAATGTATCTCTGGTTAATATTGAAGTACAAATCGTACAATCGTAAAAAGTACAATCGTTTGCAACTTCTAACACAAAAAAAAAACGAAATTGGTATAGTTTTTTTAGGTATAGCTTTAGTTATTAGTTGTTGAAATAGTACTACGGATAAATGTGACTCTGTAGAAACATAGTCCTACTTTGAAGATATTTGCAAAACTAATATTACTCATGAAAACAATTTGAATACAAAAATACACTAGTAGCAAGTAACTAGTCAGAAAAAACTAAGCAAACATTGTTTGAAAAGAAATTTCTTAAAAGTGTTTATTTTATTATTAGCTTGATAATGTGAACAAACTTAATTGGGAAAAAAAAAATAGTACTTTGAAATATTGAAAAAGTGTGCAAAATACACAACTTTTTTGCGTAACTTATGAGCGTTAGATCATCTAGTCAGTACTATTCATGTTACATTTTATAGTAACCAATTTTTATGGTAAACTTGATGGTGAATATGCATAAACATAAAAATAGGCAGTATTTCCAAGTCCCGTGACCGTAAACAGCACTACCATCGAGTTTGTGTATGAATACATCTACCTTGGTCTATCCAGCTCGGCTGGCACAATTTCGATCGGGAGGCTGATAGAAGGATTCGTATGGGCTGAGCGGCGTAAGGCAAGTTACGTCATATTCGTTGATACCGCAATCACTAAAGACCAAGATTGGCAACCAGCGTAATGACGTACGTAACGAAGACGTGGTACTGATATTCACCTTCGGACTGGTCCACAAGTTATATTAGCTCAGCGTGTACTGAAGCGTGCGATGCTGGGTCTATATGTCCGATAAATTTCGTAAGAAGGTTATTCGATAGAGAACTATAGTAACCGACATCAGATGGAGAATCAGTACGCTAAAGTGCAAATGGGCCGGTCATGTCTTCAGACTACCTGATAGGCGCTGGAACCAAAATGGACTAGAGTGGAGCAGTAAACGTGATGTAGGTCGCTCTGCAGCACGACAGACCTACGATTTAAAGAAAGTGGCTGGCATCGGGTAGATGCCGATCGCCCAAGACCGGTACTAGGTATAGGTGGTAATGTTGGGCTTGAGCCGACCAAAAAATGCACACGTATGAATGAAAGAAAAAGAAATCTCTTTAACCTGAACATACTTTGAGTCATCTAAGGCTTTCAGATAACCCCCTCCTGTGTGGGACCTCCAATGTTTCCTCATTACCCCAAAAGAGCGTGCGTGATACGAAGCGCTCACGCTGCCATCCGGTCTTGCTTATCCTAAGGTGACCGGTGGCCTCACCTGTCACATCCATACTTGACGTCTGAATCGTCTACGGCATCTGGCACTCTTCCGAGTCTGGCGGACCCGGAGGGTTCTAAACCTCTCTTCGCTCTACCAACTACCAACTAATTTATTAATAGAATACACGTTTTATGACCTACTGAAATAGGTATCTTAGCATGTTGCAAATCTCGATATGTTATCATCTTACCGAAGATAATGTCAAAGTGATGATTTTGTCGGAATCGATCAGAGTAAAATTTCTGGAAGTCCCGTAACTATTTCCTATTTTTCAACCTTTTCTTTTCTGTTTCGTAGCTGCTGATTAGATTCAGTGAATACACGTATAAATGTGGTGACTCTCACTCCGGCTTGTTCCTGGTGCAAAGTATGTCCGTTGCAATCCATCGAGACAACGTATCATAGGTACTTTTGCACCGGGAACGATGCAGGGCGGGTTAATTGCCGTAAATTGTTTTATTTTAATTTATTTCCTTAATTGCAGATTTTATTATTGTCTATATTTTTTATATTTTGATGAAATAAAGAGAATGAGAATTATATAAAAAACACTTGAATATTAAGATACAAATCAGTAGATTGTGTGTAGGTACTTTAGTGTGTGTGTTATTTGGCTTGCAATCGATTTCTAGTTTTTTATTTATTTTATAAATATTGATGACTTTTAGTACAGTAATTAAAGAAGAGTACTCAGTTCTTTGTACTCGTAGTACTTTATCAGTCAGTCGGTTTCTCAAGGAATGTTTTGTATAAACGACTCCGTTTAGTCGCTCTTTTTACTTAAATAAAAAAAAAAATTATATTTTATTATTAACAATACATTTTTTTTTACAATTGCTCGTTGGTAGAGAGCCTTATAGGTTTTTGAAATGTTTTATTTCACTAATGTATAATTCATAAATACTTTTTCAAAGTATTTATGAATTATATGAACGAACTGGCCGGTCGAGCCGGCCCGTTCGTGCTGAAATCAGCGTGGCTCTACTACCTCTGATATTTCTATCAAAACTTACTTTTTGTAAAAAAAAAACCTTCGAGTTTATAGTTAGCAATAATAATGTCAATTTTATCCAAGTTTCATAGTTTTGTATAACAGCACAGAGAAGGGTGGTGTGTAAAACCTGTATAGATATAAATTAGATTTTTGATCAGTTTATATTTAAAACTAGCTGACCCGGCGAACTTCGTGCCGCCATATTTACATATCTGTCTCAGCTTCCCACAGGCAGTGTACAGCCCGGACAAAAAAAAAAAATCCCGTTATCTTTTTTTTTTCTAACAAAAAAAGAATGAATGAAATCGGACTATGTGTTATTGAATTACAACTAAGTAAACATTTTGGCTTTCATCCCCTCTCTCCAGGAAACCGTGCTGAATTTCGGGATAAAAAGTATCCTATGTCCTACCTCGTAGTATGGACTCAAATCATGCCAAGTTTCATTTGAATCCGTTCAGTAGTTTCGGCGTGATGCGCGGCCAAGATACAGACAGACAGACGGACAGACAGACAGACAAAAATGAAAAAATTACAGTTTTGGCTTCAGTATCGATAACAGAGTGCAAAAAAAAAAACAAAATATCTTCAATGTACAGAATTTGACCTGTTACATTTTTATTATAAGTAGTATAGATAAGTATATATTTGATAGTTTACTTGTATGCGTTGGTTATGCTTTTATGTTTAACCCCAAACTTAATCGTCAGTCGTAGTTTATACCCATAAATAAAAAAAAAACTCAAACGATGTACAACTTACCATCTTTGAGTCGTGGGCGTGCTACTCACAGATGGTACATTTTGCATCGTGTTCACAATCGCCTGTTGCGTTTTGTTTAGTCACTAGCATTGTCTTGGTTCTACCGTAAGAAAGTACTTAAGCTGAGATGCAATTTTTTTAAAAGTGACATTCGTAAGCTATAAAAAATTACATAACATTCATGATTCATCAACAGCATTTATTGTCTATTGCTGGACAGTGTTTATTTTCTTCTCGGTTTGAATTCAGAGATGTGGGCGTAGTGCTTATACAATGCATGATGTATATGAACCTCGATTTATTAAAAATATCTTCATAAGTAAATAGTTTAACATTATTAATTTTAAAGCAATTTGTTCACTTTAAAGAAACAGTAATTTGATAATGGTGTGAGTTGTAGTTAAATTCATTGTGTGTGACTACTAGACGGCGTTCCGCTCGTTTGAAGTGAGCGACGCGTATAGTATAGAGCCTCTTAGAACTAACGTTAAGTCAAGGCCATGTATGACAGAGGGCTCCTTTAATTGAAATAATAGGTCTTTACCTATAAAATTGCCGCTTTGTATGCAATAAGTGAAAGTACTTATTTTTTAAAACTTTTTAATTTCTGTTATTTGAAGTAATCACCCATGCAATCGATGCATCTTTGCCAACGCATTGGCATTTTTTTTGATGCCCTTCTTGAGAAAATCAGCTGGACGGGAGGCAAAAAACTCTTCAAAGGCATTTTGTACTGCCTCTTGGGAATTGAATTTTTTACCCACTAAAAAGTTGTCAAAATTTTGGAAAAAGTAATAGTCGGTAGGCGCAAGGTCTGGTGAGTATGGCGGATGAGGGAGAGCTTCCAACCCCAGCTCTTGCAGCTTGGAGACTGTCTGTTGCGCAGTATGGAGTTCGCGCGATGTCGTGAAGGAGCAGTGGGGACGACCGATTGACCAAAGCTGGTTGCAGATGTGCAAGCTTCTCCATCATTCTCTCCAGTTCTTCACAGTACACATCTGCATTAATGCTCATGCCGTTTTGTAAAAAGCTGTGGTGAATCACACCCGCACTAGACCACCAAACAGTGACCATCACCTTTTTAGGGGTCATTTTTGGTTTAGGGCATTGCTTTGGTGCTGAACCAGGGTCTAACCAACTTGCTGAGCGCTTTCGATTGTCGAACAGAATTCATATTTCGTCGCACGTAAGAATTCGTTTCAAAATTCCTTCATTTCTTTGCCTGTTGAGCAGCGCAAGGCAAGTCTCGACGCGTACGTTGCGCTGGCGATCGTTAAGGTCGTGGGGCACCCATCTATCAAGCTTTTTTACCTTGCCAATTTGTCGCAAATGGATCAATATTGTTTTGATGCTTACATTAAAAGCTCCTGCTAGCTCAGCTGTAGATCGAGTTTCGTCAGCTTCCACAATCGCCTTTAATTCATTATTGTTAACCAAAGTCTCCGGACGACCACGAGCTCCATTTTTCAAGTCAAAATTTCCAGAACGGAACCGGGAAAACCAATAACGGGTTGTGCGTTCGTTTATACAGTTCTCTCCGTAAACGTTTTTGATGTTACGTGCCGTTTGTGTCGCGTTGGTGCCACGACGGAACTCATATTACAAAATTACACGAATTTTTAAAGTATCCATTATGACGAAAAATGTTCAAATGTAATGAAAATACAACGCTAATCAGAGAACAAAAGACTGAGTTTGTAAATAGAATGTCATGGTTTTAAAACAAAATTAATTTGAATTTAGAATACAGAGCCATTACAAACTTTTTTTTATTTGAAATGACCAGTACTGAAGAACGGCAATTTCATAGGTAAAGACCTAATATAATGCAGCACTCTTACTTATCCGTGGAATATTAAACGTGTCGAGTTCAAGAGTTGAAAATGTTTTGTTGTTTCAACTGATCAAAGCGACATGTATAGACTACGAACGATCCTTTTTTATATGTTTACATTTTAGAATAGAATAGAATAATCTTTATTGAACACTAGATAATACAGTTTACATGAAAATAAATAAATAATACATCAATTGACTGACCATGTACAAATTTTATTTTATTATTTTATTGTTACTTCAAGATTTGAATATTGTATTTAAACATTGATATCATATAAAATAAAATGAGTTTAATGAGTTATTTACGGAAAACGGAAAATATTGTTTTAACTAAACCGAATAGCGAATACCAGTAGCTAACATCTCTATGAAAGCACAGAATTTTTAAATTGACTAAGTACAAGGTAAAATTATAGTTTTAATGTTATTATTGTAATAGTGCTTTAATATTATAATTTATAAAGAACTAGGGCATAACATATTAATAACTTTGCCATGAACGTGAAGAAGATTGCAAGCGACGACGCGTCGACGACGACTTGTAGTTCAAGGTGTCGGAATGGTGGACAGTTTTCATTAGTAGGAGTCCTTGCTGGCAGCAGTATTTTTTATACTCTTTTACAAAGTCATATTTCTATCAAAACTTACTTTTTGTAAAAAAAAATGTACCTACAGCCGTCTTTTACCGAACTAGGCACAGGGTGTAACTACAGTAACCAGATCCCTTATAAACATAGTTATAAACATTTTTTAAAAGGTTTTCGTATATAATTTGTTTATAATTTTTGAGTATATTGCGTGATTGCGTTGATGAGTATGAGCTAAAATATAACGATATTTGTGGAAGACGTCGGAAAAATCACCTACATCTTTTCGGGGTAACATAGGCTTTAAAATAGTTTCCGTAAAGAGCCCGTGCGAAGCCGGGGCAGGTTGCTAGTAATATATACATCGTATTTAAGAAAAGCACTTATAAGCAATTTTTAAGATGATGTAATTGTGGAGGAACGAGTGTCATGTCCCTCCAACACAAAGGGAGGATCCTCCGACCAGGCGAGGTGATCATGCCTGGCGGGCCAACTGCACAACGGTTGATGTTGGGATGTTGTATATAATGTTAACTGGCGCGAGAACTTTCACTGCGCGATTAGGGATTGGTAGTTTCTTAGTTTCCTTCGTTACTCCGCAGTTCGACGTATCTTCAGTAGATGGCGCTGTATGTGGAGGCCGCCACATAATTTAAGGTTTGATTCAATCATATCAACTAATCAACGTATCGTCTGAAGGGTTCCCCAAAGATCGCTAACGATCCAGGTCTTGGACAGTCCGAATCCATCCGCTGCCAGCATCTTTCTTCAAATCGTCGGTCTATTGTATCACATCATAACGTTTTCAAAGACAATTTTAATGAAAAATTTAGAAAAAAATATAATATATATGTCGGAATGAGGGTATCCGAATAATAAAAGTGATACAAACATTTGCCACTATCGAACACTACGGAACACTCTATATAAAGCGGCGCGATCGGCAACAGGACACAGTTCTCTTCAGATCTCGCGACGACCATGTCTATTATTTGATTTGTGATTTATTGTATCTCTGTGTTTTATATTGTGTGTATGAGGCGATATTTATCAGTGGGGGAATTACTAGCCTAGGTGGCGAATTCCACAGGGCATCGCGGAGGGGTGAGCGTTGCCCCAATCCCCTCGTGGGGGGTTGCTGATGGTGTTTAAGTTAATTCGTATCCGTTTAGTAGTGATTAGTGTTTGGCTTTAGTCCAGATTGACTGTATCTGTGATTTATGTGCTCGTTTATTCCTGTGTCTCCGACATATATAATATAAAATATATATAATATAAAAATATATATAGAATAAATAAAGAAAAATTTTAACAAGAAAACATGAATATACCTGTGCCTACCTACCTGTCTTGTTTGATATCAGATGGCCGAGTGAGACATGTGTGAATTTATTATTAATGTTGTAACCATACAGAAGCCTCTGTTATGTCTTCCATAGTTCCATCCGTACATTGAATCAGAATAAAAATATTTATTGTTAATTATACTCGTGGCTATATAGCTATATTTTAAAATTATACTAAATTTTTCTGCGCTGGCGCTCTATGTAATATTTAAATCGACTACACCGAAGCCAAAAGGACGGGTCATAGTTTTGGTAGTCTATGTATTTTAATTTATTTTTCTTTTAAAAGACAACTCCCGCACTAGGAATAAATCCTGTGTCGCGGGGGACTTTACGAACATACATGCAACGGACACAAAGAAAAACCAGACTTAAAAAAACAATTTGCGAATCACACAAATTGTTGTCCTGTGTAGGATTTGAACCCACAACATTTGGTGGAGTAGGAAGCGGCGTGGCGACCGCTTAAACCACTAGGCAATACGTGCAGTCGTGTAATAAAAGGTACCTATGTTTGTATGTTCCACCGCAGCGCCTCAACTACTGAACCGACTTTAATAAATGAGGTGTTAATAGATTCCTAAAAATAGACCGGGTAACATAGGCTATATAAATTTTATCAAAAGTACTTTTTGGAGTTTTCATATTTAATTTGAAAATATTATGAACAGTTAACTAAAAGTGAGGCATAACGCTTTGTTTAAACTTTTTCTTGTTTTTGCTTAGTTCTTTATCGTCTGCTGATTTCCTTATTTATTTATAAATTAATTAATAGTTAACTCTCTCTATCTCGATCAATCTCTTTTTCTGATTTGTGATAAATCAATAACTAACCGTGCTATTCATTTCCATAACATTAGTTCAATAAGTCCTATCTATAATCTATGTAACCAAAAGTGGTCTTAACCAGTTGATCTTCGGTTCCTTTTAACTTTTTAATCTATATATATAAAAGCGAAATACCACTCACTTATTAATCACGAAATCTCAGAAACTATTACACCTACAGACTTGAAATTTGGCAGGTAGGTTCCTTATAGGGTGTAAACATCCGCTAAGGACGGATTTTACTAAACTCCACCGCTAAGGGGGTAACAAGGGGGTTGGAAGTTTGTATGAAAGTCCTTTGTTTTTGAAGTAAGAGACTTGAAATTTAAAATGTATGCTCTATAGATGGTGTGGAGGTGTACTAATAATGTATCTTTAGAAATCAACCCCCTTTTGGGATTAAAACGGGGATGGTAGTTTGGACGCAAACGAGGTTGCGTAGGTCAGCTAGTGTAATATATGCATATTAGAAAGTAATTATCTCTAGTTTTGACGATAAAAACCTGTATTTTCGAAATTTAGCTAAGACGTTTTCTAAGACATTCATTATTTTTTATTAAATAACCAATTATAATTTTAACTTATTACATCAATTACCTGATGTAATTTGTTAACTTTACTTGCATAAAATGTTTATTGCACACAGTGTATTTGTTTTCCTAATTTTTTGAGTGTTTTTGTAACTTTAAAGTATTCTCTACTTATCATTTGTTATCTATGCTTTAACTTTTAAATAAAAGAATCGATACCTATTAAAGATTACTATTATTTAGATATAGCATGTCCATAAAGTGACTGATTCAATGCTGAGACTATTATATAATGAGGGATTTCAATATACACTTCATATACTTACGAATATATTGGTACTTTATAGGCATATGAAATATATAGGTACTATACTAATATAATAAAGCCTAAAAGGTAACTGAGCCATGCTGATCTCGTGGCGGCTCGACAGGGCGGTACTACCCTCGCACAAAAGATCAACGTAAAATGACAGCGTTTGTGCTGTCGTGTTTTTCTAAACTGAATAGTTTGTGCGAGAGACACTTCCAAAGTGGTAAAGTGTGCCCCCCCCCCTGTAACTTCTAAAATAAGAGAATGATAAAACTAAAAAAAATATATGATGTGCATTCCCATGCAAACTGCCACCGAAAAATGGTTTGAACGAGATCTAGTAAGAAGCTTTTTTAACACGTCATAAATCGTAAACCGCAATTTATCGATCAAAGTTACAACGAAGTACAAGAACTTTTATATTATGTTACTTGCTGCTACGGAACATATCATGCACGAGTCCGACTCGCACTTGTTAATAATTTTTGTATTTTGTATTTAATAAAAATGAATATTAATGTAATAAACTTTTTTACAAAATAATTTCGATGTTTCACATCTGCCAGGCGTCCCGTGACGGCTGACTTTTTTTTAAAAATTTCAGGTTTGAAATAAACAATTCTGTTAGTGTTGGATAGTGTATTAATGGAGGAAGGCTAAAAGCTGTATAACATCAGTCAATGTTAGAAAAAAAACCTTTTAAGAGCACAGATGTGGTTGTACAGGTCAGCTGATGACAACTTAATATAGTTATCTCTTGGGACTAATCCTCATACTATTAAAAAGCTGTTTTGGGAAGGTTCATTGGCGTGATAATTATTTTGTCATTACGAAAAACGCTAAAATGTTTTTTTCACACTGTTTTATTTTACCATCACTAAGGCCGCGTTTTCGAACTCAGCGGGCAGCGGAGCGGGAGCGGAGCCGCTAACCCGTTTTCGAAACCAGCGGGCTAGGAGCGGGCGCTAGAGCGGTTTAGTGTGTGATTAGATGTTAGATGTGTTATAAGAAACAATACCTTGTAAAATTAACTTGATACGGATGACAGATTTCACAAAAAAAATGATTAGTGATTTTAAATAATTAGTGAAAACGATTAATGTTTGATAATATTTTATATAATCATAATATCTACATATGTAATAGCGTCATAAATTAGTATATTAAATTTATTTTTCTAAAATCGTACAACCCAAGCCTGATAACCTTAAAAAAATCTTGATTAGTCGTTATTGTAAACACAATAATTTACATTGACAAGTTAGAGGGGTATTAGGTTACTATACTCGATCATTATAGAAAATAACAGGGGGTACAATGAAAAAAAAATAACATCAAAAAAGCGAACAAATTAACAAGTTATAAAGATGATTAAAATGTTTTAATAACAACAAATAAATAAAATATAAAATATTAATCATTAAATGAACTTGCAAAAATCACAACATTGACAAAATTAAAATCATTAATCACGGGTGATTGCTATTTTATTACATCCCTATATGACACCGCTACATTCGTGCCTTAGACAAAGTATTACGTAGACTTGACATATGCGTACACCCGTAAGGAATAGAAACCAAGTACATCAAATATTAACGTTGCCAGGTGAAAGCCCATTCTCCCTTATTAATGTTCCAAACGTTCAACAAACCTGGTTACAATTTCGTCGGTTAATTACAATATTGTGTCAAGTCTATGTAATACTTTGTCTAAGATTGATGCGTCCGCTCGTATGCCGCTCGTCACACGCTCGTCGCTCGCTCGTCAAATAAAAATATAAATATTTTCGGACATCTAACACACAACGCCATCTAGTCCCAAGCTAAGCAGAGCTTGTGTTATGGGTACTAGATAACTAATATAAATACATAAATACTTTTTTTGTAAATACATACATATTATACATAGAATTTAAATATATATTTTGTAATATTTGCGTTCCTATCAAAATAAAATTAAAAACAAAAAAAAACAACCATTCGAACAATATTGCAAGTAATAAAGATGGATGAAATGTTTATTTAATTAACTATTAAAATTGTTATTTTAATAAGTAAATAAATTTGGAAAAATCACAAACTTGACAAAATTAAAAATCAATAATCACAGGTGATTGCTATTTTATTCCATCCCTAGCTGACACCGCGACACTGGTGCGCACCGCCATAGAGATATTATAGATAGAGCAGAGGAGCCGTGCGAGTCATAATATATGTTCGATGAATGGAAAGTCGTCTGAACGTTACTTTGAATACTTTTTACCGATAAGCTCTTCTTCTACTGAACGATTTATCGAATATTTTTGAATCGAATTAATGCTTTTCCGAATAAGTTTAAAATGAAAATAAAAGTATAAAGAAAACATGTGTGGTTTATTATTTCATACATAATCGAGGAAGTATAATAACTTTGAGATATCATACGTTCCTTCCGTACTTTAAAATTTAGAAGAATGAAACATTTCAATATCACTTTATTTAACCTACTAATTAAGTATTATAAATTATAATGAGTATAATATAATATTATCATATAGTTAAATAACTGAAATAAAAATGTAAAGAAAAATGGGGCGTGCGAACAGTTTTAAAAAAAAACCTACGTTCCTCCCGTTCTAAACTTTAGTGTACGGAACATTAAAATTTAGAAACATGAAATTTGGCTATAACACTTTTTTGATTGCATTTAGTATTTCTGCTTATGAAAAGCCTGCCTACGGCAATCTAAATGTAAACATAATATTTATCTAGCGTTGACAAGTAACCTAGGTGCTTCTCATTATTATATTTTACTAGCAGGTTATTGTCAAATTTCATGTTTTTAAATTTTAATGTACGGAAGGAACGTATGATATCTAAAAGTTATTAGATTTTCTTGATTTTGTATGAAAGAATACACCACACATGTTTTCTTTATACTTTTATTTTCATTTTAAACTTATTCGAAAAAACATTAATTCGATTCAAAAATATTCGATGAATCATCGTTCAGTAGAAGAAGAGTTTATTGGTAAAAAGTATTCGAAGTAACGTTCAGACGACTTTCCATTCATCGAACATGTGACTTTCGCAGTAAAATTACGGACCCAGGGAGGGGAACCAGGCCTCCAGCTGTTCCTCGGTTAGAAAGAGAGAGACGATCGCGGTACCTACCTGTCTGTGTGTACCTATATTTTATTACTTCAAACAACTTTATAAGGTACTAGCTTTTACACACGGCTTCGCTCACGCAGACTTTCATCCCCTGATTTACCCCCTTAGGGGTGGAATTTAAAAAAATCCTTTCTTATTGCTCACTTATGTTGCATTAAGAACCTACACGCAAAATTTCAGGATTCTAGGTTCAGCGGTTTGAGCTGTGCGTTGATCTCTCTCTATATCAGTCACCTTCCTCTTTTATATATTTAGAAGATTTTCGAGTTAATTTTATTTTATTATTCGAGGTTATCATAATAACAAGCAGTCCTTTACTGCGCATGCGTCAGTAGAGAAAGACAGATGGGGTACCGCGATCTTCTCTCTCTTTCTAATCGTCGGACGTTTCCGCTTACCGGCAGTCATATGTCTTCCCTACTCTATCTATAATACCTCTATACGCACCGCTCGTCCGCCGCTCGTCACCCGCTCGTCGCCCGCTCCCGCTCCGCTGCCGCTCCGCTGTGTTCGAAAACACTCCCATATAAATCCATACATTTGAACGTGCCGCTGCCGCTCCGCTCCCGCTCCGCTCCCGCGCCCGCCCCGCTCCCGCTGAGTTCGTGTACGCGGCCTAACGGTGCCTGATTTATCACTGCATCGTTCGTCTAGTGGTTAGACTGCCGATCAAGAGGTCTCGGGTTCGATTCCCGGGTCAGGCCAAAAGTGTTGTAGCCTTTTTTTTCAAAAAATTATTGAACAGCCTGGAGTGTCACTTTGTTGGCTCATAAAAAAAACTTATGGTGTGTTTCACACCCGTGCCTTGGAGAGCGCGTTAAGCCGTCGGTCTCAGTTGTCATGAACATCTATGGCAATCGTTATTTGGAAGTCAGTGCCCTCAAATATACTGGCAACTAGTTGGTTCACCTTTGAATTCAGTTTACCTTCAGGCTTTGATGCGTCTGCATCATTGGGCCTCCGGTCTTGCACTCACCAAGGAAACACGACAGCACGATCGCTGTGAACTTGGTTGCGACATTTATGAACTGATTTTGGAAATTCGTCTGTTATTTGTAAGAATGGAGATTAAGGAAAGAAGAACACGATTATAATAATCCAATAACTAATACCAACCAACCAACAAGAAATAAACGAGTAGGCGCATTTAAGTCAATTGTATTTTTGAAGTGAAAACTTCTTTAGCCGCGTTGTAGCACTTTTTTGTAGGAGAAAATCTTATGAGTTCGTGTCACCGCGTCACTGACATGCTGACGTTACAAAACTTCTTTAGCCACGTTGAGCACTTTTTGGGAGGGGAAAATCTTATGGGTGCGCGTCACCGACATGCTAATGTTTGATGTTGATAATTTTAATTTAAACATTTTTAAATTTCTAATTTTACACATTAATTTCACAAATAACATTCTAAGTTACAAGTTTTCACTTCTGTCGGCAGTCCTTATGATTGCCAATTTATTTCTTAATTAATATATGTATACTTACTAAGGTTACGTAAGCTTAGACAACAGTATTTTGTATTTTTTTATGTTTGGCCCTGCTAAAATGACTCTACTCTGCCTGATGGAAAGCATAAGCAGCATCCCAGAGTGGTGGTCACCATAATGCGATTGCAGACAATGTAACAATGCAGCATGGTGACCCACACCACCGGGCTAGTGATGCTTTTGCATCATTGGGCCTCCGGTCTTGCACTCACTAACTCAACACGACAGTATTCATTTTACGTTGATTTTCTGTGCGAGGGTAGTACCGCCCCGGTCGAGTCGGCATGTTTGCGCTGAAATCAGCGTGGCTGTACTACCTTAAATACATTTTTATGGTATAGAGGGCAAACGAGCAGACGAATCGCCTGATGGTAAGCGATGGTATGGACACCTGCAACACCAGAGGCGTCACAAGTGGGTTGCCGGCCTTTTAAGAAGGAGTACGCTCTTTTCTTGATGGTTTGAAGGTCGTATTTATCCGGGAATACCGCAGGCGACAGTTCATTCCACAGTTTTGTTGTGCGAGGCAGAAAATTTCTGGAAAAGTGCTCAGTTTTGGACTGCCAATCCCCTAAAAACACTCCCATTGCTGCCACGAATTTGTAATGTAGGTATCTAACTAATGAATTGAACAATCTTTAGTAAATATTGCTACCAGGATCAAATGAAATTTTAAAAATTAAAATAATTAAACACTTTATAGATATTGCTTTATTTAATAAAATTATAGCCAAGAGAAGTTCAACCTCTAGATTTAGTTTGAGCTAGAACATGTATAAAATTATTAATAGTCACAAATCACAGGAAGTAGGTTATATCACTAGAGAAGAAGAAAATAAAATCCTCTTTCTACGTACACCTAAATACGAATTACAGGTATAATATCACCACTGAGATACCTACATTATATTGTAATACATGGAGTGAGAACGGTACGCTCGAAAGATGACTACTATAATTATACTCTAGTACATTATTTCAATCTAATACAAAAGTATACTAACAGTACTTAGGCTAAAGAGATACACTAGGCGATCATAAAAGCACAGTTTTAATGATGATTACAATTTTAATATGTCTAATATTTACTACTCTTACTCTTTAGCACACTGCAGGTTATTTATTCGTCTATGTCAAGAGTTAAGCAACATTGATACTAATATTCTAAATTCCTAACAATCAATATCACAATATAGCTACTTAAATACACGAAGATTCAAAGATGCACCAAGATCAACTATAGAATTAAGGTACCAGTGAATGTGTTATAATATTATGAAATTTAAATTTTACATTCAAAGTTCTAAGACGCGAATCTAAAAGGATGCTTTGTAGAGTCACGTAGTACTTCACAACTCGATCAACGTGAAATGATGCGTTGGTATTTAATAAGCTTTCATCACGCTGATAGAGAATATGTGTTCGTGTACATGTGTGTGTTCATTCATGTATAAAAATCTGGGTCGGACATCGTTTAGGTTTTGACATTATACCATCGATTGAAACGCATTAACCATCACCGTTCATGTTATATTTTTTTGGTACGATTTTTTATCATATAGTTATCCTAAACCCAACCCACGGTTTAACTCTTTTAAATTTTACGTAATTATTAACTTTAATACGACTAATATACGTGTAGTATGCATCCTACATTTCATCATAACATGCATTGTTTTGAATTTAAGATTTTTATCTACGATATTAGTCGCATAATATGATATTATGAAGCTCACATCAAATATTTGTTTATAACACAGAAATAACTATGTAGTGTATTCTACTCTCTAACATGAATAGTTTCTATGCACATACATCGCATTGTTAATAGTTAATTACAAAAAGGTTACAATAGTTCAAAGAAAGACCAACTGTTTCACGGCAGAATTAATTTATAAAAATATTGATGCCTGTAGTAGCGTTCGTCTTAGAACAATATTTTTTATATGTAATACTTGTTTGTTCTTCAATTAAACTACTAATATGTTCTAGAAGTTTTTCTTAGTTATGTAATACAAATTAAAATTAAGTCGTAAATTATTGCTATCCTTCATAAAATGTAGGAATAAGGCTTTTTGTCTTATTCCTAAACGTTACATTACCCTGATCTTTTTACAAGGATGTCTATTCAACCTGTATTAACGGAAATGATACAGGTAACCCAACAGGTAATTAGAATATTATTTATTTTATTAAAGCATGAGCTCTTTCAAGAAAATTTCATGTCAATGTAAATTAGATATTTCGGCTAGATCAGATTCTCGTCTGACGGTTGTAATTACATGTAGTTGCAATGTGTGTTTGAAAATTAGTTAACTTCATTTTGTGTACAGTTTGAAGAAAGATTTAAACCATTATTAAAATGTAATAAGCTATTTTGTGTGTATTGCATCTCAAAGCTAATAACTACGTTTAAGTTAAGCAGACCCAACTCTGAAAATACATTTCAAAAATTAACTAACGATGTAATATGCATATAATGTTGCGTGCACTTTGTGCGTTGTACACTTAAACTCTTTCAAAAATCACCGCTATTACTAAAATAAATACATCTTCCATATATCTACTTAAATAAATCATTACCACCTAACATTTTATTCTATATTCAATGAAAATGACCCAGTCACATCCTGCATTATTATGTTCGTCTCAAATGACTGAAATTACTAAAGATACAGTCAAAACAAAGTTATGCTTTTTAAAAGTGAATGTGTGAGTATTGTACAAGAAAATAAGGAGATTTCTTAAATATTTCACTTCATTCAATAATTAAGTGAAAATTATACCTAAAGCTTATAGGATAAAAATAAAATTGTTGTTTTTTAAAATTACTTATTAATAGTTTATTAAATAAGTTACAGGTTGAAATCGTTTCTACTTTGACATAATTATGTGATTTTCATATAAATTTATTTTGTGTTTGTTTTCTTTTTGTGCTTATTTGCTCACACGCTCATTAGTTTTTTTAACGATTTGATTACTGAGATCTGAGTATGGGAATACACAGTTAGATATAGGTATTACAATAATTAGCTGCTCATTCCGATTATTCCCTAAAATGTTTATAATAATTTGGAGCACAGATACGTATGACATTTATTTAGAATTAAAATCATTTACATCACGTAGATCTTTTGTACACAAAAGAACAAGACAAATCATCTTCTATATATATAAAAGAGTAAGGTGACTGACTGATTGACTGACATACCCAGAGATCAACGCACAGCCCATACCGCTGAAGCTAGAATCTAGAAGCTAGAAATTTTGCATGTAAGTTCTTTATATAACGTAAGTGAGCACTAAGAAAGGAATTTTTGAAATTCCACCCCTAAGGGGGTAAATTAGGGGTGAAAGTCTGCGTGAGCGAAGCCGCGTGTAAAAGCTAGTTTGTAATAAAAACCACAAAGATATCTCTGACAATACTCTATGCTATGTAATAGGCAATAACATAAGAAGCAGTGTTACAGAATATTCATAAGAATATACAATATCATACAATTTTCAGGCATTTTCTGAGTTCGAAATACTGAGTTCAATTTTTAGTACAAAATACCTCACTTTGAAATTGATTGACATGGTTTTTTTTGCTTGTCAAGATTTAATATTAATATAATTAGGTTTCCATTATCAGTTAACCACAACAGTAAAAACAAACAAACCATTAACAATGATAAAATATGTGAAAATATTAAATCGTAATATTTTTTCTATAATGCAACTGCCGAAACACAAAATTATAGAAGATAACTAACTATGGACACGGATATAAATATTCATTAATCAGATAAATATTTGGTCGTTCCAATAATAATTTGGAATGAAATCCATATACTGTCCATAAGTGTAATGTAACCGTCAATAATTTCGATACTTCGTAGACTTCGTAACACCGCTTCATATACACACATCAAAAGTGTCTAGGGATCAACATATGTGTCTAGGGATCAACATATATTTTTGCAATAACTTTTCTCCTGATTGATATTAATTAAAATTTTCTTTAAGGATTCATCAAATAAAGTGTTTTCGTTTGTCACAGTAACGATAAACCAAGTCACCTTTGCATTAATAAAGAAATTTGCCATTTTCCTAATAAAGGGAATTTTGACATTTGAACCACTAACATTAAAGTTCGAAAAAAAGACTGAAATAACAGTTTTCTTTAAAATTTTATTAGGTAACTTAAACAATTAATAATCCGTGTTTCTACCATGAACACTAACAACACAAGAACATCGGTTTGGCATACTCAAAATGAGTTCATCCAAACACGCTGTGGAATGGCCGCCCATGTTCGTTGCAACAACAAAAAAAGGTCTTCTTGCGACTGGATACCCTCCATATTCGGCAGAGCTCTTCTCTGTAGCATATCCCATGCATGCTCAATCGGGTTCAAGTCTGGCGACTGAGCAGGCCAGGGCCAAAGCCACATCTCAATCTCAAGAAATCCGCATAAAAATGCTTGATCCCTAGACACTTTTGATGTGTGTATTATATACCTGTTTGGACTATACGGCAATACAATTTACATGTATGTACCTACATTAAAGCAAACTCTATATAATTTATTGTTATTTCTTTATTTGCAACAGTGACATAACCCAAAAAAAGGAGAAACGCCATGGACATTAATAAATTGGTATATCATTTTATGTAAGCGGAAGCTAAGTATTACATACTGATACATGTTGTTAACCTTACTACTCCCATTTCCGAAGTATTTGCATAAAATACAATATATTTGTTGATATTATCAATCTCTTTGGTTGTTATTTACATTGACTAGTCGATGTAATTACAAAAATACTGTCATTCCACAAAGGTAACTTTGTTTAGAACGGTTGCATAATAATATATTTTTTAGTATAAGATCTTTTTCCAATTAGATACAGACCAATTGATCAGCCTTTTGAAAAAATCAAATAGTTAATGTAACCATTAGTCTTAATCGAAAAATATTTGAATCTATAGATAGGTACAATATATAAGTACCAAATAAGTACCTCAACTGCCTCGTTGGTCTTGTGGTTGACGTATGCGACTGCGGATCAAGAGGTCTCGGGTTCGAATCCCGTTCGGGCCAAAAGTGTTATTGAGTTTTTCTGATTATAGAAATACTTTCTTGTTAAGCTCGGAGTTTGGAAGTTGGGGTCTAAACCCCGTGCCTCGGAGAGCACGTAAAGCTGTCGGTCCTGCGCCTGATCTCTCCCTGGTCGTGGCAGTTAACCGTCCGATCGGATTTTGAAAGAGAGGGAACAGAGAGTGCACCTGTGTTTGCACACACGTGTGCACTATAATATCTCCTGCGTAGTTGGCTGGTCTCCGTTGAGACTGGCCGCCGTGGCCGTAATCGGCTAGGAGAACATTATTATTATAAGTACCTATAGTTTGGCCATCACGTATGTGCAACAATCTATAAAAATCTCCATCCTTGGAGAAATACATAATTTAACCAAATGACCATATAAAATAATCAAAGTAACTATTATATAACTGAAAAAGAGAAATAAACTAATCCGTACTTTTAAAGATATTCCGGTATTTTATCAAATGATATTGCAACTATGACATAAATAAATTAGTTACATTATTACGTATTGTAAATCCTTCTAAGGCTTTGGTGTCATTGTAAAATAAAGGTATGGATAAATATTCTATTTTAATACTGATGACTATTATTGGAATGGATTGGCAGTACTTAAGACGGCAAGAGTGGTCGAGCACATTCTGCACCTTCTGCAGCACGCAATGGGTCTCCAGCTTCGGGTCCAGCATCACCGTTGGCTAGCAACGTGTCACCGGGTCCTGTTGTCACTTCCATCTAAAACATACACGTTATTTTAATGATATACTTTTTATTTATTTGGTTTTTATATCTCCCATAAAGGCGCTATTAAAAATGTACTAGTATGTACCTAATGTTATGTAACTAAATTTATTACATCCATACTAAGATTATAAATTCGAAATTAACTCTGTCTATCTGTTAGGCTTTCAAGGCTAAACCAAATTCAATTAAATTATGCAAGAAGATACCGTGATTCTTGGGCATGAACATAGACTACTCTTTACCATGAAACCCGACATACACGCGGACGGAGCCGCGGGCCAGGTTAAAATGACACAAAAGCCAAATATATATTAAGGACTAGCTGAACCCCGCGATGTTACCCGCGGTTATTGTCGTACCGCGGGTAACGCCGCGGGACGAAGCTAGTCTAAAAAAAGTTAGTCCTTACGTGGCCTAAGTTACTCCTTAGATTATCAGCTATCTGCCAGTAAAAGTCCCGTCAACATCGGTCTAGCCGTTCCAGAGATTACCCGGAAGAAACAGACAGACAGACAGACAGGCAACATTAAAAAAAAATGTTTTTTTGGTACATGTATCGTGTACTAACTTTTAAACTTTCGCGTTCCATGATATAATTATTATTATTTTTACGGGAATTAACGCGATCACTATTTCAAGGTACTACATACCTCTGTTTTGCCTGACGTTTCGACCAGGTTGCACTGGCCGTGGTCACAGGCTGACTGGCTCAGCGGCGCACGCCCTCCGTCGTCGAATCCGTGAAGTCGAAGGTTCTTCATCCACCCGCACATTTTCGATATTATTGATATTTTTGTTTCGCCATGTACCGTCACATACCACACTAACAGGGTCCCTATTCTGTAAGCAAACCGATGTGTTCCTATTCTGGTGTTTATCCGACTGCGCAGAAAAGCGAGGTGGTATGTTTTTTAACACTGGATTCCACGCTGTAGATAATTTAAAACCATCTTCCCGATTGAAAGTTTTATGCTTTTTAATCTCAATCGCTTCACGTACAACTCTTGAATAAAAGTGACGTTCGGTGGAGAGGACTTGCGTGCGGTGAAATTCAATCCAGTGGTTGATGCCTGCATCGAGTGCATGTTCTGCAATCGCCGATTTGCTCGTCTGTCGGTTCTTCACAGCAGCGATATGTTCTTTGACCCTTTCAGCAATAGTCCGTTTCGTTTGGCCTATGTAGGAACTTCCGCAGCTGCAGTCTATTTTATAAACACCCGGAGTTTGTAGTGGCAATATATCCTTCGGTGTGCCGACGATGTTGTGAACCTTTATGCCTGGTGTGTATACTGTCGGAATGGAGTATTTCTTTAACACGGACCCGATCTTATCCGTAACTCCCTTGACATAAGGCATATAGGCTGGTTGCCTGTTCACTTCTGGATACTTGCGTCTTATTTTCGGTTGCTTCCGTCCTCCATTCACTTGATATCCGTTACCTTTGAGTACCTCCTGAACATGTTCTAGCTCCCGTTCTAAATGTTCAGGGTCACAGAGATCGTAAGCTCTGTTCTTGAGTGAAGTCATAACAGATTGCAAGTGCCGGGGGTGATGATGAGACGTGGCGTGTAGGTATCTATCCGTATGAGTAGGCTTACGGTACACACAGTGTGACAAGGACCCATCTGATCTCACGGTTACTTTAACATCCAAGAACGACAACGACCTATCCGTCTCCATTTCATATGTAAACCTTATTTTAGGGTGAATAGAGTTAAGATGTTGTATATATTGATCTACTTCTTGTTTATTTCCTTTAACGATACTGAAGATGTCATCCACGTATCGCTTCCACAGCTTAACGGTATTCGGGCCGAGACTTAGAGCCTTCTCTTCAAAATGTTCCATCCAGATGTTGGCAAGTACTGGGGCTACAGGACTTCCCATCGCGACACCATCAATCTGGAGGTAATGTTGACCTTGGAAAAGAAAATAATTGCCATCTAAACAGTGTTCAAGTAGATCTATATAGTTGAACGGCAGTTCGTTGTCTCTCAGCAGGTCTTTTACGACGTTTAAGCACTCTTTTATTGGAACATTGGTGAAAAGCGACTCCACGTCAAAGCTCACCATGACGTAATCCGGTTCCAACGTGAGATCTTTTATGATTTGTATGAAGTGCCGTGAGTCTTTCACAAAAGACGGTGTTTTGCCTACAAGTGGTTGCAATACTGAAGCAACGTGCTTTGCAAGATCGTAAGTAGGAGAAGCAATTTGACTTACAATGGGCCGCAGCGGCACGTCAGGCTTGTGTATCTTAGGCAGACCATATAATTTCGGTGGCTGGTGTGACTTTGGTTTGTACAGTCTGTTGTACTCGTCTTCTGAAAATAGGTCCTCATTATCCCGGATTAGAGATCGTATTTTACGCGTTACTCTGGCTGTAGGGTTGTATGTTACCGGTTTGTATACCCTATTATCACTCAACAGTTCGAGTATTTTATTTTGGTAATCAGTTGTATTCATCACTACGGTGGCGTTTCCCTTGTCGGCCTTAAGCACTAAAATATCCTGGTTATCCCTAATGTTTTTTAATGCTTGACGCTCTTCCATAGTGATATTACTAGCCGGAAGCTTTGACCGACGTAATATTACCGCGACGTCCTGTCTAAGGATATCAGCATCACCGGGCGGTACTTTGTTCCGTGCAATCGATTCCTCAACGCTACTGATTACATTCTCAAACGGTATTCGTTTAGGCGTTGGAGCGAAGTTCATACCTTTAGCCAAGATGTTCATTGTAATGTTATCTAAACTCACTTTCGATAAGTTTACAACGGTGTCCTTCGATCGGTCGGGTACCACGGGTGACGCTTTGTTTTCTGTATACCGCCGATTATATTCCTTCGAGAACTTTCGATCAAAGATGGTTTTAAATTATCTACAGCGTGGAATCCAGTGTTAAAAAACATACCACCTCGCTTTTCTGCGCAGTCGGATAAACACCAGAATAGGAACACATCGGTTTGCTTACAGAATAGGGACCCTGTTAGTGTGGTATGTGACGGTACATGGCGAAACAAAAATATCAATAATATCGAAAATGTGCGGGTGGATGAAGAACCTTCGACTTCACGGATTCGACGACGGAGGGCGTGCGCCGCTGAGCCAGTCAGCCTGTGACCACGGCCAGTGCAACCTGGTCGAAACGTCAGGCAAAACAGAGGTATGTAGTACCTTGAAATAGTGATCGCGTTAATTCCCGTAAAAATAATAATAATGTATCGTGCATACATACATATGCATTTATTAAAAAGCGGTTATTTTAATATTACAAACAGACACTCCAAATTTATTTATTTGTATAGCTTAAGAGACTCGTAATGGGTACCTACAAGTTTGAAAAAGTCACATTGGTTATCATTCACCTCTACAAATAACAACACTTTTATTAAATATCAACATCTCTTTGCATAATCTTATGTCAAAGTTCAGTTAAAATAAAAAGCTCTGGACTTTTTGCAAATTTTGCCTAATCATACACAACTTTATATTGATAATCAATAACTGTCAGGAGCGCAAAAAATTGCTCAAGTATGTGTAATATGTTCCATTGTATTTTCTTTTCTTCATTATAATAACAAAAATGTAGAAAACAATCCCTAATAGGGCTTAATATACATATGCACTTGAAAATATTATTAACTAACACTAAAACTCAGTTGTCTAAAATTAACTACTTTAAAAACCAGTATTATTCTTTTTAATGAAAATTAACTACTTTAAAAACCAGTATTATTCTTTTTAATGAATAAGTAGATACTATTCTATCAGCTCCGGTGTATTAAAACTAGCAAAACGAGTTTCTGTCAGGAACTGGATAGAATGTATTCTTATGAATATTATCTAGCAATTAATGGCCTAGAAATTATAAAATGTTGTTGTATATTTTAATCCAATAAAGACTTTACAAATAACTAAACCGACGACACAAGAAAGGTTCTGAAAAAAGGTAAGATAATTTGATAAAGAAACTTTCTGGCTAAAGCCTTATTAAACTCGCTAGATTACATAGGAGTACAACGTCGTGCGGATCGTTGAATGATGAAAAGAGCAGTGAGACGGGCAGCGTGCCCGTACAGGGCGACAAGAGGCAAATCGGCCTGTCCGGGTAGACTGTCCGCCGCACTGCACCTGTAGCTCTCCACTCCACCGCGACCGTACCACCAGGCTTACTTCAAATTAAACATTCTTGTTCACCATCTCCCTTGTAGTCTAGTAAAACATATTTCCTTATTTGAAACACGAACACTTTTATTATCTAGACTAGAATATGTAAAGATTTATTTTAACACAATTTATGAAACAAAATACAAATAAATATCTTCTTATAATAATATATATAAATCAATTGCTGTTCGTTTGTCTCGAAAGTCTCTCTAAAACTCAAATACGGCTGTGCCAATTAAGCTGATTTTGGTTTTGAAATGTTTGTCGTAGTCCAGGGAAAGGCAAATAACTTGAAAATCCAAATGTCACGTCTAAGAAGTAGCGGTCACAGCCAGTTTACATATATAATTTACACACACTATCAAAATATTCGTTTCTGAAATGGTTTATTCAGTTTTCCTATGCAAAATCTATTTATTTAACGTTGCTCATTTCCGCAACGATGACTCCGGAATTGAGAGTTAATTTTTTTTAAAATCTCTTCCAGTTGTATACTCGTTGCAATAATAGTTGTTGTTGGGAAAATATGTAGAGCACAAAGCCGTAACCAATTTCTTGTAAGCTGAGGGGTGTTATTGATTTTGGGTTGATTAAAGACATTAATCTTTTAAAAATCTAAACGAATAAGTTGTTACTTAATATAGCCGACATTAGTAATCTTATTAACCGACTTAAAAAGGAGGGGGTTCTCAATTCGACCGTATATATGTTTTTTTAATGTGTGTTCGCGGATAACTTCGTCGTTTATCAACCGATTTTGATGATCCTTTTTTTTAATGGGAAGGAAATATCCCAACGGTGGTACCATGATAAGGACACTAAGATCTGATGATGGCATCCAAGAGAAATCGAGTCGAACTTTGAAGTCGGTTTTTGTTTTTGTTAAAATTTTATTTACATCTGGATATACGAGTACGTGCTTAGCTATTAACTAAAAGTGTAAGAAAACACAGTGTAGTTTGTTTTATTTTAGTATTCTGATCAGGCAATATTAGCTTCTTCTCAAAAAGTAACATACACTGAATCGTTTGATATTTATCTCTGTACATACGTGACTACCGTATAAATTTGTCAGTTAATTAATATTTATTAAATTACGTTAGTACGACATAGGTGTTACTGACTGTGTGTTTATCCGCTGTGCCGGTGGGCGTGTCTCGTTTGCCCTGCAGGTAGTAGGTCATGAGCTGGCCCTTGCCCTTAACTGCCACCAAGCCACGCTGTTCAAAGTAGTACCCGAAATTTTGCAAGATTTCGCAGGTCTCCTCCGTTACCTGTAACCAAAGACGCAACGAATGTAAAATATTAGTTTGTTAATAAATGTTTGAATCAGGAACTCAGCCTTCACAGAACATACATAGATCATAAATTACGTACATCACGGTTATATCCATATCTTTTGTAATTATAAATTGAACTTTATTAAAAATCAACAGGTATCATGACTTGTTTCGAGGATACTAATTCAATTAAATATGAATGATGGAATAAAATACAATTTAAAAGAAATACAAATATTTAAAATTGCTTCTAGAAGAACCTATTGAGTACATACTACTACACATTACCAGTGAATACTTCAATAAATATTATTTTTTTATTAATTTTTATGTTCAATTGAATAAATGAATACTTAATTTTTGAGTTAGTTCAGAAGAAGTATGTGCCTAATGTGTAAAAAATAATGTGTAAACGTGGAATACCTACCTGAATACAGCCAGCCTTGCCCGTACTTTCCATCCTAGATGCGACGTTGACCGTATTACCCCATATGTCATAGTGAGGCTTCCTAGCGCCAATGACGCCCGCAGTAATGGGCCCGTGGTTGACGCCCATACGCAGAACGAAATGGTTGAAGGACTGCTCATTTATTGCTGCGAGCACGCGCTGTAGTTCCAACGCAAACTCGACTAAGCATGCCAGATGAGCCCACCGCACCAGTACACCATCAGATGGCTAGGAGAATAAATCCAATAACTTGACTTTGGTATGTCTTTAATTTTGATAAACAGTTTAAAGCATGCCAAGATGGGCGCAATCTTAGGTTTCATAATAAGCGGCTGCGCATCTCAGAGTATATACTGGTTAAGGACGCACAAAGGACATCGTGAAGACACGAATCTTGCCAAATATATTAGGTAACAAATTAGTATTCAAACGTGTCAATTAATTTCATAATTAATATGGCCCTATTTCATATTTTAGTAGCAATTTAGTTGGCTCTTATCTGTGTGGTGACGAATTAAGAATACTGAGTCTCACCGCTCCTATTCATTCTGCGAGTATCGTAAGAGACGACTCACGAAGAAAGAGCAGTAAACTTAAATATAACCTATAATAGCCCGTCTGGCCAGCATGGTATAGTGGGCCAAAACCTTAGTAAGGACTAAGGAGAGGCCTGTATCCGACAATGAACTTTTAAAGGCTGTTGATGATTAGTTGGCTCTATCAATAGACATCTAGCTTCTACCGGACAAATATAATGCCTTTGACACACAATTTGTGAAATATGTTAGAAAATCTAATTTACCGAAACACGTATCAATGTATTATAAATATTCTAATTATACTTTTTTTATGTATGTGTCTGCCAAAATGACTCTACTCTGCCTGGTGGAAATCATAGGTAGAATCCAAGAGTGGTGGTCACCATACTCATTGCAACAATGCAGCATGGTGACCCACACCATTGCGGCCTAGTGATGCTTCTTCATCATTGGGCCTCCGGTCTCGCACTCACCAACGAAACACGAGAGCACGATCGCTGTCATTTTACGTTGATCTTCTGTGCGAGTTATGATATTGGTGACTTTAAAAAAGGGTCTATAAATTGAGTTTTCTGCAGTATTGTGTTTGTATGTATGCTAGCTTTCGCGTATAAACAGGTATATATTAAACTAGTGGTTGCCCGCGTTCCCCCCGCGTATATTTCGGTTATGGCGGTAAATAGTAGCCTATGTGTTATTCTGATGTATAAGCTATATTACTGTAAAGTTTCATCCAAAACCGTTGTGGTTTTTGCGTGAAACAGTAACAAACATCCATCCATCCATCCATACAAACTTTCGCGTTTATAATATTAGTATAGATAGTACCTATTAATTTCATTACAGAAAACAAAATCGGTTTGACCAACATATATTTAAATTTTATCGTAATCATTTGCCTCAAAAGTAAAATATGAATTTAAATTCATACTATGAAGGCCCTCGAGTGACTTTAATTTAAAGAAGGGACTGATAAGGGCTACAAAGAGTCAAAACTTGAATTGAATCTAACCATTAAAAAAATATGAAAAATACTTTTTTATTATCTTTTCTCTTTTTTATATAAAATCAAATCTTTTTTTTGCAACATCTTATATTCATTGTCTTGTATGTCTTATATTCGTTTAAATAGATATTATGTCAAAATTTATTTAGTCAAAAACTTTTGGATTGTGGTATGCGCAATACCTACCTGGTGCCCATCAGTTATGGACATTGTAATATAACCCACAAATTATGTAAAAGATTTGTATAAGCCAATTTATTATCTATTTTATTGCTCCACAACATTTTTAAAGGAAATAAATATATGTAGGTACTCGGAAACAGAATTTTTCGACTAACGACTACTTTAAAGAAATAAACGACGAAACTAAACTGTCTGTAAACTGAATAAAATGTCATACTCCAAGGAAAATTGAAGTAGGTAGACATAAAAAGTTACAAACAAAAGAAGTAACTTCAAGAGACAAAAACAAGCTTATACAAGACTAGCTTTTACACGCGGCTTCGCTCACGCAGACTTTCATCCCCTGATTTACCCCCTTAGAGGTGGAATTTCAAAAATTCCTTTCTTAGTGCTCACTTACGTTATACAAAGAACCTACATGCAAAATTTCAGGATTCTAGCTTCAGCGGTTTGGGCTGTGCGTTGATCTCTGGGTATGTCAGTCAGTCACCTTACTCTTTTATATATATATAGATATAGATTACACAACATTTACATATCTTTTTAACTGGTAACCTGGTTTCTAAGACTTTGTAATATGTTAAATTTTACGTTTTCATACAATATAATGGTGTTAATTTCACATTTTATATTTATTTTTACAGTACAGGTTTTTAAGACGCTTAATTCATACCTGGGTTAAGTCGAGGCTAATTAAGTTTTATTGTGAAATGATTCGTTAGAAGACGCAATAATGCACAAAACCACAAGGTTTTCGGTGTAGCATTTTAATGTTTATTTGTCTTATATTGAATCAGTTATTTACATTTAAAATCAATAACACACGACCATTATTATTTAAATAATTACATAAATTTAAGTATCTAAGGTCAGGTGAGAAACGAAGAAGACTCAAAGCAATATTTATAGTAAAACATTTGAACTTTTCTAAAGAGACCAAAATTTACATTGTTTGAATATAGTTAACTATCTCCCTTTGTTTGCAATGTGTGCTATTATTTGACTAGACAAGTGACAATTTTTGAGATAACATGTCTAGGCTACAATTTCCCGCCAAATAGTTTCAAAGAGCTGTTTAAGCAAAAATCTCAGTGTACGAGTAGCGGTTTTTCAATATCAAGAAAATTATATATACTTCAAATCTTTCTAGTCAAGTATTTGAAACCAAAATTCGAAGTAGCTAACAGCGGTATCCTTGACCAACACCACTAGTGCACTTCTCTTTATAGTATTTCAGGTATAGTCTAAATATGCTTTTACTGTGTTTCATAGCGCAATCACTGCAGGCTAGCTCCTGTGTCACTTACTAGTAAGCATTTTTAATAATAATATACGTATCACTTTATTGTTCATCAGTTAATTAAAAACATAACTTAATGCTATGTCAGTGTAAGTGGTCTTATCGCTCAGAGGCAATCTCTTACAGGCAACCATGTTTCTTTTTTTTAACTATCCTTTTTAATACCCTTTCTCTTTGGCGCTGCGTAGAGATGTAGCTTCGCTGTGCATCTTCTACCGCATTTACCATGGGGAGTGCTCCGAGGAATTGTTCGGACTGATTCCTGCCGCTTCTTTCCGCCATCGTCCTACGCGACAGAAGTTTCATCCCCATCATCTAGATGGTTGGCAGTCCACAACTGTGCGCTTTGCCAGGAACTTTCTGCCTCGCACAACAAAACTGTGGAATGAACTGTTGCCTGCGGTATTCCCGGACCAATACGACCTTCAAGAAAAGAGCGTACTCCCTCTTAAAAGGCCGGCAACGCACTTGTGATGCCTCTGGTGTTGCGGGTGTCCATGGGCGGCGGTAATCGCTTACCATCAGGCGATACGTCTGCTCGTTTGCCCCCTATATCATAAAAAAATAAATAAAAAAAAACCTTTTTCATATACAAACCTGCATTTGTCGTGTAGGATTTAGGCCTGAAGCAGCCATGTACGTCGAGCTGATCGTTTTTATTTTAATGATATCCTTACTGAATTTTGAGTCCTCCAGCAACTGCAATTACATATTCATTAGCGTTGTTCAATTTCGCTGTAATATGTATAAAAACGAACTTGAGATGAATCTAGGACCTTGAACTATCATTAGTGTTTATACTTCTGCAATCACTGAGACTACAAGGGTTTGTTTACAAGGAAAACGTTTTCAAATATGCACTGCGCAAATGGTTTAAAGATCACTTAATTTAATAACCAACTCAAAAATCAATTAAAAGGCATTACAATTGACTCTTTTTTTTCTTTTGTTTCTTAATTTTTTTCACTGAACCTAATAATATTTATTATAACTTAACAAATGTATACAAAAAAGGTCAGTAAGTACATCTATGAGAGAAATTAATGACTTGTCGACAGTTTCAGTTCGAAAATTACAGTTACGGATTATATGTCTTAAAGCAAATGAGTTATTTCAAGTTTATGGTACATTAAGTCTACTGTTGTGTAATATCATTGTGCATACAACATAGACGTACCGTAAAATGACCGTTGCAAATTTAGAATTGCAATGCATATATTGATACGATGCAGACATGACACGTAACTCTTGTGTATATAATTATACAAAGTGTAAAGTCAGCAATTACCTACCAAATCAAAGTCTGATATAACTTCGTTGAGAAATCGTAAACATTCTAGGCCTTGGTTATTAACTGTTTCTTCTGAGTAGAATTCTGTAACAGATTAGAAATTTACCTTTTACTGTTTAGTACATAAGTATACTCATTTACAGTCCACAATATACATAGAAATAAAATGTGTATATCAAAAGTCAATGAACAAAGTTTTCCAAGTGGCAATTTTCCATCGCAAATGGGTAGCGGTTCTGGCGACAGATTGGTGCAATGGTGTCATGGAGCACCTGGTTTTGTACCCTTGTGTGAAGTACACAAACTTGACTTGTAGCCACTAACGTATAACGAATGTTCAACGGCCAAGTCACCCAACATTAACCATACTAATAAAGAAATCGTAGTAAGGAACCTTAGACTTGGCACGACTTTGTCTAGATTTCATTACTTTTCGGAGATAAACAAGCAGCTCCATCGAGACTTAGCTAGTTTTTTACTGAATGTTTTTAGTGGGATTTCACTTCTTTTTGTAGAAACGTGGGCATATTTATTTATTTTATTAGATTTTCTTATTTGACATATTTTTTATTTTTAGGAGTAGTTTTTTATTATAACAAATCTTTCTTTTTTTCGATTATCCTAGTTTTTATAGTTTTCCCTTTATGTGGCCATTAAACCTAACTCTGTACCAAATTTCAGCTCTCTGAGTTTATGCGAAGTACTAGTTCTATTCTGATGATCATGAGTAAGTGAGTGAGTGTCATAAATGCGAAACTTTGCTGTCGCTTAACTTAGGAACTAAATGACCTACCGACTTGTTTTTTTTTTTAAATTAAGTGTGATTTTATAGCTTACTGGATGACGAAAATTTCTGCGTTCTGGTCTTATCCAGAGGTTCTCAAATAGTTTCCTGAAAATGCGCCGAAATGGTTTCAGTAAAGGATGGTACGGCAGTGTTTGCTTCGCGCTCGACTTGGCGGGGGCACTGCCGTGCCCCCCGATACTCTTACCTACTTCTATTTGCCCTATTGCATTCATAATTTCATGATTAATGAAACGAACAGAAAATATTATTTTAATGAAATTGGGGGGCTAACGAGCAGATGTATCGCCTAATAGTAAGCGATTAACACCGCCCATGGACACCCGCAACACCAGAGGCGTCACAAGTGCCTTGCCGGCCTCTGGAGGATGGGGAGAGGGATAGGGGGAAGGGGTAGGGTATGGGTCTCCGGTATCCTCACTCACTCAGTAAAAGACAGCGCAAGCGGTGTTTCACACTGGTTTTCTGTGAGGCCGTGGTATCACTCCGGTCGAGCCGGCCCATTCATGCCGTAGAGTGTAGTTCTCCCACGGTAAAGAAATGCCTAATTTTTTTTTAAACTTACGCGCATTTGCGATAAATTGAACGAGTAGTTATGTGTTTAATCGCAGGTGTTAGCCCTTGCACAAAATATTTTCGCTATAACGATATCAAAATTTCTATTACCCAATTTATAAATTTTAGATAAACAATTTTATAGAATCACAGACAGTGTAAATAGTCTTTCAATATTTATAGTAAAAACCCCTAATGATAATTATTATTAAACCGATGACTGCAACAGATGACGTGCAGATGCATTTTTATTACTTTTATTATTTACCTGAAAAGTTGGGCATAGAAGCAAACAGAACGCCAACTTCGGCATAGCTCTGGCTGTAGAGGTCGCGGTGGTGGTGCTTGGCGCCCATGAAGTGTCGCGCCACGTGCGGCGGCAGCACGTTGTGGATGAGCGCCTGGTTGCGGCGCCGCAGGTCGCCCGCCTGCTCCGCCTGCACGCGCATGCGCTCGCTGCGGGAGTGCCGCGCACGCTCCAGCGACTCCACCTAGCGCACCCAAAAAATCCTTCTTACCTATTTATAGATTGTTTATATAACCGACACTACAGGATTACACTGGCTATTCCCGCACGGTGTACCGATTTCGCAATTTCGTTAGTAGTAATGGTGTACTTACGTATCTGTTGAAAATCAGCATGGCGAGTACTATGAAGAACAGCATTATTATGTTGCGTCGACTATGGATGCCAGCTCTGCCGGGAAAGAAAAACAATGCATTTTATACACTTACTAATTATAATTGCTTGACTACGGAATTGCACTTACAATAAAGTAAAGAGATCCTCACTGATACAATCAGTGGTGGCGTTGTATGGTTTTAGATAGGGATCTCGGTCGAGGCTAGGGCGAGCTACCAGTAGCGACGGGTGAAGGAGTGCGGGAATAGCGTGCACGGCAGCCAACAACAATAGAAGCACGCTTCTCGCACACGCTCCCAGTGGGGAAACCCACAGAGCACCACACGCTGCACCAGCTCCAATCTGACAAGATACAGACGTATCAGGAATATTAAGTAATAGTTAATTTGTTTTATTTTATACCTCATAATATGAATATCTGAAACTGAGGAGATTCTGAGGTGTTTGTAAAATATTTCCCGGAAAATAAATAATAATAATGATTAAGAGACGTAAATTAAAATTTTATTTTTAACAAAAGTGTTCGTTGAAAGTAGAATAGATGAAATCGGCATGTTCTCAGAAATACCACCTCATTATTGAGGTCTTTTTTCTAAAAGCCACAACTTGCTTAATGCAAAATACTCTATTATTCACTTATACCAAGGACATTTGAGTGTTTAATATTTATTATGTGCCAATAAGTGTAACACTACATTCTAAATAATACCTTGCACGATATTTTATCATCCCTGTATATCTATATCACATAGGTACAATTTATTTTTTCGTGGACTCTGTTAAGTGTCGGTCGGATGTCAATTGAATTGTGTGTGTGTTTACACTGTCTACAAGAGACCCGGCTTAAAGCCGGGTCTCTTGCGACACTGTTTAATGTTTATAAACACCAAACATCACATTTTTATCAAAATATGGGCGTGGCTTAACTGTTTTGTTAATTTTAACAAGCAAACATGTTATCCAAAGCGGACTGAAAACATCCCAGCGTATACTTCTCGTATAATGAAACTGAACTGAACTAACATTAATACTTATATTATTCATATTTATACTATAAAAGTAAGTAAGTAAGTGTACTTTAAGTCATTTTGTCGAGTAGATAAAATATTTTTGCTTTTCGTGTAATCGTGTTTGATGTTCGTTTAAAAGTCCGTCTGCTGCGACTTTTCGCTAACATGTTTAGTTAACAAGTTTTGTTAATTTATTTTGTTATTTTTAGCCGCAGGAGACACGCCTTTACAGTGTTACAATAAAGTGATCGAAAAACACTACTAGACAGTTGTGTATATTCCCACGATGCAACATTTGAAAGTCGAACGAGGGAAATGGGTTACGATGTTGTTAATAGACAACAACGATGTAGAAACTGTCACCGGTTAAGCTTGTTATTTGACATTCTCAAAAAAATCATAAGATTCTCTTTCAAATTGCTTTAATCATTGAAATATTAAAAAGGAAATTATTTTTTAAACTAGATTTATTTTCTTTTACAGCTCCACCTTAAAATACATGCATAGTTAAAAGTAGGTACATATGAAGGCTCAAATTACACATTGGCTCACATGTATGTTTTCAAAAATCCACTCCCCGCAAGGAGAACTTTACTTTAATCTCTATTCAGCAGAAAAGATTGCACTACTGGTTTGGTACGCGTTTGGTGCTTTTGAATCATTGTCATCCATAAGAAATTACATAGTAAGCCGGGTAAGTACATAATTGTGATTCTGACCTATCCTCAGTTATAAATGAAAAATTTAATTTATGTATTGGAATGACTATCTAAATATAATAATACGAGTAAAAGTACTTTACGTGATAATAGTAAGAAGGATGAATACAACGCCTTGCGCCCTCATGCTGTATTGCGTCGTCCCGCAGACCATCTTGGAGCATTGTTTCGAAGTTGCCACAGATTATCTATGCAAAATTGGAAATAAATCATTTAAGAAACATATTTTATTAAATTTCTCCGTTTTTCTCAAATTTTCAATAAAAATTACAATCCATCACTAGGCCAACGCAAGTTTTTATGAAATTTTTCAGAGCATATTTTCATCTAACACTTTTATAAGCATAACTTATGTGATTAAACTTGATAAACACACATAAATATATAATGTACAAATTTTAATAAAAAAAAACGACTTCAATCTGGACCACAGGGGAAGCACCAGCTTTCCAATAAAAAAATAATCATCAAAATCAGTTCACCCAGTCGAAACTTATGAGGTGACAAACATAAAAAAATACAGTCGAATTGAGAAACTCCTCCTTTTTTTGAAGTCGGTTAAACATATGAGTAGTAGTTGTATTATGAAGAGGGTACAACTACACACATCAAAAGTGTCTAGGGATCAACATATGTGTCTAGGGATCAACATATATTTTTGCAATAACTTTTCTCCTGATTGATATTAATTAAAATTTTCTTTAAGGATTCATCAAATAAAGTGTTTTCGTTTGTCACAGTAACGATAAACCAAGTCACCTTTGCATTAATAAAGAAATTTGCCATTTTCCTAATAAAGGGATTTTTGACATTTGAACCACTAACATTAAAGTTCGAAAAAAAGACTGAAATAACAGTTTTCTTTAAAATTTTTTTAGGTAACTTAAACAATTAATAATCCGTGTTTCTACCGCGAACACTAACAACACAAGAACATCGGTTTGGCATACTCAAAATGAGTTCATCCAAATCGCTGTGGAATGGCCGCCCATGTTCGTTGCAAAAACAAAAAAAGGTCTTCTTGCGACTGGATACCCTCCATATTCGGCAGAGCTCTTCTCTGTAGCATATCCCATGCATGCTCAATCGGGTTCAAGTCTGGCGACTGAGCAGGCCAGGGCCAAAGCCACATCTCAATCTCAAGAAATCCGCATAAAAATGCTTGATCCCTAGACACTTTTGATGTGTGTATATTTGGATAAAAAGTATTTATCTTATTTCCTATTTATTTCTTGTACATAACCCATAAGTATTATAAAAAAAAACTGCAAATCATTTATTGGATTGAATTCATCATCATTTCAACCATAGAACATTTACCAAATCTAAACTTATTAGATTTTATTGTTGAAATTAATATACCTTAATTACATTTTCTTTAACCGTAAGGATGTTCATGTTTAACTTCATTCTGAACATGTCAGAACTGATTTTGACGACACTTTAGAATTTCACATTACTTTAAAACGTTAAAAAACCTTATTATAAAATAACAAAAAATATTTTTATTTAGTTATAGGTAGTTGTATATTAATATTCTCACACATCTCACACACGTGAGAGAGCCACGCCTTGACCGTGGGAGAGCCACGCTTCGGCATGCATGGGCCGGCTCGGCCGGAGTGATACCACGGCCTCACAGAAAACCGGTGTGAAACAGCGCCTGCGCTGTGTTTCACTGAGTGAGTGAGGATACTGGAGGCCCATACTCCAACCCCTCTCCCCCATCCCCCAAAGGCCGGCAAACGCACTGGTGACGCCTCTGGTGTTGCGGGTGTCCATGGGCGGCGGTAATCGCTTAACATCAGGCGATATATCTGCTCGTTTGCCCCCTATTTCTGATCAAACAGCCGTATTTTTTTTATGGAATACATAAAAAAAATACGGCTGTTTGATCAGAAACTAGGCAAAGCCTACGAGTACACTATGGTAACCAGACTGCCGATAAACTTAAATATATCCAAACACATACATATTAGATATAGAAAAATTACATCCAGATCACAGAATAACTAATAGACTCCCAGACACAGAACATACTCGTATGATCGTGTTAATTCGTGTTCGTCACACAAAGATTTGTCCTAGTTGGGAGTCGAACCCACTACCTCTAACTTAGCAGCCAGGATCACTAACCTCTAGACCTACTCTACTTTTAAGTTCCTATCCTATTTGTGGAATTATAATCTTTTCTTTTCTTTTAAAAAGAAACAAAACCCATATTAGGAATATACATACAGGATGTATTTTCCTAATATGGGTTTTGTTTCTTTCGCGGGCACTTTACAAACATGCATTAAACGGACGTAAAGAACACCCAGACTCGGAACAACAATTTGTGGATCACACAAAGCGTTGTCCCATGTGGGATTTGAACCCAAAATACTGTCGCAGTAGAATACGTCGTGGCAATCGCCTAAACCACTAGGCTAACCGTAAAATTGTAATGACAGAGAAAGTAGTAGAAATAGTGTAAAAAGTAATAAGACAGCTATGTCAGTATTATTATAATCTTACCAATGGCGCAATGTTCGCTGCTACAAACATTGCTATGTTAAATGTTCCGCAGGTTAACTTCCAGTAAGGGCTCACCGTTTTTTTCTGAAATAATAAAGCGGAATAACATTTAGTTCATCTGTTTTACTGCCTTATATTCAGTTTTCAATTGATATATAAAACTACTCTAATAACTGTTTAAGCTTTTAACAATAATTTTATAGACATGATAAAGTCTCTAATACACACAAATGTAATCATACAAACGAAATTTTGTCACATCACACTAATATATAAAGGCGAAAGCTTGTGAGTGTGTGTTTGTTACTTCTTCACGCGCAAACGACTGAACAGGTTTGGATGAAACTTTACAGTAAAATAGCTTATACATCAGATTAACACATAGCTACTATTTGCCACGATAACCGACAAACACGCGGGCGGAGCCGCGGGCAACAGCTAGTATGAAATAAATGGACGTGTCATCGTATTAAGAACTTTATTTACGTTGTCGTTGAGTTTTCAGGACTTAACGTTGGAGTTGTCTGATCAATAATCCATACGAATATTAATATCGATCGATTAATCGACAGAAACTATGTCTGTTATGCTTATTATTCTTAAAGAAGAACATGGGCTACTCTTTACTGCTATTACCGATATACACGAGAGCCTCGGCGATATGCTAGTTTATATTGATCAACAACCAGCGTGTAACGTAAACCGATTTTGATGATTCTTTTTTTTATTTGAAAGCTGGTGCTTCCCGTGTGGACCCATTTCAATTTGGTCCACTTCTTGAAGTCGGTTTATTTTTGTTAAAATTGGTGGTTATTAATGTAAGTGGTCAGAAGAAATTCTGATTGAAAAAAAACGACATTTTCATTATTTAATCCCGAAGAACAACATGAACATTCTATAATAGAGACGGTAAATATGGCTTAGTTCAGTTCTCCGTTTAACCGTTGAGTAATTTTACTTGAGAGTTTAAAAAAAACAGAACATTATGGTTTAGATATTACATTATCGTATTTAATTCTTTGTGTTGTCAGGAAATTATTGTGAAATTTGGGGATATGGTTGTTGAAAATAATTATGTTGTACGAAAAAACGTTTCTATATATATACAAACCTTGTATTGTGAATAGCGATAGCAAGAGTAGTAAACCACGTTGATTAGGCCCGTCTCTAGCACGAGTGCGAGGTAGACAGCATGCAGCGACCAGGTATGAGGTACTGCAAACTTGGTGAGTACCATCACCGCTGGCAGCAGCATTAGAGGCGGTGCTGCTATAGCCAAAGGACACGGGTCGTCACGCCTAGCGTACACTTCTTCTGCTCCCGTGGCTTTGAATGTCAGACATATAGTTGTCGCGTCTGCTAATTCCCTGTCATCATACACCGTTATGTTAAAAGATGCACATAAATTAAAATAACTCTGGGTAATTAACTAATGTTTTTTTCAAACAATTTATGTCTAACAAAGCCAGCTCACAACATTGTTCAAAGAAAATTATTACATTTATCACTTTGAAATATATCGACAATATACACATGACTAGTTTACGCAACTTTTAGACTGATTTACGAGACCCTAAAACGAATCGTCAGAAGAAAATAGAAAAAAACTGCATACCTAGCTAAAGAATGATATAGTATGTGTTTATTGACATGGTTTCATTAGATACATATGCTATTTTAAGCATATTGTTTTGAAATACACGCTGTATCTGAACAGATTGATCTTCACTAGCTATTTTTCAAGGTGCTTCTATAAACAGCTACAAATCAACACTGAATCTTTACTCCGTCCTTTGTTTTATTTACACTTCAGTCATCGTTCAACATAAAACAGTCATTATGAGATCACAGGTCAGTTTCAAAGGTAAGGAGTAATTATTATCCGTGATTCCATTCTTGTAGCCATTTAAAAAGCTGATAGCAGATAAAATAGACTTCAGCACCCAAGTGTGTATGTGAATTGGAACGATGAAAACTCGTAGCGCAACTAAGGGTGCAAATACAATGACTGTGATAGTTAATCTATTTGGGTCAGCGAGCAAATACTAGAAAAACGGCCATGCTATTCGTCAAACGGTTGTCTCAATTATGCTCCCATTAACTCGAGATGGTCATGTCCTTCACATTCCAGCGCACATGTAAAATGAAACTGAGTAAGTACACTTTTATGCATATTATGTTATTTCAAACGCTCAGTAATTTAGGGCAATAAAACAAATAAGTAAACATTCCGAGCGTATCGTAAAATCTACGTAACGTAACTTATTTTAAAATTATCTATATATGTTACATTTGAGAATATGCATTTGACTGTTTTGTAGTCCGGTCAATTTTTTTTCCTTACATGGGAAAGATGGGGAAGTTTCAAATTTTGTTTTTAATGATATTTTAAACAATCTTACCGATTTTCAGCTTGGTGGGAATTTAGGTAACTTTACTCTTATTTTTTGGTCTCATTTGACCGGACTATTTGACAAAATTTCTAATATATCAGTAATATAATTTGTAAAGAATTAATTACTCGTAAATCAATAAATGCGCACGTATAATACTGAGAAAAGCTAAAGGAAAGTAATTGTTTTAATTTGATTACAAGAAAATGTGTTAATTAGTAAATAAAATGGATTTTTGAATAACACAAGTAATTTTACACTGAAACCATATCTGAAATAAGTAACGCAGTAAATAATAAAAATCAAGCAAGCGCGAGTCGGACTCGCGCAGGAAGGGTTCCGTACCATTCATTATCTGTACATTTAAAGCGCTCTGTTGCACTTTGAATATCGAGCAAAAACGAGCAAAAAATCACGTTTATTGTATGGGAGCCCCCTTATATATTTATTATATTCTGTTTTTTAGTATTTGTTGTTATCGCTGCAACAGCAATACATAATCTCAGAAATTTTCAAGTACCTATCACGGTTCATGAGATACAGCCTGGTGACAGACGGACGGACAGACAGACAGTGTCCCGTTTCACCCTTTGGGTACGAAACCCTAAACAATGAACTTGAAAAGCCATAAAACATAATTCTTGAAACGGTGATTCATTGGTAATATCGTATGTTATATATATATAAACTTTGATTTTGCCTTTTTATTTTTGATCAAGTAAACTTGTTCACTTAACAAAATCTTTACGTTTTTTCCAATTAAATGCGAGAGCTAAGTCCTGTGTCCAACACTAAATTTTCTATTTACACAAAGACCTCGAAAGTACTTAAAGCAAATGCGCTTAAAATTATTATTTACTTTCAAAACACACTGTTTAAATAGTAAAATATTTAAGTAAGGGCATGATGTAATCGTTATGAACTTACTTGTCATCGTCTCTATTGACGAGTTCCTCCTGTAACATGCTTAGAATTTTCTGTTCTCCGTTGTCCTTGCTCTCGTCTTGTGGCGACAGAACCTACGAATAATTTAGAAGCATGTCTATGTAATTGACAAGCGGAAAATCAATATAAGAGCTCATGATTGGCGTTCAAGTACAAATATAGCGTTGTTAATCCAATGTCCGAACAATATATAAATAATGAATAAATCGAATTGGGATGAAATTATTTTAACCTAGATCACTAAACTAGGAACTAGCGAGCAAGGGCCGCCTAGTGCCCTAGTGTCCTATTTATTTAGACAGGTGGCGTACGACGGGTATGAGGCGTGGGGGTCGGAAGAGGGAGGGAGGAGGGAAGCGCAGTAGTGCACTCACTGAGTCCTCGTCGTCGTCTCGCAGGTCGGAGAGCGCGTCGGCGTCGTCACCACCCTCCGTGGGCTCACCTTCGGGCGCGCACTTCTCTTCACCTCCCGACCACTACATGAACAATAGAAAAAACTCTCATTAACATTCACCTGGGCTACGATAATTTCAATTTTTACATGTAAAATGTTTTAAATGTTCTTAAAAGCTCTTCTTATTTTATGTCGTAAATCAGATAAAGGTGCTTTAAATTTATTTCTTTGAAATGTTTAAACGAGCATGTGTTTCTCACACTATACTCGTGTCTACTGTAATATCATATTGTGCTTTACATTCATACTACAGTAGTAAGTACCGACCAATGACACAATATACTAAATAGACCGACCCTCCCCTGGCCCAAACTGTACACCGATAAAAGCTAGAAAAATTCACTTAAATCTAGATGGCGCGCAAAAATAAGGTACTAGAAATAGTTTAACAAACTCTATCACTATTTTATTGATATGCTTCAATTATAGTAATTATTTTATTATTTTTCGAATATAAATCTTTCTTTCTAATGCTTGTTTAAAAAAAATGTTTTTCAATTGCGTAACTACAAGTTATCACCTATTTTTAGGAGATGTCGTTGCAATCGATTTAAATAAACTTGAATATAATGACCTATTTACTACGCTAGATGTCACATTTATAAGTTATTGATATGACATATAGAATATTATATGCTGGATGCGCGATGATAGCGCCACCAAGTGGCTACAATTACGTCGGACTTTGATATGTCAAATGGTTAGTTGTCTTACGTAGAGTAAGTAAACAAACAAATTATTTCAACGAAACATCGTAAAGGGGCGTCCATTAATTACGTGAGGCATTTTTGAGAATTTTTTGACCTCCCCTCGCGCCTTGGTGAGATATCGTAAGATTTTCCTCAACTCCCTCCACCGTCCCCAAATCTCTTTTCTTCAAATTTATGTTTTGGCTGTAAACGTGTTGGATTATTACGTGTTCTATTACTTCTATTGAAGACTAGCAAAGCAAAATCGAATGCTACTTCGCTGCTCTGCGGAGTTCGGACGAATACGACAAACACTATTGTGTCAGATTTGGCCATATTTTTTAGGAAATAATTTTTCACGCAATTTTACACAATAATTACGTGATATTTGCCAAGACCCCCCCTAAGTGAGATTTGAAAAGATTTAGCTCAATCCCCCCCCCCCTAAAACACCTTACGTAATTAATGGAAGCCCCCTAATTTAAATATATTCTATTCGATGATGTAAATCTATGGTGCAGATAATAATGTTGAGCGATTTTATTTCCTGTCTGATATGGCTTAATCAATACATTTTGGGTCATTGTATGTCATTTTAATATAAAATAAATGATTGAACTGCAAAGTAAAATCTTTATTTTGGAACGAAGTTCCTTATCGCGCGTTGGGAAAGGGGGCTAGACGGAAAAAAATGTAATGACACTTTTCGTGCCAAAAGTTGTAACGACACTTTTAACATTGAATTGACGTCATAGTGCTGGATACTCAACGTTAAATATAACAAACTGATTGCCAACGTCCATACCATGTTGAATACACCGGTTCTCGTCCGATCATCGAAGTTAAGCAACATTCGGTGTAGTTAGTACTTGGACAGGTGACCGCCTGGGAATACCACGTGATGTTGGGTTTTTGCATTTATTTACAGAAAATATATTGTTTTATAGTATATTTTGTAAAGCTTGATTATTTCTAAAATAATTTGAGTATTTTATGCGCATTTTTATTAGTAGTAGCAAATATATATAAACCTCGTTCCATCCGGGTGTTCCTTGACACCTCTCAAGTTTTATTATACATATTTTAATTTGTACAACAGGTAATATGAAAATCACATTAAATCAGTCAGGAGATTAACAAATAAATATTATTTCATATACATACACTTTAAACAGTTTTCTAACAATTTTTTTATCCTATTATTTAAATTACGGCAATAACCGCACAGAAAATCAACGTAAAATGACAGCGTTCGTGCTGTCGTGTTTCGTTGGTGAGTGCGAGACCGGAGGCCCAAAGAGTCTAGTCAACAAGTTCCATACTTGTTGACTAGACTAAAAGATGCAGTAGCATCACTAGGCCGCCATGGTGTGGGTCGCCATACTGCATTGCCTGCATTCGCAGTGAGTATGGTGACCGCCACTCTTGGATTCTGCTTATGCTTTCCATCAGGCAGAGTAGAATCATTTTGGCGGGCCATACATAAAAAAAAAAAAAAAAAAAAAAAAAAAGCAAAATCTGATGACAGCATTTTAAAATCTAAAGAGTTCAGAAGAGGTTTCTACAGAATTGGCATTGATGCAGCTACGAAAATAAAGGTTAAGAATTGGACAGAAGACGAAAATAAATTCAGCTTGTCATTATTTTACAAATCTAAAGTGTATTTTTTTCTAAGGCGGCAAGGTGTAGTACTTGCCGCTTCAACCACAATCCGAAACTCCGAAAGTGTCTAGCAAAATCCGATTGTTTTGCCCTGATCTATTTAAAAAAGAATAACAGAAACATTACTTACAACAGAATTACAACTCTTTTAAAAGCTACTATAAATAAACTATTTGATAATAAGTGGGCTTCTGCTAAACGCTGTGTTTTGCGGTCGGGCTACGAAAAACCAAAATACATGCACGAAATCAGGGATATCTAGTAACTTTCCCTTTTTCTTTTGTAACGTTTTGTAAAATTATTTGCGTTTTTTGATGTGCCACATTTAATTAAAAGTATTCAAAATCATTTTTTAAACAATAACTTTCTTAACGGCAATGAGCAAATTTCGTTTCAAGATGTTACCAAACCATACGAAATAGACAAAACTTAAAACTTGAGTCGATCACTTACAAAATTGACAGATCGGCACATTGAACAGTAATAAAAAAAAATGGGATGCCATAGAAACACGCATTGTTTAAAAAAGTAACACATGCATTAAATGCGATAAAGAAGGGCAAATTTTTTTTTAAAAATTACACAAAAATTGAATCAGGATGTAATAGAAAATTTGTTTGCGTAATTTCGGCAAAAGGGTGGCTGAAACAAAAATCCATTTAGGAGTAATTTAGTTAATTCCTTAAAGAGTCCCCATAACAAAAAACTGTGAGGATGAAGATGGTGATTTTATCCAGTTAGCCGGTGGAGAAAGCAAATAATTTTCTCCAAAACCATCATTATCATCAAAACACGCAGTAAACAATGAGAAACAACGCACTCATCAACGGCAACTTATTTATTTATTATTTACCGCTGCCCATGGATACCCACAACACCAGAGGTGTCACAAGGCTTTTAAGGAGAAGTATGCTCTTTTCTTGAAGATTGATTGAAGGTCGTATTGGTCCGGGAATACCGCAGTCGACAGTTAATTCCACAGTTTTGTTGTGTAGGGCAGAAATTTTCTCGAAAAGCGCACAGTTGACACCTAAATGATGAGGATGAAACTGCAGTCGCGTAGGATGATGGCGGAAAAAGGAGGCAGGGGTCAATTCAATCAATTGCTCGGAGTACTCCCCATTGTAAATACGATAGCAGATGCGTATTGAAGCCACGTCTCTACACAGCGCGTGCAGCGCCAGAGATTCCAGCCGAATTGAAACTTCTTGACAATTGACGATTCGATTCGATTGTATATTAGTATTTCAATCATAGACGAATTGAATTTTGCCTGAAATAAGAAATAGGTACATTTTGTATACCCAGAACAATAAAATTACTTGAAGAACTTGATGAACTTGTAAGTGTTGGTTTGCAGATGTTTATATTTGTGCAAAAAATAAAGCTGGCAGGTGGCTTAGAAACTTCAGTCAACACATGTAAACAATGAAGGCCTTGCAAATAGTAAGTAAATTTGTAAGTAGTTTGCTCGAAAGCTTTTGCCGAATTTAGGTAAACTGATTGTTGCGACAAGATGGAACGCAGAATTCTCCGGTTAATAACACTTTACGGTACCCGGTGTAGACGGTAGCACTGACCGCCTAGAGTAGGGTGCGTCACAGGCACCCTTAGAGAGTGTTGTTGGTTTGAGCCACACGCGTTTATCACATAATGTCTACGGAGGCAGAATGCGCGTTGGCAGGAATATCCATGTGAGATTTGTTCCGCGTAACGCAGGTTCTTTCCGGTCACAGTTGCTTTGGAAATACCTGCACGCGGTTACTAGAAGTGAGTTGAATCCTGCCTGTCCAGTCTATTGAGCCGATTCCCTGTGCCATTACTTGAGCATCGCAGCGTTGGATATAGAATGCAGTTATGGGAGAATATCTCTCGCTGCCAACCATGTTATGCTCCATAGTAGATAGCAACAGAGTTTTATCTTCTGCGAAGATGACATTGCACAGAAAGAGGTGGCGGAAAGGACCAAGGATGAAAAATTCTACTTGAACCTAATTTGCCGCCAGCCGCTGAAACGGTCGCAGCAGTGCATTCTAGCAACTCATGCCACCTTCAGTGGTAATTAAGAAAATGTTTAGTTAAAATTACTAATTTAAATTGTAATATTTAACTGCTATTGAGATGTCTTATAAACGGATATTTACAAAGATGTATTTTAACAAGCATATAGAATTTCTCAAACAGTACTATTAATACATTATTTCTTCTTGTTAAACTGCCAAGACTTATTTTTAACCGATTTCAAAAAAAGGAGGAGGTTTCTCAATTCGACCGTATATATATATTTTTTTTATGTGTGTTCGGGGATAACTTCGTCGTTTATGAACCGATTTTGATTATTCTTTTTTTAATGGAAATGAGATATCCCAACGGTGGTACCATGATAAGGACACTAAGATCCTCAGATCATAAAAATAAGGAGATATGGTAAGGAGGCGTGGTCCTTGCGAACGCATCATGCCAAAAATGCGCTTGATGCCTCAAAGTCGCCTCAGTCTTAGTTTGTCAACTGTGCGGAGCGCTACTTCATTAAAAAAAACAAAATGCCGACTTGTTCAGTGGTTGTTTGCAAAAATACTAGCACCAAAGTAAATTATGTGAAGGATAGCATCTCATTTCACATGTAATTATTAAAAAACAAAATTATTTTCAATAAAATTAAATAAAAGATTACTTCGTGGCATCAAACACGAGGTGAAGTACCTAATTCATTATACTTGTTAGCACAAACACTATTGCTCGCTCAGTACTAATCTATCAACTCTGAATGTGTTTCACGGCGCAATGGATGAGTGCTTTATCGATACTTTTGAAAACAAAAAAGTTTCGGGATGCGTCAACTGCTAGCTTCCGTGAAATAGAGATGTTACGTGATTGTATTGTGCTTGTACTTGTCGATATTCTTATACTAGCGACCCGCCCCGGCTGCGCACGTGTGGATTTCAGATGCCCCCGCCGATGACACGATTCGTGCATTTTAAATCGGTAATATCTTCGAATATATTCATTTAAATTAGATACTGTAAAGGGCCATTTTGATCTATATTAAATGCACAATGTATTTAATTTACTTAATTGTATAAGGATTCATTCTGTATTGCTTAAAATCACTTCGTAAATAAGCCATTATTTATCGTAAAAAGAAATCAATAAAAATGGTTGTTGTGGGTTATCCCTAAGATATAGACATATACCGTCGCGAACTTTTTTGTAGTACTTTTTAAAGTGTACAATACTGTAGTACATTATTTTGATCCATCTCGTAGGGTGCAAAAAAATGAGTTTATTTGCTACATCACATCAGAAACCTCGAAAATTAGCAGTGTTTCCATACTATATTATGCATTTATTATACATAAAAACCTTTATCTTGAATCACTCTATCTATTAAATAAACCCGCATCAAAATTCGTTGCGTAGTTTTAAAGATTGAAGCAAACAAAGGGATATAGGGACATAGGGACAGAGAAAGCGACTTTGTTTTATACTATGTAGTGACGATCTATCGCATCCTACTCATAATTATGTATATTGGAAGATTTTATTCCTGGTACATAGAAATATTTTTTAAAAGAAGCAATTTAAAACTCTTAATGTTTGCTTAAATAATGAATAAATACTTAATGGATTTTTACTATTTTTACACGTTTGAATGTGTTTTTTGTGTTTTATTCGATATTTTAAAAGTTAATAAATAAATGATTTATAATCATTTATTTATTAAATGTTTGAACAGACAACACACAACGAGAAAAATAAGAATATGATCATGATGCAATGAAAAGTTTTCTGTCCTTGAAGCCCTAACCACCAGTTCCTAGGTCCCTGTACCCGAAGTCAGTGGTCTACTTTTTTTTTTGAATGTGTATTTTGTTTTTCGTTTTATTATATTTAAACATTTAAATAATATCTATACACAATTATAATACGGGGAATAATAATATACTCTTTATTATTATAAATCTATTTCATACTTATTCATAAAACGTATTAAAACACAGTCAGATAATTAAAAGACTTAAAAAGAAAACCAGCCTGTATAAGAAAAAAAAACGATTTATTTCAATCGGTTGATAAATGAAAAACTGTATCAGTTTCAAGAGTTACAACGATGATCGACAAATAGGCGGGCGGAGCCAATTTTTTTATTTTACTTGCCTATGAAATAGCTACTACTAAATATAAGTATTATGAGGAACATGTTATGTATTAAATAATTCATAAATAACCTTTTAAGGAAAGTAAACACATTAGAATATAAGTTTATCGACTTTTTTACATCAATAATTTTCAACCTCTAGTTGCATATGTGTGTCTACGCAGAGACCGTAACTACAAGTGGTGGCACCGCCCTTTGTTTGCATGTGCCCTATTCATTAGAATATTGGTGTGAGTGCAAATTTCTTAGTGTGCGTGAGAAATGTGCGCATGTGGATCGTACACATAGATATTGTTTTAGTGTTTGTGTGAATTAGTGGGAGAAGTGTGGAGACATCGGAACAAGAACAACTTTTCGTACTCGCCAAATCTCCCTTGTTTCTATGATCTGTGCTAAGATCTGATGATGGCATCCAAGAGAAATCGAGTCGAACCTTGAAGTCGGTTTTTATTTTTATTTTGTTAAAATTTTTCTCCATTTCTATTACAGTAATGTAGTTTTTTTAAATCGTTTAATTTGCCGCCCCTTAAAAGAAGCCGCCCTAGGCTTCAGCCTACTGAGCTTTCATCACTGAATAATATAACATATATAATATATGGATATTTTTCAACAAATTTTGATTATTATAACACAATTAAGTAGCTAGACCTACATACAGAGTTTTATGTGAAAGTTTAAAAAGTTTCATACAAAAATTAATAAAAAAATATATTCATGTACCGTATTTACTGAGAAGCATTTATTAAGAAGCTGTTTATTTGAAATTATAAACAGACATTTCAATTTTATTTATTTGTGTATACTCGTAGATGACTCTTGGACGATTTAATAAAATATCACATAAATTACTAATGTAATTATGTGGAAAACGACATCTAGTGGGACATTTTGCACTAATACAAAAAAAAATAAACTTGACAGTTTACTCTCGGATTCGTATCGGAGTAGAAGCTCAGAAAATATCTTTGAAATTTACAATTTGATACACTTAGTGACATCTAGTGAACATTAAGCTTATTATCCATCCGCGTACAACTCTAAGTTCAGGCGGTGTAAGTCTATACTTATATTTCGTCAGTGGTACCGACCCAACTAACTAATGGCTTTCATCTTTAAATAAAATGTAACCAACTATATCCGGCCAAGCTTTACAAAGCTGTAAAATTTTGAGCTCAATCGATACAGAACTTTTTGAGCTGTCAAAGCGAATACAAACCAACTTAATACTTATTTATCTTGTTGTAGATAAAAACGAATTCCTGTTTTTACGCGAGTCACCTATATATAATAAATATAATATAATATTAAATTAGTTTCTAAAACATACACAATGTACATGTACCTATATGTAATCGTATGCATGTATATTAAAAATCCTAACGTGACATACTGCGATAATATATCCATTCAAGCACAGAACACTAAGAGTAATTTCAAATTGTCGAAAGGACAGTCAACAAACTATCAAAGTGAAACTTACCAGCCTCGAAATAACCACATTCCAACGCAAATTGAATGCTTAAATATGCAACTTTAGGACAAACATGCTTATTTAATAGTTTTTTATGAGCTTTATAAAAAATGCTTAAAATTTGTCGTCCTTTCTTGGTAGGTAAACGATAAGATGGATAATGTGCCATATTCATTAGATCGGTCAATAACAATATAATAATAATAATAAATATTTCGGACATCTAACACTCAACGCCATCCAGTCCCAAGCTAAGCAGAGCTTGTGTTATGGGTACTAGACAACTGATATAAATACATATATACTTTATTTTTGGAAATACATACATATAAAATAATAATAATACATATAAAATATACATATACATAGAAAACACCCAAACTCCGAAACAAATATTTGCAGATCATACAATCCTCCTTTCTTAGGAGAGGCTTATGTCCAGCAGTGGACTGTTAAAGGCTGATGATGATGATGATACAAACATTTGGTCCGACCCGGGAATCGAACCCGAGACCTCAACCATAGCAGTCGCATACGCTACCACTACGCCACCGAGTTAGTTTATATGAACATAACATGTGTTTTATAAAGCTTTACCTTACACAAGTGCTAACTCGTAAGAAAAAAAATCAAAATAGTCTCTGAACACTCTGTACAGTTACCTACCTACATCAATTCTGAAACGAATTCTGAATTTAGTTCAGAATTTCCTGTCCTGTAGAGTAGATAGTCTACTAAATGATAATAAGTCCCTGACCGCTATCTGTTAGTACACTATGTCCTTGGCCTACCTAGGACATAGACAGATAGTATTATCCAATATTCCTGTAGTAATCTTTAGCTAACAAACATTTTTATTTAACGTATCATTAGCATTTATATACAGATATTAGGGCAGCAGTATTTGATATTTACCTTGTCAAAATATACCCAATTTAAATGTTATAAACAATCAGGTAAGACGATCTCTTTCTTTTAGGGTAGGGGTAAATATTTGATGCTCGCTGGAGTTAAGTTACATCTTAGTTACTACAGTATAACAAAAACCTAATTACATCTACATTTATTGAAAACAATATATACTTCTCGAGAATCTAAATACCACAATCAACAAAAATACAAAAACAAACTTTACATCAATTCAGGAACGCTATGACAGTATAATACATACACTGAAAAATGAAATCAAGAGAACGAATAAACCAACGGAAAATATACTCTCGGTAGAAACTAAACAACTGATTAACGAACGGAATAAATATACACAATGGAAAAAATTTAAAAACTCGACATAAGATATCTGAGCTCAGCAAAAGGATAAACGAACACATAAGAAAAGATAGAAAAATGCAAAGACAAAAAACTTTAAAAATCTTTATCGAAAAAACTGGAGGTATTAAAAAAGCTCTTAAGGAATTAAACCGGAAGAAAATATGGATGCCTAACCTTAAAACTAAAAATGGAAATTCTACTAGTAAAAGACAAGAGATACTTGAAATCGCCACGGAATACTATAGAATACTATACCAAAGACAAACTACGACACCAAAAGTAAAGCAACAAAAAATAACCACAGAATTAAGCTCAGTACCATTAATACTAGAAGCAGAAACTGTCAATGCAACCGACACCCAAAAATTAGACAAAGCACCGGGCCCAGACCAAATATCAAACGAGCTATTAAAATGTACAATGCCAGTGATTGCTCCCATACTAACAGAACTATTCAATGACATTCTATCGACCGAAACTATACCTAAGGACTGGACAAAATCAACTATAGTACTAATTCACAAAAAATGAGACAAGGGTGATATGAACCAATCGACCAATCAGCCTAATGTCAAATATCTACAAGATATTTTCAAAGATAATTCTATCAAGAATTGCTATTACTCTCGATGATAACCAACCTAAAGAACAGGCCGGATTCCGTAGTAAGTTTTCTACAATAGATCACATTCATGTCCTAAGACAGGTGCTTCAAAAATATAAAGAATACAACAAAATTTACTATATAGCATTCGTTGATTTCAATAAAGCATTCGATTCCTTAAATCATGACAGCATTTGGAAAGCACTAGAAAGCCAGGGAGTTGAAGCCAAATACATTCGAATATTAATGACCATCTATTCAAAGAGTACAGCCCAGGTCAGGCTAGAACGAACAGGGGAAGAATTTCACATCGAAAGAGGCGTCAGACAAGGCGACACCATTTCACCCAAGTTGTTCTCCGCAGTTTGAGAAATGGTTTTTCGAAGTCTCGAATGGGAAAACTATGGACTCAACATTGATGGCGCCAAACTCAACCACCTACGTTTCGCAGACGATATCATACTGTTCGCGAAAAATCCAGAAAATCCAACAGAGATGCTACAACAATTGTCAGATGAAAGTGCTAAAGCAGGTCTGTCTATACCATGTTATGCATATTAGCATTATATCTAGGACAACTAATATCCAATGAAAATACAATGCAAAAGGAAATAGACAGAAGAATAACAAACAGCTGGAAACGGTTTTGGTCTCTGAGTGAAGTCATGAAGGATAGAGATATGTCCATCAAAGTAAAAAGGAAAATCCACGATACATGCATCCTCCCATGCTTATCGTACGGATGCCAAACATGGGTACTAACTGAACAACAACTTAAAAAACTACAAGTTTGTCAAAATGGGATGGAAAGAAGTATCATTGGAGTCAGAAGAAGTGACAAGGTGAGTCTACAAAAAAATAAAGATAAAACGAAATTTAAAAATATAGGCACTGTTTGTAAACGTCTAAAATGGAGATGGGCCGGACACATGCTAAGGGAAGGAAAAGAAACGGACGGCTGGTCCAGAATGGACATTGCCAAGGACAGGAAACAATGGAAAGCTTTAGAGGAGGCCTTTGTCGGAAGACAAGCTGTACTGTAACTGATAACAACTTGAGAAACCAATTAGTTAGTTTTTGGTGGATATAGTCACCGCTTTAGGAGTTAGGCGTTGTAGAAATAAAATATCGATCGTAAGTTGTTACTGAGTAAATGCGTGTCTTTATTGTAAAATGGTTCGTAATTTATACACAATTTGTCTGTACACTTGGCGGTGGAAGTACGGAACATGAAGATCGTGTTGTCCAATCACAGGGAATCCAGGAATTCAACATTATCCCCGATGCACGGCGAGTATATAAGCTGCGCTAGACGGCCACTATAAAACGTAGCGGCCGCAGATATCGGATTCAGTATGCCACATGATTCCAAGCAGGAATGTACTTCGCCGCTTCGCCGGCGCCGGCGCACACGCTGTCTCCTTCGTGCGCGCGCTCTCGCTCTAACAAGCGGCGGCGCAGCCCTAGCCGTGCCAGTACAGGCGCCGGCCTCGTTGCGGTCGGACATATGTAGCTGCGTATGTAGGTCGCTACAAGTTAATATAAGAGTAGTGCGTTGCAACATTATATCTAGTAATAAGTTATTTAACTGTTACTGTTACAGCAATAAATGCTTATTTTATTTATTTTTAGCATTTATATACAGATTTTAGGGCAGCAGTATTTGATGTTTACCTTGTCAAAATATACCCAATTTAAATGTTATAAACAATCAGGTAAGATGATCTCTTTCTTTTAGGGTAGGGGTAAATATTTGATGCTCGCTGGAGTTAAGTTATATCTTAGTTAATTCTTTTTAAACTTCACTTTTTAACCGACTTCAAAAAAGGAGATGGTTTTCAATTCGACTGTGTATATATATATATTTTTTATGTTTCTTACCTCATAACTTTCGACTGGGTGAACCGATATTGATGATTCTTTTTTATTTGAAAGCTGGTGCTTCCCGTGTAGTCCCACTTCAATTTGGTCAAGATTGAAGTCGGTTTTTTTGTTAAAATTTGTGATATTTGTTTTATATAATAAAGAATCCTTTGGCAATTTTATTGTGATGGATTCTTATACTTTGTTTTCTAACCCGTGGTGTTCTATCTTGATCCAGACTAATATTATAAATACGTAAGTAACTCTGTCTATCTGCTACGCTTTAACAGCTAAACCACTGTACCGATTTTAATTAAACTTAGCATGGACTTACTTTGATTCTTGAGGAAAGACATAGGCTACTCTTTTTATTGTGATAACCAACACACACGTGGTGAATTAGCAGGAAAAAACTAGTATACACATAAATGGAAACGTTGAGCTTAGACTACAGTGACTCTACTCTGCCTGATGGAAAGCATAAGCAGAATCCAAGAGTGGTGGTCATCATACTCATTGCGAATGCAGACAATGCAACAATGCAGTATGCTGACCAACACCATGGCGGCCTAGTGATGCTTCTGCATCATTGGGCCTCCGATTATCATGATTAAAGATAGATTAAGTTTTACAAACATACATATATAATTTCACGTTTTAACATAGAAATATCCTAGAGTAGGGAATATCCTAAAAGATGCTTAAATGTTTGTCACTTTCACAATATACTAATGGAAACGCAACGAAAATATCCGTAATCTGATAATGTACGCGCACGTAGAATATTTATGATTACAGTAAATTACTTTGCTTCCCTTAATGTGTAAAAAAGTAGGTAGGCGGTGTGATAGAAGACTGAGTGATAAAATTACGTTGTATATAACTTATTCATAAAGAAAACTTATTTGTGTATAACATTTATTTTCAATGTTTCAAGCGGATTAAAACACATTGTTTTATTTTGTGTGATTTTAGGAGACTGTATATATCCCACCAAAAACATTTTCATGTAAAATGTTGCCAAGACGACTACATATGGCTTACCCTGTGAAAAATATCACATCTCATGTAGAACCAAGGTTCTGAATCTACACGCCCTAACTCTACCAACCCTAACTTCAAAAACTCTACATCTCAGTAAAAATGTATGGCTTCGCCGTTTCGCAACCATACCATCACGAAAGGGAAACGAAGCCTTTTGTTTTTGCAAATATCTAGTTTCTGAAGTAATGTGATAGACGAATATTTAGTTTCTGAAGTAACGGAACAGCCAAGCCATACATTTTTACTGAGATGTAGAGTTTATGAAGTTAGGGTTGGTAGAGTTAGGGCGTGTAGATTCAGAACCTTAGCTCTACATGAGACCTGATATCTTTTTCACAGGGTAAGCCATATGCAGTCGTCTCGCAAAATGTTTTTGGTGGGATTTCATTTCTTTTTGTAAGTTGCTAAAGGCAGTTTTTTCTTTTTTTGGGCTGTATTTCTTGTACTCTTGTATCTTCTTTCTTCTTTCGAAATAGTCCGTCTACCAAAAATAAAACCTCTTGCATAAACAATTGTGAAAGTCTCATACAAACTTCCATCCCCCAAATTTGGGGGTTGGGGGGCAAAAGTAATAAGTTTATGATTTTTTTTTGTTGTTTGTATACTAAACTTAGTTTACACACCAAATTTCAGCTTTCTAGCACTTCAGGAAGTACCCTAACAGTTTTGATGATCATATGTGTGTCAGTGACGAAATCGGTGTTTTTTAGGTATTAATAAAATCTAAAGTGTCAAGGCTATGCAATTGAAACTTTGTACGTTTCATTACTCTATTGGTAACATCATATCCTGAGAATTTGAACGATCTGGTATATCGGGAACCATAGTTGTGAGGGTTCAAAAAAACGACGAAACACTTCGAGAAAAGGTAGGTAGTGCCCTTGCGCTTCGCTTGGCTCGTCTGGCGGGGGCACGACCATGCCCCCAGGTTATGTCAACAAATCAAATTAGACCTAGAGTACTAAATAAGCCCGATAAAGCCTCAAAACATCGACTTTTTCGCTACTTTGTTGTCAATCTCTTCGAACGAACTGGGGATTTTTTTTCTGTATTTATGGAGTTTACCAAATTGTTATCGGAAATATATCTTGAAACATGGTATAGTTAAATTCTGTCTGGTGTGCCACTGCTCAGATGAATAAAGTAAATTAAATAGAATCTTGTAAATGCAGAAGTACCAAATTACAAATATGAGTCCTGATCACGAATCTGGTTGAGGCATATTACATCAGAATCGATCTCCCTGACATTGTGGCTTTAGACCGATTAGAGAAGCGCGCAATGATTGACGATATCGCTTATCCTTATGATGAGAATTTGGATTTGTGATCTTTGTTGCGATAACCTTATCTGCTTATGGATTATTAACTGAGATAGTCTATACTCTAAACCTCAATATGTTCGGGTTAGATTATTGAATGTATATGTTGTTGTTATATAGTATAACTATACTAAATTTAAAGTTAATGCTAATTATATGTTTACAATTGTTTTTTATTTTTTATTATGACTCGATATTATTAATTAAAATTTAAATTTGTTTACTTCATAATGAAAATAATGTCTGTCTATGAGCATGCAACAAACACCAATGAGTTTCTTTTTATTTTTTCGAATTATATGTATACAAAGTACCGAACTCCATTTTCAAAGTATACGTATTTTTATTTTATAAGTATGAATCAACATTAAAACAGTATAAAAAAGTACTTACAGGTTTCAGAACTCGAACAATAAAGTAAGTCTTAATCCCGGCTTGCCGCAACATTTCCTCGCGGCGTTCACCATGTGCTGGTTCCACTTCAAACTCGTTGTTTAGGAAACTCAGGGTAACTTCAGAGACATGAACGCGCCTGTGAACAATATTTTTTAATAGAACGTGTACATACGACTCAAGATAGAACATTAATCTTTTAACACATCTGAGGCATAAACAAACATGTCCTCTCTGTGTAGTCTCTGAAAGACGTTTTACACAAGAATGTTTTTACAATTTTACTACAATAACTGCAAAATGTCTTCTAAAATAAATATAAACTTTCTTGAGCCACTGTCTACAAGGTAAAAAAGAATCTTTGTAAAATACATCTTTCATATATACTCATGGCATTACGTCCGCCTTTGTACAACGTGTGCAATAAGTTTTAAATAAATAAACAAATGTTTTAGTAATCCCCAGTAACGAGAACAGGGGCATACAAATAAACAAGTACTTAGTTTGTAGCTAATAACAATTGGCATTGTCATAGTATATGTGACTTTTTTGTTAAACGTTTACAACACTTTCGCTTACCCGGCCATTCCACTGCTTTCCATTTTGTTAGCAAGTTCAACATCTCTGGAGTAGACATCGAATTGCCACTGCCTTTGGCCAAGTACGCCTGCTAAGACTGCACCCGTATGAATACCGACACGCATGTCCACTGGCGAATTGGTCGTCTGTTGTACGTATCTAAACAGTTTTGAGTTATATTTATTTTCCTTTTCCAGATTTTTATATCCCTACAAAATGTATAAACTAATGGTCTAAATTTACATTTATCTTGAAACTATGGGTGCAGATTACTTCTAAGAGATTGCTTCAACGAGTAAAGTGTATTAGCGCTTTATAACGTACATATCTTTTTTTAATCTGATAAATTTATTTCGATGATTGATCCTTGAGCTATCTCTAAAATTTTTAAATTATAAGCTTTTTTCTGAATATTCGCATCGATTCATTACTTGATGCATTATGATTTTTACCAAAAACTGAATACAGTGATTACATAACTAATCAGATACTATAACATAAAAAATCACATCCAGCTATATCAAACTTTTCCGTGAAAATATGTAGGAGTGCAATTTTGTAACTGCGAACTCAAAACTTGCAAAAATTGATTTAATTTAAAGCTTTTGAAATTGCAATTAATTTACCTCCAATTTAAATTTGTCACTATTTACATTTTTAAAAGATGCCTAAATTTCATCTTTCAAATTAAAATAAGCAATCTCCCATCCAGTTAACAAATAGAACCATACTAGCTTATTGCGCCCCTTACACTGTCTGAGACCCCGTCAATTTAAAAAAAGCGTTACTTTTTAACTAAACTTTACCTATAGATTTAGTACGTATCCAAAAATTAAAATAGCATAGCACCGATATATAGTTGTTTTTTATTTTATATTTATAAACTTTCAGAATATTTACAAGTTTTCCTTTGTAATTGAATATTATCTAATAATGATGAATAAAATAAAATAAAATGAATATAATCTAATAAATAGGTTCAGAAGTAACTTCTACCTACATATTCTACTGCATAAGTAGCGTAAGACAAAAAAACTAATTTTTTTATATCCTTTTTTAAACATTGTATTCCACAATTTGTCAGAAATGGAAATAGAACCAACCTATTGTTTAATTATTATTAGTGAACCTTGTTGAGTTGTGATTTTTTGATTGAATTTTCTTACGTGAATCAGATATATTTCCTTCTAGTCTAGATAGATAATCAGGGGCCAAAAATACAAGAGTAGAGCCTCTTCTAAAAGTGGATAAAGCCAAGCGAAGCCAATAATCGTAATGATGAAGGATTTTAATTTTCTTTTGTTTTTCAATTACCAAGGATCAGCCCCAGGTATTTTTTGCAAAAGTGTATGTTTATCACGCGGAGGTAGTCGCGGACTCGCAAAAAAAATACATGCGGCACTCGGTGACTGCCGCGGTAAAGCTATTGGATAGCATTCTTTATCAGCTTATGCAATTATAATTATTTATTTATTTTTATTTATTTATTTTATTTATTTATCTTTATTGTATATATAAAGTAAAATAGTACAACGAAAACAGTTACAAAGTATCTATAACAATTGGCGGTCTTATCGCTCACGGCGATTTCTTCCAGACAACCATACACGGACATTAGGTGTTTCAGAATTTAGGGTAGCTTACACACAAGTAACACATTATTACACGTTTAAAAATATCAGTAGAGATCCACATACAAATGTTATACACTATTCAAATTACACATACAGATTTATTCCTACACAAATACCTACATATACAAACTAAAATATATATATATATATATACATACATACAAATATATACATTATATAAAATTAAACCAAAAGTATTCACAATGATAAGTAGTAATCCTTCACCAGCTTTTTAAAAATAGTCAAGGTTTTAGCTCGTCGGATATTATCAGGCAAGTTGCTCCAAAGCCTTACCGCTTGCACAGTAAAAGACTTGTCTGCAAACTGAGTGGTATGTGTTGGCATTTTTAGTTTTAAATTCTCCGATGACCTCAGGTCTCTGCAATGTGTGTTTTTTAAGAACTGGAAACGTTCTTTGAGATAAGGGGGTGTGTGAGGATGAAACAGAACACTGTATAAAAGAGTCAGAATATGCAGATTCCGGCGAAAGCGTATTGGTAGCCACTTGAGCTTAGAACGAAATTCTGAGATATGATCATATTTATTTTTTATTTATGCAGTATTTTTTTTTTTGAACATGTATACTTACGCAGCGCACATGCAATAAGTGTGGCATTATATAAAGATAAAGATATATTAGATACCTATACACCTATATACTTCCTTAAACCCAGACTGTTTTGTCTGGGTTTGAGTTCTGTCAGAGACAGACAGATTTCGGATCAGCTCGTCTCAATCCGTCTCGTCCTTCAGGTGTCAGGTTTTATTTCGTTACGGAATTTCTTGATTCGGTCGCCGCGCTCAAAGCCCGCGATAAAAGCTTTGCAATAGCTTAAAATACTTTATGGGGGCATGTTGCTCTTATAAAAATAAGAATTTGTGTAATAACTTTAATTGTTCTTGAAAATATATAAATATTTCATTTGTTTACGTGCGATGTATTATCATCAATCTACTGCGGTACAACATAGTTTACTTCTAAAAATAAATAATTTAACACATATTACGCATAACCTGCATTTCTTAATCTAATAAGGCATATTTATGCTTTTATAGATATTTATCACATTCACTACCGTATCTAAACACACAATATCTGCTAAATTCCACCCGCATGTTTGGGTTTAGCCAGGATTCACTAAATCTGTCAATATTGTATTTATTTCTGTGAAAGAAACGCCTTATAACTAAGAAATGTAGGTTTCTAACTATATTTCTCTGTGTCACACTTATTAACGGCCCTTGCAACCAAACAACAGACTTATCCACTTACTATTTATCATTAACACTAACATATTACTCTGGAATACAGACTGTCATCATCAACTACACAGGAAAACAGCACTAATAATCACAAATTTTAACAAAAAAATCCGACTTCAATCGGAATGGGAAGCACCAGCTTTCAAATAAAAAAGAGTCATCAAAATCAGTTTACCCAGTCGAAAGTTATGACATGAGGTAACAAACATAAAAAAAAACAGTCGAATTGATAACCGCCTCAAAATCTCTCAGTTATTCTTTTTCCAGACATGTTCAGACATTCTACGATATAAGGAAATGTATGTACATATTTTAAGCAAGCTCTAACCTGAATTTTCTTTCAGTGAACTTTGAGGACGAATGGTGGACAGCAAAGTACGATAAAGGCAAAGTCATCTGCATTTATAAATAAGCAGAAACGAAAATAAAAGTATACCTCTTGAATACTGATCTTCAAAAATAATTCCGCAAGTGTGTATGTTCTTAAGAAAAATTGAAAGATCTTATTTTCTTGTTGTTTCCATTAATATAATTGTGTTATCACGCTAATTTCTTTTATTAAATTTACACTTCAGGTTTGTCTTTTTTATGTATTATCTATTATTCGATCGCGCAGACTTTCGTACCCTGAGTTACCCCTTAGGGGTGGAATTTCAAAAATTCCTCGTAATATAAAGAACTTAAATGCAAAATTTCAGGATTCTAGGTTCAGCGGTTTGGGCTTTGCGTTGATCTCTGGTTATATCAGTCACCTTCCTCTTTTATATATATATAAATAGATATTCTTCTTCTACATTCGACATGTGAACTATTTGGTGAATGTATTGCCTACAGCTACAGTTCACCAAATACCCAACGGCCAACTTAGAAAATACCAGGAAAAAGATAAGTCCCTTCTCTGGTATCTATCCTTCGTCAATTTATTTCTATATTATTAGAACATTTTAATGTCTCGATGTTTTAAACATGTTTATTATTGTTTATGTTACATTATGTTTATGTTATTAATTAGTATCAACTAATTCTGTTTATTATAGATACAAAAAATGTCTAATACTAACACGATCACACCTATAGTAGGTTTGTTAATTAACTAATATTTTTTTACATGTAACAATATTAACCAAATGTGCTGGATAGATGATGCTTTTAAAAAGTAAATAGAACACCCTAAAAACATTTTTTGTTTGACATGAGTTATTTTTTATTATCTGTATATTAAATAATACAAAATTTTAACAAAAAAACAACCGACATCAAGTACTGGACCAAATTGAAATGGGACCACATGGGAAGCACCAGCTTTCAAATAAAAAAGAATCATGAAAATGGGTTCACTCAGTCGAAAGTTATGAGGTAACAAACGTAAAAAAACAGTCGAATTGATAACCTCCTCCTTTTTTGAAGTCGGTTTAAAAATATAAATCATAGGGTTTCTTAGAAAATATAATATCAGTCATATCTGTAAGAAAAACTTACTTGATAGCTTTTACCATAGATAGTCCCATATGCACACAAAGGACGGCATGGTCTGGACGTTCTACCGGTGCACCGCTGATGCAATAATAACAATCACCAAGAATCTTGATCCGCAACTGTTGGTATTTCTGTGAAATAAAATGAATCATCGCAGAAGGTGAAGGACTCAAGTATTTTTAAATGTACTTTCCTCATTTTCTACACCTGCACTAAGCTCTGTTTATTATTTTATCGAGTTGAAAATGCAAACAAGACGTAGTAGACGATTAGTCGATTGGCATTTTAATACCAAGGGCAGAAAGCGCTGCGTAATACAACGTAATAATATACCTTCCGAGCTTTAAAAATGTATTTTTTAATCTTTCGGGCTCATGAAAATTTGAAACCAGTATTTAATCCCTAATGAGTCAACCCGAAATATTTGAATCTTTGGGATAAGGTTGGCATCGTTCAACCAGGAGGGTCAAGGAGTGAGTGGGCAGGGCGGCAGCACGGGACCCTTTCCTTCCGACTGACGCAGGTCCTTTCCGGGCACGGTTGCTTCGGGAAGTACCTGCACTCGGTCGCCAGGAGGGAATTGAGTCCCACCTGCCACCACTGCGACTGCAGTGAGGACTCGGCCCAGCATACGCTGGCGGTTTGCCCCGCTTGGGCGTCGCAGCGTCGGGCCCTCACTGCAGTCATCGAAGGAGATCTCTCGCTACCGGCCGTCATACGCTCCATGGCCGGTAGCGATAGCAGTTTTACCGCGGTCGCAACCTTCTGCGAAGAAGTCATCTCGCAGAAGGAGGTGGCGGAGAAGGCCCGGGAGGATGACATTCACTCGGACCCAATCCGCCGCCGGCGAACCGGGCGGCGGAGGCGCGCCTATCAGCGCCTCATGCCGCCTTGAGTGTGGCCGCGGATTGTCGGGACGGGTTTTCCCCTCCATCCGCTCTAGTAGCCACCCGCGAGGGGGCGACGTACGCGTGTGCCGTATGTCGCCCAAATTGAGAGTTTAACAGCAGACGGTGCCCGCTTCAGTGCGGGCAAGCGCTGGGAGGAGTCCGGATGTGTTAATAACTGCAGTTCCCGGATTCCTCCCTTCACAGGCGCAGTGTGGTTTTAGTCTGTTCGAGTCCGACACACCACCCCGCCGCAAGCCCCGGTGGGGTGACGGTCCGAGGGGATTTCCACACGTTAAAAAAAAAAAGGAGACTCAAGGAGTGTTATAAGCGCATAGCAGTAATAATGTACCTAAGTACTTTGTTTGTATATTGGCTAACTGTAGTATCTGTAAAATTTTATGTTACATTTTGTAACTGACTTTATTGTCAATTCGCCTATTTTAATAAGTGATCGTAGACGGTGTAATTAATTGTTATTTACTAAATTGTGACTGTTTTTTTAATTCGGATAATAATTAAGTCCATGATATATAGTGCCGTGCCGTGAGTGGGCGTGATTTTTATGGCCCGATTCTTTTATCAAATCTGAATCAGTCCAACGCTTTAGTTGACAACATGACTTTTAAAATATTTAAGTATTTAGCATACAAATCTTTTACTAAGAGTAGTAGCTTAGACCATTTGTAAATGTTAACTAGTTTAAAAGATATGGATGTATTTCAGTCACGATTGAGGGACCACCTTTGATCGCTTGTAACTTTTGAGTTACTGCTTTTACAAATTAATTACTTAATTTACAATTGTTTGGGAACTTTTACTAAAGCCTAGTGCATTTAAAACATTCAAATTCCAATGTGGTCCCTCAATGGGAACATTGGGAACGCAAGCTCTTCCCGTGGGTGTCGTTAGAGCTGACTTATATAGGGTCCGTTCACACAGACCCGCTCGGAGAGGAGAGCAGATTTTTATCACGTTCAAAACAGAGTTTTGAGTAATTGTAGTAAGGTTTATTTTTGCATGTGCAGTTCTTTTATCATTCAGAATTCTTGAACGCACTTCGTGTGAAATAATAAGAGGAGCCGTCTTCTCGCTCGCGCTCGCGCATATTTCTTCCAGCTAGTCTATGTCAAATAGGTAGTTGGCGGCTCCGCTCCAGCCAATTCCAAGCGTATGCGATCCGGTCTGTGTGAAAAGAAAAAGCGGGCCGATGCTCTCCGAGCCGGTCTGTGTGAACGGCCCCAAGGAAATATTAGTGTACTACACGCAGAACAACAGAACGGTAAAAAGAAAAAAAAGTTAACACAAACCCTACACCAATTTGTCTAGCCAGTGAAGAGTATGCCAAAACCTCTTTTCTACGAAGAGGTCTATGTTCAGCTATTATAGGTTGTTGATTATAAAGATGATGAATAACTTATTTTGCAATTATAGCACTAACAAACTATATATTTGTTTCCTTTTCTAAGTTTAGAAACCAGTAGGTAACCGGAATAATTCATTTGTGATTTGGATAAAATACCTGAATATATTTACCTCAGCAAGTCGATCAAAACGAGCAAATAGCTCATTCAGTATTGCAACAAGATCTTGGGCTGAATACGTTGAGGAAATAGCCGTAAAACCAACGATGTCGGCATACAGAATACTGCGATAAAACAAGTTATATGTTAATAGTTGTTATTAATACTTACAGTATCATATAAAAAGTACACACAGTCATACCTAACATTTTCATGACGAGACATGTATATTTTCTTAAATTGAGTGTCGATTAGGCCTAGGTCTTTTCGCATTTGTACGGCAACATGTTCCGGTAGCACTGACAGTAACAACCTCTCCTAAAAACATTAGAAATTGATTTACACAGTTCTGATTTCTTATAAAATCATTAAATAAAGTACCTAACTCATGTGACATAGTGATAGTTGTCATGCAAACTTTTTGTAAAAATTATTAAACATTATCTTGACTTGCAGTGATTAGTCGTGCCTGTCATTTAAATCTGAGCAATGTCTTGATAAGCAAATGTTTTTCTACGTTTTAATACAATTGTTCAATTATTCTGATAGGTATAACATTTGTGTCAGATATGTTTTTATAACATTAATGTTTAGACAATATTGTACCTGCTCTTTACTTTGTTGCTCAATTGTCAATTTGTCACGTAGACTTCGTTTTGTTTCCTGAAAAGAGCTGCGTTGCTGCTTTTCATTAATAGCATATGCTGTACCACCCAACAACGTAGCTCCAATGAGAAGAGCACCATTTGCTATTTGCTGTAAAAAAGTGTAAAATTTAAACATGCTTCAATTTCAACGAGTGAAATTATTATGTGATAGTTCTCGCACAGTCAACCAACCTGTAGATAGAAGTCATCGGGGAGCCTACTTTCCGAGGTATAAGCATTGTAGAATTGCACCTGAAGATAAGCACTAAACGAAAGGGCACTGTACAGTATCAGTATTATGTAATGTAATGGCAGGGTAGCAAGTGTGAAGTACTGAAGTACTACTGCCCATCCAAGCAACTCGTTGTATGAATCTCCGAGCCGACGTGATCCGCTCACTAAAAGCTGTATCCATAACACCAGCCATACCACGTGATTAAGGACGGGGCGGGTCGATCGGCAAAACGTGTAAACGATGACGAGGGTAAGGTTAGCAAACGACGCTAATATGATTGATATGTAAGCAAAGGCCATATCTCGTTCTCCAGGGACGACGACAGCGAAAGCCTGGAGAAGCACGCCTATCGTAAGCAAATGAGGAACAGCCTTTTGTCTCTGCTGCTGTGTGTATGTTGAGTATAGTTTTTCTTCTTCCAAATCCTTGAAACCCCATGGTGGTACTAAGCATATTCGACACGAACATTTTTTGCACAACGACTGCGTTAATTTCTCCATTTCGTTTAGTGATCACTCATGCATGTTTTTTTTAATTGAAACATTGTGGAGTTTAAACTACTGTCTTTCAATTTCATTTTTATTTTAACCTGTTCATTAAAAGCTAAAACAATGCATATAACAAATGTAAGTGATGCTTGTAGTTGGAAACATTGACCAACAGAGAATAAACTTAAAAAGAAAAATATGAAATGTTGCGTTAGTCAGTTTTGATGTAACTTGTACATCTGGTAATTTTATATATATTATAATAAATAAATAAATATAGGTACTTTAAATAAATACCTATTGTTCCGTAATAAGAATGGCAGCAAGAAATATTTTCAAGAAAAGTGTTTGTATACTGCTATTCCCAAGTTCCTCGTTATCACATCATATCACACTGAATATATAAAGGCCAAAGTTTGTGTGGCTGGACCAATATGGATAAAATTTGGTATGCAGGCACTGATACCCTGGATTAACACATAGGCTACTTTAAAAAATAATTGGAGTGAAAACCAATAAACACGCGGGCGGAGTCGCGGGCAACAGCTAGTTATAGATAAAGGGTAAACTTTTGATTACCGATCTTCTTTAAAAAAGAAGAAGTCTTACCTTACAAAGAAAACGATTCCTTTGTGCGAAGATAATTATAAGAGTAAGTAATTAACAGACATATTTTTTGTTTTATCTACGAATTTTTTCTCAGAGTGTAAACGACAACCGTCTATAATCAGCTACTTCCAAAAATTCTGTTCACCTTACATAATAATACAAAATTTTACCAAAAAAAAACCGACTTCAAGAAGGACCAAATTGAAATGGGCCCACACGGGAAGCACCAGCTTTCAAATAAAAAAATCGAAATTGGTTGGCGTGATATTGAGTTATTCGGCATTTTGTCGCACACATACTTAATGCAAATTGAAGACTTATATGGTTTTCTTATGGATGACATGTCAGGACTGGACCAAATTGAAATGGGACCACATGGGATTGGGAAGCACCAGCTTTCAAATAAAAAAAGAATCATCAAAATCGGTTCACCCACACCCAGTCAAAAAAGGTAACAAACATAAAAAAAAATACAGTCGAATTGAGAACCTCCTCCTTTTTTGAAGTCGGTTAAAAAGACACCACGATGAATAATTAATTTATAAAGTATTTATCCATCTAGATAAAAGACTCTTTATTGACCGGAGGACTGAGTTATCTTTATTTAGAAGTGGCTTAACGTATAATCATTTAACTCTAATCTCGTCAGAAGCCTATAGACTTATGAATTTCTTTACCTTCTATATTTTTTCAGATATTTGTTCTAATTTAAAACGTTCCCTTAGGATTTGCTTTCATTATAGTTAAGTATTTATTGAACAACTCAATGCGATGCGTGATTGAGTATCGAATTAACGTATACCCACACGTACGAGTAGGCTGGGGCGCGTCATCCTATTAAATTATTCTGACAAGTCACAGGTATTTCACTTTTTTAAGCAAATTTCTTTGCGCTACGTCACTATTTTCGTTGAGTAATGAGCTGATCTGCTTTTACCCTCTTACGTTTAAAAGTAGTATACGTGACCTAATACAGATTTGCGCTCGCAGATGACTAAAACGTGTTCATATATTGCGTAGTTTCAGAGTTTTATGTAACACCGTATATGAATCGGAATTTTTCATTTTATACGAAAATGCGCAATAAAAAATACTAGGTACCTAAAAATAATCTGCAACTAAAGTTTCGAATGATCTTTAGAAAGGAATATAGGGTCGTAAACTGAACAGCGACCGTAAATCTGGTGTTGAGAACAAAATGCGTCGAGAATAAAATCAAATACCTACTACTTGTCTTTGAGTCGCTCGCCCTGTATATACTTTTTCTTCTATTAGACAGTTGATAAATAATAAATCTATCTTCTATTTATTTATAAAAATATATCGCCGATATGTATGTACGCGCATAACTTCCGAGCGGCTGCACCAAATTAAATAATTCTTGTTTTTATGTGTTTGTTATTATTAGGACAAGGTTTGTGTACAAGAAAAATTAAAAGGTAACGGGAAGTTATCTTTTCTGAGACCGCGACGGGAAGCTGAGACAGACAAGTAAATATGGCGGGTCGAAGTTCACCGGTTCAGCTAGTTAATAGTACATTTTAAAATGACATTATCAACATTTAATTCATTACTTAAACATAACAAGTGATTATAAACATTATTGCAGACTTAGTGACAAATGCAGTGTTTGACCTTGGATGACGGGGAACAGGAGCCGCCTACCATACCGCGGTGCGAGAGCCGTATGCTGTATATCCAGTTTCACCTATTATAGACCTATTTCAGTGTTACCTACTTTCAGTAAAATTTTTGAAAAAATTATACTAAGTCAGTTACAGACTCACTTTAGTGAAAACAGTATTCTACACAGGAAACAATTTGGCTTTAGAAGAGGTCGCTCAACAACTGATGCTGGTGTTGAACTATTAAAGACTGTATTTAGTGCTTGGGAAGATAAACTGGATGCATTAGGAGTTTTTTGTGATTTGTCTAAGGCATTTGATTGCGTTTTTCATGAAACATTGGTCAGGAAATTGTATCACTATGGAATTAGGAACACCGCTTTGGATCTTCTTATCTCTTATTTGGGTAACAGGGTCCATAAAGTGGAAGTTAATGGTCATAGATCCGTGGGATCTCTGGTCACTATGGGGGTTCCGCAGGGCTCGATTCTCGGCCCATTTTTGTTTCTAGTTTACATCAATGACCTGCCTAATTTGATAAAGGATAGTCAGGGGATAGTGCTATTTGCGGACGACACTTCACTTTTATTTAAACAGAAGAGACAGCAATCCGTTACTGATGACGTGAATGACGCTCTCTCTAATGTCGTGAACTGGTTCAATGTTAATAACTTACTTTTAAACGAGAACAAAACTAAATGTATTAGATTTTTACACCCAACGTTAAACAAGTAAAAACCTGTGTTCAAATAAATGGAAAGGAATTGGGCCTTGTGGACACCACCAAGTTTTTGGGTATAACTCTGGACTCAAAATTGCAGTGGGGCCCACACATTGATGGATTATCGAATAGACTCAGCTCTGCAGCATACGCGGTTTATAAAATTCGTCAATTAACCGATGTAGAAACAGCTAGATTAGTATATTTTAGTTATTTTCATAGTGTAATGTCATATGGTATTTTATTGTGGGGGAATGCTACCGATATTCAAAGTATCTTTGTGTTGCAGAAGAGGGCTATTCGTGCAATTTATAACCTTAGTTATAGGCAGTCACTGAGGAATAAATTTAAAGAAATTGGTATCATGACAGTTGCATCTCAATTCATTTATGAAAATCTAGTTTACGTTAAGAAAAATATTCATCTAAACACAAAGTTTAGCGACGTTCATGATATCAATACTAGAAATAAAGATAAACTCGTGTTGCCAACCACTAGATTACAAAGAGTAAGCAAGTCTTTCCGATGTCAGGGTGTGCGATTTTACAATAAAATTCCAAGCAAATATCAAGAATTAAGTATTACCAAATTTAAGTCCTTAATAAAACAGAAACTATGTGAAAAGGCTTATTACACAGTTTTGGATTATTTAGATGACAAATTTGCTTGGGACTGACGATGCTCACTTCAGTATTTACCTACGTAGGTATCTTGTGTGAAAGTGTTAGACATTTATATTTTTATTTTATTGTATGTTGTTTTTATACCAAGTGAATTCCTTTTGTGTATGTAAATGTGAGTATAGTCTAGGCTTGTAATATAAGTTCATATTTAGTATCTTTCTGGTGGCTTTGAGTGTTTCCCCGACCTACCCAAATGTCCTGCTGACGGTAGTGTCGCGCTTCGGGTCGTAACACGATGGCTGGGGCTCGTATGCCGTCTGTATGGACAGGCCGACTCAAAATCATGGTCCTTTCTTCAAAAGGCCAACCCAGATCATATACTGTACTCGCACAGATTATTCTTTGTTTTGTAATCAATGTTCTCGGACTAAAAAAAAAAGGACATCTCTGTGGTTTGTTTCGGCATTTCTTCCCAGAGTGAGTCGTAGGAAATGCCGGTCTCTTCTAGCTGTAAAGTCCGACGTGTAAAAATATCTGAAAAGATTTACTTACAAATAAATATCTTTTCATTTCATTTCACCAACGCTCAGTGCGTTTAGCACTTTTATCCCTGGATATCCATAAGTCGAGTGGCTCGAATGGAATGCCCCCTATAGTGTTGAAGATGTGCGCTCCAGAGTTGGCACCGGTCTTTACGCGTCTTTCTTGGCTCTCCTACTGTTCTGGCGTAATCCCGACATCATTGAAGGCAGCATTGGTCCACCCGATCCCAAAAAAAGGCGATCGCTCTAATCCGTCCAACTACAGGCCGATAGCCATTACATCCAACTTCTCGAAAATAATGGATCAACTATCAACTCCTACGGTACCTAGAAGATCATCATCTGCTTAGCAGTACGGCTTCCGTAAGGGTCGATCGGCTGGTGACCTTCTGGAATACCTGACACATCGCTGGGCACAGGCGATTGAGACTAAGAGGGAAGCCTTCTCAGTTAGTTTGGACATTGCGAAGGCCTTCGATCGGGTCGGGCACAAAGCGCTTCTTTCGAAGCTCCCTTCCTGTGGGCTTCCCGAGAAATTATGCGATTGGGTCACTAGCTTTCTAGCAGATAGAAGCATTAAGGTCGTAGTCGACGGTGAATGCTCTGACTCCATATCTGTGAATGCTGGTGTCCCGCAAGGCTGTGTGCTATCGCCTACTTTGTTCCTCCTCCATATCAATGACATGCTGCAAAATTGCCGCATTCATTGTTATCCGGATGACAGCACCGGCGATGCTTTCTACACCGGCCGCGCCAATATTTCTCGGGAAAACGTCATTGAGAGTCGAAACAAACTTGTGTCTGAAGTTGAGGCCTCTTTGGAAAAGGTCTCAGATTGGAGTAGACTTAATTTAGTCCAATTTAACCCTAAAAAGACACAAATTTGCACGTTCACCGCTAAAAACTGCCGTTGGTCGTATGTCCTCGTTTCGAAGACACTCTACTATCTGCCTCAGCCAATATTGGAATACTTGGTGTCGATATATCGAGCGAAGTCCAGTTTCGTGGCCATCTGGAGGGTAAGGCCAAATTGGCCTCGAAGAAGCTTAGTGTGCTCAACAGATCGAGACAGTATTTCACTCCGGCCCACCGCCTTTTACTTTATAAGGCGCAGGTTCGGCCTCACATGGAATACTGTCCCCATCTTCGGGCGGGGGCACCCCAATACCAGCTCCTCCCTTTGGGCCGCATTCAACGGAGAGCGACTCGAATCGTCGATTGCCAAGAACTTTCAATTCGGCTAGACTCTTTGGCGCTGCGTAGAGATGTAGCTTCGCTGTGCATCTTCTACCGCATTTACCATGGGGAGTGCTCCGAGGAATTGTTCAGACTGATTCCTGCCGCCTCTTTCCGCCATCGTCTTACGCGACAGAAGTTTCATCCCCATCATTTAGATGGTTAGCCGTCCACTACTGTGCGCTTTTCCAGGAACTTTCTGCCTCGCACAACAAAACTGTGGAATGTACTGTCGCCTGCGGTATTCCCCGACCAAAACGAACTACAAACCTTCAATAAAGGAGCGTACTCCTTCTTCAAAGGCCGGCAACGCACTTGTGACGCCTCTGGTGTTACGGGTGCCCATGGGCGGCAGTAATCGCTTATCATCTGGCGATACGTCTGCTCGTTTGCCTCCTATACCATAAAAAAACAGAATTAAGTATCTGTCTATCTGTCTGTCAGTTATGCTTTGACGGCTTAACCGCTGAATCGATTTGGATAAATTTCAGTATAGATTGGACCTTGGAGAAGGACATAGGCTACTCTTTACCGCGATAACCGACATACACGCAGGTAAAGGTTATAAAACAATATCGAAAAGTAATTAAGTGAATGCTATGAGTAGTGTTTCAAACAAAGCTTGATGAAATGTTGAAAATACGTAGGGGGAGTCCGGGAGAGTATACCCGCCTTCCACTTAAATGCTCATAAACCTTTCTATATTTACAAATTGCTATTTTCTATAAATTGTATCTGAAACTGCATTTTTAATATATATTTTCTCAAAAGAAAGTTTAATACATCATTAATAGTTAATGAGTAATTAACGATTTTTACCAAAGTGACATTTGGCTTAATAGCCAAATGAGATGATTCTCACGCCTGGGTGGGAGACCTGACCCCCAAAGTCTTTTAATTTAAAGATTAATTTAAATTAAAGATTAAAGACCATTTTTAAACCCGGGTAAAGGCTCCTTTACCCGGGTTTAAAAATGGTAAAATAATCATATAAATTGTAATTATATAAAGAAAATTAATCATAAAATATAGCACTTAGTATTACATAATACAGGACGCAATTTTAAAGTCACGCGTTAGACTAATTCACAAAATGCCTCATGGATATTGCAAAACTCTTGAATGTCACCCTGTGAGCCTGGTGGTTCACCAGCGACATAGGATTCGTTGTATTTAACTCTAAGGAAAATGAAAATGGTGGAAGAACATTTCTCAAAGCGCTTACGGCGAAGCAAACGGTCACGAGACTGCCACGTTCAGCTGAAGTAACTTGTCCTACTTGAAGCACATGCTCATTCGCTATTACTTTAGGATACTCTTGTACAGTCGTACACACTGTTTCATCACAGTTATAGATGATGTGAGCTTCAAACAGGTATTTTCTTAACTTCTTTGAGGTTTTTGAAGAAATCAGTAAGGTTTTTTTTAAAGCTGGTTGCTCTAGATAAACTGGTTGCTTCTGGGGTTCACAAAATTAGTTAAGGGTTTCTTGCCATAAAATCTCTGACTCAATCTTTTCCTGCTTAGTTGTTGGAAGTCCAAGACTTTGGAACCTTTTTGGTATTCATTGTTGCATATTCATATGCCAGCTTCATAGCAGTCTGTCTGGTTATGCCATAATTCATTTTGCTGCAAGGTAGAAGATATTTAACTATAATCTTTCCAATCGTTTATTTAACTTTTGACAGCTCTTATACTTAATCAAACAGTGATACCCTGACCCGTTACCGATTCGATTTCTGTTATCGATCGATTTTATACATGAAGAAGTTTTAATCGATTTAACACACATTATACATTATAAACATACGTAGACTGCCTCGTTGGTCTCGCGGTTGGCGTGTGCGACTGCTGATCATGAGGTCTTGGGTTTGATTCTCGGGTCGGACCAAATGTTTGTATGATCTACAAATATTTGTTTCGGAGTTTGGGTGTTTTCTATGTATAATATGTATGTACAAAGAAAAAAGTATATGTATATTTGTATCAGTAATTGTCTAGTACCCATAACACAAGCTTTGCTTAGCTTGGGACTAGATGGCGTTGTGTGTTATTAGATGTCCGAAAATATCTATTATCCGAAAAAAAAATAAAAAATATATCCATAATTTCGTAATTTTATCGATTATTAAACGGCAACACCGGACGCGGAGCCGACGCGCGACGCCACTTTGTTGTCAGTGTTAATCCTCATTTTCATACGTCGAGTTGAGTATTTATATTCCTCCGTATTGTATACGTACTCCGTACTGATTCAATCACTACAAATATAAATAAGAACCTGAAATCTGCTGCTATATTCCTAGACCTTTCAAAAGCTTTTGACACTGTTCCTGCTTCCACCCTACTCAGGAAGCTAGAATGTATTGGCGTTAGAGGCGTTGCCCACAATCTCTTTAGAAATTATTTTGAAAATCGATTTCAGTGTATTCGCATGGGTAGTGTTGGATTTCGAACGTCATTGTACTGGCAACATTTTGATTGTCTCTGGTTCGTGTTTGACGTTTTGACGTTTGAGAATATGTAGAAAAAAAAGACTTGATAGAACGCGTGTTGAAATGGCCGGTGCCGTAATTTATTGATTGTTAATTTTGTAGTACTCGTATAGTTTCCGCGTGAGATTGATAACACCGTGAGGTTTGTTGAGCTAGGGTACTTATGGGCTCGCCGCCCAGCGTGAGACGAGATTAATATCGAAAATTGTTGAGAAGGCTTGGGAACAGTTAAGTTAATTGTGATTAGACTCGCGAGAATTGTAATACGTGATAGGCGCGTCCCGCGAGAACTAAAACGAGTGTATTGTAATTCGAATATCTGTGAAAAGTTGATTATTGAGATTAATTCGGATACCTTGAGAAATAACCAGCACCTGGAAGCAATGTTTGTGTGAAGACGCAGATCAGAGAAGATTCTACCCAAGAGCTCTTGGGGACGACAAAAACAGGACGCCACACAACTCCAGTAAGTGTAGTTTAGATTAAGAACACGGTGACACAGCCGTGGGTCATTCTTCTTGCCAGTGGTATTAGTAGTGATTGTATATCTATCTATGGGCCCGTAGGTATTATAAACTTCACAAGGTGATCACTGCCTTGGCAAGAGGATTGAACAGGTAGTGTCATTAGCGAGCGTGAACCTTAGTCTTAGGACCTACCCTGTTTTAATATACATAAACGATCTTTGTAAATTAGCTATAAAAAATTGTAAGATAATTGTGTACGCTGACGACACGGTTTTGCTTGTGGATGGAGTAGATTGGAATGACACTCAAACTCAAGCTGAGGTAGCCTTGACTATAGTAACCCACTGGCTTTCGAGAAACTTTCTGACACTAAACGCAGACAAAACTAAGTGCCTCACTTTCTCACCCAACTCAGCTTCACTGCCTCCTCCCTCATTTGCTGTGGTGGCACATGTGCCTACTTGTAACAAAAAATCCATTTGCCATTGTTTGCAAATCGACTGTGAATCTAAAATCAAATATCTTGGAGTCTGGATTGACAATCATCTTTCTTGGAAGGAACATATAAAAGTAACTACGGGCAGAATAAGAAAACTCATGTATCTTTTTAAGAAGCTGCGTTCAGTTCTAGACTTTCCTACACAAAAAATTCTATTTTTGGCGTTAGTACAGTCAGTGGCAGGATACTGTATTTCAGCCTGGGGGTGTGCGGGTAAGGTCAAACTCCTTAGTCTCGAAAGAGCACACAGGGGTGTGTTAAAAATTATGTCGTTTAAACCTATATGGTTCGCTACTTCTCAGAAATTTTAACAGTTAGAAAACTGTTCCTCTTAACAGTCATACTTCGGCAACACGCAAATCTCCCCTTTATTCCAAATCCAAAGAAGCGCAGAGTGGACTAAGTTTGCAGAAAAGAATTTTGTAAAACACTGCTTGCCAAATGACATTTTCGCTTTTTTGCCCCCTCGTTGTATAACAAATTGAATAAAATTTTAGATATCTATCCCACTACTATGCTAGATTGTAAATGATAAATGTGTAAATCACGAGTTATTGCGTGGCTTCTTGGTTTAACCTACGAAAGCACTGAAGACTTAATCGCATCTATTATATAATACAACACACGCTTTCACACACACAAGTACTATCACACAACATACACGCACTCACACTTACACGCACCCACACACACACGCACCCACACACACACGCACTCACACTTACACGCACCCACACACACCCGCACTCACACAACACACGCACTCATACCCACATTCACAAACACACACACTCAATAATACACACCCGCACCTTAAAATCCTCAAACACACGCTTATTTTTATTTAGAGTAAGTGAAGGTCTTAAATTGAAACTAAATTGGATTGAGATCTGAAAAATTCCAGTCAATTCTGGAAAACCGATTTGCTGCCATGGAAACCACAAGAGACGTAAACCAGAACCTTGAAAATGTGGTTCGGATCCTCAGGGATGAAGGTACGAGATTTTGTCAAATTCCGCGTAAAAGCAGGAAGTCGAAGCTTTCAGAGAGGACACTAGGGCTAATGAAGGAACGACGTGAGAACCCACCTGTCACTTCGTCGGCAAAGCGGACTCTAAACCAAGAGATCAGTAAGCTAGTACGACACGACCTCCGATGCTCCAACACTCTTTCGATCGAAAGAGCAATCGAGCAGAATCGGGGGTCAAAAGTGTTCGTACAATCTCTTGGAAGAAGCCACCTGACGAAGTTGACCACAGCAAGTGGAGAAGTCGTTGCTTCTAAGCCGGCCGTACTTTCGGAAGTGGAAAGCTTCTATGGCAGTCTGTACGCTTCGCATGCATCTCGACCTGATCCCGAAAATGAGGACCGTAGAGCTACATTAACACGCCATTACACTGAAGATCTGCCAGAAGTCAGCCTTGACGAAATCGAGATGGCTCTTGGACAGCTAAAAAATGGAAAAGCCCCTGGAGAGGACGGCGTTACTACAGAGCTGTTGAAAGCCGGAGGTAAACCCGTACTGAGGGAGCTCCAAAAGCTTTTCAACGCTGTCTTGTTCGAAGGGAGAACTCCAGAGGCGTGGAGTAGGAGTGTGGTCGTCCTGTTCTTCAAGAAGGGTGATAAGACCAGGTTGAAGAACTACCGGCCCATTTCCCTTCTAAGCCACGTCTACAAGCTGTTCTCAAGAGTCGTCACGAACCGTCTTGCGCGAAGACTCGACGAATTCCAACCACCGGAGCAGGCTGGGTTTCGGAGCGGATATGGCACCATAGACCACATCCACACAGTGCGGCAGATTATACAGAAGACCGAAGAGTATAATCAGCCCCTGTGTCTAGCATTCGTGGACTATGAGAAGGCCTTTGACTCGATCGAGACCTGGTCTGTTCTGGAGTCCCTGCAGCGTTGCCAAGTTGATTGGCGATACATCCAAGTGTTGAGATGTCTTTACGAAGCCGCCACTATGTCCGTCCAAGTACAGAATCAGTATACAAGACCCATACCATTGCATCGAGGAGTGAGACAAGGGGACGTCATATCCCCGAAATTGTTCACAAATGCAATGGAGGACTGCTTCAAGACGCTGCACTGGAAAGGACGCGGCATCAACATCAATGGCAAATACATCTCTCACTTGAGATTTGCAGACGACATCGTCATCATGGCAGAGACGCTGCAGGACCTACAACAGATGCTGAACGACCTGGCTGACTCTTCTGTACGCATCGGCCTACGGATGAACTTGGACAAGACCAAGGTCATGTTCAATGAACATGTACTACCGGAACCGATTGCAGTACACGGCGCCGATCTCGAAGTTGTTCAGAAATATGTGTACCTCGGGCAGACTTTGCAGTTAGGTAAAAACAACTTTGAGAACGAGGTGAACAGGAGAATCCAGCTGGGTTGGGCAGCGTTTGGGAAGCTTCGTCGGGTCTTTTCATCGTCGATCCCACAGTGCCTGAAGACGAAAGTCTTCAATGAGTGCGTCCTACCCGTAATGACATACGGAGCCGAAACGTGGACACTTACGGTACGGCTGGTCCACAAGTTTAAAGTCGCTCAGCGTGCTATGGAGAGGGCTATGCTCGGCGTTTCTCTAGGGGATCGTATCAGAAACGAGGTGATCCGGCATAGAACCAGGGTCATCGACATAGCCCATAGGATTAGCAAGCTGAAGTGGCAGTGGGCTGGCCATATTTGCCGTAGAACCGATAACCGTTGGGGTAAACGAGTTCTTGAGTGGAGACCTCGTTTTGGCAAACGTAGTGTAGGACGTCCACAGGCCAGGTGGAGTGATGATTTACGCAGGACGGCTGGCAGAAGCTGGATGCGAGAAGCCGAGGATCGAACTAAGTGGCGTGCAATTGGAGAGGCCTATGTCCAGCAGTGGACTGCGATAGGCTGATGATGTATGTAAATTGGATTGTAATTTTGTAATTTTATTAGTAACGAAATGGAACGTATGCACCCCATCCAAAGGTGGGCGTTAGTGACTGCGCCACAGTGTTTCACTAATGCAGTCATTATCAAACACATTTATGATTCTGTAATTTTGTTAACAGTTCCAAATAAAGATTTTTATTATTATTATTATTATTATTATATATTGATTTATTTGTGAATTCTCACGTTTGGTTTTGTTGAGCGTATCGTTCCTCCCTTCGTTACTGTCAAAATGCAAAAAATAAAGTACTCAAAGGACAAACAAGAGAGTTTGTCTTGCGACTTCGTGAATATTTTGAAAAGGAAAGCCGTAATGGTGGCCCTCTTATACCAGTGACTCAAGTTAGAGACCGTGTTGCAGCAGCATTAGGTATTAGTGCTCCAACAGTGGCAAAAATAACAAAAGAAGGATACGGCAGCAGTGGCATGAAACAGAATAAGCTATCTACACCTAAGAAAAAACGTCAGCCCAGTAAAGTTACAGCAGTTGACAATTTTGACGCTGATGCTATTCGTCGTCATATATACGACTATTACCAAAGAAAAGAGATTCCAACATTAAAAAAACTAACACAATCTCTACGAAATAGTGGTTTGTTCTGTGGTCAAAAATGTTCTTTGGCAAAGGTATTGAAATACATTGGATTCTTATTCCAAAAATGTGACAAACGAAAAATTTTAATAGAAAGCAATGCTGCAATGCAATGAAATATTGCTTTGTATCGATGCGAATTTTTAAGACAAGCGAAAAAAGTAGAAGATTGTCGAATGTTGTTTTCACAGATGAAACTTGGCTCAATGCAATTCATACGCTGTCAAAAACTTGGACTGACAACACCGCTGGCTCCACTTCTGCAGTACCAATGGGAAAAGGCAAACGACTGATTATTTGCCATGCAGGAACAGTAAAAGGATTTGTGCCAGACGCTCTATTAGCTTTCAAATCCCAGAAAACAGGAGATTATCATGAAGAGATGAATTCGAACGTGTATGAAAAGTGGTTCAGGGAAATCCCCAACCCCAACGAGTCCCTACTAAAAGTAGAGTGAGTAAATATATTAAAAACAAAGAAGCTGCCAAAAAGATACGTAATAGATGAAATGGCAGCAGATCATGGGCATACCGTCCTCAGAAGTCCCCCATATCACTGCCAATATAATGCAATTGAAATCCGGGCACAAGTTAAAGGATATGCTGCGAGGTACAATACAACTCCTCCTTTCACCGCAACAAAAATGCTGGATTTACGTGTGAAAAAGTAACTCCTGAAAACTGGGCGAATGTTGTAGAAAAAACAAAAAAGGTGATAATGTCGGATTGGGATCGGGATGTTGCATTCGACAATTTATCTGTCCAAGAATTGATAATCAATAATACTGAGAACTCAAGTGATGGTGATTCCTGGTCATACGAAGAAGACGATTCTTTATAATTAAAAATAGTATTACAGTACCTCTTTTGGTTGTTTTATTTTTTAATCCCTAAAGTACTATGAATTTCAACTTTTTGTACCTGTTCATTACAAGTAGGTACCGCAGTTCATTCGCATGCTTTTTATTTGAACCAACTATAGTAAGTCTTAGCGATTATTTTAGATTCATTAATTTGCATCGAATACATTCGATCCCATTACTAGGTACGAGTACGATGGAACTGTTTTCATTACGCAAAATAATTTATGCATTAAAACAGAGACATTTAGGGCATTTTAATGCAAAATAATAAAGGTTTCTACGTAATTTGACATAAAATATTATCACAATAATTTTATTGTATGTTTTATTAACATAATCGATAATCAATTTATTTCAAAACAGTTTTTATAGTCTGTGGTCATTAATTACGAATGACACATCTCTAAGTGGGCGGAGCCCGTCCATGAAGTACAGTATTCCCTATAGTACATTGTATTAAAAATTATGACAAAACTTTATGTGCGTGATCTGTCAAAAGTTGAATAAACGATTGGATACACTATAGTGCTTTTTCTTCCTCAATGTTAAATATTAAAGCTGTTTTACACTGGCTTCTTTGTTCACTTATTATAGTATTTCGATCCATTCCGTATTTCAAAGCAACACCTCTAATAGACTTTCCATTACAATTACCTAAAGCATTTATTATTACTGTCAGATCTAAATTGCTTCTGTTTCTAGTTGTTTCTTTTTTATATATTTGAAGGGCATTTTGGATGATTATCTGGAAAAAAATAACAAATATGATTGAATAATACCCTGATCCGGGAGAGACTACCCTGGGTAAAGTCTCTTCCTGACGGTCTCCCACCCCATGCCAAGCTGTATGTTATTACATTTTTATAAAAAAACAATGACACATAAGTAAAAGCTGTCTGCCGTGAATGTTGCTAGAATAATTACATCAATGATGTATACAAATAACGTGCAGGATTCTTTTCACAGTAAATAACAGAAATCAAATATCGAAAAATCAAAAAATTAACTTACCAGGCACGAAAACGCGTTGACACGTCTCACTCCTAAACCAAACTGCCGATTGCAATGGCGTCGCGTGAGCAGGGTGGGAGGTACCTACGGAGTCTATGAAGTTCTACAAAGATTCTATGAGCAGTGGTTATAGTCTCCCACCTGCTAAACTCTCCCGGACTCCCCCTAAGTTTTACTGACGCAAGGAATGAAAACTTTGAAAACAACAAACAACAAAATTAAATAGGTACCTACTGTGTGTCAAATAAACTATTTTCGAACATCGCCCATATTTAATATGTATAGTGTATGGATTGGTAACGAACACAATGTTAGTGATTGACATTTCTGATAATTTGATTAACAAATGTCGATACCAAGGGCCTCTCCCTGTCTCATCATACCCAAATTAATTATACAGTGAGAGCAGGTAGACGTAAACTCTACATCTATAGTACCTTTAATATATATGTAGCAACAATCGTGTATTATGGTCCATAATAAAGAGGTTGATCTCTGTGATAGTTGTCATTAATGCCATTTTGGAACTTTCATGGTACATTTTATGTGAGATTTTTTATATTGATAAGGTATTGCACTTTTTTTTCTCTCCCAGTTAGGCAGGAGAGCTTGGCTCGCACTTCTATGCATTTGCCAGCGTCACAAAAATCTGCACTTCCTAATGCATTACTTGTATTTTGAATAAAGGGGCGTCCATAACTTACGTGGGATGTTTAAGGGGGGGAGAGGGTCGAGTCAAATCTCATCTAATCTTACGTTGGAAAGAGGGGGGTTCTCGGCAAATATCACGCAATTTTTTTTCTGATTGAAACAAAAAAAAATACTATTTTGGTCTATTTAATCCAGATTGTACATGCTTAAGATTTAATCTTAAGCGTAATCGTAATACGATTAAGATCATTCACTAATTCGTTCGAAAGAAAATAATTTCATTCCTACTTCGACGTTACAGCACCAGCTAAGCAAGAGCGTATGTTCCGCAAAATGCGACCCTCACGGATTGTCACAAGACGAGCTAATGAGTTACTGTGCGCAAGCGCATACTGCTTGGAGTGTCTAGATCAGAACGAAGTTGAAGGAGCAGATGATTTTACTGAAAATCATATGGACATGTTGGTTCCAATAGTCTCTCTTGAAACCGCGCATGATTCTCCATCTAATATCATCTAATTACAGTAGTTACGATTCAAGTATTCTATTGTTAAATTTTTATTACACTTATAATTAAACTCTCAGCAATATTGATTACTAGTCTTAACTAGTCGTAAATATAAGCACCTAGCATTTTTTTTTCTTTTTACAATAACAATCCAACGCGTTTACGTAAGAAACCCACATTTTGAAAAATCTCTGATAAAACTAAACATACGCACGTAAACACTATATCTCACTACACGCTATATCTGATGTGGGTTCATATCTTATATTTACAATTTGTTATGAACTTTATAGAATTCCCTGTTTTTAGGGTTCCGTGCCAAGGGAAGGAACCCTTATAGATTCGTCATGTCTGTCTGTCTGTCTGTCTGTCTGTCCGTCTGTCCGTACGTATATCACAGCCACTTTTTTTCGAAACTAAAAGACCTATAATGTTGAAACTTGGTAAGTAGATGTATTCTGTGAACCGCATTAAGATTTTCACACAAAAATAACCCCCTGTAACTTCTAAAATAAGAGCATGATAAATCTAAAAAAATATATCATGTACATTACCATGCAAACTTCCACTTAAAATTGGTTTAAACGAAATCTAGTAAGTAGTTTTTTTTAATACGTCATAAATCGTAAACTGCAATTTACCTTTGATTCAATCAAAACAAATATAAAAAAATGCTACTTGCTGCTGCGGAACCCTTCATGGGCGAGTCCGACTCGCACTTGGCCGCTTTTTTTTTCTTTGCACCTACCGCATCGTATTTCTACAACACCTGAAGGTTGACTGGCAGTGAATGCCTCATGGCATTAAGTCCGCCTTTGTACAACTTGTGCAATAAGTATAAAAATAAACAGTGAAAATATTGGTGATACAAAATAAAATCGCTTGTTCAAAGTAACTTCGTCTGTTTCATTGTATCTGTCACAGAGATCAAGCTATATTTTAAATACTGAAGTGAATCTTTAAAAAAAAAATAAACACTACTCTTATAGTTTGGTGCTACAAATATGTACGTCCCTAAACGGTTAAATGTCCAGTATTACGTTCTTTTATGTGATGAGGTGATTATAACTACAACCAGAAATTGAACTTAAACGAGTAATGAAGTTGTCCCCTAATGCTATCGTAGTCCGTAAGAATTTGAGCTTCATAACAATCTACATACTATTACTTTTAGTATCCTTCAAGAGCTTGTTATGGAGCTTAAACTGATCTTTAAAATATCTTTATAGTGATTTTATTGCAATCTCTTGACATCAAAGACTAGCATTCACACATACCTACTTGTTCTCAACATGTAAAAAAAATTCAAGATCTCTCCATAAAAATGAAAGGAATTTATGGTTTATTGACGGTTGTTGCCGCAATAATGTATTCTTATTGTTCAGTATAATCAATAATAACCAAAATAAACGTTTATTACTTTCAGGAAGTATTTGTCATTCATTCTGTAATTATTTGTATATTGTTGAAGTTGAACCATACACAAATTTCATTAAAAAAATGTTTAACACGTACCTAACTATATTTAATTAGAATGTTTACGCAATGAATAGGTCTGCCAATCAATAGTCGTTAAGTCATAAAGACAGAGATGTTCGAACTTGAACGTTGTGTTTACGATACATTTAAACGTGAGAGATATCATCAGGCGGAGACTTTCCGTTAGCAAGACGACTTGATCGAGGACGCCTGTGTAATGAATAAATTACACGCTGAAACATTGTTCCGATATCCATTCATTAACTGGGCCGTCTAAAGACGTCCAGTATAGAAACAAACACGTTTTGTTTCCATACTGTACGTCTTTTGACGGACGAAGTGTTTTACGTACTCACAATTTTTCTTAACTTATTTCAATATCGACCATCGTTACAAAAGATAAGTAAAATGACCATGAAACTACAACTATTTGTTTCGTTTGTACTACTCATTACAAAACGTTAAACATTAAAGTTAGACACGTGCTCTGTTTATGTCAAAACTTAAGTAGGTGCCTACACTAATTTGACATAATATAATCTTGATATTATCGTAACTGTTAACGCATACTGTCATTGTCTATAACGAAAAGCATTTTAATTTTTTGTACTAACTTTCTTAATTACCCATAAATGAAGGCAAACATCTAGTTTTTATTCTATACAAAAAATTGCACTGTATCTTTTCACAAGACATGTTTTTTTTTTTATAAGGTTTGTCATTTTAAAACTTCAAAATGTCTCATACGAGACAGTAACATTTTATGTCATAAATTAATATATAATAATAATATACATATGTATAAAAGCCTTAAAAAATTGTCTCAGTTAGGACCTTATAAAATATTGAACTTCGATGAATAGATTAGTTTTTTTTATTTTTAATCTTACACAAGCAAGAATTTTTTAAATATGTATTTGAGTTTCTAATTCCTATGTTCATTAACATTATTGTAATGTTACTGTGCTTAATACACAGTCATTGGAAAAGATCGACAAACTTCGTATGTATTTAAAAGTATTCAAACAATTTTCAGGAAAGAAATACATTTTTCCATTTTTTATTTCGTTATCTATTAAATAACCTGTTGCCAAATAATATGAGCAGAAATATCAACGATTTAGCTAAGTTAAGCGAAACTTCCGAATAACTTAATAGCGTTAGACGTAGCAGGCGTAATAGCCCTGAGGGCGTAATAATGAACCAAAATATGCAAAATGTAGCAGAGAACGTTCTCCGTTACATATTTCATGTAATAGCAATCTGGTTCTACCACAATCTAAATGAAGAATGCTACGGAGCATTCAAATATTTCATTTATTATTAAACATGACCTTAAATTCCTGAATAGTAACCTTTTCGTACTTGTTATTAATAAATTAACATAAACGTACCAAATAAAAGAGGTTAAACCTATTCTTCTGTATTTAGATATTGTAACTATGTAAGTTAATTTATTGTTGCAGAAAGTTTATACCTACGTATTTAATGTTCAGAAACCCTGATTAACTTATTACACACAATTTACGTTATTATGAGGCTGTATAGGCATAACAAGCATTTGTATAAGTCAAAAAATAGATTATAAAAACTCAACAGTCACAGTACCCAATAGATAGTCTGATCAAATAGCTAAGGTGTTTTCACTCTAATTTATTTATGTGAAACATAAAACGTTATAAACTGTTTATCTACATAGCTTTATTAGCAGTACTTTGTTTAAATAATCATTGACATGCTTCGATTTTTATGAGAACAATAAAATATTTTTATTGCATAGGAGGGCAAACGAGCAGACAGGTTGAGTGACTACCGCCGCCCGAGAAACTGAAGAGTCACAAGTGCGTTGAAACCTACTCAATTTTTATTCTCAACTGAAACTTAGTATTGCCTTAGATTACCTAGCAATGTAACTAGTACTTGAAGAACTAATAATAATCAACTGTAGCAACCAATTGTAAATCAAATCTTATTGTGTACTGTATCACACCAGCCAAGTTGCAAGCGTTCTCCTTTCTGCAATCGTTAACGCCTAAATTCTCGTGTGTCATTGGCTAATACTTTGTCTCACATTACTTTGTCTAAGATTAGCCAATGACACACGAGCATTTAGGCGTTAACGATTGTAGAAAGGAGAACGCTTGCAACTTGGCTAGGGGGGGGGGGCTAGCCAAGTTGCAAGCGTTCTCCTTTGCGGCTGATTAGAGGACGCAATTGCAGTAAAGGCTTAAGATTTACAGGGCGAATCATTGATGACATAGTGCACAATGAATATAATAGTGTCTTGAATTAAAAGTATTGAATATATATAATATATATATAATATCTATCTAAATATAATATAATGTAAGGAATAAACGAATAGAGTGAGGTCCGCCAATGGTGGTCTGTACCTTACTTTACAATGTGTCATCATTTGAATGAGACTATCGAGTGAGAAGTAGTATTGTGAAGCTCGCCCTCTTTTGCTCGGGACCTCGCGGTGTGCGGACGGGTGCATCTCTGTGTAGTGTTTAACGTTGATTACATAACCTTGATATGTTGTTTAAGTATAAAGTTAAAAAGCGGTATCTCTGAGTGTAGTGTATAACGTAAACTATAGTTGATTACTTAGCCCTTATATTTTAATTATGTATTAGAGTTAAATAACCAGATAGTGTTTTAGTGTTCTTTATAAAATTAAATTGTATTTTTTTTAATCAAATGAACTGGTTTTTGTTTATATCAGAAGTGGGATTAAGTTATCCTTTAACCCACAATTGATTTAACTTTTTCTTTTGTTGCTTGTGTTATTAATATCTGGTGTTTAACTGCTAATATTGTGTTGTTCTGTAATCGTATCGTGTAATTTGCTTCGGTGTATATTGATTATTACAATGGGTAAGCATAAACGTTCATGCAGTCGATCTGACTCGAGTGAAGATAATAATTCTAAACGTTACCGCCGCCGGCATCGTAGTCGTTCTACTCACGGTTCTTCTCATGGTTCGGATATACGTGAATCGTTACAAGTTATCATAACGCGGTTAAACGCATTAGAGGATAGGTCTACCATGACGACGTCTTCTAATATCGAAGCGCGTACGCAACCTAATGATTCTTCAGAAAAAATCGTAGAAGCTATTCAGTCTTTAAGGTGGGGTAGTTCTCGTGATTATTACGTTTCGAATTTTGATCCCAACGTGAATGATATTGATTCTTGGTTTGAAGAGGTAGACAGAGCACAAATTCTTAACAAATGGTGTGATGCTGAGTGCTTGTCGCGTATTGGGCACTGTCTTAAGGGTGATGCTAAGTCATGGTTAGATGATTGGGTCACAACAGACCGGTCATGGAGCAACTTTAAAAAAGATTTTAGGTCTTTGTGCGTGAAAAATATTGATGTAGCGAATATTTTGTACGATGTGATGAGTACGAGTTCCGACGATTATGCAACGTATGCTAAATACGCGCGTAGATCTTTATTGCGCTTGAAAATAGTGAAGGGGCTTAGTGATGAGCTTATTAGTGCGATCGTCATACGTGGTATTAATGACCCGCATATTAAGGCGTCTGCTACAAATCGTAATCTGAAGCCCTGTGAATTAGTTAATTATCTAGCTACTTTCCTTAAGCCCGCGCTTAATAAAGCCGAAAAGCTTTCTAGTTCTGACCGCGGTATTAGTAAACGATTTGTTAAACCGCATGTTGGCAAACGGTATTTATCAAACATTCCGATTAAATGTTTTTCATGTGGACTGATGGGCCACAAACAAGTTAACTGTCGCTCCAAGCACAAACTATCAGTAAACACGAATCAAGTACCTTCCACTAGTGCGACTGTTATACCGTCTACTACTGTAAAGCCAAGTAATAGTGATATAAAACTGGAATCGAAGTCAACCTGCGTGTATTGTAAAAAGATAGGTCATCGTATTAAGGATTGTTTTGCTAAGCAACGTTCTGATCAGAGGAGAGCAAACGTAAATTTTTGCTCATTACCTAAATTTAATCATTCTAGAGACGTTATGGTGGGAGTGATTCAGGGAATTCCTATCGACATCTTGATAGATAGTGGTGCTTTAGACGTTTCACTTATCTCCACTTATGTCGTGAGCTATTTGTCGTGTTTTTCGAAACCCACTTATCGCGAGTTGAAAGGTGTCGGTCATAATATCACTCGAGTGTTCTCTTATGTAACGCTTACCATAGAGTTTGAAGAAATCACTCTTGAGGTTGATTTATTGGTTGTGCCCAGTGAGAGTATGAACGCACCTATCATAATCGGTACGGATGTTTTAAATCGTGAGGGAGTAACTTATGTACGTACTAAGGGTTGTCAACGATTAATTTACAATTCGGTCCCGACAAAAGTTTCGACGGTAGAAGCGGATGAGCACGCTATTAAGACCTCACTTGTAGGAGATGACCACAAAAAACTTTTAGAGATTTTAAATCAGTTTTCAAAGTTTATGATTACCGGAACGGCTACTTCAAGCGTGACTACTGGTAGCATGCACATCCGTTTAAACAGTGATGCACCCATACATTACAGGCCGTACCGCTTATCTTTTAATGAAAAGTTGAAGGTTCGTGAAATTATTGCAGATCTTTTATCTAAAAGAATAATACGTGAATCGGAGTCAGCGTACGCGAGCCCTATACTCTTAATAAAGAAAAAAGACGGTACTGATCGAATGTGTGTAGATTTCCGGGCCTTAAATAGAATTACGATTAAAGACAGATATCCTTTGCCGTTAATTGAGGATCATATTGACCGGTTGGGTATGGGTAAATATTTTACGACCCTTGATATGGCATCAGGGTTCCATCAGATTTGTTTAGATAATGACTCGATTCCTCTTACGGGTTTTGTGACGCCCGAAGGTCATTATGAATATTTAAAAATGCCTTTTGGACTCGCGAATGCGCCAGTTGTTTTCCAAAGAATCATTAGTAATACCCTGCGATCTTTCATAAACAGCGGCGTTGTCGTGGTGTATATTGATGACGTGTTACTTATTAGTGAGAGTATTGACGCTGGTTTACATACCCTAAATAGTGTTCTAAGGACTTTAACGGATGCTGGGTTTTCGTTGAATATGAATAAGTGTTCTTTTTTGAACACTGAAATAGAGTATTTAGGACGTGTAATCACTAACGGTGAAGTTCGTCCTTCAAAATCTAAAATAACGGCATTAATAAACTCAACTGCACCCAAAAATGTGCGTCAAGTTAGGCAATTCTTAGGACTTGCGGGCTATTTTAGAAAATACATAGAGAATTACGCTTTCAAAACTTCATGTATCGCACGTTTAACTAAAAAGTATGTAGAATTTAATTGGGGCGAAGAACAGGAACGAGCTCGTGCCGATATTATCAAGTGTTTAACTAGTGAACCGGTTCTCAGTATATTTAACCCTAATTTAAATACAGAGGTCCATACGGACGCCAGCAGTCAAGGATACGGAGCTGTTCTAGTTCAAATTCATAGGGATGGTCGTAAGTGTGTAATTGCCTACTACAGTCAGGTAACTAGTGGAGCGGAAGTACGATATCACTCCTATGAATTAGAAACGTTGGCTGTAGTTCGGGCCTTACGTCATTTTCGTCACTACCTTATTGGCATTGAATTCAAAGTTATTACGGATTGCAACGCTTTAAAAGCTACACAAAATAAGAAGGATCTCTTACCTCGGGTGGCCCGATGGTGGGTGTATTTACAAGATTTTACATTCACCATTGTTTACCGTAAAGGCGTTTTAATGCCTCATGCCGATTACCTTAGTCGCAACCCTATTCGTTTTGTAAATAGCATAGACAAACCACGTAATTGGGCGCAAATCGCACAGTCAGGCGACGAAGAAACTCTAAAACTAATTAGTCAATTAGACGATGGACAATTAGACGCCAGTCGTTATGTAAAAAACAACGACATTCTTTACTACCGGTATTCGCCGGTAGGAGAACAATCACGCCTGTTATGTTATATACCAAAGGGACACAGGCTTAGCCTACTTAGGATTTTTCACGATGAACATTGTCATGTAGGGGTAGATAAAACAATAGCGTTGATATTAAAACATTTCTGGTTTCCTAGCTTACAAACGTTTGTTAAAAAATACATAGGACATTGTTTAACCTGTATAGCCAATAAAAGGATTCCACGGGCTGCTTTACAGCCTATCACATCGTGGCCTAAGCCAGATATAGCTTTTCACACCCTCCATATGGATGCTCTCGGTCCGTTGCCAGAGTCCAATGGATATAAACATATTATGGTAGTAGTAGATGCTTTCTCTAAATACTGTCTACTGTATTCTATTTATAAACAAGATTTGGATGAGTTACAACAAGTATTTCAAAATGTTATGTCCTTATTTGGTACTCCACGTCTTTTGGTCACTGACAGAGGCCGTATGTTTGAATCTGCACGATTTGTTAAGTGGATTAACGATTTAGGATGTTCAATACATCATATCACTCCAGAAATGCATCGTTCTAATGGTCAGGTTGAAAGATATATTCGCACTCTACTTAACATGTTACGTATAGAGATCAATCATAAGAAAAGTAAATGGTCTGAAGAGTTATGGCGTTTACAGCTTATCCTCAATATTACTCAACAAAAAACCACACGGGCGTCTCCGTTACATCTTTTAATAGGCACCGAGGGAGTCACTCCCGCAATACAAGCTCTAGTTCGTGATGTCACTCAAGACTGCTCAAGTTCTGAAAGGCAATCCCTTCGAGAGCTTGACAGACAAAGGACGGCCGAACGTCTTAAAGAAAATCAAGAGCGACAAGATGAATATGTCAATAAAGGTCGACGCCCGCCTCGTGTTTTCCAGATGAACGATCTTGTATTTGTTATTAAATACGCCCAATCCAAAGGAAAATTGGATCCTGGTATGCGCGGCCCATATAAGATAACTAGAGTCCTCGAAAATGGTCGTTATGAGTTAAAATTACTAGCCGGAGCTTATGGCAAAGTGAGTTATGCCGCAGCTCAATTCATGGTACCTTGGAAAGGTGAATGGACGCCTGAAGAATGTGCAGCCTTCTTTGCGAGTAAGTCACTGCGACAGTAGATCTTGAGATTTTACAGTGTGTCCTAAGACCTATGGACAGGGTAACCAGCCCCAAACTCATGGTCCTCCTTAGAAAACCAATAAGACTCATGGACCGGGTATCCAGCCCCAAACTCGTGGTCTTCCTGAGAGAACTATAAGACCTATGGACCGGGTAACCAGCCCCAAACTCATGGTCTTCCTGAGTGAACTTTAAGGCCTATGGACAGGGTAACCAGCCCCGAACTCGTGGTCTTTTTATGGTAATAGTAGATCTTCATGCTGTAGGTCTACTCTTGTCATGGTACTAAACTTCTGGTTGTTAAGTTTTAGATGCTTGTAACAGTGACTGTTTGTTTGTAGTCTAGAACGGATTATAAACAATCTTTCACTCTTTTCCTTGGGGGTTCAGACCTTTTCCTATTCCTGTTAACTGTTATTATCATGATAGCTATTTGTTAACTGTTTACACTAAATTGGATAACTGTTTTCAGCAACTGACAAATCAGACGACGATGTACCTACAGAGGATCCTAATGAACTTTTATTAGAGGTTCAAGCCACTGCAAATGAGAACAATGAAGAGGTGCGATTACCTGAACCTGACGAGGACGTCAGGGTGTCAGGAGAGGCCGTGTAAGGAATAAACGAATAGAGTGAGGTCCGCCAATGGTGGTCTGTACCTTACTTTACAATGTGTCATGATTTGAATGAGACTATCGAGTGAGAAGTAGTATTGTGAAGCTCGCCCTCTTTTGCTCGGGACCTCGCGGTGTGCGGACGGGTGCATCTCTGTGTAGTGTTTAACGTTGATTACATAACCTTGATATGTTGTTTAAGTATAAAGTTAAAAAGCGGTATCTCTGAGTGTAGTGTATAACGTAAACTATAGTTGATTACTTAGCCCTTATATTTTAATTATGTATTAGAGTTAAATAACCAGATAGTGTTTTAGTGTTCTTTATAAAATTAAATTGTATTTTTTTTAATCAAATGAACTGGTTTTTGTTTATAATAATATATAATAAATAATAAATAAATATAAATATAAATAATAATAAATAAATATATAATAAATAAATATCTATCTAAATATAATATATATAATATCTTATATAGCATTTAATTACTACTTAGATAAGTTGTTGGTTGACAAGGATTGGTCTCACAATTGGCATTGCTGCAGCTTTAAGTACCTATAGGTAAACGGGGTATGAATGCAGTATAAATAAAAAGCCATCATGGTAATGTAAAAGATAAATACCACTTTAAATACACAATACTTTTGTGAGTAATGCACTAGTACAGCCTAGTAAGGGAGGGCAAAAAATACATAAGTAACGCTTTAAAACTTAGCTTCTCGACAACTAATGCTGCTGGAGTTTGCTTGACATCTTGATTGTACTAAATTATTTCTAAAGTAGCAGAGTAACCCAAAAATGAGTTTGATTGTGTAATCGCATTTAGCGGTGTTCAAAAAGGATTAAATTCAACTATATTTACTCTTCCATAGTCAATTACTTTTTTAAGTAGGTATAGTCTTCATTTCAAACACGAGTTGCTCAGAGTTCATTAACTGTTAAATGAGGGTTGCTGACATGACGACAGCTCATTAATTACACTTATAGCTTCGATGTTTAAAGCAGTGTTATATAGTAAAAATATTTTCTCCAATATGAAAAATTGTGCTTTTTCCTTATTTATGTTTGTTCCTTTAGTACTAAGTGTTTTATGAACAGATTTGATAAATTGTTTTACTTGAGAGGGTATACTTTTCGTTTAATTTAATTTGGTTCCGAAAATAAACAACAGAGGCGAGTTTATAGCATACTAGCTGTTGCCCGCGGCTCCGCCCGCGTGTATGTCGGTTATCGGGGCAAATAGTAGCCTATGTGTTATTCTGATGTCTAAGCTATATTACTGTAAATTTTCATCAAAATCCGTCCGGTAGTTTTTGCGTGAAGAAGTAACAAACATACACACAAACTTTCGCCTTTATATATTAGTGTGATGTAATATATATAAGCAGAATGATTTCAATTCAACTATGATACAGAAATGTATTAGTAAACATTATGTTTCCTGAACAGAGTTTTATTGACGGTTAATTATGAAATAAACAATGAGGAGCAGTAAAAGTTTCCTTTTTTCTCTTCAAGTTGAATTAACTTCGTGGAATTGTACAGTTTCAACTGGGAAACTGTATATATATGTATGGTTGTATATAAATGTTTTTGGAGAAAGTTTAACTGAAATGTAATTAGTTGATAAAGTATGTATGCTCTTTTTTATTTTACTAAAGCTTTGTTGCGATAAATTACAAAGTAACATACAGTGCTTTGTAATTATCGCGACAAAACTTTAGTAAATTTATGAAAAACATATACACAAAAAATAGAGTGCAGATAAATGTAATTATTAAATTAATACACGTGTAGGTAGGTCATTCGTTTTTTGTTTAAAAATCAGATTTAACCATAATTTTATACCCTGTATCATCATCTGTCATCATCATCGTGTTAGTACCAACTTTAACAAAAAAAGTAATTAGCGCTATATTCATAATGTTCGTAAGGAAATGAAAAAGAGATTTGATATTTGTAAAGTTTTAAGACAAGGATTCTAGAAACTGTTGGCTTAGAGCCTACTAGTTTCCTGATGGCTCAAAATCAAACTAATTCAATTCAATTTATTGCATTCCATAATGTATTTATAAGGTGTTGACTTAAAGATAGGTAACAATTATGGACCCTGTCGGGCACAGCACTATCAGGAGAGAGGAGGAGCTATCTGGTTCGCAGTCTGAAATAATTATTATACTCATTTTAGTTGTTTAGAGTTTAAAACTTATCTTCCAGGTATTCCTTTATACTATAGTAGCATTTACTCACTAGTAACTTTTTCAACCTGCCAACAAAGCTATTAAATTTATTTTCATTTGTGATGTCATCCGGTAGCTTATAGTACAATTTTATTGACATGATCAATGGACCAGAGGAGTGCATTGCTAATCGCGAATTAGGAAGGTTTAATTTATTTTTATATTTGCGTCTGGGGGTCAATTTGGTGTAGATGCTGTCCTCGCGTTTGGTGTAGTGTTCTGGATACTTACGGACAAGCTTACATGCCTCCAGTATATAGATACATGGCAGTGTCAGGATTTTTAGTTCTATGTTAACCAAGATTCTTATTAACTTCTTCTGCTGACTGAAGATGGTGGGGGCGTCTGTACTATTACCCCACAAAGTGACGCCATAGCTGAGCCAAGAGTAAGCGTAGGCGTAATAGGTAACAAGGGCTGTAGGTAGATCCGTGGTTTTTTTAACTTCACGCAGTGCATACGGAAAGCTCGATATTTTTGCTCTCGCCTTTTTTATGTGCGCTCTCCAATTGATATGAGTGTCAATGGTTAGTCCCAGTAAATTGAACTCTTTAACAACCTCTATATTTACTCCATTAAAACTGAAATTTATGTTTATTGGTGATTTTTGGTGGGAATAGAAAGTTATCTATTAGTATTAGTAAGTATTATGTTCATTTAACCAGTCCACTGTTTTTGTGAGTGTCTGATGAAGATTTTCATTGATATTTGTGTTTTTTGTGCAAGATGTGAGCAAAGAGACGTCGTACGCAAATAACACACATGGTCCGTTTACTACTTTGGATAGCTCGTTTTTTTAAATAATAATTATAATAATAATTAAATATACATAGACGATACGAGCATACGAGCGGTCACTACAGCTGTAATAGACGCATCAATATTCTTGTTCACTTACGACGAAGCCATACTCGTGTAACAAATTTTTCCTTAAAATCATACAACATAAAAGATCTGATTAAAAATCTATGTATATGATATTTGCTTAGGCTTAGTCCATATTCTTTTGACCAAAGTACCTAACTGCAGGACCTAGTTAGTAGATATCTCAACATTCACAAATACATATTTGCTTCGATTTGATTGACATAAAAATACACTACACGAAACACAGAAATTTATTTTAATCCCTGAATAGTGTTAACATAATATACTACAAACTACAATGTAAACCACACTTGTAAAACACAACATTCCATAGTTTTCTTTGTCGTCGATATTTATTGTAGCGTTTAGGTGCTAATTTAATATTAATACAAATATGATATACATGTATTTCCCGCCTAAATTATAGTGTTGATGATGTAAGCAATTTCCAAGCCTTATTGACCCGTAAATATTTAATCCGCAGAATGAGATTCTCGATATTAGAAAACCGCGAAGGAATACGCTCGTTTTATGATCAAGGGACCGTACACTTTGTGTAAAATTTTAGTGATAGAGGTGGAACAATCCCGGAATATTGAGCGTGTCGGGTTGACAGGGCACGGGTGGTAGAGCGACGGACCGGGCGGCTCGGGCGGCGGCGGCGCGGAGGCGGTGCGCGCACGTGCCCGCGTGCGACTGCCGCGCCGGCCGCAGCCGCCGCCCACCGCGCCGCTGCCGCCCCACAACTCCCGTCCGCTTCAGCCCGATTCACTACACATTGATTCTACACTGTCTATTACGTGAACATTTAGTAGCCCCTTTATTATTACTTACGTTACGACTAATAACAAAAACGTAAAGAATAAACCAATTATTTCTTATTTTGTTTTTTTAACTTATACCACAATATGTTCCAGTAGTATCAGTAATATAAATAAAAACTTTTTTTTTTTACTTAGGAAGTAATTAGTATTAATAAGATTACAATAAAAAAATAATTAAAGTATTTCCCTTAATAATTTAATAATTACACGAGTAGGTGGATATTATAAATTAATAGATACTGAATTATTGAAAAAAAATATAAATTATAACATAATAGTTAATAAGAAATGAAAATATTTAGAACTATTAAAACTTCAAGGTAGTAGAGGAGTCACGCTGATTTCAGCACCAACGGGCCGGCTCGACCGGGGCGGTACTACCCTTGCACAGAAGATCAACGTAAAATTACAGAGTTCGTGCTGTAGTGTTTCGTTGGTAAGTGCGAGACCGGAGGCCCAACGATGCAAAAGCATCACAAGGCCGCCATAGTGTGGGTCACCATGCTGCATTGTCTGCATTCGATTCTGCTTTTGCTTTCCACCAGGCAGAGTAGAGTCATTTTGGCAGGCCTATAAATATATATTTAAAAAAAGGTTGACCACAAATGATACTCTAAACCAGTCATACTCAACCTGCGGCCCGCCTGGCCTTTGTGGTTGGCCCGCCTAGAGTTACAAATATATTCTATGTAAATAATAGAAATAAATACGTATATCTTTCTATTCTTAGACTACGGGCCCGTGTCGAAAATTGATGGGTCATGTGAACCACCAGGAGATCTTTCTAGAAAGATGCATAGGGCATAAAACAAAAACATTCAGCACTATGCCGTCAGTGGCGGAATAATGGATTAGAATAGGTCTTGAAATTGTATGGAAACGAAAACGACATCTGATCCCAAGCTAAGCAGAGCAGCTAATATTTGCAGATCATACAAACATTTCATCCGACCCGGGAATCGAACCCTCAAGCACAGCAGTCGCATACACTACCACTGCGCCACCGAGGCAGTCATATAAATAGTATTAATATACATGTATTTTGACTGCCTCGTTGGTCTCGCGGTTGGCGTGTGTGACTGCTGATCATGAGGTCTCGGGTTCCATTCCCGGGTCAGACCAAATGTTTGTATAATCTACAAATATTTGTTTCTGAGTTTGGGTGTTTTCTATGTGTAATATGTATGTATTTACAAAAAAAAGTATATATGTTTTTGTATCAGTTGTCTAGTACCCGTAACACAAGCTCTGCTTAGCTTGGGACTAGATGGCGTTGTGTGTTAGATGTCCGAAATATTTATTCATTTATAATATATATAAATTATGGTTAAAAATGACGCCTATATCTACAAGTTTAATTGTGACCACCTTGCCTTTTTCCATTATTAAAGTATATACATGCATCGCTAATTTAGAATTATGTTTACCCTACCTAGCCCTATATAATTCTTACCTTTGGCCCGCGACACTATGACTAAAACGTATTTGTGGCCCGTATAAAAAAAGGTTGAGTACCACTGCTCCAAACAGTTTAACACTGCGCGCGCTTTGCCTTTTATCTCGAAAATGGTTCAAGAATTCAAGATATTAAAAAAATGTTTAACAAAAATATAGAGTAGTCCTCTACAATATTTACATATTAACATGAAAGTAGCATAAGAACATTAGGAAACGATAAAATCGATTTTTTGCCCTTTGACCTTGGAATATCTGTAGGCGCGGACACCTACTTACGATAGGTATGTAGGTTGAGACAAGTTTTAGAGTGTCAAAATAAAGGTCTAAACAAGTTTACAACCGACTATCCGAGATTACTCGATGATACGATACTCATTCCGAGAATCTTACCCTCACTTGACTAATATTCCTGGACTAATTAATACGTGAAGCAAAAACTTTGTACCCCTTTTTAACCGACTTCCAAAAGGAGGAGGTTCTCAGTTTCATCGGTTTTTATTTTATTTTTTGTATGTACATTTATTATTCCGTCAATTGTAGACCGATTTTAAAAATTATTTTTGTATTCGAAAGGGTATGCTCCCCGTGTGGTCCCATGGCCACCATATCAGGATCTCATGATGGGATCCCAAGGAAATCGAAGGAAACCCTCAAATTTACGTGAGCGCCTGCAATGAAGTTAGGAGCAATTGTCTGCATGCCCTATTCTGTAGATATCATTTAATTTCATAATATTAGGTCTTTACCTATGAAATTGCCGTTTTGTGTGCAATAAGTGAAAGTACTTATTTTTCAAACTTTTTTATTTCTGTTATTCGAAGTAATCACCCATGCAATCGACGCATCTTTGCCAACCCATGGGCAGTTTATTGATACCCTTCTTGTAAAAATCAGCTGGACGGGAGGCAACAAACTCTTCAAAGGCATTTTGTACTGAATCTCGGGAATTGAATTTTTTACCCACTAAAAAGTTGTCTAAATTTTGGAAAAAGTAATAGTCGGTAAGTGCAAGGTCTGGCGAGTATGGCGGATGAGGGAGAGCTTCCAACCCCAGCTCTTGCAGCTTGGAGACTGTCTGTTGCGCAGTATGGGGTCGCGCGTTGTTACATTTGGCTTAGCACCGAATTCAAACCTATGAATAGGTAGCACATATAAATTAAGTTACTTTATACTTTCTAGTTTTTGAAGTCGGTTTTTTTTAAACGAAGTTTTTTTACGAAAATTATGCGAACGGAGGAGTATGAAATTTGGCACAGTTAAAGTTTATATAGAGGAGGAGTACAGAGAGCTACTATTCTTATGATATGATGCTTAAAAATACATTAAATAAACCAAAATAACATTCCACACACTATCATGCGTATGACACACACATACATATACACAAATGTATGTATGTCAGTCAAACTAAAAATATGTGTTTTTGTCCATAGTGTTATACTGAATGTCAAAAGTAAGCCATGATAAAATCTTTGATTAATTGACGCTGGCAAATGCACAAAAGTGCGAGCCAAGTTCTCCCGCCTGGGAGAGAAAAAATAACTTTGATTAGCTAATGAGGTGTTAGAAACCCTAAAAAGTTTCAAATATAAAATCAAAAGAATTATGGTCAAATTTCGACCTCTGGGCGACCACTAGTTGGTGTAATTTTGTGTAACTTATATTTTCACGAGGACTACAAGGACTACTACTGATTGTACGGTTGGCGTATTGGCTTCAGCTCTCACCTCGCCGCTTCCTACTGCTCTGTATGTTGTGAGTTTGATCCTCACATGGAACAACATTTTTGTGTGATCTACAAATTGTTGTTAAAGTCTGTTCTTTGTGTCTGTTTCAAATATGTTTGTTTATAAAGTCTCCCGCGATGAAACGTTCCCAGTGCGGGAGTTGTTTCAAAAAAATAAAACAAGAAAAAACCACTGGGCACCGAAGAGTTTTATTATTAACTAGCTTTTACACGCAACTTCGCTCCGTAACCTCCTCATGTTATTCTCTAACGCGATTTACTACTGTAGGTAGGTACCTACTGTGCATTTCCTAAATGTTTATTTTATAGCGATTCTTTAAATTTGCGGATCTAATTAAAGTTTTATTTACACACAATTATATGATCGAAGCGCCCATTTATCAGCCATATTTTTCCTGTCTATTTTATTAACCGACTTTAAAAAAAAACTTGAGAAGTGTCAAGGGACACCCGGATGGAACGAAGTTTATATAAATATATTTATATGATATGCTACTACTAATAAAAATGCGCATAAAATACTCAAATTATTTTAGAAATAATCAAACTTTCGCAACGCGCGAAAAGGAACTTCGTTCCAAAAAGAGTTATCGACTCTTGGAATCTTTTTTTGTATGTTCTTCGACATTTTCGGCGTTTATGGTCCTACTAGCTGACTAATAGCTGATTAATAAAACGATACACATTTAACGTAGTTTCTTTTTTTAATATTTATTAAAATTTTAATAATTTTTTTTGAACAAAAAAGCGGTTATTGTGACTAAACCATGATAGTTAGATATATGCTCTCGCGGACTTTTTTGTAGATCTTAATGGGACCTACAAACCCGTAATGCATTATTTTGTTCTATTGTCAATACTTTTTGCAGTGCACGCAAAAATAGATTTTCGATTTCACACCTTGGGTTACGAAATAGCAATTTTCTTACGGATCTCTAATTTTTTTGAAAATAAAATATAGCCTATAGCCTTCCTCAATAAATGGACTATCCAACACTGAAAGAGTTTTTCAAATCGGACCAGTAGTTCCTGAGATTAGCGCGTTCAAACAAACAAACAAACAAACTCTGCAGCTTTATAATATTATAGTATAGATTAGTTGTTGCCCGCGGCTCCGCCCGCGTATATATCTGTTATCGCGGCAAATAGTAGCCTATGTGTTATTCTGATGTATAAGCTATATTACTGTAAATTTTCATCCAAATCCGTTCAGTAGTTTTTGCGTGAAAGAGTAACAAACATCCATCCATCCATCCATCTATTCATCCATTCATACTTACAAACTTTCGCGTTTATAATATTAGTAGGATTTAAAAAATGTTTTTGCATTGGGTTTGGTGACGCCCATGTCGTCCCATTGTCACCATGTCGGTATCTGATGATGGGATTTCATAAAAATCGAGGGCAATCCTCAAATTTTATAGGGTTCTGTGTTTTATACATTTTCTAAAACTATCCAAATACGTATATTTGTACTACGTACTATCCTTATTTCTGAATCGTGGCTTAAACCCTGCTTACCCTCTTCTGCATATTCTTTACCAGGATTCAACCTTATTCGGAATGATCGAGCCGTGGGTGGCGGCGGTGGAGTTGCTATCTATCTACGATCTTATATACCCTACTCCGTTGTTAGCTTCTCGCCGCAGCCCCCTCCAACTAATGCGGGTGAACATCTTTTCCTCGAAGTTGAACTCCTTCATTCTAAAATTCTTCTTGGTGTATTTTACTGCCCTTCCTTACGCATCAATTTCTTCTCTTCATTTGAACTGCTACTAGAGCAACTCACTCCTTTGTACAGTCATACCATAATCATGGGTGATTTCAATACCTGCCTCCTCAAAAACGATTCTCGGTCGTCTACTCTTCAATCTATAATTCAATCTAGTAATCTGTACATTCTTCCTTCTAATGCAACCCATAATTTCCCACACTGTACTCCGTCCCTGTTAGACCTCATGCTTGTTTCCTCCCCTAACCTCGCAGTCAAACACGGCCAGTGCTCTGCTGACGAGTTTTCCTACCACGACCTGTTGTATCTGTCCTATCGCCTCCGACCTCCTAAATCTAAAACAAAGACTATCCTGCAGCGCAACTTCAAAGGCATGGATGTGGATGCCTTGGTTAGAGATGCCAACAACATCGACTGGACTCCTCTTCACAGTGCTGACTCTATAGACGACAAATTGGACATCTTTGCTGCTAAATTAACAAGTCTCTACGATGACTATGCGCCAGTGCAGGAAATGAGAGTCAAACGTCTTCCTTCACCGTGGCTGACTGAGGATATAAAATCCCTAATCAATAAAAAAGCGACAGCTAAGTCTAAGTATAAAAAAATCCCAGCGATAGGAACTGGGACAAATACGTAACTGTCAGGAATCATTGCGGTAAGGTGTGTAGGAATGCGCAACGCCGATACATCCACACCTCCATTGAAAACGGAGATCCAGCGAAAGTCTGGAAATTTCTAAAGTCACTGGGAGTAGGCAAATCTATTCATGATTCTTTTCCTAAAAATGTCAACTTGAATTCACTAAATCAACATTTCTCTGCTTCGTCAAATTTTGATAAAATGACAAAAGACGCTTCACTCAAACTTCTTAGTTCTGCCCCGACTCCTGACTGTACTCCATTTTTCTTTAGTCAATTTTCTGATTGTGATGTTAAGAAGAGCATATTATCTATAACTTCTAACGCAGTGGGTTCGGATTGCATAAGCCGTAGTATGATCCTCCCAATCCTTAACGAAATTCTTCCTGTTATCTGCCATATCCTCAATTATTCAGTCTCGTATAGTGTATTTCCAAAGGCTTGGAAAGATGCTGAAATTATACCCATTCCTAAAAAGAAAAATCCCGGGACCTTTTCCGATTACCGCCCTATCTCTATTCTCCCTTTTCTCTCCAAGGTCCTCGAACGTCTCATCCATACTCAGCTCTCCAATTTTCTATCCACAAACTTTCTACTGAATCCTTTCCAGTCTGGTTTTCGACCCGGTCACAGCACCACTACTACCCTTGTGCACATCACGGAGGACGTGAGATCGGCTATGGAGAATGGCGAGCTGACAATTCTGACACTTCTTGACTTCAGTAATGCATTCAACACCGTTGACTTCGACGTTCTGCTGTGTATACTACGCTCTCTTAACATATCTCCAACCGCGATTGACTGGTTTCACAACTACCTGTGTGGTCGCCGGCAGCGCATTAGTATGGAAAACACCGTTTCTTCTTGGTGTAGTACTACAGTCGGTGTACCACAAGGCGGCGTGCTCTCTCCTCTACTTTTTTCTGTTTTTATAAACACCATCACGAATGATCTGTCTTCTTCCTACCACCTATACGCGGATGATCTCCAAATTTATACTAGGGCTTCACTGATAAATCTGACTGACGCTGTTAATACCACTAACGATGACCTGGACAAAATATGCAAGTGGAGCAACACCTATGGCCTGAAAATCAATCCATCCAAGACTCAGGTAATTGTCATCGGAAGCTCGAGAATGATTTCCAAAATTGATTGGACGAGACTGCCTCGAATCACTTGCAATGGCACACTGATACCGTACAGTGACAAGGTGAAGAACTTGGGAATTTACATTGATAGTACCTTTTCCTGGGGTCCTCAGCTACAAGAACTGAGTCGCAAAATGTTTGCTGCTGCAGGGTCTTTGCGCAGACTACGCAATTTTCTGCCTATATAAAAATAATAAATAATAAATATTTTCGGACATCTAACACACAACGCCAACTAGTCCCAAGCTAAGCAGAGCTTGTGTTATGGGTACTAGACAACTGATACAAATACATATATACTTTTTTTTTTGTAAATACATACATATTATACATAGAAAACACCCAAACTCCGAAACAAATATTTGTAGGTCATACAAACATTTGGTCCGACCCGGGAATCGAACCCGAGACCTCATGATCACCAGTCGCACACGCCAACCGCGAGACCAACGAGGCAGTTAAAGTTAAATATCAACCAAGATTGCTCTTACACAATCCCTTCTTTTCCCAATCCTTGATTATGCTGATGCCAGTTATCTAGATCTCACTGAAGACCAATTGAATAAGCTTGAAAGACTCCAAAATCTCTGTATAAGATTTATATTTGGATTACGCAAATATGATCATGTCTCCAATTATCGTAAACAGCTTAAGTGGTTACCCATTCGCCTTCGCCGGAATGCTCATATTCTTTCTCTTCTTTATAATATTCTATTCAATCGTCTTACTCCATGTTACCTTAAATCTCGGTTCACCTTTCTACACGACACACACTCCAAATTGTTGAGATCGTCAGAGAACCTGAAATTGAGCATGCCTGGACATAGTACCAAATTCCTCGATCACTCCTTCACTGTCCAAGCAGTTCGGTTATGGAACGCCCTACCATTAACAATAAGACGTGCGCAGACATTAGCTGCGTTCAAGAGACTAGTGAAGGCATATTACCTGGAAGACTTCAAAGACTCGTAACCGACCTTGCTGTGAATTGGGTCACAAATTCCACTGGAGCTATATGGAATAGATATTTAATATTTCTACGTATTTATTTAATCATCAACACTAGATGTTACCATCACCTTATATAATATGTATATATACTTCTTTTTCTATCAAATTTTAACACACCAGGCACTACCCTTTACTTTCCAAGTCTTTCTTTCCATCCCATGGTTGCCTGTAAGAGATTGCCTTCGGGCGATAAGGCCGCCAATTGTACCTCTTAGCTTTAAGTTACCTTTTTTAAGTAATCTGGTGTACAATAAAGCGATTTATTATTATTATTATTATTATATTTGCGTCTGGTAGTCGTCATTTTATGATGATGAACCGATAGGGATGATGCATCTCCTTAAAGGTTAAGAATTGGAGGATAATTCTTTTGTAGTCTATGCTCAGTTTTAATAAGTGCTACAAACTACTACAGTTATTCGCATCAGCAGGAGTAACATTTGAAGGTGGTCGTGCGTGTCCTTAGGTTGAGTCTTTAAAATCTGATTTATATAAAACATAGTAGGGAAGACAAAAGAAGTCATATAATCACTCGGCCTTCGAAGTGGCCCTGTGACACTAACTTTTATCAAGAAGCAGAACTAATTGTGATCAATTACTAATTTTATAATAAACAACGAATGCAAAATCGAACCGAGTGAATGAGGATACCGGAGGCCCATACTCCAACCCCTCCTCCCATCCCACTCCCCATCCCGAAAAGGCCGACAACGCACTCGTGATGCCTCTGGTGTTGCGGGTGTCCATGTGCGGCGGTATTCACTTACCATCAGGTGATACGCCTGTTCGTTTGCACCGTATTTCATGAAATTTGGTGATATATATCGATATGCGAAGAAATCGTCATATTTCTTATCATCTCTTAATTAATCTATATACTTAGTCTTGCCATAAATATTCGTACAAAGAAAAACAACTTTTTTTTTGTACGTAACATTTATTACTATTAGAGTGTGTTAGTTTAATACATTAATATAAAACCATTGAAAATATATAAAGCTTATTCGAAGTGGTCTCCATTAGCTAAAGTACAGTCCTTTAAACTTTCAGGTCAGTTATCAATAGCAGCACGCACTCTTTCTATGGGAAAATTCTTCTTACACTATCTTGATGCACTTGTGCCGATGTTTTGATACCTACCTTTTTCACAAAAATATGGCTCAGTCACTCCTTCATAGGCTCATAGCTAACACCCCACTAAACCATTACTGAAGTCGAATAATGCCCACGTTGTACTCTGTTGACTATACCATTTCCATTTCTTTATTTTCTCGATGACAGTTCTAATTTGATAGTTGTACTGTTGTGATCAAATAAGTAATGATATCGATCGCATAGGTATATTTATTATGTTTTGAACAAAGACAAATAATTACAACAAAAACATTCAAATATAACTGACCGCTGACGCTATTCGCCGTCATATATATGAATATTACTTACGTAAAGATATTCCAACACTTAAAAAACTTGTTGTTTCTTTACGTGAATGTAGTTTGTTCCATGGCCAAAAATCATCATTAAGCTTGGTTTTGAAAGAAATTGGATTTTCTTATAAAAAATATTGATGGAGCGTCACGACGTTGCTATGGCTCGCTGCGAGTTTTAGAGCGAAACAAAAAGATCTCAGATTGGTCAAATGTTATTTTCACTGACGAGACTTGGTTAAATGCAAACCATACAGTATCTAAGAACTGAACTGACTACACCGCCGCTTCCAGCGCTTTCGCAGTTTAGTGCCAGTGGGAAAAGGTGAACGCCTTATCATATGCCATGCAGGGTCTGCGAAAGGATTCATGTCAGATGCTTTACTGGTTTTTAAATCCAAGAAAACAGTGGACTACCACGAAGAATAGAACGCGGAGATTTACGAAGAATGGTTTAAAGAATCGTCGATAATTTGTCCATAATAATTATCGACGGTTCTTCCACAGATTGCACTATTTCACCACCAGGAGACCTTTTTAGAAAGATACAGGGGCAACTGCTGTCCAACTGAGTACTGGTGAAGGGGACGGTATAACAACCCTTGATATTCCTCCCTAGTCGCATGATTTTTGTACGGCGTTGCGGAATAATGCATTAGAACAGGTATTGAAATTGTATGGGAGCGATGCCGTACAAAATCAAATGACCAAATTGACCAAGCGAAGCGCCGGGAAATCAAAATAGAAATCCAATTTTATGGCGCACTATTTTGTACGGCATCGGTTCCATACAATTTCAATACCTCGTTTAATACATTATTCCGCAACTCCGTACAAAAATCATGTGACAAGGGAGAAAAATCGAGGGTTGCTACCACCTCCTCTTCACCTGTACTCAGTTGGACAGCTTACAAGTGACGGCATAGTGCTGAATGTTATTGTTTTATGCCCTTGTATCTTTCTAAAAAGGTCTCCTGGTGGTTTAGATAACCCATTAATTTTGAGAACTGTTCTTTTTGAGTCAGTAAAAAAATACTGTCAATTATATTTTACAAAAAGGTACTATATTTTACTTCTATCTTCTACCATCTTCTTCTACTACTATATTTTAAATCGGAAATAAAAGAAATAAATCTTTTACAAAAGGCGGCCTTCCCGATCTTTAAAAACATTTTCCCTTGTTTCTCTTGTTGTTCCCTTGGTTACCCGTAAGATATTGCATTGGAGCGATAAGGCTGCCACTTGTAGGTACATACTTTATAATAGTTTAAGTTAACCTTGTAATTACATAAGCTGGTGTACAATGAAGAGATTTATTATTATTATTTCCCCTAAAATTCTGTAAGTTTCCTCATATCACTCCAGACAAATTGATCAAATGCCGACGCAGGCCAATAAAAACAAGAGATAATTGACTGGCTCTAACGTCATGGCGAAAATGTGGATAGTACTTTATTAAAAGTACAATTAGTGAATATTTTAAAATCGAAAAAAGCCTCCCTAAAAGATATAATTATTACCGACGAAATAGCTGCCGAATGTGGTCATTGGGTTCTTCGGCTTCCGCCGTATCATTGCCAGTACAATGCTATAGAAATAATATGGGCACAAATCCAAGGACACGCCGCTCGAAACAATACCCATCCCCCTTTTACAGCAAACAAGATGTTAGATTAATAAAAAAATGCATGTGTGAAAGTAACCGCCAAACACTCGGAAAAAAATGTGAAAAGAACCCAAAACATTACAGCGTAGGATTGCGAAATTCATGTGGCATTCGATAATATAGAAGTACAGGAACTTATAATAATTGTTAGGGAGAGCTCATCAAGTGACAGTGACTGTTCAATCCTTTCGCCAATGTAGCGTTCACTGTGTGAAGTTTGTAATGTCTATAGCGCCCATATGTACAGGCATCCAATCGCTAAGCTATTTCATTGGCAAAAGCATTCAAACTCAGGGCGATTCACCCTGTTCTTATTCTAAGCTAATGTAATATCAAGCACTTACTGGAGATATGTGAATTCCTTGATATCGACGTTCTGAGGGGCACCTCTGGTGCGCCCTCTGCTTCGTCACACATTCACCACTCCTAGTGGTAGTACAGGTTCCAAAGTATTCTAATTTATAATACACCCGTTTAAACTGTCGCGGATCGCGCCTAATTGACGCGACTACCAATCTCGCGTGTCCAAACCAGACCAATCATAACGGTAAACAACGAAAAAACCGAGTCGGATGGACAATCAGCTAATTTTTTTATTGAACGGCACTCAAAAACGACAATGGTCGACCGTTGACACAAAGCCTCTTTTAACTTGTATATTTTAACTTCAAACGTCAAACAAAAACATGACAATCAAAATGTTGCCATTATAATGACGTTCGATTTCTAACAGTCACCCGCCCGAACAGGTCCGTACCTGTTCCCTAATCCCGGACCTCTTCGGGCGGAGGGCGATAGCCATACTCCGCCCGATATTCAGCCACCCGTCGATAAACTTCGGCGAGCACTTCCGCCTCCAAATCCCACGGGGGTGTTCCGGCCAAGACGCACGCCGCCTCGGTCGACACCATGCGGTATCCGCGTATGGCTCTGACTGCCAATACCCTCTGAGGCCGCCAGAGGCGGGCCTTATTTAGGGCAGTCAGAGCCGCCACCCACACCGGTGCCCCATACAGCGCCATCGACCGGACAACCCCCGTGTACAGGAGTCGCGTTGCGACGCTGGCTCCACCCAAATTGGGCAAAAGTCGCCCAAGGGCGGAGGCAGCGTCGACCAGCTTCGGACCAAGCTGTCGGAAGTGCTCGTCGAAGAGCCACCTACCGTCGAGGATCAGGCCCAGATACCTCATCTGGGCCCGAACCGGTACGAGGACCGAGTTGACCTCTATGGAGGCGCCGGCGGGTGGACCACGACGGGGCCCATGGAACAATAGGGCCTCCGTCTTATCCAGGGCCACCCGTAAGCCCAGCGCCTCGATGCGCCCGACCACCAGAGAAACACCCCAGGTGGCCAGGCGCGCCGCCTCTTGGAAGTTCGCCCCCCGGGCTGTGACAAGAGTGTCATCGGCGTAACAAATTACGCCCAGCCCGGGAGGCAGACGACTTCGAAGGACCCAGTCGTACCCCACGTTCCACAGGAGTGGTCCAAGGACAGACCCCTGCGGAACGCCGCACGACATGGGTCGCCGTCTCAAGACGCCCTCTCGGTCCTCGTACACGACGGTACGCTCCTCTAAATAGTCTGCCACTAGCCACCTCAGGTACTCTGGCACCCCGTGGTAGTGGAGTGCTTCCCTGATGCAGCTAAATGGCAGACTATTGAAGGCGTTGGCGATGTCCAGGGACACCGCCAACACCACGCCGCCACAGCTTACCGCCTCTTCGGTCACGGCCCTAAGGCGCATCACGGCATCGACCGTCGAACGCCCCTCTCGGAACCCGAATTGGGCGTCCGACAGGTCGGAGCCCACCTCGCTGAGGTGCCGGACGATGCGGGCAGAGAGTATCCTCTCAAAAAGTTTACCCGCCTCGTCCAGCAACACGATGGGCCTATAGGCCGCGACCGAATCTGCAGGCCGTCCCGGCTTTCTCAACAGGACCAGCTTCCCGCATTTCCAGCACTCAGGGAAGCGTCCGGACGCCAGGCTAGCGTCCAACACCTCCCTGAGGCGGTCCGACATATGGTCGAGGGCTCGGGCCATCACTTGGGCTGGAACCCCGTCCGGCCCGGGGGCGGTGTTCTTGGAACGGATCCGAAGAACAGCCGCCCCAACCTCCGATTCCCTAACGGGCGGCACATCGTCCTCTCTACCCCCGTCGTCCATGACCGCATAGGCCATCGACGGGGGTGTGTGCTTCGCCCGCTCAGGGAAAAGGCCCTCGACCACTTCCTGCAGGAAGCTGGGCTGGAGAGTCTCGGTAAGGGGGGGGCCCGACGTGCGGAGCTTCTGACGCACCGCACGGTATGGGCGACCCCAGGGGTCACGATCGAGACTCTCCAGCATCTCCTTTCTCTTTACCTCTTTGGCGCGGCAAATGGCCAGCTTCAGAGTTGTCCGCGCCTCGCGGTACTCCTCATGAAGCTGGTCCCCGCCACCGTCTCCACGGTGACGTCGCCTGCTGCGGGTGTAGGACCTCCGGGCACGAGTACAAGCCGCACGGAGGTCCGCCAACTCCTGGGACCACCAGTAGACCTCCTTCCGTGGAGGCCGACGACCTTGGACGCGAGGCATGGCCGCATCGCAAATCTGCGTAATCGCATCGCGAAAACGGCCAGCCCCCACGTCCACGCCGACCTCCTCGGTCGGGGCCTGCGGAGACAGCCAAGAATGAATAATGGCCGCCTCCTCTAGTAGGTCCCTGTCCAGCTTGGCAACAGCCCACCGCGGAAAGCGGGAAGGATGCCGCGCCGTGTGACCCCTACTGGGGCCCTGGGACCGGGAGAGCTCGAACCGGATGTATGAATGATCCGAGAGCGTCTCGACCTCTTCCAGGACACACCAGTTCCTTACTCGTGCGGCAACAGCAGGGGTAGCGAACGAGAGGTCCACTATCGACCCCCCTTGCTGTCGCACGCACGTGTTGGTGGAGCCTCTGTTCAGCAAACAGAGGCCCACCGAAGCCGCCCACTCCTCAACGGCTTCGCCCTTGGCGTCAGTCCTGGGGGACTCCCACGCAATGGATTTTGCGTTGAAGTCCCTCAGCACGAGGACGTGCCCAGACGCTAATCGCCGCATCGAGGTCTCCAAGCTGTTAAGGAAGACCTCGAAGTCGCTCAAACTCCGGTTGGGGGAGAAGTAAATACCGTAAACGGTGATACCCCCCCACTCGGCGGCAACATATCCAGAGCCCTTGTCTCTAAGCGACAAGGGCGGGGAATGAGCCGCCGCGGAACCGACGACTGCCACGGAGCCGTCCCGGTCACCCATCCAATTTGGACGGGGAGGAACGTAATAGGGCTCCGCGACTTTTTTTTTTTTTTTTTTTAACGTGTGGAAATCCCCTCGGACCTTCACCCGCGCCGGGGCTTGCGGCGGGGCGGTGTGTCGGACTCGAACCGACTAAAACCACACGGTGTGCCACTCTGCGCCTGTGAAGGGAGGAATCCGGGAACTGCAGTTATTAACACGTCCGGACCCCTCCCAGCGCTTGCCCGCACTGAAGCGGGCACCGTCTGCTGTTAAAACTCTCTATTTAGGCGACGTACGGCACACGCGTACGTCGCCCCCTCGCGGGTGGCCACTAGAGCGGTTGGAGGGGAAAGCCCGTCCCGACCATCCGCGGCCACACTCAGGGCGGCATGAGGTGCTGATAGGCGCGCCTCCGCCGCCCGGTTCGCCGGCGGCGGATTGGGTCCGAGTGGATATCATCCTCCCGGGCCTTCTCCGCCACCTCCTTCTGCGAGATGACTTCTTCGCAGAAGGTTGCGACCGCGGTAAAACTGCTATCGCTACCGGCCATGGAGCGTATGACGGCCGGTAGCGAGAGATCTCCTCCGATGACTGCAGTGAGGGCCCGGCGCTGCGACGCCCATGCAGGGCAGATCGCCAGCGTATGCTGGGCCGAGTCCTCACTGCAGTCGCAGTGGTGGCAGGCGGGACTCAATTCCCTCCTAGCGACCGAGTGCAGGTACTTCCCGAAGCAACCGTGCCCGGAAAGGACCTGCGTCAGTCGGAAGGAAAGGGTCCCGTGCTGCCGCCCTGCCCACTCGAGGATGACCGGCTGGAGAGCCTCCACGGCGGCAAAGCCAGCACGTGGAGTCTCCAGCCGGAACGACCATCTAGCCATAGTGGCTCGACGGGCGGCTTCACGCCACTCGCGTACCTCTTCGGGCGGAGGGCGATAGCCATACTCCGCCCGATATTCAGCCACCCGTCGATAAACTTCGGCGAGCACTTCCGCCTCCAAATCCCACGGGGGCGTTCCGGCCAAGGCGCACGCCGCCTCGGTCGACACCGTGCGGTATCCGCGTATGGCTCTGACTGCCAATACCCTCTGAGGCCGCCAGAGGCGAGCCTTATTTAGGGCAGTCAGAGCCACCACCCACACCGGTGCGCCATACAGCGCCATCGACCGGACAACCCCCGTGTATAGGAGTCTCGTTGCGACGCTGGCTCCACCCAAATTGGGCAAAAGTCGCCCAAGGGCGGAGGCAGCGTCGACCAGCTTCGGACCAAGCTGTCGGAAGTGCTCGTCGAAGAGCCACCTACCGTCGAGGATCAGGCCCAGATACCTCATCTGGGCCCGAACCGGTACGAGGACCGAGTTGACCTCTATGGAGGCGCCGGCGGGTGGACCACGACGGGGCCCATGGAACAATAGGGCCTCCGTCTTGTCCAGGGCCACCCGTAAGCCCAGCGCCTCGATGCGCCCGACCACCAGAGAAACACCCCTGGTGGCCAGGCGCGCCGCCTCTTGGAAGTTCGCCCCCCGGGCTGTGACAAGTGTGTCATCGGCGTAACAAATTACGCCCAGCCCGGGAGGCAGACAACTTCGTAGGACCCAGTCGTACCCCACGTTCCACAGGAGTGGTCCAAGGACAGACCCCTGCGGAACGCCGCACGACATGGGTCGCCGTCTCAAGACGCCCTCTCGGTCCTCGTACACGACGGTACGATCCTCTAAATAGTCTGCCACTAGCTGCCTCAGGTACTCTGGCACCCCGTGGTAGTGGAGTGCTTCCCTGATGCAGCTAAATGGCAGACTATTGAAGGCGCACCACGCCGCCACAGCTCACTGCCTCTTCGGTCACGGCCCTAAGGCGCATCACGGCATCGACCGTCGAACGCCCCTCTCGGAATCCGAATTGTGCGTCCGACAGGTCGGGCCCTACCTCGCAGAGGTGCCGGACGATGCGGGCAGAGAGTATCCTCTCAAAATGTTTACCCGCCTCGTCCAGCAACACGATGGGCCTATAGGCCGCGACCGAATCTGCAGGCCGTCCCGGCTTCCTCAATAGGACCAGCTTCCCGCATTTCCAGCACTCAGGGAAGCGTCCGGACGCCAGGCTAGCGTCCAAGACCTCCCTGAGGCGGTCCGACATATGGTCGAGGGCTCGGGCCATCACTCGGGCTGGAACCCCGTCCGGCCCGGGGGCGGTGTTCTTGGAACGGATCCGAAGAACAGCCGCCCCAACCTCCGATTCCCTAACGGGCGGCACGAACGTCTACTCCCAGTAGCACGTCAACCGTACCTGGGGTGTCGAAATCGGGATCCGCCAGTTTCAGATCTGATGTCAGGAGTCGAACAGCCGAATTCAACCTCACCGTGCGAAATTTTTAATCGAATACAGTTACTAGTATCGCTGTTATTTGTTGATATCATCTTTGTAGACACTCCTGCGTCCCGTGGGAAGATTATTACCTGAAAAACAAACAAAAATTTTAATTTCTGGACTTAGAATATTTTTAAATTTCTAAATTACCTAATTTCCGAGGTTTATGTCGAATTATTCGATAACGCTTCGCCTCAAAGTTGACATAGTTACAGATCTAGATAGCCCTCATCAAGGCCTATCTAATAACATCACACCATACAATCTAAAACACCTCCTTTATATAGGTTGGGTAAACAGAAGTTGCTAAATTTCTACATTCATTTTGACTTTCGGTATTTTTAAGGAATTTTTCAAAGTTTTTGGCTTATAACTCTACGAAATTTATTTTCGAAATTTTTAATTATATATATTTAGATAGAACTCATCAAGGCTTATCTAATAACACCTCTTTTATTAAGATTCGGTTAATAAAGGTACTAAATTTTCTACATACAAAATCAGTTTACCGACCTATCTAACAACACCTCTTTTAAGTAAATCTGGTAAATAGAATCTTAGAAATCCGACATTTAAATTTCACTTTAGGTCACTTTTTGAGGTTTTTGTCGATTAATTCGATAGCCTTTGTTTTCCAAATTACCATTTATATTATATTTAAATAGCTCTTTTAATTACCCGTCGAACGACACCACTTTCATCCGGATCCGCCTCAAGGAAAACTAAAAAATTGAACGCCCACCCTCCCATATTTCACTGGGTATATAGGCTCTGCTTACAGGGATCGCCAACAATTGGTATCGACAAAAAATTGTTATCTATAAAAAGTTGCTAAAGATTTCGTGCTGTTTTATTTTGTAGACTGAGGCAATATACACGTCTCTAAACAAGCGGAACGGCTCGGTACAGAGCGAAACTTTTAACTTTTTAAATTTTAATCTTGTATTTGACCTTTGTATTTATTATTTGGTAACAGTAGAACTGTGGTCTACGAACATTTTAATTAGTTTAGTTTTATTGACACTCACCCCCCTATACAGGGTCAGACGGACACACGCACACACATATTGGACAATTTTCCCCATCCACTCGCACTACACACGACATCACACACACAAACACAAACTCAAACATGTTCCAGACGCCACCTACATCTGGCGCAGCCAAGGTACAAGCCGCTCCCGGCATCACCACCTCACCCTCGATAGTGCAGGATGCCGCCAAAACCTTCATAAGAAGGCCAGAAACCAAACGACGGTCACTCGACAACATGGACCATTATAAGAGGCAGCAGACCAACTACGCTAGCCAGTCGAGTGACTAGTTACTCCAGGAGGTCATGAAGACCTTCGAAGATATCCCCGCAAAAGTCTCACAATATCCTCAAATGCGGCGGGATATAAAGGTCTTACTGGAGTCTCAGTCTGACAGGTGCATCCGCGTGCTCTTTGAGCTGAGCGGGCGGATGAAGAGACTGGAGGCGGCGGCGCCTGTAGCTGAACCCCCCGGAGGAGGGGAGGTGTTACTGGAGAGGCTGAAAGAGGTGGAGCGCACTATTACCACGAGGATTCACCAACTGGAGGTTAACCTGAGGGAAGGTATGGAGAGCCTCAACACATTTAACGATGAGAGGGGCGCCGACATAATCGACCATATCTTCAAAAGAGCCGATGAGACCAAGCTCGAGATAGGGAAGGTTGCCGAGGGGGTCGTGGAGAGGGTCATCGAAAAGGTCGAAGAGACCCAGGTCGACATCGACCAGGCGACCGAGTTGATGGTTGCGCGAGCGCAGTCCCAGCTCGAAGACCTGGTTGGGACTGTCGCTAGAGATGTCGTCATCGAGACCCAGACGCACATCAGCGCAGCCATCAAGGGGCTACCAACCGAAAGAGTCCCGGACCCGATCCCGATCCCCATGACATACGCTAAAGCCGCAGCAGCCAGACCCGGGTGCCGACTGGCGCTTCACTCAGTGGCGGTGACCTCAAAGGACAGTCAGGAGACTGCCGATGAGGTACTCGCCAGGGTGAAGAAGGCGGTCGACGCCAGGGGTACTGGCTTAAAGATTAGCAAGGCCAAGGTTGTTCTCGTCTTGCTAACGGCGAGTATTTGCATAGGCACAACCAAGTTGCCAGGATCGTACATCAACAACTTGCCCTGAAATACAAACTTGTGAGTTCAGAGGTGCCATATTACAGGTATGTGCCCGACCCAGTTCTCGAGAATGGTCGTGCTACGTTATATTGGGATCGATCTATTATCACGGACAGGACTATTGTTGCCAATAAGCCTGATATTGTGGTGATAGATCGATTAGAGCGCCGCGCAATGATTGTCGATATCGCCGTTCCTCATGACGAGAATCTCGTGAAAGTCGAAAAAGAAAAACAAATAAAATATTTGCATTTATCTCACGAGATTGTCGATATGTGGAATGTGGATTCGGTGATCATTGTTCCGATAGTCGTATCTGCTCACGGATTGATAGCCAAGAGCCTCGACCAACATCTTAAGAGGCTCACGTTGGAGGGCTGGATCAAGGGTCTGATGCAGAAGGCAGTCCTTCTTGACACGGCTCGTATTGTGAGGAGGTTCCTGTCTCTGGAGCCCTAACCACCGGTTTCTTGGTCCCTGTACCCGAAGTCGGTGGTCTACTATTTTTTATATTTTTAAATATATTTGTCTTTAAATGTATATTTAAAAATGTAAATAATATGTATATATAAATGTAATAAAGAGAATAATAATAATAATAAATATTTCGGACATCTAACACACAACGCCATCTAGTCCCAAGCTAAGCAGAGCTTGTGTTATGGGTACTAGACAACTGATACAAATACACATATACTTTTTTTTTGTAAATACATACATATTATAAATGTACAATACAGTATGAATAATAAAGAAGTAGTAAATATTATAAGAATCTTAGAATTGTTAATTAGAAACTCATTAAATAATAAATCATAAAATAGCATGTAAAACTAAAATATGTATTTTGGAAAAACAAATATCAAAAATAAATAGTAAATTTTAGATACGTAATTTACGTAAATATACTGAAACATAATAAAATGGAAGCTTAAAATAAAAATGATGAATGAGAGGCACTTGGTGCGAGACTAAACATGAAAATAACGATACAAATGAAAAACACGGCACAACAAGGTCCTGTCGTTATTATGGACGGGGAAAAGCAGAGAGGTCGACAGGCCTCACAAAAAAAAAAAAAAAAAAAAAAAAAAAACAGCCTCACCTGAGGGTGTCGTCCCATCGCATCAGTCATCACCGGGGCGGATGTCCTACACATCGTATCAAAACGTGAGGAGAACGTAATCGTCGTTTGCCGACGATGTTCTTTACCGCGACATTCCCCGCCACGCCTCGAATGTTCCTATTATACTTAGTATTTTCAAGCCCAACCAAATCGCCAATTCGTTCGACATAATACAGCCCTGGGCACCTGAATCCAACAGGGCGCGAACGTGTGTTGACTTGCTATTCAAACCCCAAACACACACGGAGGCAGTGGGCAAGACTATAGCCTCCGGTTGGGGACCAAATTTTGATTGGGCTGCAATTTCCTAGCGGGGGCCCCCGGGGCCAGACGCATTATAGCCCGAGCAACCGGGCATATCAGTGCCGACGTAGGGATCCCATGGTCCCTCGTAAGTACCCCTCCAGTCGCAGCGCTCTACTTGACGTCGTCCACGGATAGGGGGGGTGCGGTGATCCAACCGAGGGCGTTCCATGATGGGCGGCGAAAATCGACGAAATGTAGTCGTCTTCGGCGAGCGTGATGACGCCCGAGGCGGCGTTCTAGTGGTCGGCGGCGAGCGCGATGACACCTGAGGCGGCGTTCTAACTAACCGCTCCGTACTCGAGGGTGCATCCGCACACCCGCCCGTGCCAGCTACAGCTGAGCCACTGGCCTCCTAATAGGTCGGGGAACCGCCCGCGATGTTGGCCTGAACATCGGCCCCAATGTCTTCCCTATGGGGGCCCTGGTCCCGTGGACCCAGGTTCCAAGTCCGGCCCTGTGAACGTGACCCCATCTGTCCCTGAGTCCTGCCCTGTCCATCTGCATGATGTTGGCCGGGCCTATTCAGGCAGAGCATCTCATGATGGTGGCCTCCACAAAACGTACACTTTGCGGACCGAGTGCAATCCCTTACTAAATGGGGACCCAGACACAAAAAACACCAGCCACGCTGCTTGGTGATCTGGCGTCACCCTTGGACTCTTTGGTCCCTAAATCGAAGGCAGGCGGCCACACCATGGCCATCCTGTTTACAATATAGGCAGGCATCCCGTTCAGGTGTTGAGGCATCCATGTGCCCATACAACTTCCTTGGCCCTCTCTGCGGAAGTCCCCTCCTCACAGGGCTACGAGTAGCCTTCTGTGGTTCCGCAGCGGGCTTCGAGAACGAACCCATGTTCTCTGCCCTCCGACACTCTTCCTCCAAAAACTTGAGTTGAGAAGAGGTGGGCAAGTTGTCTGCACTCTGACCGTGATGCTGCTCAAATCTGGTCTGCACATCGACTGGCAGCCGGGACAATACTGTGTATACTAACATGTAAGACCACTCTTCAACCGGCAAGCCCAAATTTCCCAATGCCCTAGTGACACTCAATAACGGGTTCAACACTTCTGCCTGTATGGCAGAGACCCGAGTCACTGAAGGGATGCTAAACAGCCTCTTGAGCTGCGCATCAACCAGCCTTCTTTTGTTGTGGTAGCGCCTTACCAACATTTGACGGGCAATCTCATAATTGTCCTCTGTCACCGTCAAATGGGCTACCAGTTCCCTAGGCTCTCCCTTTAAAGCTGACATTAGTTGTGCCATCTTATAGGATTTAGGCAAATCCTCCCTTAAGTGGACCAAACTATCAAATAAATTGATGAGGCTGACCCACTCACCGAGCTCTCCATCAAAACTTGGTAGTTGTATCTGAGGCAGTTTTGATACAACCCCGCGAGAGTGTGGGCCTTCCACAGCTTCTTCATTGCGGCCAGTTCCGCGCTGGCGCTTTATTTCTGCTACGCGCTGCTGAATGTCATCAGCAATTGAGAGGCACTGGCCAACATCAGCCTGCATCGCGGACCTTATCTGATCGCTGACCTTCTCCTCCTCAAGGGCCTCGACTGTAGTAAGCGTTTCCATCATTACCTCCAGCCGGGCTGGCGCATCCAAAGCTCGAGCCAACACTGCATCTTGTCTATCTGGTCGGCCTAGGAGGCCTTGAACCGATGTAAACCATCTCAATTCCGTTTAAATCTTAGCCCGGTACAATGACAACGACATAGCGGCAGAACTTTACTTACAAGTTACAATATTTTATGTATGTAATAAAACTATTTAGTGCTTGTGCACTCACTTAATCTCAGGTATATATCTACCTACAAGTTTCAACTTTATCAATGCCCAGTAACTCAAAATAATTGAATTTAAGTTTCACTAAACAATATTATCCTTCACACACTACTGGTTTTATGGGCTCTTCGTTCTTTGTTCAGTCTGTTCTCTTGTGGAATGCGCTTCCTCTCGAGGTCAGGACGGCTAGAAACCGTAACATTTTTAAGTTCAAGATAAAGGAGCTTTTACTGGTTGAATTGGCGGAATCAACAGGGTCTTAAATCATCACATAATAAATTTATATGCTATAATAATAAGTATTTATGTATGTGTATGAATATAGCGGTATATATGTATGTCTATGTATGTATTACAGTAGGTATATATTTGTCTCTTCCTATATACTAGTATCTTATTTAAATAAATTGTAGTAACTATGAAAACCAATTATAACACTATAGCTATTTTCTATTAAGTGCACCTACCTCACCTTTTCTCTGCATCGCTCAATCGGTCGACTGGCAGAGAATGCCTTAGGCATTAAGTCCGCCGATGCATGTATTTGTGCATAAAGTAATAAAATAAATAAATAAATTATTCTAGTAATAATGTCTGTGGGCTAGCAAATCTAATTGTATTGGATTAATATATTGGACCACATGTCCTAAACAATTAATATTAAGTTTTACAATTTAACCAATAATTAAATGTGTCACCTACCTACATTTAATCATTATGCTAATAAATTGTTTTAAATACTATTTAAATAACTATTTCAGTGGAATCAAGGATATGTGGGCACTGGAACAGTTTAGTGACCTACCTAACAACGAGGTATTACCTTCTGAAGCACTACCAGTGGCGGATAAATAAATAATAAATATTTAAATAAATAAATATTTCGGACATCTAACACACAACGCCGTCTAGTCCCAAGCTAAGCAGAGCTTGTGTTATGGGTACTAGACAACTGATACAAATACATATATACTTTTTTTTTTGTAAATACATACATATTATACATAGAAAACACCCAAACTCCGAAACAAATATTTGTAGATCATACAAGCATTTGGTCCGACCCGGGAATCGAACCCGAGACCTCATGATCAGCAGTCGCACACGCCAACCGCGAGACCAACGAGGCAGATTTACCCTAAGGCAAAGTAGGCATGTGCCTGGGGGCGCGAGGTTGCTTAGGGGCGCCAAATTTTTTATAGTAAAAATATATGCCTCACATATTAAAGAAAAATTACCAATACTTCTAGTTCGACTAGTGCTGTTTCCATATAAAAATGTACTAGCTACAACTGCAGCTGTAGTTGAGATTGTTTTATAAGTTTTAGTAAGACCAGATTTGTTCATTGAAAGGCATATGGTGCACCCGAGTTGGCGGCGGCGACGACCGCAAACAATAAGGCGTGGACAGGGCGGCAGTATAGGACAAATTGCAGGAGGAACATTGCGCCTGTAACAATTTGCGTGCTTTCCATCACTTCATACCACTCTGAGCGTGGTCACAGGACGGGTTTCAATGTCCACCCGCTACAAAGGTGTGAAAGGTCTACCGCGAGAAAGTGACATTCGTGTGCCGGACGTCACTTCAATTAGAGTTTTTTAAAACAGGTGGTGCCCATGCATTTGAAAAGTAGGCGCTAGGAGAAATCTGGCTGGAGCTGTTATCTACACAAGTAGTTCCGCAAGGGTCGGTGTTAAGACTACTACACACTATGCGGGTTGCCTGACCGTCGGGTAGGTATGTCGTCAACAAGCCGGGCGGCAAAACTGGCATCTAATTGAACTGTTTGCCGTGCAAAGTAGCCACCGACCAAAAAAATTTGTGCCGACGGCCATTATTATGCTAAAACCTTTTTATTAGTAATCCGTTATAGGCCTTTAGGGCCGTTCCTGTAGATCATCAACTAAGACGCCGTCTCGAGCTACCTGGAAGATATGCTCATGACGGCGTGGAGAAAGGTACTGTGAGACAACTCTGAGGGCCACGGCCATGATTTCAAATGTTCTAGGGCGGATCCAGTGTCAAGGTCGTGGGATGGCTTTACAGAAATATGTTACGTTGCTCTTACATCGATCTTGAAGGGAGCCACCTGCAGCTTGTATTTTTTTATATATAAACTGTCGTCCTCTTGCATGACAAGAGCTCTTGTTTTTCGTTTGTCTATTTTTGAAGTGAAAACTTCTTTATCGGAGTTGTGCACTTTTCTAGGATGGGATCTCGCGTCAGGACACCTGACCTGATTGAATATTTGTAAGACGGACGCGTGGCGTAGGAGAGGAAGTAATATCCCCTCTCTTTCTACCGCGCGGCGAATGCAATCGATACCGGTGGGCCTTGATCCAGTACAAGGCTACATCTTTACCACGGGTCGAGGCCTCGCTGAGGTTTCGGCGCGCCTTGGTCGCGAGAGGATCCACGGTCCCGGGGCTCGTCACCGTCTCCAGCGCTGCCCTCGAGTCACTGTAGCTGCCGTAGCTCCCCGCACTGCAGTTGATCACTGTCGCTCGAAGCACTGCATATGGCTAAGAGCTCGGCCTGGTACTCTGTGCAGTACGCTGGCAAGCTCAGTTTCCGGCTCAGCAGCTCCGCCAGACTGTCCCATATAGAGAGCGCGGAGCCGACCTTGCCCTGAAGCTTGCTTCCGTCGGTGAAAATACGGAGCGACTGCACGTTGAGCTGGTCTACCAGGCTTTAGTCCTCCAGACTCTGGAACCTCAAGTCCATACGTAGAGCCGAATGCGTTAGTTCCGCAAATCGCACGCTCTATCTCTCGGTCTCCCAGTACTAGCCGGGTCGACCCTTTGCGAGCTTCGCGCTGAAGCTAGAATTAGCTCGGAATCCTGCGACTTGAGAACTCGAGGACCCGAAATTTCAACCTCACTGGGTCCTGGTTGAGGAGCAAAAGGAAATATTTAGGTAAGCTAGCGCCAAGCAGACGGCGGTAAGATCCGTTATGGAAGATTTGATCGGGAGGAAACACAGAACTCTCTCATACCGGCTGATGCAGGTGTTCATCGAAAAAGGATGCTTCGGAGTCAGCTGTGTCTGATCTGCACGAAGCCAACGGCTGGGCGCCAACTATACTGGCACCAAAACAGAACAGTCTGGACGTTTTAATAAAGCTGCTATCTTCTATATCCGACAATGTTTACCCAATACGTGGTTTTAGTCGGCTCGATTCCGATACACCGCAAACCCCCAATGGCTCAAGAGGGTTTCACACGTAAAAAAAAATAGTGAAGATATGCCAATTGCCAAGATAGAGACATTATATGGATGCTAGAATCATGAGGAGGAGGGGGGGTTGGAAGGGCGCCGAAGGGATGGTTGCCTAGGGCGCTTTTGTAACTTAATCCGCCCCTGAGCACTACGGAGTGCTCACAGCTCAGAGGTCTTAACCACGCTTGCTACCAAATGTTCAATCCTTTTAAAAGGTGTGCCACTCTGCGCCTGTGAAGGGAGGAATCCGGGAACTGCAGTTATTAACACGTCCGGATCCCTCCCAGCGCTTGCCCGCACTGAAGCGGGCACCGTCTGCTGTTAAAACTCTCTATTTAGGCGACGTACGGCACACGCGTACGTCGCCCCCTCGCGGGTGGCCACTAGAGCGGATGGAGGGGAAAGCCCGTCCCGACCATCCGCGGCCACACTCAGGGCGGCATGAGGCGCTGATAGGCGCGCCTCCGCCGCCCGGTTCGCCGGCGGCGGATTGGGTCCGAGTGGATATCATCCTCCCGGGCCTTCTCCGCCACCTCCTTCTGCGAGATGACTTCTTCGCAGAAGGTTGCGACCGCGGTAAAACTGCTATCGCTACCGGCCATGGAGCGTATGACGGCCGGTAGCGAGAGATCTCCTCCGATGACTGCAGTGAGGGCCCGGCGCTGCGACGCCCATGCAGGGCAAATCGCCAGCGTATGCTGGGCCGAGTCCTCACTGCAGTCGCAGTGGTGGCAGGCGGGACTCAATTCCCTCCTAGCGACCGAGTGCAGGTACTTCCCGAAGCAACCGTGTCCGGAAAGGACCTGCGTCAGTCGGAAGGAAAGGGTCCCGTGCTGCCGCCCTGCCCACTCGAGGATGACCGGCTGGAGAGCCTCCACGGCGGCAAAGCCAGCACGTGGAGTCTCCAGTCGGAACGACCATCTAGCCATAGTGGCTCGACGGGCGGCTTCACGCCACTCGCGTACCTCTTCGGGCGGAGGGCGATAGCCATACTCCGCCCGATATTCAGCCACCCGTCGATAAACTTCGGCGAGCACTTCCGCCTCCAAATCCCACGGGGGTGTTCCGGCCAAGGCGCACGCCGCCTCGGTCGACACCGTGCGGTATCCGCGTATGGCTCTGACTGCCAATACCCTCTGAGGCCGCCAGAGGCGAGCCTTATTTAGGGCAGTCAGAGCCGCCACCCACACCGGTGCGCCATACAGCGCCATCGACCGGACAACCCCCGTGTATAGGAGTCTCGTTGCGACGCTGGCTCCACCCAAATTGGGCAAAAGTCGCCCAAGGGCGGAGGCAGCGTCGACCAGCTTTGGACCAAGCTGTCGGAAGTGCTCGTCGAAGAGCCACCTACCGTCGAGGATCAGGCCCAGATACCTCATCTGGGCCCGAACCGGTACGAGGACCGAGTTGACCTCTATGGAGGCGCCGGCGGGTGGACCACGACGGGGCCCATGGAACAATAGGGCCTCCATCTTGTCCAGGGCCACCCGTAAGCCCAGCGCCTCGATGCGCCCGACCACCAGAGAAACACCCCTGGTGGCCAGGCGCGCCGCCTCTTGGAAGTTCGCCCCCCGGGCTGTGACAAGTGTGTCATCGGCGTAACAAATTACGCCCAGCCCGGGAGGCAGACGACTTCGTAGGACCCAGTCGTACCCCACGTTCCACAGGAGTGGTCCAAGGACAGACCCCTGCGGAACGCCGCACGACATGGGTCGCCGTCTCAAGACGCCCTCTCGGTCCTCGTACACGACGGTACGCTCCTCTAAATAGTCTGCCACTAGCCGCCTCAGGTACTCTGGCACCCCGTGGTAGTGGAGAGCTTCCCTGATGCAGCTAAATGGCAGACCATTGAAGGCGTTAGCGATGTCCAAGGACACCGCCAACACCACGCCGCCACAGCTCACTGCCTCTTCGGTCACGGCCCTAAGGCGCATCACGGCATCGACCGTCGAACGCCCCTCTCGGAATCCGAATTGGGCGTCCGACAGGTCGGGCCCCACCTCGCAGAGGTGCTGGACGATGCGGGCAGAGAGTATCCTCTCAAAAAGTTTACCCGCCTCGTCCAGCAACACGATGGGCCTATAGGCCGCGACCGAATCGGCAGGCCGTCCCGGCTTCCTCAATAGGACCAGCTTCCCGCATTTCCAGCACTCAGGGAAGCGCCCGGACGCCAGGCTTGCGTCCAACACTTCCCTGAGGTGGTCCGACATATGGTCGAGAGCTCGGGCCATCACTCGGGCTGGAACCCCGTCCGGCCCGGGGGCGGTGTTCTTGGAACGGATCCGAAGAACAGCCGCCCCAACCTCCGATTCCCTAACGGGCGGCACATCGTCCTCTGTACCCCCGTCGTCTACGACCGCATAGGCCATCGACGGGGGTGTGTGCTCCGCCCGCTCAGGGAAAAGGCCCTCGACCACTTCCTGCAGGAAGCTGGGCTGGAGAGTCTCGGTAATGGGGGGGCCCGACGTGCGGAGCTTCTGTCGCACCGCACGGTATGGGCGACCCCAGGGGTCACGGTCGAGACCCTCCAGCATCTCCTTTCTCTTCTCCTCCTTGGCGCGGCAAATGGCCAGCTTCAGAGTTTTCCGCGCCTCGCGGTACTCCTCATGAAGCTGGTCCCCGCCACCATCTCCACGGTGGCGTCGCCGGCTGCGGGTGTAGGACCTCCGGGCACGAGTACAGGCCGCACGGAGGTCCGCCAACTCCTGGGACCACCAGTAGACCTCCTTCCGTGGAGGCCGACGACCTTGGATGCGGGGCATGGCCGTATCGCAAATTTGCGTAATCGCATCGCGAAAACGGCCAGCCCCCACGTCCACGCCGACCTCCACGGTCGGGGCCTGCGGAGACAGCCAAGATTGAACAATGGCCGCCTCCTCTAGTAGGTCCCTATCCAGCTTGGCAACAGCCCACCGCGGAAAGCGGGAAGGATGCCGCGCCGTGTGACCCCTACTGGGGCCCTGGGACCGGGAGAGCTCGAACCGGATATATAAATGATCCGAGAGCGTCTCGACCTCTTCCAGGACACACCAGTTCCTTACTCGTGCGGCCACAGCAGGGGTAGCGAACGAAAGGTCCACTATCGACCCCCCTTGCTGTCGCACGCACGTGTTGGTGGAGCCTCTGTTCAGCAAACAGAGGCCCACCGAAGCCGCCCACTCCTCTACGGCTTCGCCCTTGGCGTCCGTCCGGGGGGACCCCCACGCAATGGATTTTGCGTTGAAGTCCCCCAGCACGAGGACGTGCCCAGACGCTAATCGCCGCATCGAGGTCTCCAAGCTGTTAAGGAAGACCTCGAAGTCGCTCAAACTCCGGTTGGGGGAGAAGTAAACACCGTAAACGGTGACCCCCCCCCACTCGGCGGCAACATATCCAGAGCCCTTGTCTCTAAGCGACAAGGGCGGGGAATGAGCCGCCGCGGAACCGACGACTGCCACGGAGCCGTCCCAGTCACCCATCCAGTTTGGACGGGGAGGAACGAAGTAGGGCTCCGCGACTACGGCAACACCGATCGACCACTGCGCCATGGTTTGCAAGAAGAGATCCTGCGCCGCGGCACAGTGGTTTAGGTTCGTCTGGACAAGGAGGTTGGAGACGTGATCCATTAAGGGATCGTCTCTACAACCTCCTCCATGGGCGACGATGTAGACGCACGAACGACATCGGAGGCAGCCTGGGTCGATTGGCTAGCCCCCGATGTCTGCTGAGAAGCGCGGGATGGCTTACAGCCCCCCTGCCCCATCTGGTGATTAGCGGGCTTGTTGTCCGCCGCACAAATAGGGCAGTGAGGGGCGGCAGAACATTCTGCCGCCTTGTGCCCCGGTCGACCGCAGCGGAAACAGAGACCGCTGCAGTCGAAACAGTTCCCGCACTTGACGCGTGTGTGCCCCGATGCTAGGCATTTATAGCATCTCATCGGTCTTGCCGCCAGGACTGTTACCCTGGCACTCACAAAACCGATGAGAAGCCTGCCGGCGTCGCCCAAAACTTTGGCCGACGCCACGGGGCAACTCACCCACACTGCGCCAAGTCCTCCCGGACCGGGGCGGATGGCGCCAACTCTGACGCTCTCCGCGTTGCAACCCGTCTTTGCCCGGATTGCAGCGCGAACGTCTTCGGCCGTCACCGAATCGTCCAGGCCCGAGATGCGCAGCTCAGCGCATTTCATAGGCCTGGCGATCTTGACACCATCCGTGTCCGAAAACACTCCCCGCAGCTTCTCAGCAAACGTGTCCGCAGTCTTGGCACCTTCAGCCCCAGGGAACTCGAGGATTCGAGCTCCCGTTTGGGCGAGGCGCAGTCGGACCCCTGCCGTCGCGAAGTCGCCGGCGAGACAGTCCCGGGCCGTCTTAAAGACGGCCGCGTAGGAGAGCCCGCCGGTAGCCGCCTCCGGTGACACGGTGACCACCACAGCCGCGGTTTTCGGCGGTTGCAGTTTCCGCGGCTTTTTTTGGGTGGCCTTTGGCACCGATGACGACTTCGGGCCAGAGGCCGCCTTTTGGGCAGCCTTCTTGGCCCGCTTCTTGGCCTTCTTCGACTGCTTGGTCCCCCCAACTACCTGCCAACCCTCATCAGGGGGGGCAGATGTGGAGGGGCCAGGCAGAGGTGTTGGAGTTGGAAGCGGTGGAAACTCCGTTCCAGCTCTTGCCGCCGTATGGGGCCCCGGCTTCGACGCAGCCTGCCGGGCTGTAGCCTTTGCCCCCTGCCGCGTCTTGCGAGCGGCAGCAGTGCCCGGAGCCGAGGTCGCCGCCGCGTACGACACGCGACCCCCCACTACGGGAAGAGGGGTCGGTGCCGACGCGTCTTTCGGCTTTGGCGCCGCAAGCGGCGGCCGAAGAATAGGGGCGGGAAGCAGTCTCTCCTCCAGGCCGGCCAGACGACCGTCCACCAGATTCCCCACCGAGACGAGGATCTGCTGCAGCATCTGCTGCAGGACGTCGTCGGATACCCCGGGGACAGCAGGGGCTGGGGCCGACCGCGACGTAGAAGGGGCCGGCTGGGACGTAGACGGGGCAGGCCGCGACGCAGACGGGGCAGGCCGCGGCGCAGACGGGGCAGGCCGCGGCGCAGACGGGGCAGGCCGCGGCGCAGACGGGGCAGGCCGCGACGCAGGTGGGGCCGGCTGGGACGCAGACGAGGCCGGTCGAGACGCAGCCGGGGCTGGGGCCAGGGCCTGGGCCTGGGCCGGCTGGGACGCAGACGGGAGAGGGGCCTCAAGCTCAGAGCGCTCCGCCCGGAAGACAGCAAATTGAGCGCTGAGGCCGGCCACCTGCTCCGTCAAGCGGTCGTTGGCCGCCTGGAGGCGAGCCACGTCTCCAGCTAGGGTCCCAACGACCTCTGCAATAGCAGAAGAGGAGTCCTTCAGAGCCCTCACAAAAGTGCCCTTCAGGTTAACGGACTTGGTGGCCACCTTGTGGATTATGGCCACCGCCGCTTCCGCTCTCTCCTGCAAGGAGGCCGGTGTTCGGGGCACTGAGTCCCCATCCACCGGCTCACCGATCTTCAGCAGGAGACCGCTGATCTCCTCTTCCGCCTGCAGTTCTCCGTCCGCCCGAGCCCGCCTATACGATTCCGCCTTACAGAAGGCGGAACCTGACGGGGCTGACACCGGGGTTCGCGAGCGCCCCCTATGGCTGCTGGCAACCTTAGGCGGAGGCAACATCTCCTGAGAGATGTCGCTCTCGCAACCTTGAGGGCGTCCGCGCTTCCGGCCGTCTGAATCCACGTCCATCGGCTCCAGTGCGTCCGTCCTCACACCGGAACTACCACCCGCGACACTCGCGGCGGATCTGGAACGCGTGCGTTCCAATGTTCTTCGGCTCCCAGCAGTCAGATCGCCGTCTGGGAGCCCTACCGATGCAGGCGTTACAGCAATCTCCTCAGTGGAGGAGTGGGCGTCCGACTTCCGGAACTGCCCTCGGCTGTTCCTCGACGGGCGCGACACTGCCCCACTCCTTTTTTCCGCGTCCTTCGCGTTTACTTGGGTGCCGGATTTGACGCTCGGCGACGGGCGTGTGAGACAAAGGGTGCCCCCCCCATAATACGATTGGGGGCTGCCGGAGCCGACTGGCTCCGGGAGGGATTCCCCAGACGCATCGCGTCTAGGACCCTCCTGGGTAGGTATGTTCCTATTTTCGTCCATTGTCATGATTTTTGAAGTTTAATGTCCTCCGACAGAGGACGCCCTTGGCACTGGACTCCCTCCAGCGATTCAGCTCATTGCCAGGCGTCAGAGCGTGAGCTTGGGGTATTTTTTATAGAGGTTTACGTCCTCGTGGCTTCGAAGAGCCACCGGTCCTGTCCATTCAGGATTACGGCTGGGCCGGACGGGGTCTGCACCAGACCGGATCCATCCGCCCCCTGTCCCTCTTGGAACTACTGGCACTCTAATACGCCCTCTGCTAGAGCAGAGGGACGTTTAGAGTGCCCCACACGGCAGTCTATAAAGACTCCGTCTAGTATCCCATTTAGTCTGGGGTCTCACTCTGGACCTATCCGGCATGAGTAGCTCTACCGGCATAGCCCCAGAGATCATCGACCCACGCAAGCCCCACCACGACGACAACGTAGGGATACATTGGGGGGACCAAATGTTCAATCCTTTCGCCAAGGTAGCGTTCACCGTGTGAAGTTTGTAATGTCTGCAGGGCCCATCTGTACAGGCATTCAATCGCTAAGCTATTTCACTGGCGAAAGCATTCAAACTCAGGGCGATTCACCCTGTTCTTATTCTAAGCTAATGTAATATCAAGCACTTACTGGAGATATGTGAATTCCTTGATATCGGCGTTCTGAGGGGCCCCTCTGGTGCGCCCTCTGCTTCTTCACACATTCACCACTCCTAGTGGTAGTACAGGTTCCAAAGTATTCTAATTTATAATACACCCGTTTTAACTGACGCGGATCGCGCCTAATTGACGTGACTACTAATCTCACGTGTCCAAACCAGACCAATCATAACGGTAAACAACGAAAAAACCGAGTCTGATGGACAATCAGCTAAATTTCAATTCAACGGCACTCACAACCCACCCTGGTTGACCGTAACACAAAGCCTCTCGTAAGTTCTATATTTTAACTTTAAACGTCAAACAAAAAACATGACAATCAAAATGTTGCCATTATAATGACGTTCGATTTTTAACACCAGACAATACTTGTACATGGTTATTTTATAAAGGGTTGTTAAGTCGTGTGGGTTAGGTACATCGTTTCTGACTGATTTCACTATGCAACATCCTATCCTTTAGGTTAGCTTTATCTAACCATTTTTAAAATATTGCGATATAATTGTTGACGTGACAAAGTCTAATAAATTGAAGATCGCCGGCTACATGCACAAAAAAGGATGACTCGTCCCGTTACGCCCGTTATGCTCATGGTACTAGGCGCGTTCTAGGGGGTCACAGGGGACATGACCTCCCCAAAAACCGTACACATGTAACTTTTACCTTGCTACTAGAACCTGATTACCAAATATTATCACCCCAATAGATTTATCAATAAAAATAAAATATATCCATTTGTTTTTAATGTGTGCAATAAAATTGTGTATTGTGATTAAATTGATTATATATTAGCGACCCTCCCCAAAATTTCAGGCTGCGACCGCACCTGTATGTACCTACGTCGTCGGTACGCCGTTGTATGAGAGATGATCTTTCATCATTTCATCAATGTTTTGATAAGCTATTACGATTGTTATTATAATTTTATCATACCTTTAACATCAGTCATGGCATCGACACTTCTTTGGTAATCCTAATTATTGGTTTCTTTGGTATTGTAGAAATTCTTAAGTTCTATTTCAAATCTTTTGATCTATAGACAAAGATAGTTTTATTTCATTGAAAGTAGAATAAAGTGTGTTCAATGTGTTGTACCTACAGGGTTACTGGTTAGTTGACCTATTCCCGTAAAGGGCGTTTAGTTTACATCGTTTCTGACTGATTTCACTATGAAAAACACTATCCTACATCTAACCGTTTTTACCCGACTACGGCAAAGCCAAAGGAGGGTTATGATTTTGACAGGCTATGTATGTATGTTCATTTGTTCCCTCATAGCTCCTTATCTACTTATTAGAACTGGACAAATGAGATATCGTTAGAAGCGTCTTGATCGTCCGCTGGTTATAGGCTATATATGACGTGTCACTGAATCTAATGTGGCGCCCGCGCCCTCTAGCCGACATAAAGTACTGTATAAAAAAATAAATCTAAGATAAATATGCCGTGTTTGGTATCATTGTAAAGGGCGTTACTTGTAGATTTCAAATATATATATTATATATGAATAACGGCACCAAAACATTTTAAAAAAAAAAGTAAAAACTAAAACCACTACTACTACTACTAAACTACGACAAAAAACGACGCTGAAAAAGTATAAAACAAGTTTGAAAAGCCGTAGTCACACGTTACATAGAAACGCACCATAAAATTTTAACAACGTTTTAATAACCAATATTATACGAAAAATTAATAAATAAGTCGTTGTTGACGAATAAAACAAAAAAATATTCAAAAAATTTAGAAAATTTATTTTACTTCATTGGATATCACTACATAGTATAAAACAAAGTCGCTTTCTCTGTCCCTATGCCCCGATATCCCTATGTGTGATTAAATCTTTAAAACTACGCAACGGATTTTGATGCGGGTTTCTTTAATAGATAGAGTGATTCAAGAGGAAGGTTTTTATGTATATAAATGCATAATATAGTATGTCAACACTGTTAATTTTTGAGGTTTCTAATGTGATGTAGCAAATAAACACATTTTTGCGCTTAGGTACATTGCTAACGCTGGTTGCACCCTACGAGATAGATCAAAATAATGTACTACAGTATTGTACACTTTAAAAAGTACTACAAAAAAGTCCGCAACGGTATATGTCTATAACTTAGGGATAACCCACAACAACCATTTTTTATTCCTTTCTTTTGAAGAGAAATAATGGCTTATTTACGAAGTGATTTTAAGCAATACAGAATGAATCCTTATACAATTAAGTAAATTAAATACATTGTGCATTTAATATAGATCAAAATGGCCCTTTACGGTATCTAATTTAAATGAATTTATTCGAAGATATTACAGATTCTATTTAAAATTCACGAATCGTGTCGTCGGCGGGGGCATCTGAAATCCACCCGTGCGAAGCCGGGGCGGGTCGCTAGTAAGATATAAAAATAAAATTATTATGGCGCCTGTTTTGTAGATGTGCTTAAAATGACTATGTTTCATCAGCTATCCAACGAGGTATAACAATCTAGGGTTTTATCAGAAATTTGTAAAACAAACTTAGTTAAATAAAACAAAACAAACAAAATTGCTACAAAATTAAAACATCTCTTAATAAGAATAAAGCTACGTGGCAAATTATTAATAATAATAAATTGAATATACCTAGGAATATAGAAAAATTACAGGTTGGCAATAGATGTATAACTAATCCCATAATGATTGCAAATACATTCAATGATTATTTTGTGGACAAGGTAGTGCCAATACAACATGACAAAAACAATATAACTACCAAATTGAAACACAGCAAAGATTCAATGTTCATGCAGCCATGCTTACCAATCGATATCTTCAATATTATAAATGGTCTTAAAAACACAAACAGTGTGGGCAAAGATGAAGTAACCACTAAAATAATCAAATCGGTAGGCCATCTAATATGTGAACACCTTTGTTTCATTTTAAATTTATGTATAGTTAACGGTGTATATCCGGAGAATTTGAAAATAGCAATAATCAAACCTCTATATAAAAAATGCGATAAGGAACAAATTCAGAACTACAGACCTATTGCACTAATATCGATCATATCCAAAATATTTGAAAAATACATATACAAACAGATATACTCTTATTTAGAAAAAAAATCAATTCTTAGTCATGAACAAAAAGGATTTAGACAAAATATGACAATAAATATGGCTATATACGACTTTCTCCGGAATATAATGATAAATGTCGATAAAAAGACTCCCGTATGTGCTGTGTACTGTGATATGACACAGGCATTCGACTATGTTGATCACAATATCCTAAAAAAAAAATTAGAATGTTATGGGGTGAGAGGAAACATCTTAAATCTGCTTGAATCTTACCTATCAAACAGAAAGCAAGTAACGGTAATCTCGAAAATAGATATAAAGAGGAAAGAAGAATTAACGCACTTATCTAGTGAACGCTATGTAACATATGGGGTGCCACAAGGAAGCGTACTGGGCCCTCTACTATTTATTATATATATTAATGACTTACCAAATTTCATTACACACCCTATTACCCTTTTCGCTGATGATAGTACATTGACTATAGCTTGTGAAAATATTGACTCCTATGAAAATGACATAAATAATTGTATATCTTCAATGATCTCATGGTTAATTAACAATAATTTGAAAATCAATTTAAATAAAACTAATATAATGCATTTCAGTCAGCGCATAATCCCCCCATCACCTTTAGATATAAACTACGATAATAATAAAATAGAAGAAGTTAATACGGCAAAGTTTCTGGGTCTTGTGATAGATAAAAAACTTAATTGGAAAGCTCATATAGAATATGTTAGTAATAGAATAAGTAAATCCTCATATGCACTGTATAAACTTTCGCCATCAGTTAATACCGATACACTGCTCACGGCATATCATGGCCTGGTTGCGTCTGTTTTAAGGTATGGTGTGATTTTCTGGGTAAATTCAACTAACCAAGACATAGTTTTTAAATTACAAAAACGCTGTATCCGTTCTATGTTTGGACTAAGAGTGACGGACAGTTGTAGGCCATACTTCATAAAGCATCAAATTTTGACACTCCCAAGCCTATATATTCTAGAAGTATGCATGTTCGTGAAAGCAAACCATACACTGTTCCCCCGCCTGGCAGACGTAGTCAAACGTAACAGGCGTGATGACAGTAAGCTCTGTATACAGACCGCTAAAACTGCTCTAATGAGCAATAGTTTTTTTGGCATGGCACCTAAAATTTTTAATAAAATACCAGCACAGTATAAAGACCTCAAAAAAAACAAATTCAAATATAAGCTTAAGGAAATATTGATGCAGAAAGCCTATTATAGTGTTGGGGAATTTTTGACAGATACTATAAATTAAGCCTTGTGTATGTGTTCAAATTTTGTGACTTTTAATTTACTTTTATTTTTTAATTATTGTTTTTTATTTAATATTTGTCAGTGATGTATTACGACGACATGACATTTTTATTATTATAAAAAAAAATTGTACGCCAGCTATGGCAAAACATGTTTTTAAGTACTGAACTATATTTTATACTATGACATCTTGTTAACACATGTTTTATGCAAATAAACTTATCTTATCTTATCTTACAAACCGCCAGGTCGCTATTCCAAAAGTATCAGTCCAATTGTTCTTTAAGGTTAATGCGGTGCGTGCGAGCGAGGCACCTTACGATTTATGCAGGTGTGAGTGAGAAAATAATAAGCAGAAAATAGTTTGGGTATAATACGTTTTAATCGTCTACAACGGCTTTTTTATTCATTTATTGGTTGTTAAGGTCATAAAGCATCTTATTTTACATGTAAAAATCAAATAATAGAAATAATAAGCTGACAGCAAAAGTTGGTTGTCTGTAAAATCGGTTTATGGACGATAGTGAAAAAGATCATTCTGAAGAATCGATTTACAATAAATCGAGATTCAAAAGTTAGATTTAAAAAAAATGTTTTTCAAAATCAAGGATTTTTTATGAAAATAATCTTTGATAATTACCATTATTTTTTATAACCAACCTGTAGTGAGATCGTATAATTGTTTTTACTTCTTCACTCTCTGTAGTCATATCTACACTGAGTAGGTACATAATTGAGCTAGATAATTTTAAATTATTATAAGGTTTTACTTAATATTATCAGAAATAATCAAATATTGATAATTTACGGTAAAAAATCGATTCACGGAATCGATGTAGTGTTACAATTCGATTTAAAAATCTATTTTCGCGACTTGAAATATCGAGGCTTCGACAAACCGATTTGACCGATTTCACTTTCACATTAGCTTTAGCATCCTTAATCTGTCACATTCTGTGACTAGCTCGGCTAGCTCGCTGCTCGCCAGTTATGACATTCCGAAAGCTATACGGGGTGACATCACTATCTAGTTACCACTTAGCCACATAACATGAAATGATGGAAACATTTTTAGTCACCATTCTATTTAAAAAAAAGTAAAATGCACTTAAATTGTTGTTTTGTGTACATAATCAAACAAACTATTTGAATTTAAATATATGATAACGTAAAACTTTATTGTTCTATCGAATTCACAAAGGGAATAATGGTGGTTGGGAGTTATTATTTCACACCACTGGTAACACTGAAACGTGCTATGTCAGTGTTTTTCCGTATCCGTATCCGTTATCTTCCTTACACGCCTACGTCTGTTTCGTTCAGCTCAATTTTTTTATTAGAGAAGATTAGAACTGTGACATTACCTTGTCAAGTTGATTTAGTAGCTTTAAAAAAGCTCAAAGTGATGATAGTAACTTTTATTGGAATGAGAGTTAAACATTCCATAAAATTCCTGTTATATACTGAAACTTAGTGGATATTTTAAACATGTATTTGCATATTCTTTGATTAAAATACGTAGTAAATATATTTTTATGATTTGTGTCATGAATATATCTAAACTAAACAAATGCAGTATGTCATATGTTAATCATACATATGTTAAGCATAAAATCAATTCAATTCGATTAACGATGGATGTTGGATTTCGAACGTCATTGTACTGGCAACATTTTGATTGTCTCTGGTTCGTGTTGACGTTTGACGTTTGAGGTTAATGTATGTAAAAAAAGATGTGAAAAAACGCGTGTGTTCAAACCGGCCGACGTTTTATATGTTATTGTGAAAATCAATTCATAGTAAGCTAATTGTATTGTCCATCGATCCGCGGTCTCTTTAGTGATAAACCGTATTGTGTTAGGTAGTGGATTCGCGAGTTTTGTAGGCGTGTTCCGCGTAAGCTGAAACGAGTGTATTGTACCTCGAATACCATAGGAAGTTGTACAGCATTTTAGGAGCTGTATGTGTAAACGTACCAGGACAGACCAGGCGGTGGGGTACCCCATCAACGGCGCCGAAAACAGGACGCCACACAACTCCAGTAAGTATAGTTTAGATTAAGAACACGGTGACACTGCCGTGGTTCAGCCTTCTTGCCAGAGGGCATAGTTCAGTGATTGTAGACCTATCCATGGGCCCGTAGGTATTATAAACATCATCAAAAGGTGATCGCTGCCTTGGCAAGAGGACTGATCATTTTGGTAGCAAGAGCTTGGTTTACCTCCGGGCTGTGAGCACTCGTAGTGCACTCAGAAGGTGAAACCTAGTTGTTAGGCAGGTAATTCTTTGATTCCACTGATATAGCTATTTAGAATAGTATTTAAAACAATTTATTAGCATAATTATTGAATGTAGGTAGTGAAACATTTAATTATAAAACTTATACATAAATTGTAAAATTTGTGTTACTGGTTGATGTTTACTAATTTGAACTTATAATTGTAAAACTATATTGTATACTTGATATGATTGCTTGGGACAATAAAATTGGTCCAATATATTAACCCAATCACACATTTAATTATTGGTTGAATTGTAAAACTTGAATTGTGAAACTTAATATTAAATATTAATTGTGTGGGAAAATTGGTCAAAGATATTGGTGTAATACAATTAGATTTTGCCAGCCCAAAGACAATATTACTAGAATAATATTGTTATATCATTCTAATATTGTTTATTGAAGCTTCAATTCAGTTATTTTTAATAAAATTAACTTATTGTTAGTGGGCATTGATAAAGTGAAACTTGTAGGTAGATATATATCTGAGATTAAGTTACTGCACAAGCACTTAATAGGGTTTTATATGAAGTTCCTAATAGTGTTTAAATAAATAGTTTGTTACATACATAAAATATTGTAACTTGTAAGTATTGTTTTGCCGCTATGTCGTTCTCATTGTACCGGGCTAAGATTAGCACAGAATTGAGATGGTTTACATCGGTTCAAGGTCTCCTAGGCCGACCAGATAGACAGGATGCACTGTTGGCTCGAGCATTGGATGCGCCGGCTAGGCTGGAGTTATTGATGGAAACGCTTACCAAGGTCGAGGCCCTTGAGGAGGAGAAGGTCAGCGATCAGATAAGGTCCGCGATGCAGGCTGATGTTGACCAGTGCCTCTCAATTGCTGATGACATTCAGCAGCGCATAGCTGAAATAAAGCGCCAGTGCAGAACTGGCTGTGATGAAGAAGCTGTGGAAGGCCCACACTCTCGCGGGGTTGTATCAAAACTGCCTCAGATACAACTACCCAGCTTTGATGGAGAGCTCGGTGAGTGGGTCAGCTTCATCAATTTATTTGATAGTTTGGTCCACTTAAGGGAGGATTTACCTAAGGCCTATAAGATGGCACAACTGATGTCAGCTCTGAAGGGAGAGCCTAGGGAACTGGTAGCCCATTCGACCGTGACCGAGGGCAATTATGAGATTGCCCGTCAAATGTTGGTAAGGCGCTACCAGAACAAAAGAAGGTTGGTTGATGCTCAGCTCAAGAGGCTATTTAGCATCCCTTCGGTGACTCGGGTCTCTGCCATACAGGCAGAAGTGTTGAACCCGTTGTTGAGTGTCACTAGGGCATTAGAAAATTTAGGCTTGCCAGTTGAAGAATGGTCTTACATGTTAGTATACATAGTACTGTCCCGGCTGCCAGTGGATGTGCAGACCAGATTTGAGCAGCATCATGGTCAGGGTGCAGACAACTTGCCCACCTCTTCTCAACTCATGGAGTTTTTGGAGGAAGAGTGTCGGAGGGCAGAGAACATGGGTATGTTCGTGATGCCCGCTGCAGAGCCACAGAAGACTACTCGGAGCCCTGTGAGGAGGGGACTTCCGCAGAGAGGGCCAAGGCAGTTGTATGGGCACATGGGTGCCTCAACACCTGTACAGGATGCCTGCCTGTATTATAAACAGGATGGCCATAGTGTGGCCGCCTGTCCAAGATTTAGGGACCAGAGAGTCCAAGGGAGACGCCAGATCACCAAGCAACGTGGCTGGTGTTTTTTGTGTCTGGGTCCCCATTTAGCAAGGGATTGCGCTCGGTCCGCAATGTGTAAGTTTTGCCGACATCTTGAGTTGCTCTGCATGAATAGGCCCGACCAACATCATGCAGATGTACAGGGCCGGACTCAGGGACGGATGGGGTCAAGTACACAGGGCCGGACTTGAAACCTGGGTCCACGGGACCAGGGCCCTCATAGGGAAGATGTTGGGGGCGATGTTCAGGCCAACATCGCGCGCGGTTCCCCGACATATTGGCAGGCCAGGGGCTCAGTTGGAGCTGGCACGGGCGGGTGTGCGGATGCACCCTCGAGTATGGAGCGGTTCGTTAGTACGCCGCCTCGGGTGTCATCGTGCTCGCCGAAGATGACGACATTTCGTCGATTTTCGCCGCCCATCATGGAACGCCCTCGGTTGGATCACCGCACGCCCTCTATCCGTGGACGGCATCAAGTAGAGCACCGCGACTGGAGGGGCACTTACGAGGGACAATGGGATCCCTACCGCACTGATATGCCCGGTTGCTCGGGCTATAATGCATGGGGCCCCGGGGGCCCCCGCTAGGAAATTGCAGCCAATCAAACTTTGGTCCCCAACCGGAGGCTATAGTCTTGCCCACTGCCTCCGTGTGTGTTTGGGGTTTGAATTCGACACCCCAGGTACGGTTGACGTGCTACTGGGAGTAGACGTTCTGGATAAGTTTTGTTGTCGGATCGGCGAGTCTTGCAGCATGATAGACTCATGGCTGTGGAGACAGGTGCCAGGAGAGTTGAACCCGTCGGATTGTGCATCCAGGGGATGCCGGGCTCCTGAATTGGTTAACCATCAGTTATGGTGGGGCCCTCCTTAGCTGGCAAGGAAGGAATCGGATTGGCCCCTTAACAACGCAAAATTGTCTATAGACTGTGGTCTAATAGCAGCCGTGTATGTGACCCAGGAGGTCCAAGAGACTGACGCGAGCTTCTTGATTGAGCGGTATAGCTCTCTTGATAAATTGATCGATGTCAATTCTTGGATAAGGAGATTTGTTCGGAATTGTCACACTCCCCGCGAACAGCGAGCGCTAAGTCCAATTCTGTCACCGGCAGAGCGAAATGAGTCGCTCCTGACTTTGACCCGGTTGGTAGTGGCGGTAGTGGTAGTGGTGGTTGGAGTTTTGGATATTGTCTGGGCGTCGTACCATACGGAACATCGTGTTTCGGTGCATGCCTTGTTATAGGAGCAAGGCTGCCACGATGCAGCCCCACATGGGGGATCTGCCCCCTGATCGGGTGAATGAGACTAGGCCATGGGCGGGTGTTGGTACAGACTTTGCGGGCCCATTCTTAGTGAAAAGCTCGCGGCTGCGGAACGCTAAGCAGTACAAGGCGTACCTTTGCGTGTTCGTCTGTTTATCCACAAAGGCGGTGCATCTCGAGCTCGTTGCTGACCTCACAACTGAAGCCTTTATAGCGTGCTTGGACAGATTCGTTTTCCGAAGGGGACTGCCAGCACTGATTCGTTCCGATAACGGAACCAACTTCGTAGGTGCAGAACGATACTTACGAGATGTAGTTAGGTTTTTAAATGAAAACAAAGTGGATATTGGAACAGCCCTCTCCCGTCGGGGTATACAATGGACCTTCAGTCCACCTGGTTACCCCCACTGGGGCGGGATTTTTGAAGCCGTAGTAAAGTCAGCTAAGACGCATTTAGGGCGTATTGTAGGTCAGACCGCGCTGACATTTGAGGAACTCGTGACGTTGTTTTGTAAGATAGAAGCCGTTCTCAACTCGCGACCGTTGTGCCCGCTCAGCTCGGATAACTAGTCCCCCTAATGTTGGTGCCCTCGTGCTGGTTAAGGATGCTAACCTACCGCCACTGCGTTGGCGCCGGGGGCGCATTGTTAACTTGTTCCATGGTAAGGATGGGACCCCCCGGTCCGCAGAGGTTCTTGTTGGGGACTCAGTTATCAAACAAGGGGTAGCAACGTTATCTCGCCTGCCTGTAGATTAGGGAACAGGTACGTACCTGTTCGAGCGGGTGACTGTTGGATTTCGAACGTCATTGTACTGGCAACATTTTGATTGTCTCTGGTTCGTGTTGAAGTTTGTCGTTTGAGGTTGAAACCGGCCGACGTTTTATTTGTTATTGTGAAAATCAATTGATAGTAAGCTAATTGTATTGTCCATCGACCCGCGGTCTCTTTAGTGATAAACCGTATTGTGTTAGGTCGTGGATTCGCGAGTTTTGTAGGCGTGTTCCGCGTAAGCTGAAACGAGTGTATTGTAGCTCGAATACCATAGGAAGTTGTACAGCATTTTAGGAGCTGTATGTGTAAACGTACCAGGACAGACCAGGCGGTGGGGTACCCCATCAACGGCGCCGAAAACAGGACGCCACACAACTCCAGTAAGTATAGTTTAGATTAAGAACACGGTGACACTGCCATGGTTCAGCCTTCTTGCCAGAGGGCATAGTTCAGTGATTGTAGACCTATCCATGGGCCCGTAGGTATTATAAACATCATCAAAAGGTGATCGCTGCCTTGGCAAGGGGACTGATCATTACGGGGAGCGAACTGAGCCGGCCATAGGAGCGTGTGAGCACGAGTGAATAACAAAGTTCGCCGATTGACGCACGATTATACACTCACTCGAGTTTCGGCGCGGCCGAAGGTTTGGCCATTTTTTGGCCGAAACCGAAACTACGGCCGAAACTAGATTTTTTGGTCTAAACTGAAACCGAACCTTCGGTCGGTCACTACCTATTTAAAACATAATTAAGATGACATTATGAAAATTTTGATAAGTTTCAGCGAAAATGAAGAGGAAAAAAACTGATTTTCGAAAAGAGGCAAGAAATTTATTTAATAAACTAGTTATTTTGACTATTTCTTATTGGGAAGAAATTATTGAAAGGTTTAATTCTGTTGAAAAAAATACAGAGTCCTGGTTGTGTAGGATATAAGTTAATTGAGTCATTAAAAGAGATCAGAAGCTAAAGGATTGCAAAGAAAAAGCCAAAAACTAAGTATAAACTACAGACACATTACTATAACTGCGACATATTACATCAAAGTATTCTGATAATTGTACAGAGACAGTCGCAGTAAACGGCGCAGAAAAGTTTAAAATAGACACGTTAAACGTTGCACTGAATAAACTGAATACGGATTTAAATCAAAGAAGTCAAGTTTATGAGACATGTAGAAAAAAAAAATTATGGTTTTGCAAGAAAATATCGCGCAACCGATATACATGCGGGTAGAGACGGCAAAAAAAAACATCTTTCCTAAAATGACGTAAATTCTGGGCCGACTTTTTTTTTTATGAGGTCCTCTCCGCTTTTCCCCGTCCATGAGGAGACAGGACCTTGTCATTCTAGGGTTTTAATTCTATCTTTTATTAATTTAGTTTGTTGGGTGAAATTCCCGTTAATTATCTTTTTTATTCTACGAATGTTTTTACAAAACTTTATATTTATCTTAATTATCCTTACATTATACACTGTTACTTTAATTTTAATTCTTATATATTTCTTGTACAATTCTAGTGTCTATCTTTCTTATACAAATTTAGTATTTATTTTAGCTATTCTTATATTGTACACAGTTACTCTTTTCTTAGATCTTATACTTGTCTTACATCTAATTATCTGTTTCTTTTTTAATACTACAGTTGTTAATAACGGTTTGCAATTTTGCTTTCATTTTACACATGTTTTCAATTTAATTTCATAACTTCCTATTGGTTTTAATTTGTCTAGATCCTTTTGGTTAATTTTGTTCTGCCGCTATTTATAATTCCTCAGTGTCACAGTATGTATGCTTTGTTCGATTGGGAACCTTTTCCATTCTAGTCTCGCCAAGACGTCCCTTTCGGTTGTTGTTTTCCAACGTGTATATCGTGGTATTTATGACTTTGTGTATCTGTTTTAAGTGCGTGTCTAGTGTTTTATGTGCATGTTTTGCTTTATCCTAATTCATACAGTCATGTTTCTTTCCTTCCTATCAACAATCTGTATTCAATGAATTCCTGAATTATTGCATTCCTGTTCTGTTTGTTTTCGTGTACGTGTCAATGTTTGTGTGCGTGTTTGATATATGCATATATGTTTATTATATATTTCCTATATCAGTATATGTGTGCTGTGTCGTGTATGTGCGTGAGTGAATGAGTCATAAATACGACGTATTTTGCCTCGCCAGGTAGTCCCATTTAGAGCGGCTTGGGCATTCAGTACTGAAGAAGTTATGGCCGACGTTCTGCAGTCCAGAGTGCGGGCAGTTGCAGCACCGCGGTGCAGCTCCCGCAGTGTACTCGGGGCATTTCTCGAGTAGATGCGAGCCTCCGTAGTGGCTGCACCTGTCCACACTCTCTGTGCAGAACTTACGGCGATGTCCGAATGCCAGCCCCTTCGTGCACTGATTGAGCGGAGACTGGTCCTCTACTCTGACTATTGCAGGTCCAAGTAGAGGGTTCCTGCCTCCGTCATCCTTTGCCACACCCTTGGCCCCACCTGCAGTACAACGTGAGACGTCTTGGGGTTCCTGGTTCTCTTCCTGTATTTAATCTTTATTTCTCTATCTTCTTGTGGTAGGCCCACGAAGATATCAGCGTTTTGGGTGTAAATGGCCCGGATCATGTCCTCGTTGTCACCATCGACAAAAACGTATTTGAGGACGACGAGAGGATCCTTGTTTTTCATGGGCACTACCACAAGCCCACCATCACTGCTCTGAATCTTTTCCCTGACCCTGTCCCGTTCCACTTCCGGGTCGCAGCCGAGGATCACGGTACTGCCTTTGGCTTTCCTGGCCTTACTGACCTTTAGACCAGTACCCCTGGCGTCGACCGCCTTTTTCACCCTGGCGAGTACCTCATCGGCAGTCTCCTGGCTGTCCGTCGAGGTCACCGAGTGAAGCGCCGGTCAGCGCCCGGGTCTGGCTGCTGCAACACTGGCGTACGTTATGGGGATCGGGTCCAGGACGCTCTCGGGTCAGCCCTTTAACAGCCTCGAAGATGTTATCCATCCGGCTGCAGATTATATCTTCCATCTCCCCTAGTCTCTTCAGCAGTTTTCCCTCCTGCACAGGAGCTACAACCACTGCAGTGTTGGAGCCTATGTCGTGCGTTGTGGCTGCTGTTGTTGCCTTGGACGCTTCCGCCTCTTTAACGAGTTGGTAGAGGTGGTCTACGGCGTTGAGGATCCCTAACTTAAGGTCTGTCTTCAAATTGCGGGACTCGCTCACGCAAGCCTTCGCTCTCTGAAGCCAGACCCTAACCTGGGCTGTCCTGTCGCTCGTCCCGGTGCCCTCCATGGTTGTTTTACGGGTGGTTGGAGAATTTTGCTGTTTCGGTGGATGTGGCTGCGGCGATGGTGATGGTGAGGAGGAAAAGCTGAGTCGCCTGTTAGCAGGTGCTCCGACGCTGGACATGTTGGTAGTGCGGACGGGGAAAATTGTCCGTGTGTAAAAATTGTGTGACCCTGTATAGAGGGGTGTGTGTCAACAATGTGTGCTTAACCCTGTATAAGTGTATAGGGGGGTGTGTCAGTGTTTTACAGCTAGGGTTAAAATAGAGATTAGGTAGAATGTAATTCTACCTTGTACAAAAATATTTTAAAAGTTTGTACTCTGTGTGGAGCCGTGTCAACAAATTAAAATAATACGAAAACCTTAGTAAATTCTTGAGAATAAAATTTTTGGGTCGATACCTCCGGTTGATGATCCCTGCTCAGCTGACCCTATATGGCCAGTGAAAACAGGGAGGGTGAGCGTTCGATTTTCCGGATTTATATTTGCCCGATCTGAGAAAATGAGTGTCATTAGTTCGGTCTTGGAGAGGCCTATCTAAGTATGTATAATTTATAATTTTCAAAATAAGGGTTGCCGAGTTATTCAACAAAAACCTCCAAAATTTAGAAAATGTACCAAAAATTCAGTTTTAATATGAAATTTTAGGAAGTTCTATTTGTAGGATATATACAAATAGGGTGTCGTTAGACGGGTCTAGGCGAGCTCTATATAAATCAATAAAATTTGTGGTTTCTAAATTAAGGGTTCTCAAGTTATTTGACGAAAACCTTAGAAAATTTCGGAAAATACCAACTTTCAAGATGAATGTAAAAAATGATCTAACTTCTGTTTACCGGATCTATATAAAAGAGGTGTTGTTAGATAGGCCTTGATGAGAGCTATCTAAATATGTAAAGAAGTCAACTATGGATTGAAGGGTTATCGAACAATTCGACAAAAACCTCTGAAAAAGTTCGAATTTTGAGATTTAAAAATTAAAAAAAAGTCGAAAAATTTATTGTTTTATTCGTTTTTACAGGTTATTATTATCCTCCTACGGGACGCAGGAGTGTCTACAAGGATGACCAAAAATAACAACAGTGAAGATCAAAGGTATTATCAATAAAAATTTCGTATCAGTCTATATAGTTTGTCCCTCACAATCAGGATCAAAACTTATGTATTAAAATTATTTACTAAATTTTAATTATTGACTAAATTAAGTAGGTTGTAAAATCTCCCCAAAAGTATAAAGCTTGAGAGCCATAGTGATGATGACGTCATCTCGTGTTCTATTCTTGTTCGACATTTGAGAGGCTATGTATCTCAGAATGTCAATGTCATACCTGTATTTTTGCATGGCTGCCCGGTGCAATATGTCAAACATTTAGGCCAGTTTATGCTCTAAGCCACAGAGTACATTGTTAATACAGAACTTTATGCCTAGCCCTGCAGGCAGCAGGTGTTGATAAACAAATAATGTATTGTACCATTTCAAGAGAGTTGTTGTACCAGCCGCATAGAAAATCTGTGATTTTGAGCCAATAATATTTCTAGCAATAATAAATTTCAACAATATCTGCCATGGATGTTACTTTTATGAAGCCAATACAACCCCACATATTTAAAGCAATAAAAGATTTGGATATTCCAACGTTAATGAAGTGTTCCCAAGAGGAAATAAGACCCATAATACCATGCCTCGTTCGCATGGCACTGATATCTCCTTTAGATGTCACCAGATATTGTGCAGAGGCAAAGAAAGATGTTCTCATCATACTCTCGGGTATAGACTTGGTAAACTTTATAGTATCTCTCTTGTCAATTGAATTTAATACTTTGGAGACTGATCTCAAAAAAGAGCAGCAAATGAGGTAAGTCACTGGAATTATAATGACACATTTTGTTTTTACTTTATTAAAAGTAATGAATTGATATATCCTTGTTACAGATTAAAAAGCGGATCACAATGTACAGAGACCTTTCTAATACAGAGTATCTCTAATGGCATTACAAATGATTTTGAGCAGTCTGACTCAACTCGAAGAGTGCGTCTTGTCTTATCAGAACTACTCCATATGCAAGCACAATTAGTTGAGTATAATCAAAATAAGAGTTCAAGTAACTCAGACTACAGTATTAAGCCGTCAGAATTATTTGATAATGATGTGTATTTAGAGGAGGTCACAGATGTCATATGTATCAGCCTTGCTGAACTGCCTCACTTGCTAAATATTTGTGACATAGTTGAAATATTACTCTGTGTAAACAAAGGTCCTATTATTATATCCTGGGTGGTCGCCAACATGCCTGATACATTACAAGAAGGTTGGTATAAGTTATATGTATTTGCATCTCCCAAGGAACTGTCAGATATTACCATTTTTTACCTTGTGACTGGCTGGCAACTGACAATAATAGCTAGTACAATTTATATGTTAAAAATTTTGACTATAGTATATTTCGTATGCTTCCATAAACCCCAGTAAGTGCTTATTACTCAGTTGTTTAGCAACTGCACAGAACATAATCAAACTTGTATGTCTTGTAAGAATCCCAAGCAAAGTAGATAACTATGTATTTCTTCATCAATCATCATCATCAACAGACTTTAATAGATCACTGCTGGACATAGGCATCTCCTAAGCAAGGTTTTTTCCTACTATACAACACTTGCCAGACTTAATTTGTCCCCCTTAGTCACCTCTTACGACACCCATGGGTGGTGACATTCCGTATTCCTAATCTGTCACCACATAGATGTATTTTTAAATGACTTCCAAATGGAGAAGATTCTCAATTTTATGTTTTTTTTTATGTATACTGATTACTCCATCAACTGTGGACCAATTTTGAAAATTCTTTTTTAGTGCAGAAGTTATATTTATAAATTCTGCAAACTTATAATCACACTAATATATAAAGGCGAAAGTTTGTGTGTATGTTTGTTACTTCTTCACGCAAAAACTACTGAACGGATTTGGATGAAACTTTACAGTAATATAGGTAGTTTATACATGAGAATAACACATAGGGCTACTATTTGCCGCGATAACCGACATATATGCGGGCGGAGCCGCGGGCAACAGCTAGTAAAAGATACTTTTACACTAAAAACGTTTTGTTCTATTTTAAATAATAAAATTGTAAGAGATTGATGTCTATACATGAAAGATATTAAAGTAAACCTAATAAAGGAGTCTGAAGCCTTCATTAAAGTAAGCTTTGGCTAAGTCGAGAAATATTGCTACAACTTACTAAACTAACTTTTGCTATTATTTTTAACAACATGATCTGTCAATCCATGAACATACTCATTATTAGTTCATTTGATATGCCTGATCTTAAACCAAATTAGGAGGAAGATAAGAATTTCATCTCTAAATAATAAATAAAAGGTTGATTAAATCGTCTTTTTGCTATGGAAAAGCTAGTGTTTAGTATGTTTTAAATACACACATCAAAAGTGTCTAGGGATCAACATATATTTTTGCAATAACTTTTCTCCTGATTGCATTCTATTAATTAAAATTTTCTTTAAGGATTCATCAAATAAAGTGTTTTCGTTTGTCACAGTAACGATAAACCAAGTCACCTTTGCATTAATAAAGAAATTTGCCATTTTCCTAATAAAGGGATTTTTGACATTTGAACCACTAACATTAAAGTTCGAAAAAAAGACTGAAATAACAGTTTTCTTTAAAATTTTATTAGGTAACTTAAACAATTAATAATCCGTGTTTCTACCGCGAACACTAACAACACACGAACATCGGTTTGGCATACTCAAAATGAGTTCATCCAAACACGCTGTGGAATGGCCGCCCATGTTCGTTGCAACAACAAAAAAAGGTCTTCTTGCGACTGGATACCCTCCATATTCGGCAGAGCTCTTCTCTGTAGCATATCCCATGCATGCTCAATCGGGTTCAAGTCTGGCGACTGAGCAGGCCAGGGCCAAAGCCACATCTCAATCTCAAGAAATCCGCATAAAAATGCTTGATCCCTAGACACTTTTGATGTGTGTATATCATTTTCTTTTACAGTAGCCGAATCACTTGTGATGAATGCTGATAGAAGTGAGGAGGGTGGTATTAGAGCAAAAACATTAGCTACTCTTTGTGCCGCGTGCCCCCACTTAGCAGCATCAGTTACAGCCAAAGCAGCATCTGCATCTCGATTGCCTTCATTAGTTATAAACTTGACTCTGCAACATCATCCAGATGATTTGGTATGCTTTAGAAATACATTACAAGAAAAAAATCTTTATTAAGTATATATTAAGGAAATTCATTTCATTTACAGGTTTCTTTTATGTCAGGGCTTCTTCTTGGTTCCGATCAAGCCAGTAGGGCTTGGTTTGCCACATTCTTACGGAACTCTCATAAGCGAGGTAAAGGTGATGGACATGCTTCATTAACAAAATTGCGGCAAGAACTACTTAACAGACTCAAAGAGGCAACTGCTGGAGTAGACGCCTCTGCTTTGTTGAGACTTTACTGTGCTCTTAGAGGAATTGCAGGAATAAAATTTCAAGATGATGAAATTGCTGGTCTTTTGAGGCTTGTAACTCAAAAACCACCACCCACTCCAGCTGGAGTTAGATTTGTCTCATTGAGTTTGTGCATGATCCTTGCGTGTCCATCTTTGATGAGTAAGTATTATGTCATTTAATGTTACATGAGTGGTATAGAGCTAAATTAAGAGTATTTTATCTAAATATATGTTGTTATAGCTGCTCCTGAGCATGAAAAGAAAGCAATTGAATGGGTGCAATGGTTAGTAAAAGAAGAGGCTTACTTTGAAAGGTAATAAATCTATAATTTTAATTAATGTTTTCATTTACAATACAAAATTATTGTTAAGCCCATTGATGTTTCAGTAATTCAGGGGTTACAGCATCTTTTGGCGAAATGTTATTGCTGATAGCAATCCATTTCCACTCTGGACAACTAGCTGCAGTAGGTGAACTTGTATGCGCCACTTTAGGTATGCGTGTTCCCGTTCGGCCCAATGGTCTTGCAAGGATAAAACAAGCATTCACTCAGGAAATATTTACAGAACAGGTATTAAATTCCGTTCCATACCAAAATATAATTCTAAACTTTGTAATGTGCTGTTTATTTTAATTAAACTTATATGTTTCAGGTTGTAACTGCACATGCCGTAAAAGTACCTGTTACAGCAAATCTTAATAGCAATATACCTGGTTACTTACCAGTTCACTGTATCCATCAACTTTTGAAATCTCGAGCTTTCTCCAAACATAAGGTGCCTATAAAGAATTGGATATATCGACAGATCTGCAACTGCACAGCACCATTGCATCCAGTCATGCCGGCACTAGTTGAGGTTTATGTAAACTCCATTCTCGTTATAAACAACAAAGGTTCTAATGAATATGTAAACAAACCCATTATGGAAGAAGAAATCAGAAAAGTATTTAGAAATTCTATTTTTGGTGCAAACTTCGATGTTCAGACTAAACCATTTACTTCTATGGAAATCGATAATACAGAATCTACAATTGATATCACCATCGAAAAGCCAACCTTAGCATCGCAGTTATTGCTTATTTATTACCTTTTGTTGTATGAGGATGTAAGGCTGTCGAATGCAGCCACACTTATTGCTAACGGCAGAAAAGTGAAAAGTTATTCAGCCGCTTTCTTATCTGAACTACCTATAAAATATTTATTGCATCGAGCACAAAAGGACCAAATGAGTTATGGAGGTTTATTCAGCCCACTCTTGCGCTTATTAGCAACACACTTCCCACAGCTATCATTAGTTGATGACTGGATGGATGATCAACTCTTTGGTGATACAAATCGACACCAAGTCGACGTCAGTCTTTCAGAAATAGCTATAAATGATGCATTTAAAACAATTGAGGAAAATCCATATAAAACTGGAAAGATATTAAAAGCTATGCTTAACAAGAATCCAACAGACATATGGCCTTTTGCTGAAACTTTTGTTAAATATTTCAAAAGTGTACTTGGTAATCAAGTACCGCGACACATACAAGAGTTATACCATGAAGTTTGGTTGCGACTTAATACAGTTTTGCCTCGTTGCCTGTGGATTATGACTATAAATGCCCTATTAGATATTAATGGTAGTTCAAAAACTGTGCAAATTACGCAGGAAAATGTATTAGTGGATCCTTTGCAGGTTTTGCGATGCGACATTCGCGTATTTAGATGTGGTCCTATTCTTAAGATTATTTTAAGAATATTAGAAGCAAGTTTGGCTGCCTCTAGAAGTCAACTTAGCAGACATTTACTTGATAGACCATTACTGGAAAAAAGTGGTCAACTAACTTCTGACGCTGAGAGAGAAGAATTAAAAAATGCTCTAGTAGCAGCTCAGGAAAGTGCAGCACTTCAAATTTTACTAGAAGCATGTTTAGAAACACCAGAAGATGAATATAAACCGGAACTTATGTGGTCTTTGCGGGAAGTCAGAAGTATAATCTGTTCTTTCCTACATCAAATATTTATTTCCGAGCCATCACTGGCTAAACTAGTACACTTTCAAGGTTATCCAAGGGAACTCTTGCCAGTTACAGTACAAGGAATACCTTCAATGCATATATGTTTAGACTTCATTCCAGAACTTCTCAGCCAAGTTTCTCATGAAAAGCAAATATTCGCGATCGATCTCGTGTCCCACTTATCGATACAATACGCCTTGCCAAAAGCCATGTCTATTGCAAGATTGTGTGTAAACACTCTATCGACATTGTTAGCAGTTATTCCATGTGATTTGCGTTTGGAGCTATCACAACCGGCTCTAAAATCTCTAGTTAGAATTTGTACCGCATTCCCGTCACTCCTAGAGGACATCACTTCCTTGTTGTTACATTTTGGAAGGATATGCGAGTCTCAAGCATCTCTAGGTTATTGCTGGAACGACATAAGTATATTAGGTGAAGGAGGCTACGTAACTTCAGAAGCACAACCTAATACAAAAGTTTTAGTAGCTGAAGAATTGTGTAGAGACATAAAACTGACAATGTCGGAAATTATTGACAAGGCGCTTTTGAATGACAAACTTTATTAGTTTTACAAGAATTTTGCAGAGATAGATTCTCTGTCAATGTCGGAAATGCGAACTTTATTCAGGTATTCCAATAATTTGATTAACTGAAGTTATAAGAAATTTTAGCATTCATGTTTAAATTGTTTTTTTAATTAATACATATTTTGATTATTAAAGAAATACGTGCGAACGCCATAGTTTTTCTATGGAATAGACAAAACAGTGTTGATTTTACAGTCATTTACTAATATTCGTGACGCCCTCATCACGTCTCATCAACTATGTATTATATTAGACAATTATTACTACCCAGGTATTGTTGGACAAAATTAAACTATACAACTCATTGGTTTTCCAATAAATAAAAGAAACTCATGTAGTTGATAACTAGTGTCTTTAAGATAAAATGGATCACACAAAAATCTTATTAGAATTTTTTGTTTTACTACTAATTTACGTCCATAATAAACACTTCATAATATTTTTCCCCATACTTTTTTGTTCATAAATTATAACTCCTACCAACGGAACTCATAACAAACAATTATCATAATTTTTTCATGAATAATGTTATTACTAAGAACATGCTTTCTTTTTATAACGGTTTTTTTTTTTTATAAGAACCGATGATAATATTATTTATTATTGTCTTGAGCATGTTTGAACTCACCATCTTCAATTTTTAAAATTCGTTGTTACATATGGATTTAACGCTCACCGCCGCAGCTTCTGTGACGGCGACCATTAAATCCACCTGATCTGTTTTCTGTAACTAAGTACCTACCACAATATTTTACTCTTTTAACTATTTAAATTGAATTATAGCTATCTATCTAGTTTCATTTACACTTATGATTATGAAACTGGATAGGTAACTCATTTAAATATTAAAGTTGTATGAGAAACATTTTGGATAATAGAACTCTAAAAGCTATGTGAAAAAAAAGAGCACCCACTGAGAAACATATGAATAAACACACCACTTGTTCAAAATTATTTTAATACATAACTAATAAGATGTTGGATGGTTCTACAGAATTCTGCAATTCCAATTGTCTATACATCCAAGCGCTTTGATTTCTTGCTGCGTTATTACCCATGTCGTGGTAGAGTTGAGCCTACAAATAAAAAACCCCATAACATTATTTGCATTTCATTAAATTCTTACTTCAGGTTTTATAAAAATTGTTTACATACCCACGACCAGTGCAACCAGGTCGAAACGTCGGGCAACGATAAGAAAACATTGAAATCTACGATACTTTATCTAAAATATACATGTGTCCCGAAATTCAACGTCAGACGGCAAGTGGGGGGTAGGTGACTGTATGACACCTTTAAATAAAATATTTCAAAAAATCCATTTCAATTTTTTTTTTTCAAAAACCCTTTTTTTTTGCCAAGTGTCTTTTTAATTTACTAAGTATTATACCAAGGTGAAAAATTATTTCTTTTATAAAATTGAAGTTTAATCCCAAAAATATTTTTTATATATTTTTATTGTGTTGTGTCTGGTGGAAATTATACTTTTGTTCGACAGAGCAGTTAACTACGCTATGAATAAAAAAAAACCGTCGCCGAAACTTGCAGATTTGTCGTTATGGTGCATAAAAATGTCGTCAAGTCCATTTTAAGCAAAATACTCGTATCTAAAAAAAATGTAATGTATTTTTTTAAATATTTTGTTTAAAGGTGTCATACAATAGTCACCTACCCCCCACTTGCCGTTAAACGTTGAATTTCGGGACACCTGTATATAGACCAGGGAAGTGGGAATGTGACTGCACAGTTGGCCTAGTGGTTTAGGCGGTCGCCACGCCGCTTGCCAATTCGCCAAGTGTTGTGGGTTCAAATCCTACACGGGACAACACTTTGTGTGATACACAAATTGTTGTTCTGAGTCTGGGTGTTAATTGTGTCTCATTTCATGTATGTCTGTAAAGTCCCCCGCGACACAGGATGTTTATTCCTAATGCGGGAGTTGTCTTTTAAAAAAAAAAAGTTACAATATTTTTTTAAATATTAATAAGCTCTTATTGAAATAAAGTGCGCACCGAAGTGCACAAATCTAAATAGTAGTCAGATCACCGAATAAATTGAATTGAATTGAATTATCAATAATTTGTATGGATGAAAAATTATTAAATAGTTAGATCATACCTGTAAATACAACGTTTGTAATAGTCGCACATGGGCACCAACTTTGGAAAAGTTCTTTTTGACGTATTCTAAAGCTTCGCAACAAGATTGCAATACTTGTAATCTTGCTTCACCACATGGAGGCGCAGTTGCTATCCGGCATTTTGTATATAATAGCATTGCTGCAAAAAGGGAAATTTGTGTTATCGTTTTCGAGCAATTCCAGGTTCTGCAAAAAGATGTCGGTTTTTTTTTTAATGTAGTTGATGTAGTTGTTATTATAAACTAAGAAAATGACTCAGAGACGCCTGCAGGTTGCTGTTGAGATGGATGTTCTATGTGAATACAGGTCTAATACGCATCTTTACGTGTCTTTCACGAATGTTGCACTGTTTTCCTAACCAACCTACTGTGTGGCTATACATCTTTTATATATAAAATTCTCGTGTCACAATGTTAGTTACCATATTCCTCTGAAACGGCTGGACCGATTTTTATGAAATTTGGTGTGCATATCGAGTAGGTCTGAGAATCGACCAACATTTTTATAGCAAAACAACGGTTGCTGGATCAGCTAGTATAAGTATAAATATCATTGTTACTCACCTCTAGCCATATCGTACGCGCTACCATCTGCCATAATAACAGGCAACGCTCTCCTTGCAAGACTCAAAGCATTCTTTGCACAACCCATACTAAGTTGTACATTCGCCAAATGCATTTCAGCCGTAGCAGCTAAGTAATGTAGGTGATATAACTTCGCCAGCCAGAGAGCTTCGTTTAATATCATTATGTTTGAAGATTGAATATTACTAAAGGAATTTTGAACTTGTGACATTAATATTAACGCCTTTACTCGTAAGGACACAAAATGTAAGCTGTCGTCTTCAGTCTTACAGAAATCTAATACGTCACACAATGACTCCAACGCTTCAGTGGCATTCCCCTTTAGATAGTACATCTCTGCTTTCAACAGCTGACTCTCCCACCTGTCCGATGAAGCTAGTTGCCTTATGCTTTGCTCAGCTTCCTCCCATTTTCCTGAATACAGTTAAAAACCAATTTGTTATTAATGAGCAATATAATAATCTATACAAATAAATAAAATTGAAATTGGTGAAGTTTTAAAAAAAAATCAGAATAGTGGATGATCGCAAGGTAAGTTATAATTTTTGGGAAAACTAATATTTGTTTAATTATCCCAATAAAAATGAGTCATAATAATAATTATTTTTTTACAAGGCAACTCTTGGTTTAGGAATATTTTATTATTCTGTGTCGCCGGGTACTTGAACACTAGCAACATTCAGACTCAGAACAACAATTTGTGCCAACCATCCCATGTATGGTTTGAACGCCCTCACTTAGCGCAGTAGAAAGCGGCGTGGCGACCGCTTAAGCCACTACGCTATTCGTGCAGTTGAATAGTTGTTAGTAAATAATGAAATAGAGGCTGACTCACCAGCAAACAAAGCCAGGCTAGCGTGGTGGCGAGTGGCGACGGCTCCGGTGCGAGCGCAGCGCAGGTGCGAGGCGAGCGCCGCAGCCAGGGCGCCCGCCCCGCGCCACGCCGCGCACGCCACCGCGCCCGCCGCCGCTGTAGCGCTCGCTTCCGTCCAGTGGTACACACTCGCGGACCCCACAGTGCATTCTGCGCAATATTTCTACTCACTTATGACTCAACATTAAACTACCCGCACTCAGCTCAAAAGAAAAACGTAGATAACGCACGGCCTTGTTCGTGTTGAATCAAAAAAGTAGCGTGGTTCCAAGTAAACACACGCGTTAACGCACCAAATAAACTACGCTACTTTTCGTCAGTTTCGTACAAGTTGTCGATACTTGTACGAAACTGACGAAAAGTAGCTTAGTTTGTTAGCATGTGTGTGCGTTAACGTGTGTGTTTACTTGGAACTACGTTACTTTTTTTTGCTTCAACAAGAACAAGGCCGTACGTTATCTACCTTTTCTTTTTTGATCTGAGTACCCGCATTACATATCAAATATATTTGTCGATTCCAATGTATAATAATAATAATCTTCCACGTTCACACAACGCCACCTAGTCCTAATCTATACAGAGTTTGCACTCTAAGTACTAGATATTATGTGTTTGAAGTAATATGTAGTTAATAAATTTAGTTCACATTCATGTCGATAGATGGCGATGTAATAATTAAAACCTGAATCGCCGTGTTAAGAGTCTCCGCCCTTTAATGACCTTACTGAAATTCTCTTTAATGTTGTTTACAGGATGACCTAGGTTAATGGAATAAATATTGTCATTTCTGAATTTTATTCAACGCAATATTCAATATTTAGTTGAAAGTCATGAAAGTAAATATTTTTCACGGTGTTTAGGTAATGTACCTAATATATGTAATAGTCATATTCAGGTTTGATTTACGATCGATTTTGTAAATACATACATATTATACATAGAAAACACCCAAACTCCGAAACAAGTATTTGTAGATCATACAAACATTTGGTCCGACCCGGGAATCGAACCCGAAACCTCATGATCAGCAGTCGCAAACGCCAACCGCGAGATCAACGAGGCAGTCATAAATTTGCAAGATATAAGTTACTCGGTGCACTTTTTTCTCTATTTCTGGCCATGAATTTTTTGTAAATGGTCGGCTGAACAAGACGGGCAAATAATGAGCATCAGTTTAATATATAAGATGAAATGTTTTACATACTTGTATTCAGATCGAGAAGAAGCTGACACGCCACGGACGCCATTTCAGTTTTACCATAAAGGGCCCACAACGCAGCCGTATTCGCTAAGCCTGCCATTGTAAGGTCAGTCATCGAGTGGAGATAGTTGATTGAATCTCCTCTCATTATTACCTACGAGGAAACAAATATTGGTTTATCATAAACATAATCAAATATCACTAGAACTAAAAACTCCTGCTTTAGGAACGTAATACATCCTCGCGCTAGCTGTTATGAACATTAGTGAAACAAAGACACAAAGAACACCCAAAATTAGAACAGCTTATCTGACACATACCTAGTGTTGTCCCTTGTGGGGATCGAACTCACCAACAGGTAAAAATCAAAGTTGGGGATGGATGAATAGGTCATAGACATTGATTAATGTTTTGCTATAGGGGGAGGGGGGTTGGGGTTTGGGCCTCCAGTATCCTCACTCACTCGGTGAGCGAACACAGCGCAAGCACTATTTCACACCGGTTTTCTGTGAGGCCGTGGTATCACACCGGTCGAGCTGGCCCATTCATGCCGAAGCGTGGCTCTCCCACGGTATAATATAATAATAAATAATATCAACCTGGAAAATATAAGATGGTTTGGCGCCGTTGACCGCAATGTGTTGCGCGAGCAGCTGCGCCGCCGCGGCAGTGTGCCTCGGACACGACGGGGTGGTGGACGGAGGAGTGTGAGTGCCGTGTGCAGCGGGGGGTGGCGGGGCGGTGAGGGCGGCGGGCGGGGCGGGCGCGCGCGGCGAGCGGTTGAGCAGAGCGGCGCGGCGCGCTCGGCCGCCCGCCAGCGCGCCCCACGCAGCCGCGCCCATGAGACACGAGTAGTCCGCCGCTTCCTGCGCACGGGCCAGAGCTTCTCGTACGGCCTCCATTGCTATGGACCTACAAGAATAGCAACACTGCAATCGTAGTAGGTACCTTAAAAGCTGGCTTAAAGGGCTAGAACCCAGAGCCGTAAAACCTAGTGGAGAAAAAAAAGTACCTTAAAAGTATCAAGCGTTTAAGCTGTATCTACAAACATCGTTTTCGTGACTCTAGTGATGAAATTTGTTAAGCTCGCTTAGTTTCACTAAAATCAAGAAATAAATTGATGATACAAACTGGTCCGAATTACGGTACAAAAGTAATAGGTAACGACAGGTTTTACAGAAACACTGACTTTTGGAAATGTAAACATATTTTAGTTGACAAGATTTTAGAATTATTGCGCCATGAACATAGCTCTAAAGAAAGCTCTCTTGTAAAACAAATAATTTATATTAATAAAAGTATCAGGCTGGCTTACTTACATTGCTCAATACAGCTGGTGAGCCTGACCGTGTCGTTGCCATTTGCGATTGTTAAATGCATTTAAATAAATTTAATTCGTGATAATGCGTAACATTGGACCAAATGTATTGTGTTAATACAAGAAAATATTCATACATTTTAGGCTTATTGAGTTCTACTTACTTGTGGCCAAAATGGGTGTGCAAGGCAGCTCTGTTCAAAGCCGCATAGCGAAAGTTCTTTGATCGGTCACTTGTGTTACTTGCTGATGGGTTGTAAATAGTGCGGTCAAAATAATTGTATAAGGAGTCTTGAGCACCACTAAATTCCTTGGTGCGAATACAATTTAGGAAACTGAGAAAATGCTGAAAATAATTTAAAGTTTTTAAAATGAATGATGACTTTTACAATAGTATCTAAAAAAAGCGGCCAAGTGCGAGTCGGACTCGCCCATGAAGGGTTCCGCGGCAGCAAGTAACTTAATTTAATTTTTATTTTATTTTTATATTTGTGTTGATTGAATGAAAGGTAAATTGCAGTTTACGATTTATGACGTATTAAAAAAAAACTACTTACTAGATTTCGTTCAAACCAATTTTCGTTGGAAGTTTACATGGTAATGTACATCATATATTTTTTTTAGATTTATCATTCTCTTATTTTAGAAGTTAAAGGGGGGGGGACACTCATTTTACCACTTTGGAAGTGTCTCTCGCGCAACCTATTCAATTTAGAAAAAAATGATATTAGAAACCTCAATATCATTTTCGAAGACCTATCCATAGATACCCCACACGTATTGGTTTGATGAAAAAAAAATTTTTGAGTTTAAGTTCTAAGTATGGGGACCCCCAAAATTTTTTTATTTTTTTTATTTTTGTGTAAAAATCTTAAAGCGGTTCACAGAATACATCTACTTACCAAGTTTCAACATTATAGGTCTAATAGTTTCGGAAAAAAGTGGCTGTGACATACGGACGGACAGACAGACAGACATGACGAATCTATAAGGGTTTCGTTTTTTGCCTTTGGCACCGAACCCTAAAAAGGTGTGGGTACTTACAATATCGGGATACGCTGGTATATCACTTATGATTTGCATTATCATTTTCTGTAGTTGTCTAGGGGGCAAAGCTTTTTTTTCATTAATTTGTAATAAATTAGCTTGTTGGGCTGTGAACAACTCAGCTTGTTTCCTTGACCACTGACCTTCATCAAAGCTGCTAAAACATGTATTAAATCAATTGAAAACTTTTTACCCAATAGTAAGTTCGGGCAAAACAAATAAAATACTGGGTAAATAATGATATACCCTTGTATATATATGTATATCGCATGAATGTAAAAATTAAGTAACGCAAAGGTTACTCGACTTAAATTATAACGTGACCTTCTTCTATCACAATAAGTAAATCCAATCTTAACATTTCAAATGACACGCACACCCGCATAGATACATACTGCCGCATATACAAACACACCGTTCCATACCATGACCGTGCTAGGGCCGTATCAGACACAAAAGCAACACGATACGCTCTACTATGCCCACTGAAACGGATCGACCGCGTTCTGTGCCCATATACATCGCGTATGATGCCCGTATGCAACCCGTATGATGCTCGTATGCAACCCGTAAGTTGCTCGTACGTACTTATGTATCCACCAAAACCGGTAGAAATCGATTTCATTCTCGCATGCGTATCAGTGTTGCGTGAACGTCTTAGGCTGAGGCCGCACTACGGTTTTTTCCAGCCAGCGGTTTAACCGCCAAACCGCAAAACCGGCCGAAGCGCACACATTACGGTAAAACCGCGAACAGTGTTGCCAACAGATAAACTAGCTCTCCTTTAGATTGAACTTTTAAAACCACCAGAAAACCAAATCGAAATGAAATGACAGATCTGAGATAATTACTGAGCTTATAATAAAGCAACTTCAACAGCATGATCTTTTTACTAAATGTGTTGCATTTTCTGGAGATAATTGTAATTAATTAATTTATTAATTTAATGGTTTACCAGTAGTTATTACACTAAAACTACTACGCACTTCGGTGAAATAGAACGCCATGGAACCAACAATGTTTTATAATTCCATAAGTTAAAACAAAATCTGAATTCGAAAAAAGTTGGTGTGGGATGTTCTGCGCAAATTATCAATAACGCACTGCATTGCACCACGCATGTGATTGACTGCCAGTAGATGTTGATTCAACAACATCAAAAAAAAGTTTTTGCCACTTAAACAAGCCGACCCCAAATAAAATTGGGAATAATAAAGGCTACAGTCTAAAAAGTGCTTAAAGAACTCTCTGAGGCTACAGTCTAAAAAGTTCTTAAAGAACTCTCTGACACAGCCGAGGTTGAGTATAAACAGCTTCTCTATCATTCAAAGACGCTTTGGCGAAATCTGTTTCCAGCTATCGAGTGAGTCCTGAATGTGGATTATTTCAAAAGCTTAAAAAAGCCCCCTGATCTGATTTTTTTTAAATCGGAGGCATACCTGTTTTTCATGCATTCAATTATGCACATCATTTACTTCAAATAAAAGCATTAGAAAAAAATATAGTTCAGTCTTTAAAACCAGAAGGATACCTACTGCAACCATTTCAAAAAGCTTGGATGATCGAAATAGAGAAAGTTTCTTGCCATTGAATGTTCAGAGTAAATATTCTAAATAAAGAAGATGAAAACACAAAAAAACTTAATATGACTGCTGATGAAAACTTTGAGCAGATATTTTTTTATTTGTTACTAGCTGTGCCCGCTAATTCGTACACGTGAGATTTGGATTTTCAAGTTATTTTAAATTTTTTACAGTTTAAACCTTCCCGACGACAAACATTTCAAAACCAAAATCAGCCAAATCGGCCCAGCCGTTCTCGAGTTTTAGCGAGACAAACGAACAGCAATTGATTATAATAAGAAGATAAGACTAAAAAACTTAGAGCTTGAATACTGGAATGATATCTTATGAGTTTCAACTTAAAGACATTCTTGTCAAATTAGTCTGGTTTAAAAAAAAAGGTTGTGAAAAGTATACTACTGTTTGAAAAGCATTTTCACAACTGTGGGATTTTACTTTTCTATCACTGATTTCGATGAAAAATAACTAAATTTAATTAAACTGAATACCTATGAAAATAAATAAAAGAACTATTTCGACTAATTGAACTATGTATTCTTTTTATTTCGACCAAATAAAAAAAAAAATAAGTGTTCGGATTATGACGCATTCACGTCAATGCTTATTATTTAAGATATTCTTTAAAGTTTTATGAAAATCCAAAAATTTAGAATACGACATTACAGATTTATGGCGGCATAATACGAGTATAGGGCCCTCAGTTCAGTAACGTCTCTGCGGAGGAATCTGCAAAAATGCAATTATATGAACTGGACTTCGCTCGATATGTCGACACCAAGTATTCCAATTTTGGCAGAGGCAGATAGGGGAGTGTATTCAAAAAAAAAACTTATTTGTGTAACCTAAAAATAACCAAGAGATGAAAAATCACCTGAAACGTTACAAAAGTAACCTTCTGGCAACACTGGACAGAACCGCCCGCGGTTGTCGCGGTTTTCCCGCTAGTCATTCTGTATCAAGTCGCGGTTTTAAAATCAGTCGTGGTAAAAAACCGCCAGTGCGGCCACTTCCATTCGTTTCCTTTTGTCACAAAATCAGGCGGTTTAGCCGTAGTGCGGCCTCGGCCTTAGAGTGCTATCAAGTTTTTAAATACTAAAATAGGTATGGCTATTAGAAAATTATCTGTTAGACAACTAGTAATGATTGCCATAATATTGGATGACGAAGAAGAAGAAAACAAAAAACACACTCGACGCTACTGGATTCAGGAACGAAAAACAGAAGGAGAATATTGGACATTATTCAGGTTTACAGCGCCCTCCGGTCATCATACGCGGTTACAACCCGTATACTCACCGGCTCGCCGCCTTTTTTTTTTTAACGTGTGGAAATCCCCTCGGACCGTCACCCAACCGGGACTTGCGGCGGGGCGGTGTGTCGGACTCGAACCGACTAAAACCACACGGTGTGCCACTCTGCGCCTGTGAAGGGATGAAGGGAGCGGATGGAGGGGAAAGCCCGTCCCGACCATCCGCGGGCACACTCAGGGCGGCATGAGGCGCTGATAGGCGCGCCTCCACGGCCCGGTTCGCCGGCGGCGGATTGGGTCCGAGTGGATATCATCCTCCCGGGCCTTCTCCGCCACCTCCTTCTGCGAGATTACATCTTCGCAGAAGGTTGCGACCGCGGTAAAACTGCTGTCGCTACCGGCCATGAAACGTATGACGGCCGGTAGCGAGAGATCTCCTCCGATGACTGCAGTGAGGGCCCGAAACTGCGACGCCCATGCGGGGCAGATCGCCAGCGTATGCTGGGCCGAGTCCTCACTGCAGTCGCAGTGGTGGCAGGCGGGACTCAATTCCCTCCTAGCGACCGAGTGCAGGTACTTCCCGAAGCAACCGTGCCCGGAAAGGACCTGCGTCAGTCGGAAGGAAAGGGTCCCGTGCTGCCGCCCTGCCCACTCGAGGATGACCGACTGGAGAGCTTCCATGACGGCAAAGCCAGCGCGTGGTGTCTCCAGCCGGAACGACCATCTGTCCATAGTGGCTCGACGAGCGGCTTCACGCTATTCGCGTACCTCTTCGGGCGGAGGGCGATAGCCATACTCCGCCCGATATTCAGCCACCCGTCGATAAACTTCGGCGAGCACTTCCGCTTCCAAATCCCACGGGGGTGTCCAGCGCCTCGATGCGCCCGACTACCAGAGAAACTCCCCTGGTGGCCAGGCATGCCGCCTCTTGGAAGTTCGCCCCCCGGGCCATGACCAATGTGTCATCGGCGTAACAAAAATACACCCAGCCCGGGGGACAGACGACTTCGAAGGACCCAGTCGTACCCCACGTTCCACATGAGTGGTCCAAGGACAGACTCCTGCGTAACGACGGTACGCTCCTCTAGATATACTCAATACTCAATACTTTATTGCATCACATAGGTTTAACAAGGTCTTACAGTAATATTAAATTGTTCCACTATGAACCCTGTCGGGCACAGCAAAATTACAAATAAGAGATGACACAAACTTAAAACTAATACAATTTAAATCAATAATACATTTTTTTTATATATAAAAATCTACTGCCGCTCGCCCGTCTCGCTACAACTCGAGAACGGCTGGGCCGATTTAGCCGATCTTGGCCCTGAAATGCCTTACGCAGTCTAGGGAAAGGTCCAAACGGTGAAAAATCAAAACAACCCGAAAACCCAAAAAAGTTGCGGGCACAGCCAGCCAATATATATGTATGTATTTAATATTAAATATATGTATGTTTGTGTGTGTGCGTGTATGTGTATTTGTATGAACATGAATCCATATATCACATTTAAAATTTTAAAATTTATTACTGCCAATGCCATACCATACGTATTCACTTTAATTGGTCATTTAAGTACTCGTGAATACTATAGTAACACTTAGAAATTAGAAACTTCTTTATTTTTTTTGTAAAGTGATTAAATTTGCTTTCATTTTTTATTTCTGGCGGCAATCTATTGTATAGTTTGATGGACATGACGTAGGTGCTGGAGGAGTGAATTTTTAGTTTTGAACTTGGTAGATTCAGTCTTGATTTATGTCGTAGTGTGTATCTTTGTTCTTTTTCTTCTCTGGTTGTGTATAAATATTGATGTTTTTTTTACAAATTTGCATATTTCTAATAAATAGATGCTAGGGAGAGTGAGTATTTCGTGTTCCCGAAAGTAAGGTTTGCAGCTATAAGTGTCGTCAATGTTGGCTAGGATTCTAATAAGTTTCTTTTGCATTGTGAACAGTGTTGGCGCATCCGTGCTTTCACCCCATAGTATTATACCGTAGCTGAGCCACGCATAAGCATAGGCATAGTATGTGGCGAGGGCAGTCTTAAAATTTGTGGTTTTTTTTTAGTTCATGGAGGGCATATATAAATTTTGATAGTTTTGACTTTATTTTAGCGAGGTGAGATTTCCAGTTGATGTTTGTGTCTATTGAAATACCAAGTAGAGTGAATTCAGGGACAGTTTCTATTTTAAGATTGTTATAAGTTAGATCAATTTTTAAAGGGGCTTTCTGGAAGGGGTGGAAGGACATTATTTTAGTTTTTGAGAAGTTTATTTCTAAGTTGTGGTTTTTGAGCCAGGTGATTGTTTTATCGAGCGTAGAAGTTAAAGTTATGTTGAGGTCTATATTATTTTGACAAGAAGTTAAGAGTGAGATGTCATCTGCAAATAGAACACAATGTTCATCTATACATTTGGGAAGGTCATTAATATAAATTAGGAATAGAAGACATCCAATTACGCTGCCTTGAGGGATAGAGGCGTTAATTAATTTAGTGTCAGATCTAATGTTTTGTATTTCTTTGGTTGTGTGTTTATGAAACTCGATTTCTACGATGTGTTCTCGGTCCTTTAGGTAAGATGTAAACCATTGATGAGCGATACCGCGGATTCCTATGCCTTGTCATTTTTTTAACAATATTTTATATTGCACTTTATCATAGGCTTTCGTCATGTCCAACAAGATTCCGACCGCATATTTTTTGTTATTTATTATATCTATTGCCTGCTGTACAAATTTATATATTGCTAATATTGTGGATCTGTTTTTTCGGAAACCATTCTGACATTCATCAAATATTTTGTATTTCTCACAGAAGTTATAAACACGGTCGCACATAGCCCTTTCAAATATTTTAGAGGCAGTAGGTAAAAGGGCTATTGGGCGATAATTAGTTGGATCGGATTTAGCGTTCTTTTTGTGTATAGGTCTTATAACTGCTTTTTTCAATGTATCAGGGAAAGTACCCTCCTCAAACGACTGGTTGATGAGTAGGAAAAATGGTAAAGTTAACTCGTCTGCGCATTGTCTTATTAGTAAAGGAGGCGGTCCGTCAAATACTTTTTAATACAAAGAATATTTTTTTGCCTGGCACGTTCCTAGCACGGTCATGGTATGGAACGGTGTAGTGGGCAGACTCCATTAATATTATTTACTAGCTGAACCCCGCGGTGTTACCCGCGGTTATGGTCGTACCGCAGGTAACGCCGCGGGACGAAGCTAGTCTTAAAAAAGCCTAGGTTACTCCTTAGATCATCAGCTATCCGCCAGTGAAAGTCCCGTCAAAATCAGTCCAGTCGTTCCAGAGATTACCCGGAACAGACAGACAGACAAAAATTGTAAAAAATGTTATTTTGGTACATGTATACATAAATATGCATTTATTAAAAAGCGGTTATTTTAATATTACAAACAGACACTCCAATTTTATTTATTTCTATAGATTTAAGTGTTAAAAATGTGACAGACAACCTACCTATTATATTTATACATAATAGACTACTTACCATATTTTTCTTTGTTTTGTGTATTCTGTTATGATTCTAGTAGAAATATGTATACATAAGCTACTGCTGAAATAAATCAATGAAAATACTTACTTATCTCTATCCACAATATTCATTTTCATTGACAACTCTAGAGGCTTTGATTCATCAGGTATAACTGGTGACGTGTTATTCTGCGAATCCATATTATTTAATTTCTAGAATCATAATAAAAAGTTTAAGTATATAGACTTTAATTCACTATTTTTATGTTTAGTAGGTAGGTATATCTGAAATTTATTTTTACTACCTCTTTACTGAGTGATCTTATCATTTGGCCGGGTCTTCCTCTTTGATAGTACAGGCAAAAAGACTTGTACAATGACACTACTTGACCAAATGTTAATCTGTCCAGGTGGAGCAGTATTCGTCTTAGATATAACCCTAAAATAAAGATATATGAATATTACCAATTGTTAATGATGTCAGTTCTCTATTCAAATCTGTAGAAGACAAAATTACAAATTTATATATTTTTCAAATTTACAAAGAAGAAATTAAGAAAATAAATAATTAAATATTTTGGACAGATGTTAGATAACACACAACGCCATCTAGTCCCAAGCTAAGCAGAGCTTGTGTTATGGGTACTAGACAACTGATACAAATACATATATACTTTAGTCTTGTAAATACATACATATTATACATAGAAAACACCCAAACTCCGAAACAAGTATTTGTAGATCATACAAACATTTGGTCCGACTCGGGAATTGAACCCGAGACCTCATGATCAGCAGTCGCACACGCAAACCGCGAGACCAACGAGGCAGTTTAAATAGTAAGATAGTTTACCAACTTCTTTTTTTACCCGACTACGACCGAGTCAAAAGGAAGGGTGATAGTGTTGACAATCTATGTAAACTACTTAACCGAATTAAATGAATAAGTGGTCAATAGATTTGTAATAATGGCCCAGGTAACATAAGCTATACAAATTTTATCAAAAGTTTTTGTTACAATATTTTTAAAAACTTGAATATCACTATGAATTATTTTCCGATATTTAACATTAAATTGCATTTGTAGAGATTGATTGCAGTTCTAGTTCACAAGATGATTCCATTAGGTACATTTTAAGAGCACAGATGGCATAGTGGTTTAAGCGTTTGCCATGACACTCTCTACTGCACTGAGTGTTGTGGATTCAGCCCCAAATGGGACAACACTTTATGTAATAAACAAATTGTTGTTCTGAGTCTGGGTGTTCTATATTCCCAATATGGGTGATGTCTTTTGAAACAATAAATACAAAATCAACTGTACCTGCTACCTGACTATACATTTGTTACAGAATTGAGAATCAATCAATAAAAAATTCAATCATTGTCAATTCTAATAATCAAATTAATGTGTATAATCGTATTTCGCAATTAAATAAAATATTTAATTTTAATAAAGATTAAGCTTGTCTAATTGCAAGTGCTAAGTACTTAACCATCGCCTGGCAGGCCTCAGCCCTGCACATCATCATCTTTCATGGTTTTGAAAGTGTAAAAAAAATTAGAAAAAAAAACTTGTTCCTGTAAGGCTGAAATTTTTATAGAATTTAGTTAATTCATTAAGATGTTCAAAATCAAAATGACAGGCGATTCCGATGAGCACTAGTACCAGCCAGGCGAACAGAAAGCCACACATTTCTTTAATTACATCATAAATGTAAATAAATTGTTATTCTGTAAAGTTGTAATTCATATATATGTTTGTCTCAGCGATTTAAAGAAAGTAGGAACAATGACCGGCGGTGCAAGCTAGCATATTTCCTTGACAGGTGAGGAGAAAGATAGCACTGGAGTGCAAGTATAAATATGTCTGAGAACACTTGGTCGGTCCTAATACTACAAACTTGTCATTATTAGTCATAAATAACATTAAATCGTCGGAAGCATCTAAATCAATGCAGTATACATTTCACAATTTTTTATGAACAGAAATAAAGCTAGTAATAAAAAGATAATACTAGTGGTACAAAAAATATCTACTATATAGTAGTAATTCATAGAAAACACCCAAACTCCGAAACAAATATTTGTAGATCATACAAACATTTGGTCCGACCCGGGATTTGAACCCGAGACCTCATGATCAGCAGTCAGCAGACCAGCGAGGCAGTCTATCATACAAACGCTCTATGCATTTCATGAACATATAGATCTATCTACTCAAAAAAACATTTTCTAATAGCTTTCATTTTATTTTTTGTCTATCTATGTCTATAAGTGTCAGGTGTGACAGTGTCTGTCTGATAAATCAGTCAATTATTTATTAATCTAAAGGTATAATTAACTAATGTCCAATTGTATGTTTAAAATGTGTAATGTGTGAAAATTATTACCTAAAACACTGTACCGAGCCATAATACAAGGGTTGGATTCAATCATAAGTTTGTCTACGGTTGAAGTGACACAATCTGTGAGTGCGCTCACTCCATTTACATATATATTTTGAAGACGGACACAAAAGTTTTGAAGATGCACACTTAGTAAATTATAACGACCATCAGTTAGAAGGGCTTCCAGTTCTTTGAATTCCATATCTGGACACTGTAAAAAAAGCTCTATGTAAAGAAAATTCAAAATATTTATGAAATAGATTGTAAGCTACTAAGCACATATTACAAATCCAAATTTAAGATTGAGCATCTTTAAGACTATAAAATAATCCAACATGTTAATTTCATGAAACAAAAAAGTCCAGCAAACATTTCTAGAAAATATTTTTATTGATTAAATAAAATTTACTTGCAATTACATCAAAATCCAATTAAAAATATTGACTTATTTTTTGATATTATTAATCCATGCTTTTAAAATAATCATTTAATGTTTTTTAAAGCAATTTCAGCATATCATTTTAGAACAGCCAACTACAACACATGAATTTACCTGAATTAATTTAAGAGCTAACATACAGAAGTCTTTCCTGTATTTAGGAGCCACTGTGCAATCTATCATCTTGTTTGCTGAAATATTTTAATACATTTGTTTAATAACTTTTAACTGTTAATAATTATTCATCCCAACGTCTAGCAAAGAAAACTAGTGTAAAAAGAAAACAAAAAGGATTAAAATTAGGCAGGAAAATACTAAAAACTTTCAATTAGTTGCAAAATAATGATTAAGTGGTAGTATACCTTCAATCTTCAGTAGTCCATACTCTCTGATAAAAGCTACTACGGCTATTTTATGGGGGGTGATATTTTCAATGTTAGCCTGGACATTGATAAGTTTAAGGAATTCTGAATTTTCATTTCCTGCATCCATTACTACAATTAAAATATCAATTACAATAAGGAAAATTCAAATTAAATTATAGTCTCACGACCCTTATTATCTAACAAAATACTCTCACTCAGATCTGTTCCACAAAATAATAATCACTCACTGACAAAAAGTGTTTAATACAACATTTAACAACAAACTAAAACCAAATCTAACAACCAAACAGTATCTCAATTTCAAAATCACAACACACAGAAAACGACAAGTTGTCATTTTTGACAGTAACGAAAGCGCCATCCAAGGAAGTTGAAATAAAGCATGGAAGTAGCCTAAAAAACGATAAAAATAAACCTATATTTGTCTCCGTAAACGAGATACGAATATTCAATAAGTTAGAATAGGAAAGAAAATAGTTTCGTTTTCGTACTAAGAGCTGCTGTACACATTACCGCTGTCACTTGGTCACCTTTTTTTTTTTTTTTTTTTTTCCTCCCATTTGGCAGGGAACTTGGCTCGCACTTCTGTGCATTTGCCAGCGTCAAGTTTTATTTTTGGCATTTGAACTTTGAATGACACAAAGTAAAGTTAGGGAAACAATTTATCGCGAAAAGGCAATTTCACGGAATTTGGAACAAAGTTAACAGGATCAGGAATGTGTATATATTATAATACTTACATACATAACATTAAATATTTTGATTAAATAGCAGGCACGTAAATATTAATATTTATATAAATATTTATACAGTTTAAAGGCGAATGTTATTATTATGAATAAAATTCGAAAGAACACTATATATGGAGGGGTTAGAAGAAAAAAGAAGAGACTTTATGGAAGTGGGGAAAGGAACACGGAGTGATATCAAGTCATTATAAAAGGAAGTACGGTCATGAATCGGACAGGAAAGGAATATGTGGTTCAGATCCCCAAAGTCATATCCACATTCACATTGAGGACTATCTATAATATGAAATCGTGCCAGATGTGCTGGACACGTGGTGTGACCTAACCTCATTCTTATTAGAATGGTTGTCGCAATCTTGCCAAGTTTGAGGACAGAGAACCAAGGTTTACGAGGAATTTTCGGTTGTATACTAAAGTAGTATTTCCCTTTTGAACGGACACTTTCTTCCCAAACTCTATCCCAGGAATCCCCAAGATAAAGTCTAGGGAGAGTAGCCAAGTCCTGAGTATAATTTTTAAACGGAACAGTATCACCACACACCACAGCCTCATTGGCAAGTCTGTCAGCTCTTTCATTACCATTTATTCCACAATGGCTCGGAATCCAGATAAAAAGTACAGAAAAGCCCTTCACAACACAGTCAAAAAGTTTACTCCTAATATGCGCTATAAGAGGGAATGGTGGTTTAGACTTAAAAGGATATCTCAAGAGCGCCTGAAGGGCACTCATGGAGTCGGTTAAAATTAAACTATTTTTAAGTTTTAAAAGTAAGACATATTCCAGAGCCTTCAGGATGCCAAGACATTCCCCAGTGAAAACTGTTGCTTCAGGTGGACACTTTACTTTCTGAACGATATTATACTGAGCATGATATATTCCTACGCCCACAAAATTATCAGATTCATGCTTGGATGCATCAGTGAAAATACGGTGCCACTCAGGCCAATTTTGTTCAACAATGAAATTAAAATGGGGGTTAGCATTATTTTTATCAATATCTAAAATGTATTTAATAGATGGCTCATGGATTAAGGATTCGAATTTATTATTAAACAAATCAAGTTTTGAAGATCGATGTGTCGGGGCATTAAATGATTTAAATCGAATATAACTTTTAACTAAACAAGGAAGAGATTTGTGATTCCAGTAATTTGACGACTCAAAGAGATCAGCAAGTATCTGAAGTTTTTGAATTAAATGGCTATTAGAAAACTGTAAAACACGGAAAAACAATCGATCAGCTAAAAATTGACGTCTCAGTCTAAGAGGAGGTTCACTGCATTCGGTTTGTAATGCATTAATAGGACTAGATTTCATAGCACCTGTGATTATTCTTAAGGACTTTGATTGGATGGAATCCAATCTCCTAAGGGCACTCACGTTACAAGGCTCCAATAAGAAGATTCCATAGTCAAGAACACTTCGAACTAGAGCATTGTAAAGAAGTTTTAAGGAAAACGGATGCGCACCCCACCAAACACCTGATAGGCATCTCATCAAATTGAGAAGTTTTTGACATTTATTTACCACATAATCACAGTGCGGAACACCTGTAAGTTTAGAGTCCAAAATAATACCCAAAAACTTGACTTGTTTTTTAACTGGTATTTCGTTATGATCGAAATCTATAGCTATTGGGATGGGAATACGTTGTCGAGTAAATAAGAGTAATGAACTCTTACTCGCAGATACACTTAGGCCATTTTTGTCCATCCAGATTTTTAAATAATCAAGAGAGTTAGATAGCTGAGAACACAGAGAACTTGCCGAATTTCCAATAGCGTATAAAACTAAGTCATCTGCATATTGTAGGATATTTGATGTATTTTGAAGTGAAGAATCTAAATCAGACGTATACAAATTAAATAATATAGGGCTTAGAACTGAACCCTGCGGGAGACCTTTCCATACTAGTCTACTTTCATCCTGTGTTTGATCTAATTTTATTGTTCTACCTGAAAGGAGGTTAATTGTAAAGCAAACCAAAATTTCAGGGATGCGAAGTATATCTAGTTTTTGTTTAAGGACATTTAGAAGAACATTATCATATGCTGATTCTATATCTAAAAAAACTGCAATTACAGATTCGTTTTGTGAAAATGCAACTCTAATATCTGTTACCAAGGTAGCCACACTATCCAACGTACTCCTGCCTTTCCTAAATCCAAACTGAGATTCTGGTAAAATTCCACGGTGTTCAGCTATCCATTCAAGGCGATTTTTAACTAGGTTTTCAGCTACTTTTGCAATTACGGGTGACAAAGCTATTGGTCGATAAGATGAAGGTTCTGATGGTGTTTTCCCCGGTTTCAGAATGGGAATAACAGTTTGGGACTTCCATGTTGGAGGAATATTACCCGACATCATAATCTTGTTAATTAAGTTCAAATAATATTCAAGTGAGGTTTGATTTAAATTAGCCAGGAATGAATACGGAATGCCGTCATCACCTGGAGCAGAGTCTTTAACCGATGATAATACGCCCTGTAATTCTTGCATTGTAAAGGGAGAATTTAGTAGACTTTGGTTCTGAGAGATAGAAGAAGGAATGTTGTTATAAATAAGGTCATGTTCTGGAACAAATGGTGGAGCTAAACGATTAAGAAAAGAGTTCTTCAGAATAGGGGGAATGCCAGAAATATTAGAATTAGTAACACCCACAGACGTATAAAGAGAAGCAGACTAAACATAATTATACGCACACATTAACCATGTAAAAAAATATCGTTGTCACTTTCACTCTAACGTAATATTGTATATCATTATTCCTTTTTTTCCTGTATGGCTACAATAACTCACACATAGACACATCGGAGGTCGTGTTGCGTGCGGCACGTAGCTTGTCAAAATAAGCTACACAACGGCGTGCTGACGTTTGTGCTGTGGTGTTTTTTACTTTATTTTGTTACAACAAGCTGCATAGAGAACTAAAATTTAATGGTGAAGTGTTGTGCCCGAAGTGTGACAACGCATCTTACAAAAAAATCTCCAGAAATAACCTTCCACCGGTATGTAAATATCATTTTATTATTGTTTGCCTATTTTTTGTATTTAACGTAGTAAGCCATGCCTTTTTTCCCTTGACATTAGAAGATACGTTAGGTTCTTTAGTAAAAAAGCTGTTGTGACTTGATTACTAAGTGAAATGCATAAAATTTTATTGAAAATGTTTCTTGAAGACGTAGTGTGACATTTTAAGTACTAGGGCAACTAACAGGGTCGGACTCAGAACTTATTTTTAGGTGTATTAATATTTTGATATTACCTACTACAGTTAAGCTTGTGTAGCGTCGTCGGTGAAGCAGAAAAAAACGTATGTTGTAATACTCAATAAACCTCTTTTTACAGATTCCCAAACAATGAAGACTTAAAAACCTTTGGATTAAAACTCTTACTAAAAAGGACTGGCTGCCTAAATCGAGGAATGTGATATGTTCAGCACATTTTGAATCGCATTTATTATCCAGAAGAGGCTACCGCACAATTTTGAAAACTGTTTGGGGGATTTTAAAATACTTGTAGATAAAAATGGCAACCATATAAATTTTGAATAATTTTTTTTTTTTTTAATATACTTTTCAAATTTGTTTTTTTTAATGGAAGTAAGATAGTAAATTCTGCCCGTAAAATAAATTTTGTTGGTTTTACTATATGTTTAAATAATGTAATGAGCGTATTTAAAGGTTTGTATAACAGTGTTGGTTTAAAATTCCTATGTACATATAAAATTAGTCAAGATCACCTAGAAATGTTTTATGGAAAAATACGCTCTAGGGGAGGGTTTAATGATAACCCTAATGTCGTACAATTTCAAATAGCATATAAAAAAGATTTGATCGCAACCGAATTACAACTTCGTGAAAAAGGAATTTTAACTGATAGTTTAATACTCAATGTAAGTTCTACTAAATATATTGTGACAATAAACAATAATACGTCGAGTTATGAAAGAAACCAGATAGGCTTCAATGAACCACTGACGAAATATATTGTGTCATTGAATTAACGAATTTATTCAAAATATTTTAATTTGCCCCTCTATGAATACACTGACCACGTCAGTACCTACATAGCTGGATTCGTAAGTCGGCGTATCTCAGAAAAACTAAAATGTTTTATTTGTCAGGAATTGAAGTGATTGGGGACAAAGATGACTTTTTGCTATCTCTGATTAGTACGAAAGATCGAGGTGGTCTCACATACCCTTCAGTCGCTGTGATAAAAATTATTAGAAAATGCGAAAACTTTTTAAAACTAAATATGAAAAATAAGTCATATTCCCAATTTATTTGCAGTTTTATAAACGACTAACTTTTAGACGCGGCTTCGCTCACGCAGACTTTCATCCCCTGATTTACTGCCTTAGAGGTGGAATTTCAAAAATTCCTTTCTTAGTGCTCACTTACGTTATATAAAGAACCTACATGCAAAATTTCAGGATTCAGTGGTTTGGGCTGTGCGTTAATCTCTGGGTATGACAGTCAGTCAGTCACCTTCCTCTTTTATATATGTAGAAGATGATTGTAATTTAGATTTCTTCCGCTGTGAATTTGCTGATGTAGTGCATGATGCCCTACATTTTCACATTTTATTAAAAACAATTGTGACGTTATCTATACTATTAGATAAAGGTGAAAAGTTTGTTTGTTGTATTAGATAAAGGTGAAGAGTTTGTTTGAACGCGCTAATCTCAGAAACCGCTGGTCCAATTTGAAAAATTCTTTCAGTGTTGGATAGTACATTTATCGAGGAAGGCTATATATCATCACGCTACGACCAATAGGAGCGGAGCATTAATGAAAAATGATTGAAAAACGGGGGGAAATTATCACGCTACGGGCAATAGGAGACGCAAACGAGGTTGCTTGGGTCAGATAGGATATAGATATAAGGTGTAATCACTATGCTAAAACCAATCTAAGATCAGAACGAAATAATTTCAAAACAATTGTAACTTTTTAAAAATAAATAAACACTCATCTAAAAGTGTTTGGTTTTTATTTTCTTTTTTATCACTTACATAACCCAAAAGAACATACAGCTAAACAGAGCTCCAGTTTAAAGGTAACCACTTTCAATCAGGTGGGCCGTGTGCTTGTCTGCCATCTAAGTAGCAAAGAAAAAGTCCTAACAGAAGACCAAATTTGGTACGAACCGATACACCGAAATTGGTACGCTCCGCAGTCCACCGGACATTATTATTAACGGACATATTAATGGTCTTTTTTCGGCATGCAGCATAGGCTCATACACTTGTATTTCGAGTTACTAAATATTAATTTAAAGTGCAATCTTTTATTGCTGAATTCGGCACTGTGTTTTGTGTCTGTGTGAGTAATGTTTGTATGTAGTGTATTTGCCACGCATTTGCATGGGTTGTGTTTAGTCTGCTTCTCTTTATACGTCTGTGGTAACACCATTTCTAAACCTTCTTATGTTTTGCCAGACAATAGAAGGATTTACATTGGGGGTAATGGAAAGGCAAAATTTTTTCCATCCTTCAAATTTCTTTTCTTTGAATAATTTACGAGCTTTCGCTATAGCATCAGTTACAATTTCAAAATTATATACGGACATATTATTTTTATATTTTTTTTCAGCTTCCTTTCTAGCTTTTACCATTCGCGAGCATTCAGTGTCCCACCATGGAGGGGAAGGAACTCTACCATTGGTTGAAGTTTTTACAGGGAAGGTTTCATCTGCAGCTTGTATAAGTACGTTTGTGAAAATATTATTACAATCGATAAGTTCGTGTGATAAATTATTTTGTAAATTAGAAAGTTTAAACTCTACAAGAGTTTTAAACTTATCCCATAACCCATCTTTATTAAGTTTGTACTTCATACGAGGTTGCCTTGAAGGATTAGGAGAACTGCTATGATGAGTGGGCGTTATAAAAATTGGGAAGTGGTCACTTCCATAAGAAGATGGTAAAGTGCACCACGCAAGAGATGAAGCGAAATTAGGGGTACATATGGAAAGGTCTATTGCACTAACATTTTCATTTGGCCCTGTACGACGAGTTGGGGACCCGGAGTTTAACACACAAAGGTTATGTTGGTCAAATATATCTAATAATATGTCACCACTATATGATGAAAGAGTACAACCCCAAGAAATATGGTGAGAGTTGAAATCACCTAAAATTATGAAAGGACGAGGAAGTAGAGAAACGAGATTGTTGAACTGTTGAAGAGTTGAAGAAGAGGGGGAAGGAATGTATATTGAAACAATACAAGTATTATTTATTTGTGCAGCTACTACGGAAAAATTATTAAATGTTGGAAGAGAAAGGGGACAGTAAGAGACAGTGTTTCTAATGAGTAGAGCAGTCCCACCATACCCATCAGACCTGTCATCTCTTAGACAAGAAAAACCACTGATTTTGAAGATGGAACCTGGTTTTAACCAGGTTTCTGAGATTGCAAACAAAGAAGCTTTATATTTATTTATCAAGTAAATAATTTCGTTTTTTTTAGAAACTGCACTTCTACAGTTCCATTGTATTATGTTCTGAGTTTGTAGTAACATTATTAACAGGTTGAGGGTTTTTATACATATCGACTATAAGGGCAACGTTGGTCGGTATTTTTATATTAGATTGAGTTAGTGTTTGGATGAGAATTTGGATTATATCTGATGTTGACATCAATGTAGGATTTGCGGAATTGGTGTTAAAGGCACAGCCATTTTGTGACGTTGGTAACCTGTATTCGCTAACTAATTGTTGATGTTGTTCTCGGTCGTAGCCTTTACCTAATTTGGAGGGTGGGCGACGATTGATATACACTGTTTTTTTATGTGAAGTGTGTGAAGGAGAATTTTGTGTATAAGAAGACTGCGAATTTCGGTAAGCGTAAGTAGTAACCGGAGTACTAGCTACATTGGCATAAGAATTATAAATAGGTGCAATCATTTTAGAAACTTCGCCATATGAAATACATTTTTCTGCCATAACACTCTTAATTTCTTTTTGGCGCAAAAATTCAGGACACAATTTAGAGGTCGCAAAGTGTTTAGCAGAGCAGTAGCAGCAAGATATATTGTCCTCCTCAACATCACAAGTATCACCAGTATGTTCCTGACCACACTTGTAACATTTAGGTTTGGATCGACACTGAATTTTTGTATGTCCAAAGCGACAACAATTATAACATTGGATAGTGGGGTACACATACAGCTCTACAGGTAATGAGTTGTAGCACATGAATATACGTGGAGGAAGAACTTGACCATCCAGCGTAATCACTATACTCTGCGTTGGTTTCCAAACAGGAGACCCTTCTACGATAGTCTTATAGTTTATTCTCCTAACTTTAATAATTTTGCCACAGTTATCGGGTACTGAAGCATTTTCGATGATTTCTTCGGGTGACCATTCCGATGGAACACCACGAACAAGTCCCATTCGGTGGGCGTGTGGGCGGGATTAGTCCCATAAAAAAAAAAAAAAAAAAAAAAAACTCACTATTTAAAACAAATGAATTCGCATCATGAAAATTTGAGAACACTAAAGTAATTCTATTTCTGCCAATTTTCTTAACGGAGCCTTCCACAATGTTGTGAATGGCATTGGTCTTGAGAAACCTGCCAAATGTGACCGGGTGTAACGTGATATTATCATTGGGCGACTTAACTTCTTTTTGGACGTGTATAACAAACGGGCCTATGTCATTGTCCTCATACTTGGTTCTAGCAACTCCAGATACTGAACTTTGGGGGGCCAAACCACTACTCGGTGTGACTTTATCATTAATATGTACAATCGAGCTAACAGTAGGAGTAGAATCACTATTTTCACTATTATCTGCACTAGCACAACAGCAACCCTTGCTTCCATCAACAGCCTGACTGTGCTTCCTTTTCTTTTTATTGCATACTTTGCATAATTTGTGTAGTCTGGTTCTTTTGTGACCACGTTGTGCACTGGGACCATCCGTTTCCATCCCAGATTCATTAGATACAACTGTTACAAAATTAGCAGCCGGGGGTACAAAGACCCCCGGGTCCGCCAAGTCAGGCGGCTCGTTCATAGAATAATATTAAAAAACTTACCGAATCTGGCAAACTATACACTAAAACTTATATATATACACTAAATATGAATATTATTTACAATATAATACAAAACTGATCCGTTATTATAGAAAAATTAAAATTAAAAATTTTATCCAGAAAAAATTTCACCGGTACGCTTGAAGTTTCCCGCGCTTTTTTTCTGGTCACCTTTGGTCATCTTTACCCAACCAAATTATAATGCGTTCAAGAAAGTAATCTATAGTATAGAACGAACGTTGTTTTTATATTAGTCGATTATATTATGTCTTGAAGTAGCCAAGTGGTAGTCTCGAGTTCGTACTGTGTTTTCTGACATTGAACAGCAAATTTCAAGGCTTAACGTTATCTAAATGATATTTCCGACATCTTAAAATATGGCGTGTCTAGTGTGGGAATGCAGATCGCATTCGTCACGCAAGGAAAATGAAACGGAGTTAATAAGCTTCCACAAGTAAGAAGACATTTCGATTTTTTTCCAACTGTTGTCTTAAAATTACATTATAAAAGTATCGAAAATGTAGAATATCATAATGTGAAGTGAATTTGTGTTTAAATATCTTCGTAGCAAAGTATTCCATAAATATTCATAGTTTTCTACACGCAACATCTCTAAATGCATAACAAAGTATCTAAATGCAACAGTGTACAATCTATTATTTTAGTGCATATTGAGTGGATATAACTATCTCTTTTTCGCGCGTTGAAATCGTAATAAGTTGATGGAGTACCGCTATTTGATTATGTCTTTTTATTTTATCGCTACTTCCATGCTTTAGTTCAACTTCCTTGGCGCCATCTCTTTGTTTGAAATTGTTTGAAAACGTCTGCAATGGAGTACAATCCATCAAACATGACATGACTAAATATAATAGTTCGACAACCGACCACAGAGGCGCTAGAGTGAGACGAGAGCGTGATATCGTTTGTAACATCGTTTTTTTTGCTTTCAGTGTTTAACAATTTTTGTTTCAGCGCCCTCTCGTTCACTGTAGTTCGAACTACAATTGGATGTTGTGCGCGATCGAAGTACCGGGCTTTTGGTACACCTAGGTGGCACCAGGTGGCGTATGTTTTGAAGGATATTTTTTGTTGACATTCGAACACTTAGAAATAGTGAGACATTATCATATGTGTATCATACGATTCTCATTACATCTTAAATTGATCGCAAATAAGCAAGGAGAATGGAAGTTGTACGTCCTGGGGCCCTACCATGAACATTTAAATAGCTGCCAAGAAGCAGGGCAGTTCAACTTGACGGGTAACCTGGCAGGTTTTTTATTTGTACCATGAACTATTTCAGCTGACCTGCAACATATCGACATTTCACCTGCGTTGCTGTCTCTGGACGGTTGACCACAGTCTAATTTTATTAGAATTCTCAAAGCCACACGTTCTAAAACACCTCTCGTAATCATTGCCGGTTTTTCGTTTTTTATCGAAACATAAAATTATTATTGTTTTGATACAAATTAAATACAGTACCTTTGTTATCTTGCATAACTTATGTTATACAACAAGATTTATGACCATTCTAGCCACTTCTAAAACTTTTACAAAAAAGTTAGGATATCGTTTGTTTACGCACGAAATGTTTGGGTCAAGTAGGTACTTACGTAGGTATAATTTACGAGGTATTTTTGAAATAGTAAACTTTAAGTGGATTACTTATAAGATATTGTTAAGTGGGAGTCAGATATTTTTGAATGTTAGCCCTAGTTGTTTCATAGTCGTCTTCGCAAACTGTTTAAATAGTGATCGGTACGGTTTATACAAATAATGAGTTCAAGAAGAGTCTCTTACGAGCAATTGGAAAGTATGTGGGAGTTTTTGAATGTTCACAGAGATATTGCTGTAGGCTTCAATAAAAGTGCTCAAGCTCGCGCAATGTCTCGAAGACTGTGGATGGAGTTAGCGGAGACCTTAAATTCTTTTGTAAATTGTGCTACGAAAGACTGGAAAAACTGGTCAAACGTGAGTTAATGTATTTAATTATGAATAGATTGACTATCTAGTATAATTAAGTCTGTAAATGGGATATCTGTGTATTTAATCAATAGCAATATTGTGAAATTATGATTGTGTTGGTAAATTGTCTATTCAACCGTTTCTATTTTAGTATTGGATAGACTACAAGGGAAAATTGAAACGTAAGTGTGCTAAACTAAGACTATCTCACACACGCACTGGTGGAGGCCCTTCCAATGTACCCGATCTCACAGAAGTTGAATTAAAATTTCTATCCATACTTGGAGAGGACCTTGGTTCTGGTCTTCCAGGGATTCAAGTAGCCGTTAATACTGGAACAACTCATGTAAGTAAGATGATTTGAATAAAAATATATTGAGTAGTTTAAATATTCAGATAATTTATTTCACTTGAATCACAGTAGATAGATTGTTTATAAGCATAAAATATAGCCATTAGAATACATTAATTAACATGCGGTATTATATGATTATGGAACTAACATCGAATTACACATATAGGTACAATTGTAATTTTATTTTCTCACTTTTAAATGAAATGCATTGGAAAAAAAATTATAAAACATTGTTTTTTATTATGTATGTTACATGTTTTTTATCTTTATGTATAAGGTATACAATACAAAAAAAATCAAATATCTGACAATGAGGCTTCAATAACAAATCTTAACAATTTATAAGTACACTCTATATATTCTTAGAAATTATAAATGTATTAATTACAGAAAGATTAGAGCTAGTTGATTTCATACTTACAGATATATATATATATGGAATCAACTAGTAACAACAAAAAACTTACTTGGGAATTCTCTATTAACATTAAACTATATCCTTATCAGGAAGTAATTAGTGTGATTACCCTTATCTGTATTTAAATGGTGTATGAACGTTACATTAATATTATGTGCAATTTGTAGGCAACATCTTCATCATCACCATCTTTAATAAATACTGACTTACAAATATTTGGAATTATAAATGCTGAACCTATGCAAGCTTCAGAGCAACCATTAGAAACACATGAAACAGAACAGCTAGAGATCAATCAACCACCACAGTCAGACACACATCAACAACAACAACAACAGTCTACCATACCACATATCCAAGTAGACTCTGCCCCAGTGTGCGCCCAAGTCATAAGGCCTCAGAGACGAAGACGTCGAGTAGCTCCAATGTCACAAGAAGCCGCGAGAAGGGCTCTTGTAGATTCTAGCCGTGTACGAGCAGAGGCCACACAGGAAATCTCTAACAGCTTGAGAAATATAGATAGCATTTTGTGTTCTCGAAGACTGTCCTTCCCCTTCTACTATATGGTGAGTAGGTTGCAGTTGGGCTTCTTGCAAAACTTCATCAGATGTCATGTCTTGTACAGGGATACTAGCTCTATTACAAATGTTGTGTAGAATTACACAAGCATTTATAATTGACCCTGCAACTATAGGTTCATAGTGTAGTACCCTGTGCACAAGGAGACATCTGAATCGTGCTTTAAGAAGTCCAATTGTCCGTTCTATTGTATTGCGAGTTTTGACATGCTGCTCTGTATAGTATGATTCGGGTGAATTTGAAGGCGCATCTACTATTGGTGTCATTAATGATTTTCTTAAAGGATAACCAGAATCACCTGTAAAAAAAAATTTACTGAATTAGAGATCAAAAAAGCCCTATTTTTAATTAATTTAATATATTTATATTATTAATTAAAAATAGGGAAATTATCAAACCACTTATGCATATGTCACACGTATTATTGTGTCTATAAATCACAGGAACAGTGTTCAACTTTGGGTGATAATATGTACCTATATATACTTATTTATAACTTGTAAGTTGCCAAATTTAGTAACAAAAACTAACCTAATAGCCACATATTATTCAACTCCTCCATCAGTACTTTCAATGGATGGTTACCCCAAATGAATGCATCATGAGTTGCTCCTCCATGGCTGGCATCCACACAAATAATCTCCATATCTGAGTTGCAAACCTAAAATTTAATGTCTATTATTACGATTCACTACACACATTAATATTAAGTTACCTAAACATATTCTTTTTTGTTCCAGGAAAAACATCATAGATCTTATTATATTACTAGCTGTTGCCCGCGGCTCCGCCCGCGTGTATGTCGATTATCGCCGCAAATAGTAGCCTATGTGTTATTCTGATGTATAAGCTATATTACTGTTAAGTTTCATTCAAATCCCTACAGTACTTATTGCGTGAAGAAGTAACAAACATACACACAAACTTTCGGCTTTATATATTAGTGTGATGATATAATATATATGTATAAAGGTATAAATTTAAGGTTAGTTTTAGTTAGATTAGGTTTAGGTTAGTTTAAGTTGCCAAGCCTAAGTGTAAGACTAAAGTTATACATCCTATAGAAGCATTATGCGAGTTGAGAGTGGAGTGGCTAAATATTATATTTCTATGTTGTACACATACTTCTTATTGTATTATACATAAAATGTGTACTTGCATTTTTTAAGAATTAATTTAATGCTACATACCAACTGAACATTCAATGAATGATATTGTTTTCTACAATAAAAACGTTCTTCATGTTCTACTGGTCTTTTTATTGCAACATGGGTCCCATCAATGCATCCTAATACACCAGGCATACCAAACTTGTTATAAAATCTGAAGAAATAAGTTAATGTGAGAGATAGTTAAGTATATAATCAGTAATGGCTTTAGAGTATATCTACTAACCCAACTATGGTAGCTCTTCGTTCATTAGGAGTATTCGGAAACTTAATGTACTTTTGCCGAAAATGCTGAAGATTTAGGCATTCTGTAATCTGTTTAATCGCTGTAGACACAGACTGTTGCGCTACAGAGTGTGTAGCTATGTCTCCAGTAGGCCTTTGGTATGATCCTGTTGCATAGAAGGACAGTGTGATCAACACCTGCAACAAGGAACACAGTATTTAAAGACTTTTCTAAATGATTCTATTGACTCTTAGGTGAGTCTTAGCATAATTAGTTACTTCAACAACACTTTTAACCAAGATTAATCATGCAAATCGGTACAAACCTTGACTTCAATTGATAAGTCTGTTGACTTTGTTGGTTGTGGCAGAAAAGTTTTAAGTTCCTCACACAATTCTAGAACACATTGTTTGGATAGCCTATAACGCTTCACAAACATCGTCTCATCCATTTCAAATGGTTTCACAAAATTGCGGACCATTGACCTATGGATTTTATCCTTTTGTTTTTTGTTTGACATTCGATAATCTTCTTCCAGAAACTCAAATATTTCATCTTCATCACACATCTAAAATAACGACGAATTATGAAAAAAAACTCAACAAGAACATTCAATAATAATGTAACAATAATATTTTGTGCAAAGATTTACAAACACTCACGTTTTTAATTTAAAATTGAAGAAAACAGTTCAAAAAAAGTAAGTGTAGCACGCCTGTGAAGTTCAACTGCAAGGCAGGTCAATTATCGATTGTTCTTATGTCAAATAACACTTTTTTTTTTTTTTTTTTTTTTTTTTTTTTCTCCCCATTTGGCAGGAGAACTTGGCTCGCACTTCTGTGCATTTGCCAGCGTCAAGTTTTATTTAGTTGGTATTTGAACATTGAATGACACAAAGTAAAGTTAAGGAAACATTATAACGCGAAAAGACAATATAACGGAATTTGGAAGAAAGGTAACAGGATCAGTAATGTGTATATATTTTAAATACTTACATAATTAAAATTAAATATTTTGAATAAATAGCAGCCACAGTCTGTTGTAAATATTAATGTTTATAAATATTTATACAATTTAAAGGCGAATGTTATTATTATAAATAAAATTCGAAAGAACACTATATATGGAGAGGCTAGAAGAAGAAAGAAGAGTCTTTATAGAAGTGGGGAAAGGAACGCGGAGTGACATCAAGCCATTATAAAAGGAAGTACGGTCATGAATCGGACAGGAAAGGAATATATGGTTCAGGTCTGCAAAGTCATATCCACATTCACACTGAGGACTATCTATGATGTGAAATCGTGCCAGATGTGCTGGACAAGTGGTGTGACCCAACCTCATTCTTATTAGAATGGTTGTCGCAATCTTGCCAAGTTTGAGGACAGAGAACCAAGGCTTACGAGGAATTTTCGATTGAATACTAAAGTAGTATTTCCCTTTTGAACGGGCACTTTCTTCCCAAACTCTATCCCAGGAATCTCCAAGATAACGTCTAGGAAGAGTAGCCAAGTCCTGAGTATAATTTTTAAACGGTACAGTATCACCACACACCACAGCCTCATTGGCAAGTCTATCAGCTCTTTCATTGCCACTTATTCCACAATGACTCGGAATCCAGATAAAAACTACAGAAAAGCCCTTCTCAACACATTCAAAAAGTTTAGTCCTAATATGCGCTATTAGAGGAAATGGTGGTTTAGACTTAAAAGGATATCTCAAGAGCGCCTGAAGGGCACTCATGGAGTCAGTTAAAATTAAACTATTTCTAAGTTTTAAAAGTAAGACGTATTCCAGAGCCTTCAGGATGCCAAGACATTCCCCAGTAAAAACTGTTGCTTCAGGTGGACACTTTACTTTTTGAACGATATTATACTGCGCATGATATATTCCTACGCCCACAAAATTATCAGGTTCATGCTTGGATGCATCAGTGAAAATACGGTGCCACTCAGGCCAGTTTTGTTCAACAATGAAATTAAAATGGGGGTTAGCATTATTTTTATCAATATCTAAAATGTATTTAACAGATGGCTCATGGATCAAGGATTCAAATTTATTAATAAACAAATCAAGTTTTGAAGATCGATGTGTCGGGGCATTAAATGATTTAAATCGAATATAACTTTTAACTAAACAAGGAAGAGGTTTGTGATTCCAGTAATTTGATGACTCAATGAGATCAGCAAGTATCTGAAGTTTTTGAATTAAATGGCTATTAGAAAACTGTAAAACACGGAAAAACAACCGATCAGCTAAAAATTGACGTCTTAGTTTAAGAGGAGGTTCATTGCATTCGGTTTGTAATGCATTAATGGGACTAGATTTCATAGCACCTGTGATTATTCTCAAGGACCTTGATTGGATGGAATCCAATCTCCTAAGGGCACTCACGTTACAAGGCTCCAATAGGAAGATTCCATAGTCAAGTACACTTCGAACTAGAGCATTGTAAAGAAGTTTCAAGGAAAATGGATGCGCACCCCACCAAACACCTGATAGGCACCTCATCAAATTGAGAAGTTTTTGACATTTATTTATCACATAATCACAGTGCGGAACACCTGTAAGTTTAGAGTCCAAAACAATACCCAAAAACTTGACCTGTTTTTTAACTGGTATTTCGTTATGATCGAAATCTATAGCTATTGGGATGGGAATACGCTGTCGAGTAAATAAGACTAATGAACTCTTACTCGCAGATACACTCAGGCCATTTTTTTCCATCCAGATTTTTAAATAATCAAGAGAGTTAGATAGCTGAGAACACAGAGAACTTGCTGAATTTCCACTAGCGTATAAAACTAAGTCATCTGCATATTGTAGGATATTTGATGTATTTTGAAGTGAAGAATCTAAATCAGACGTATACAAATTAAATAATAAAGGGCTTAGAACTGAACCCTGCGGGAGACCTTTCCATACTAGTCTACTTTCATCCTGTGTTTGATCTAATTTTATTGTTCTACCTGAAAGGAGGTTAATTATAAAGCAAACCAAAATTTCAGGGATGCGAAGCATATCTAGTTTTTGTTTAAGGACATTTAGAAGAACATTATCATATGCTGATTCTATATCTAAAAAAACTGCAATTACAGATTCGTTTTGTGAAAATGCAACTCTGATATCTGTTACCAAGGTAGCCACACTATCCAACGTACTCCTGCCTTTCCTAAATCCAAACTGAGATTCTGGTAAAATTCCACGGTGTTCAGCTATCCATTCAAGGCGATTTTTAACTAGGTTTTCAGCTACTTTTGCAATTACGGGTGACAAAGCTATTGGTCGATAAGATGAAGGTTCTGATGGTGTTTTCCCCGGTTTCAGAATGGGAATAACAGTTTGAGACTTCCATGGTGGAGGAATATTACCCGACATCATAATTTTGTTAATTAAGTTCAAATAGTATTGAAGTGAGGTTTGATTTAAATTAGCCAGGAATGAATACGGAATGCCGTCATCACCTGGAGCAGAGTCTTTAACCGATGATAAAACGCCCTGTAATTCTTGCATTGTAAAGGGAGAATTTAGTAGACTTTGGTTCTGAGAGATAGAAGAAGGAATGTTGTTATAAATAAGGTCATGTTCTGGGACAAATGGTGGAGCTAAACGATTAAGAAAAGAGTTCTTCAGATTTGGGGGAATGCCAGAAATATTGGAATTAGTAACACCATTTCTAAACCTTCTTATATTTTGCCAGACAATAGAAGGATTTACATTGGGGGTGATGGAAAGGCAAAAATTTTTCCATCCTTCAAATTTCTTTTCTTTGAATAATTTACGAGCTTTCGCTATAGCATCAGTTACAATTTCAAAATTATCTACGGACATATTATTTTTGTATTTTTTTTCAGCTTCCTTTCTAGCTTTTACCATTCGCGAGCATTCACTGTCCCACCATGGAGGGGAAGGAACTCTACCATTGGTTGACGTTTTTACAGGGAAGGTTTCATCTGCAGCTTGTACAAGTACGTTTGTGAAAATATTATTACAATCGATAAGATCGTGTGATAAATTATTTTGTAAATTAGAAAGTTTAAACTCTACAAGAGTTTTAAACTTATCCCATAACCCATCTTTATTAAGTTTGAACTTCACACGAGGTTGCCTTGAAGGATTAGGAGAACTGCTAGGATGAGTGGGCGTTATAAAAATTGGGAAGTGGTCACTTCCATAAGAAGATGGCAAAGTGCACCACGCAAGAGATGAAGCAAAATTAGGGGTACAAATGGAAAGGTCTATTGCACTAACATTTTCATTTGGCCCTGTACGTCGAGTTGGCGACCCGGAGTTTAACACACAAAGGTTATGTTGGTCAAATATATCTAATAATATGTCACCACTATATGATGAAAGAGTACAACCCCAAGAAATATGGTGAGAGTTAAAATCACCTAAAATTATAAAAGGACGAGGAAGAAGAGAAACGAGATTGTTGAACTGTTGAAGAGTTGAAGAAGAGGGGGAAGGAATGTATATTGAAACAATACAAGTATTATTTATTTGTGCAGCTACTACGGAAAAATTATTAAATGTCGGAAGAGATACGGGACAGAAGAAGACAGTGTTTCTAATGAGTAGAGCAGTCCCGCCATACCCATCAGACCTATCATCTCTTAGACAAGAAAAACCACTGATTTTGAAGATAGAGCCTGGTTTTAACCAGGTTTCTGAAATTGCAAACAAAGAAGCTTTATATTTATTTATCAAGTAAATAATTTCGTTTTTTTTAGAAACTGCACTTCTACAGTTCCATTGTATTATGTTCTGAGTTTGTAGTAACATTATTAACAGGTTGAGGGTTTTTATACATATCGACTATAAGGGCAACGTTGGTCGGTATTTTTATATTAGATTGAGTTAGTGTTTGGATGAGAATTTGGATTATATCTGATGTTGACATCAATGTAGGATTTGCGGAATTGGTGTTAAAGGCACAGCCATTTTGTGACGTTGGTAACCTGTATTCGTTAACTAATTGTTGATGTTGTTCTCGATCGAAGCCTTTACCTAATTTGGGGGGAGGGCGACGATTGATATACACTGTTTTTTTATGTGAAATGTGTGAAGGATAATGTTGTGTATAAGAAGATTGTGAGTTTCGGAAAGCGGTAGTAGTAACCGGAGTACTAGCTACATTGGCATATGAATTAGAAATAGGTGTAATCATTTTAGCAACTTCGCCATATGAAATACATTTTTCTGCCATAATTGTCTTAATTTCCTTTTGACGCACAAATTCAGGACACAATTTAGATGTCGCAAAATGTTTACCAGAGCAGTGGCAACAAGATATATTGTCTTCCTCAACATCACAAGCATCACCAGTATGTTCCTGACCACACTTATAACATTTAGGTTTGGACCTGCACTGTATTTTTGTGTGTCCAAAGCGACAACAATTGTAGCATTGTATAGTGGGATATACATACAGCTCTACAGGTAGTGAATTGTAGCACATGAATATACGTGGAGGAAGAATTTGACCATCCAATGTAATCACTATACTCTGCGTTGGTTTCCAAACAGGGGATCCTTCTACGATAGTCTTATAGTTTATTCTCCTAACTTTAAGGATTTTACCACAGTTATCAGGTACTGACGCATTTTCGATTATTTCTTCGGGCGACCATTCCGATGGAACACCACGAACAAGTCCCATTCGTGTTATTTGATAAGTTGGTATAAATGCTTTTAAATTAGTTTTTGTTAACTCACTATTTGAAATAAATGAATTAGCATCGTGAAAATTTGAGAACACTAAACTTATTCTATTTCTGCCAATTTTCTTAACAGATCCATCCACAATGTTGTGAATGGCATTAGTCTTGAGAAACCTACCAAATGTGACCGGGTGCAAGGTGGTACTATCATCAGGCGACTTAACCTCTTTCTGGACGTGTACAACAAACGGGCTGATGTCATTGACCTCATACTTGGTCCTAGCAACTCCAGATACTGAACCCTGGGGGCCTGAACCACTACTTGGTGTGACTTTATTATTAATTAATTCAACCGGGCTAACAGTAGGATTAGAGTCACTATTTTCACTCTCTGCACTTGCACAACAACAACCCTTGCTGCCATCAATAGCCTGACTGTGCTTCCTCTTTTTTTTATTGCATATTTTGCAAATTTTATGTAGCCTGGTTCTTTTATGTCCACGTTGTGCACTGGGACCATCCGTTTCCATTCCAGACTCATTGGAAACAACAGTTACAAAATGCGTAGCCGGGGGTACAAAGACCCCCGGGTCCGCCAAGTCAGGCGGCTCGTTCATAAAATAATATTAAAAAACTTACCGAATCTGGCAAACTATACACTAAAACTTATATATATACACTAAATATGAAAATTATTTACAATATAATACAAAACTGATCCGTTATTATAGAAAAATTAAAATTAAAAATTTTCTCCAGAAAAAATGCACCGGTACGCTTGAAGTTTCCCGCGCTTTTTTCCCAAATAACACTTCATGGTACGGCACAAGACGCGCTGACATGTTGTCGGCCTGTCAAACGATCGCTCACCGGTTTAGGTCACGTGATCACTGACTGGCCTGCTAATTAAAGTGTTCATGGTATGAATTAGCCCGGCAGTTCATTTTTCGCCGAAAATTGACCTGCAATAAGAGTTTGTGGTAGGCCCCCTGTTCGCACATCCAGCAATGGGGTAGGGGTTTTTCATCGAGAATATTCGATGAGAAGTCTATATAGATGGGTGTGTGTGGCAGATAATTTCATTTCTTAAATCTTCTCTCATGAACTCTGAGGAAGCTTTGCTTACTGTGTATATTGATATCCTTGTTGGTAGTGTTTGTGAGTGTTCAAGTCCCACTGTCTGTGGTAAGTTAACCTCAAAAAGGTTTTTCCTTATTATCTTAATGTATGTAGAATATGTCCTCAGGCTATTTAATTTTGTTTATAGGGTCGTTAGATTACCGCTGAAAATCTACCTACATTTTACCCGCCTTGTGGTTCAAGATTTGTTGCTGAGGAGGGTGACTATTGGCAGCTCACAGCTCACTCCTCAAGACCCATCTGCCCTACCTTGAGGGAAGTTCACATAATCCTTAAATTGAAATTAATTAATATTTTTACTTAGCACCTACAAGTGGATCACTGGTGGACTTCTCCTCAAGCTACCTTGAGCTGGAGAAAGTCTACGGCTGACTACCTTGAGTCAGAGAGGTGACCAGAGGGTGGCTATCCTGTGCTGACCTGTCTACAGGCTTATAGTGTCGAAGAAAAAGACGGAATAATTTTATTTTGTAATTTTAAACTACCTTATAAGTTTCCTTATAATTTTATATTTTTTATTTCACAATTGTAAAATAACTTGAATGGAATAAAAGTTTGTATGTGTCGTAAGTCGTTTCACTGAAGCCTCCCGTGGACCCTCTGCATCCTCACTTTAAAATTTTACCAAAATTCTTACGGCGCCCTGAGGTCTTATATTCTATCCTGAGTCGAAACCGGTGAGTTTCCACCTGACAAGTTTAGGGGTTACACGTTTTAATTCTTTTTATTAAATTGTGGTTAAGTGGCCGCGCTACGTATGCGCCGATGCTTTCTTTCGTCAATTTCTCAATGGTTTTCTAATGCCGCGTTTACATGCGTGGCACGCCTCGACAACCCTCCACATACACACGCGTGTAAACTGGCTGTTTGGCTTGGGTTGCGTGAACTTGCATGAGGTTGTGATAGCTTGTTGCCGACCCGAGTCGGTGTCGGTTTTTGAACACAGATCAAAGGAAGAGTGCGCTCGCCGCTGCGACGCGTTTACACGTTGGCGCGAGGTTGGTGCCGCTCAGTGCAGTGTTTCCGGGTCTTGTCAGAAGTTACCTGAATTATTTAAAAAAGGTGAATATTAAAAGAAGTAAATATAACTAGATATTTATAAAATTTAACTTATTGTTAATAACGGGTAGCATGTGTAAAGATTTGATAAATAAGACATTCGATAATAATCTTAATGTAATTAAACTTGACAGTAATGAAATTACTGTATGCCCACTGGGCGGGACATGCTGATCGCAATGTATACGATACATCTTTAATACATAAGTACCTACCTATGATCCACAACAAAGATACACACATCAAAAGTGTCTAGGGATCAACATATGTGTCTAGGGATCAACATATATTTTTGCAATAACTTTTCTCCTGATTGATATTAATTAAATTTTTCTTTAAGGATTCATCAAATAAAGTGTTTTCGTTTGTCACAGTAACGATAAACCAAGTCACCTTTGCATTAATAAAGAAATTTGCCATTTTCCTAATAAAAGGATTTTTGACATTTGAACCACTAACATTAAAGTTCGAAAAAAAGACTGAAATAACAGTTTTCTTTAAAATTTTATTAGGTAACTTAAACAATTAATAATCCGTGTTTCTACCGCGAACACTAACACAAGAACATCGGTTTGGCATACTCAAAATGAGTTCATCCAAATCACGCTGTGGAATGGCCGCCCATGTTCGATGCAACAACAAAAAAAGGTCTTCTTGCGACTGGATACCCTCCATATTCGGCAGAGCTCTTCTCTGTAGCATATCCCGTGTATGCTCAATCGGGTTCAAGTCTGGCGACTGAGCAGGCCAGGGCCAAAGCCACATCTCAATCTCAAGAAATCCGCATAAAAATGCTTGATCCCTAGACACTTTTGATGTGTGTATATTCAATTGAATTGAATGTAAGATACTTAGTGGCTGAGTGATCGCAGTTATAGAAATTAATTTTTTTTTTTAAACCGCTAGACAAATCCACCAGCTACAAAAAACAATATTTCGCCACTAAATGAAGGATTCAAACCACCAGTTTTAGTGGAAAATTCACTAAGTTGGCAGCACTGCCAAAGCGTGTGAGTGCATGCGAGCGCTTGTAGTTTGTGAGCGACTGCCAAGTCCTCGCACGCGTGTAAACGTAACACGAGCGCTTGTGAAGGATTGTAGTTTGTGAGCGACTGCCAAGTCCTCGCACGCATGTAAACGTAGCATAAGAAGACCTACTAATATTAATTATATTTGGATTCCTGATAAATAGTGATAAAGTAGTATTTCCCTTTTGAACGGACACTTTCTTCCCAAACTCTATCCCAGGAATCCCCAAGATAAAGTCTAGGGAGAGTAGCCAAGTCCTGAGTATAATTTTGAAACGGAACAGTATCACCACACACCACAGCCTCATTGGCAAGTCTGTCAGCTCTTTCATTACCACTTATTCCACAATGGCTCGGAATCCAGATAAAATGTACAGAAAAGCCCTTCACAACACAGTCAAAAAGTTTACTCCTAATATGCGCTATATGAGGGAATGGTGGTTTAGACTTATTGAAATACGCAACGGATATTTTTTGTATGGCAACCCTAATAAAAGGTTTCTCTCTGCCTCCAACCATTGTGTGTGAACTACATGTGTGAAATTCCCAAATAAAATTAACTTCAAACGCAATCGCCTTTTCTTCCACATCTTCAAAACCATCAAAAGGTTATGAGCCCAGTCAACGAATGAGGAAGGTATTGCGGAAGTTACAAGCACTGTCCCACGGTCAAGTGAAAAAAGCTGCGGTCAAGTAGCGAACACGCGGTCGGCGTTGTTCTACAAAGATGGACGTCGATGGCGCTTTATCAGGCGGTATCAGCCAGGGAAGCACACTGAAATTAGAGGGAGCAAGGAACTTCCATACATGGAAATTCCAACAAAAAGTATTGATGAAGGCTTTAAACGTCTTCGGTGTAATAGACGGAACATTTCCGTGCCCGACAGAAGACGCACAAAAGATGGCGGAATGGCGGCTAATTGACGCAAAAGCGCAAGGATTAATTGTTACAAGGATTATGCCGGCTATAATTGTGCAAATCCAAAATTGTGACACAGCCCAACAGATGTGGGAAAAATTAACCACTATCTACGAACAGAAGTCAAATCTGTCATTACACATTCTGCAACAAAAATTTTACGAAATAAAATTGTCTGAAGGAGAAGATATTGCAAACTTTATAGCAAGAGTCGAAGATTTGGTGGCACAAATAAGACAAGCAAAGGGCTGAGAGCATGATAATCACAAAAATAGTGTCATCTATTGGTGGAAAATATCGTCATTTTTTATCTGCTTGGGACTCGGTGCCAACTGAGAGTAAAACCTTAGCCCAGTGAAGGATGGTACGGTCGACATCTGTCGGGCATGTCACCGTCCTGGAGAATCTATTAGGCATATTATTTCTGGTTGTTCTCGGCTTGCTAACGGCGAATATTTACACAGGCACAACCAAGTAGCCAGGATCGTACATCAGCAACTTGCCCTGAAATACAAACTTGTGAGTTCAGAGGTGCCATATTACAGGTATGTGCCCGACCCAGTTCTCGAGAATGGTCGTGCTACATTATATTGGGATCGATCTGTTATCACAGACAGGACTATTGTTTGCCAATAAGCCTGATATTGTGGTGATAGATCGATTAGAGCGCCGCGCAATGATTGTCGATATTGCCGTTCCTCATGACGAGAATCTCGTGAAAGTCGAAAAAGAAAAACAAATAAAATATTTGGATTTATCTCACGAGATTGTCGATATGTGGAATGTGGATTCGGTGATCATTGTTCCGATAGTCGTATCTGCTCACGGATTGATAGCCAAGAGCCTCGACCAACATCTTAGGAGGCTCACGTTAGGGAGCTGGATCAAGGGTCTGATGCAGAAGGCAGTCCTCCTTGACACGGCTCGAATTGTGAGGAGGTTCCTGTCTCTGGAGCCCTAACCACCGGTTTCTTGGTCCCTGTACCCGAAGTCGGTGGTCTACTATTTTTTATATTTTTAAATGTATTTGTTTTTATATGTATATTTAAAAATGTAAATAATATGTTATATAATAAGTTTAATAAAGAGAATAATAATAATAATATAAGCCTTTATTCAGACGATATCTTTACAATGGTTTTTTTTTTTTCTATTTAAAAATTGATGTTGAATCCGGTGAAACAACGACATCGACAACATCGTCCGTTTGCCCTACTTTGGCAAAGGCCTCCTCCAACTCCTTCCATTTTGACCTATTTAGCGCTGTCCTAGTCCATGCTTTTCCTGTTGTTGCTTTTATTTCGTCTTGCCATCTTCGGTACTGTCTTCCTCGTTTTCTTTTAGCGTTTCTTGGATACCAGAATATGATGCTTTTACTCCATTTCTCATTGCCTCTTATTGTATGTCCTGCCCATCTCCACTTAAGTTTTCTTATTCTTGTAGTTACATCTTCTATTTTCGTACGTTTCCTAATTAATTTGTTTCTTATTCTGTCTGATTTCTTTATGTTTAGCATGCTCCTCTCCATGGCTGTTTGGCATGTTCTTAATTTTGCATTTTGTGCTTTGTTAAGTGCCCAAGTTTCACACCCATATGTGAGAACTGGTAGCACACATGTATTGTATAGTTTTGTTTTAATGGACATTTTGACCTCAGTATTCTTCATAATTTCTTTTAGGCGCCAGTAGCTTTTCCATGCGTTACCTATTCTTGTATCTATTTCCTTTGACATTATATCGGTTGTTGTGATCTGTTGACCTAAGTATGTATACTCTTTGACGTAATCGATTAGTCTTCCATTCATGATAATGGGGTCTTCTGTTACGTTTGTCATGGCTTTAGTTTTTAAGATATTCATTGTTAGACCAACTTCGAGGCTTCCTCTTTCTAAGTCTTCTATCATATTTTGAAGATGATCTTTAGTTGTGGCGAATAGTATGATGTCGTCAGCGAATCGTAAGTGTGAAAGTTGTTCTCCATTTATATTTAGCCCATACTCATCCCATTTCAACTTGCGAAAGATTTCTTCTAAAACAGCGTTAAATAATTTAGGGGAGAGTGGGTCGCCCTGTCGAACACCTCTGTTTATTTTGATTTCCTTGCCTTCCTTTTCTAACTTTATTTTTGCCGTACTGTTGATATATATATATTTTAAAATTCTTATATATTTATGTTCTACTCCTTGATTTTTTAAACTCTGCCAGATATTATCATGTTCTATGGAATCAAATGTCTTGTTGTAGTCTATAAAACAGCAGTAGAATGGCACATTAAATTCCTTAGTTTTTTCGAAGACTTGCCTGACTACGAGAATGTGATCTACCGTTGAGTAGCCCGTCCTAAAGCCTGCTTGCTCCCTAGGTTGGTTCTCGTCTAGGGTTTTTGTAATTCTACCTAGAATTACTTTCGCGAATACTTTATAAATGTTGGACATGAGGCTGATTGGTCTGTAGTTATTTATGTCATTCTTGTCGCCCTTTTTATGAAGCAATATTATATTTGATATTGTCCACTGTGCTGGTATTACTTCTGTGTGCAGTATATCATCGAAAATGCGCTTTAGTAATGGTGTGATATCGTTTTTACACATTATTAGCAACTCATTACTGATTTGGTCTGGGCCAGGAGCTTTATCTCTCTTCTGTGTTTCGATTGCCTTGAGTATCTCTTCAACTAGTATAGGTGGCACACTATCGTTGTTATTTAGAACGCTACTACTTTTGTGATTCTTAGTCGTGTACAGATCATCGTAAAAGTTTGTTGCTATTTCTAGAATATCGGATCTCTTTGTTTTAGTCCTACGTTGTCGGTCATTCATGTTGGGTATCCAATTTGTTCGATCGGTTAACAGCTTAAGCGCCCTTTTAACACCCCCTGTCTTAGCAATTTGGTGTTCAAAGATTTCGAGTCTATGAAGTTCGCGGTCTTTCCTCATTTGTGTTTTTATATTTCTGCTTAATCTGCCGATTTCTAACCTTATGGCTTTCGTTTTGTTGGACATATTGATAAGTTTAGACCTTTTGTCTAGTAACTCCATAGTTTTTTCAGATATATTTCTTTCATTTTTCAATTTTCCCTTTTTACTAGTTTCCGATCTTGTTGTTAATATTTCGTGGAATATATTGTATTTCTCCTGGATACTGAGATCTTGAAAAGATGATTTTGTTGCTGATTTAAGTTTTTCTTTGATGGTTTCCCATGCTGGCTCGTTATTTGCAGTGGCAGGTCGTGCTTTAATATTGAAAGGCCGACTTAAGTTTGAAGCATATGATGTGTTTAAACTTGCCCTGAGCATTCTATGATTACTATTAAAGTTGAGGTTGGCGATGGTGCCACAGTTGTCAAATAAATTGGGCCTGTTTGTTAGGACATAATCTATTTCGTTTTTAACTCGGCCGTCTGGTGATATCCAAGTCCACCTTCTGGGACTTCTTTTCTTAAATTGACTATTCAGTATTTTTAAGTTGTTTTCGAACGCCATTTCGAGAAGTTTTTGTCCGTTCCTCGTCCTTTTACCACTGCTATAAGGGCCGAGTGTTAAATTTTCCCCTAATCTTGGAGTTCCAACTTGCGCATTAAAATCTCCCATTATAATACAATTTTTATATGTGCATCTTTTTATGGCGGTGTTGATGGATGAGTAAAAGGATTCAATTTCTGAGATGCTGGATTGTTCTGTCGGAGAATATATTTGAATTATAGACCATTTCTTTTGACTGGGAGGGATTCTTATATTCAATATTGCAATTCTTTCGGATATGCCTACTATTTCTTCAATATATTTTTTTAATTCTTTTCTGATTAGAAATCCCACCCCATGTCTTCCTGGTGTTTCTCCTTTGTAATAAAATATAAACTTGTCGTGTTCTTCAATAGCTTCTCCATTTCTTCTTACTTCACTCAAACCAATAATATCCCATTTGATAGTTTTTATTGCCTGCAAAAGTTCCAGTAGGTTTTCTTCCGTCCTCAAAGACAGTGTGTTAAATGTAGCTATATGTATATATTTTATATTTACTTGTTTCTCGTTTTCAAAGGGTTTACATAGTGAGCTGTTATTTTCAATTTTCACATCCTATTGATCCTCATCTACATCATTTACGTTTCGTTTTGCGGTCCCTCATAGGACACAAAATTATCATTAGCGCTGATGTCAATGCTTCTTCTACTTTATGGTATGGCAAATTGCGTGCAGCTGACCTGGCTCGTCGCTGTGCGGTTGAAGATTTTATTGCGGAAATGAATCTTACTATCCACAATACCCCTGATGCACCACCAACTTTTTGCAGCCCAATGGGTGAGTCTTCTATTGACGTAACGCTTACGCGCGGCGACGTCTCGATATCTGGATGGCGTGTCCTACCGGACGCATCCTGTAGTGATCACCGCTTAATCGTGTACGAATTCATACCAATGGTTGCACAATATCCACAAAGAATGCCTTACAATTTTAGGTATAAAACTAAAGGGGCAAATTGGGCTTTATTTGGTTCACTCTTTGCAGTACATGCCAAAGACTTCAGTCGCAGTGGTCTATCAGCTGAGGAAAGCGCAAACATATTATCAGATACTTTCACATATTGTGCTGATGTTTGTATCGGCCGTGGATCTATCACTAACACTCGTAGATGTGATTGGTGGAATTATAAATTAGTCGAATTACGTAGAATCTATCGGAAAGCTCGTAAAAAACTAAATGACATTAAAAAGCGTAACGTAACAGGAGATATTTACAATAATGCTCTTATTGCTCTTAGAGTTGCCAGGTCTCATTATAGAGCTGCTGTGGAGAAATCAAAGGGAAATTTAATACGTAAACTTGTTGATAAACTCGATAGAGAGGGTCCCTGGTCACCTTTGTATCATGAATTTAAAGCAAATAGATCAATCGACCTTGCGTACGTACAGAACATCAAAATTAATAATAGTTATACTACAGGAGTAGAACAAACCACAGAATATCTTTTAGAATCACTTGTGCCTGACGATCGGCCGGAGGATGACACGGATTATCACCGACAAATTAGGCAGTGGGCTATTGAACCACCATTGTCTCCAATGTCTGACTTACCATCTTCAGACGAATTCCTCAGTATTGTTAGGTCATTGCCACTAAATAAGGCTTCGGGCGACGATAAAATATCAAACAAAATGATAAAAGAAGCTTGTAAACTTTCGGGTGATACGGTTTTAACAGTTTTTAAACGTTGCATTGCGGAAGGAGTATTTCCTAGTGTTTGGCGGTGCGGTAATATTCGAATAATACCAAAAAGCGGCGATAAGCCGCCGGACGATCCTAAATCCTATCGACCCATAACACTGTTACCATCGCTGGGAAAGCTTATAGAGCGTCTTGTAGTACCACGACTTCTACCGGGTGGAGTTAAATTTCATGATAGACAATTCGGCTTTACGTTGGGAAAATCGACAACTGATGCGGTTATATCTGTAAGGAAAACTGTCACCGAGTCAAGTTTTCAATACGTTTTAGGCATCTTCTTAGATATATCTGGCGCCTTTGACAATGCGTGGTGGACCATGCTATTGCTAAAATTAAAATTAAGAGGTTGCTTTAAAAATATTTATTCCCTTATCTCCTCGTACTTCTTACAAGGTACTACTAAATTGAGACTTGGGCATCATTCTGTGTCGAAGGCGCTTACGATGGGGTGTCCTCAAGGGTCTGTGCTAGGACCATACTTGTGGAACATAGGCTTCGACGATTTTGTGGCAATGCCTGTGCCGTCCGGATGTACCCTGAATGCGTACGCGGACGACAGTTTGTTATTGATAGAGTCGGATACTAGAACGGGGCTTGAGAGGCTGGCCAGTGAATGTTTGGACTTAATATCTTGGTGGGGTGGGCGTAATCGGTTGACGTTTGCACCAAACAAAACCTTCCAGCTACTTCTGAAAGGTAACCTCAAATCACCGCCGTGTATTAAATTTGAAAATGTTACTATTAAAAATAAAACCTCGGTTTGTTATTTAGGATTGGTTTTAGAAAGAAATTTTTCATTTATTGAACATATTAGAACAGTTAATGAAAAGTCTAAAAAGAGTTTCTTTGCACTGACGAGGATATCAACTGCGACATGGGGTCTGTCATATAATACACTAAAGATCATATATGGAGCTACTTATTTGGGTTCTATTTGCTATGGTGCTCCTGTATGGGCAGATAGGGCGACTGTAGGTGCTGTCCGTCGTAAACTGTTACAAGGCCAACGACCTGCATTGATATTCTTGTGCAAGGCATATAGTTCGGTTAGCACTGAGGCTTTACCGGTGTTGGCAGGTGTTCTTCCGGTCGATCTCGAGGTGCAAAGACGTGCAGCCATGTACTATTCCACACTACAAAACATGGAATGCGATTTTTTGGGCATACGAGACCGCGGTAAAATCATAAGATTGTTTCAACAAAAAACCAATGTCTATAACGACCTCTTGGATGAATGGCAGAAACGATGGGACGAATCATCTAAGGGGCGCCACCTCTACTAGTTCTTTCCATCTGTTCGCGAAAGGTTGTCAAGGACATGGCTCGAGGTAGATCACTGTGTCGCTCAATTTCTTACAGGCCACGGTAACTTTAAGAGCAAACTATACTCATTTAAATTAGTCGATTCACCAATGTGTCAATGCTCAACACCTGATTCTAGCTGTGAACAGTCGGCTCATCATATCCTCTGGGAATGTAGTCTTTGGTACAATGAACGTAACATGATGCTAAATAGCTTACAAATGACGTCTGGGGTAGTATATTATGGGGATCTTGTGTCAACTGCCGTGAATTTCCGTGCGTTTAAGCGATTCTGCCATACATACTATATAAATCAAATATAGCTCACTTAGGACCCATAATATTTTTATCCGTGGTGCTTCCCGGTTTGAAAAAGGCGTCTTAGGCAGACGCCTTTTGACTCCATTTTGTCTCCCGCTTTGCTAAGGAGGGAAGTGAACTTATTATATTTCCAACTCCTCCAGTTTTCTTCTGATTAATTTCGTTGCGGGTTCCAAGACAGTTAAATTTTTCCTGGGACTTCCCGAGTGTCATAACTCGGTGTTTTCGTGGGTCACCGCTGTTGATCCTGGTGTACGGGAGTTACAGTGGTGGGCGTGTGGGCGGGATTAGTCCCATCAAGTCACTACTTAAAATAAATGAATTCGCATCATTAAAATTTGAGAACACTAAAGTAATTCTATTTCTACCAAATTTTCTTAACGGATCCTTCCACAATGTTGTGAATGGCATTGGTCTTGAGAAACCTGCCAAATGTGACCGGGTGTAACGTGATATTATCATTGGGCGACTTAACTTCTTTTTGGACGTGTATAACAAACGGGCCTATGTCAATGTCCTCATACTTGGTCCTAGCAACTCCAGATACTGAACCCTGAGGGGCCGAACCACTACTCGGTGTGACTTTATTATTAATATGTTCAACCGGGCTAACAGTAGGAGTAGAATCACTATTCTCGCAATTATCTGCACTAGCACAACAGCAACCCTTGCTCCCATCAACAGCCTGACTGTGCTTCCTTTTCTTTTTATTGCATACTTTTCATAATTTGTGTAGTCTGGTTCTTTTATGACCACGTTGTGCACTGGGACCATCCATTTCCATCCCAGATTCATTAGATACTACTGTTACAAAATTAGCAGCCGGGGGTACATAGACCCCCGGGTCCGCCAAGTCAGGCGACTCGTTCATGAAAATTTTTAAAACAACTTACCAAATCTGGTAAACTATACACTAACACTAATATATATACACTAAATGTAAATAATATTTACAATATAATACAAAACTGATCCTTTTAAAATGAAAAATCAAAATAAAAAAATTTATCCAGAAAAAATGCACCGGTACGCTTGAAGTTTCCCGCGTTTTTCGTTGACATTTGACATAATAGTACTTTTGCATCCCTAAGGCCGAGGCCGCATTGCGGCTAAACCGCCGCGGTTTTTTACAGCCTGATTTTGTGACAAAAGGAAATGTATGGAAGCGGCCACACTGGCGGTTTTTTACCGCGACTGATTTTAAAACCGCGACAACCGCGGGCGGTTCTGTCCAGTGTTGCCAGAAGGTTACTTTTGTAACGTTTCAGGTGATTTTGTCATCATCTCGTGGTTACTTGATCTCTTGGTGATTTGATTTGATTTTGATTTGAACTGAGGGCCCAATATCGTATTATGCCGCCATAAATCTGTAATGTCGTATTCTAAAGTTTTAGGATTTTCATAAAACTTTTAAGAAATTCTTAAATAAATTCTTATATAATGAGCATTGAACTAGAGATAGGGCCATCTCAAAAATTTAGAAACCAGGACAACAAGGGTAAAATCCCCGGCTATTTGCGGTCATAATCCAAACACTTTTATATTTTTTTATTTTATTTAGTTGAAAAAAAAAGAATACATAGTTCAATTAGTCGAAATAGTTCTTTTAATTATTTTCATAGGTATTCAGTTTAATTAAATTTAGTTATTTTTCATCGAAATCAGTGATAGAAAAGTAAAATCTCACAGTTGTGAAAATGCTTTTCGAACAGTAGTGTATTTTTCACAACCTTCTTTTTGAAACCAGACTAATTTGACAAAAATATCTTTAAGTTGAAACTCATAAGATATCATTTCAGTATTCAAGCTCTAAGTTTTTTAGTCTTATCTTCTTATTATATAAAAATCAATTGCTGTTCGATTGTCTCGCTAAAACTCGAGAACAGCTGGGCTGAATTAGCTGTTTTTGGTTTTGAAATGTAAATCTCACGTGTACGAATTAGCGGGCACAGCTAGTAACAAATAAAAAAATATCTGCTTAAAGTTTTCATCAGCAGTCATATTAAGTTTTTTTTGTGTTTTCATCTTCTTTATTTAGAATATGTACTCTGAACATTCAATGGCAAGAAACTTTCTCTATTTCGATCATCCAAGCTTTTTTTTAAAGACTGAAAGCAAGTTTTAAAGACTGAATTATATTTTTTTTCTAATGCTTTTATTTTTGAGTAAATGATGTGCATAATTGAATGCATGAAAAACAGGTATGCCTCCGATTTAAAAAAAATCAGATCAGGGAGCTTTTTTAAGCTTTTGACATGATCCACATTCAGGACTCACTCGATAGCTGGAAACAGATTTCGCCAACGCGTCTTTGAATGATAGAGAAGCTGTTTATACTCAACCTCGGCTGTGTCAGAGAGTTCTTTAAGAACTTTTTAGACTGTAGCCTTTATTATTCCCAATTTTATTTGGGGTCGGCTTGTTTAAGTGGCAAAAACTTTTTTTTTGATGTTGTTGAATCAACATCTACTGGCAATCAATCACATGCGTGGTGCAGTGCGTTATTGATAATGTGCGCAGAGCATCCCACACCAACTATTTTCGAATTTAGATTTTGTTTTAACTTATGGAATTATAAAACATTGTTGGTTCCATGGCGCTCTATTCCACCGAAGTTCGTATTACAATTATCTCCAGAAAATGCAACGTATTTAGTTAAAAGATCATGCTGTTGAAGTTGCTTTCTTATAAGCTCAGTAATTATCTCAGATCTGTCATTTCATTTCGATTTGGTTTTCTGGTGGTTTTAAAAGTTCAATCTAAAGGAGAACTAGATTATCTGTTGGCAACACTGTTCGCGGTTTTACCGTAGTGTGTGCGCTTCGGGCGGTTTAGCGGTTTGGCGGTTGAACCACTGGCTGGAAAAAGCCGTAGTGCGGCCTCAGCCTAAGGCCGAGGCCGCACTACGGCTAAACCGCCGCGGGTTTTAACAGCCTGCTTTTGTGACAAAAGGAAATGTATGGAAGCGGCCACACTGGCGGTTTTTTACCGCGACTGATTTTAAAACCGCGACAACCGCGGGCGGTTCTGTACAGTGTTGCCAGAAGGTTACTTTTGTAACGTTTCAGGTGATTTTTCATCTCTTGGTTACTTTTAAGGCCGAGGCCGCACTACGGCTAAACCGCCGCGGTTTTTAACAGCCTGATTTTGTGACAAAAGGAAATGTATGGAAGCGGCCACACTGGCGGTTTTTTACCGCGACTGATTTTAAAACCGCGACAACCGCGGGTGGTTCTGTCCAGTGTTGCCAGAACTTTACTTTTTAACGTTTCAGGTGATTTTTCATCTCTTGGTTACTTTTAACGTTACACAAATAAGATTTTTTTTAATACACTCCCCTATCTGCCTCTGCCAAAATTGGAATACTTGGTGTCTACATATCGAGCGAAGTCCAGTTCAGATAATTGCATCCTTGCAGATTCCTCCGTAGAGACGTTACTGAACTGAGGGCCCTATACTCGTATTATGCCGCCATAAATCTGTAATGTCGTATTCTAAAGTTTTAGGATTTTCATAAAAAAAATTAAGAAATTCTTAAATAAATTCTTATATAATAAGCATTGAGCTAGAGATAGGGCCATCTCAAAAATTTTGAAACCAGGACAACAAGCGTAAAATCCCCGGATATTTGCGGTCATAATCCGAACACTTTTATATTTTTTTATTTTATTTAGTCAAAATAAAAAGAATACTTAGTTCAATTAGTCGAAATAGTTATTTTCTTTATTTTCATAGGTATTCAGTTTAATTAAATTTAGTTATTTTTCATCGAAATCAGTGATAGAAAAGTAAAATCTCACAGTTGTGAAAATGCTTTTCGAACAGTAGTATATTTTTCACAACCTTCTTTTTTAAACCAGACTAATTTGACAAAAATATCTTTAAGTTGAAACTCATAAGATATCATTCCAGTATTCAAGCTCTAAGTTTTTTAGTCTTATCTTCTTCTTATATATAAAAATCAATCGCTGTTCGTTAGTCTCGCTAAAACTCGAGAACGGCTGGGCCGATTTCACTGATTTTGGTGTTTAAATGTTTGTCGTAGTCCAGGAAAGGTTTAAACGATAAAAAATGGAAATAACTTGAAAATTCAAATGTCACGTGTACGAAGTAGCGGGCACAGCTAGTAACAAATAAAAAAAATATCTGCTTAAAGTTTTCATCAGCAGTCATTAAGTTTTTTTTGTGTGTTCATGTTCTTGATTTAGAATATGTACTCTGAACATTCAATGGCAAGAAACTTTCTCTATTTCGATCATCCAAGCTTTTTGAAATGGTTGCAAGTAGGTATCCTTCTGGTTTTAAATACTGAATTATATTTTTTTTCTAATGCTTTTATTTTTGAGTAAATGATGTGCATAATTGAATGCATGAAAAACAGGTATGCCTCCAATTTAAAAAAAAATGATGAAATAATCCACATACAGGACTCACTCGATAGCTGGAAACAGATTTCGCCCACGCGTCTTTGAATGATACAGAAGCTGTTTATACTCAACCTTGACTGTGTCAGAGAGTTCTTTAAGAACTTTTTAGACTGTAGCCTTTATTATTCCCAATTTTATTTGGGGTCGGCTTGTTTAAGTGGCAAAGTTGAAGTTGCTTCCTATAAGCTCAGTAATTATCTCAGATCTGTCATTTCATTTCGATTTGGTTTTCTGGTGGTTTTAAAAGTTCAATCTAAAGGAGAGCTAGTTTATCTGTTGGCAACACTGTTCGCGGTTTTACCGTAGTGTTTGCGCTTCGGGCGGTTTTGCGGTTTAACCGCTGGCTGGAAAAACCCAGTGCGGCCTCAGCCTAAGTCCATTTGACAGCAGATCTACCTCAGAACTTGGCACAAAATGGCGTCGCCGGTCACGAATTGACAAGTACATGACGTAACTCAAAAGTGTTGCCAATTAAAACTTGACGCTGGCAAATGCACAGAAGTGCGAGCCAAGTTCTCCTGCCAAATGGGGAGAAAAAAAAAAAAAAGTGTTGCCAATATTAGTGCTCACTAAACTATGTTTATCTCTCTTTTCACACCAAGGTAAACATTGTAAATAAGCAGGTTGCGCAGGTGTCAGGCATGTGCCCATAAAAACAAGGACAGAGGTCTTCAACAACTTCCTTTAATCCTCAAGATTACAGGTCGCTTTGAGAGTATATTTATGACGAAATAGATACAGTTTAGCACTTATATTTATTAATATTAACAAAGGAAGAAATATTCTATACGCACAGGAAGATGGCCGGCGAGCAAGAGAAAGAGACAAAGAGTAGAGTTTACATAGACAAGACATCACAGATTATACACATGTAGAACATAATACCATCTCAACACTTCCCCTTATTATGTTCCATACATGGTCATTCATCAAAAGATATATTACAAACATAAACATGCATGACCGTGCTAGGCAAAATAACTTCACAACATTGACAAACAACATGTCTACATGCTTTTCATTCAATCACAGCAATAATAATAATTATACATAGAACAGCTCTACTATTTATAATTTAATATTGCCTTTACAAATTTACAATGTTTAATAGCGCTTAATGGTTTTGTAAGTACATCTGCTATCATCTGATCAGTCGACAAATATTTCACTTTAGCAAACCCATTTTGAATCAAATCTTTTACAAAATGATATCTTAAATCTATGTGTTTCGTTCTTTTATGGCAGTATTCCCTAGCTTCCAGTAATTTGTGAGCACTTTGGTTATCATTAAACAATACAATTTCTAACTTCTTATCCAAAATTTCAGATATAAAACTTTTAATGAAACATAAATCTTTCACTGCTTCTGTTATTGCTAAGTACTCACTTTCAGTACTAGAAAGCGCTATACATTTTTGCTTACGAGACTCCCAATTGACTTTATTATTGCCTAGTTTAATCACAAAGCCAGTATAAGATTTCCTGTCTACCACATCATTAGCCCAGTCAGCATCTGCAAAAGCAGTTAAGGTTAAATTACAGTTCCTATTAAAACATAGCCTATAATTTATCGTCCCCGCTAAATATCGCAATATACGTTTGGCTGCGAGCCAATGAGACTCATCAAATCCATGAGTAAACTGACTCAGTTGACTGCATGCAAAGCTCAAATCAGGCCTTGTACAAACACATAGGTACATCAAACACCCCAGCAACTCTCTATACCTATGTACATTCTCATCTAGGCATTTACCTTGAGGTTTACATAGTTTATTGCCTAATACCATGGGAGTAGATACTGCCTTACAATCTTTCATTCCAAACCGTGATAACAATCTTTTAATATAGTCAGATTGATCTAAAGTCAGTATACCATTGCGCTTATCATGAGTTACATTCATACCTAAACATGTTTTCAATGAACCCAAATTTTTCACATTAAATTCTCGTTCTAACAATGTAATTAGTTCAGTCTTAGTTGTGGAACTGTTGCTAAATACATAAAAATCATCAACATATAGTGCAATTATAGTTATACATTTCTCACATTTCTTAATGTATACACATGGTTCACATTTGCTTTGTGTAAAGCTATTAGTATTTAACAATTGATGTACTTTTAAATTCCACATCCTACTTGCTTGTTTTAAGCCATATATACTCTTTAACAATAAACACACTTTACTATTATCGGCACTGAAACCTTCAGGCTGTTCCATAAAAATATGTTCATCCAAGTCACTATTTAAAAACGCGGTTTCTACATCTAAGTGATCTATATTCATATTCAAGTCATTTGCTAATGCAAATAAAATTCTCATAGTACTGTGGCGGACGACAGGTGAGAATGTATCATTGTAGTCTACACCTTGCTGTTGTGAAAATTCGCGCGCTACCAAACGCGCCCTGTATCTGTCCTTACCTGTATTATCCTGCTTTGTTTTATACACCCATTTACATTTTACTATATTATGGGCCTTAGGTCGGTCTACAAGCTTCCATACTCCATTTTTAATAAGAGCATTATACTCTTTTTGCATGGCAGCTTGCCACTCCTCATTGCTAGATGAAGACATAGCTTCTTCATAGCTCATAGGGTCAGACTCTCCCTGAACTAACAAAGACATATCATAATCGCTATACCTGACTGGCTGTATACCACGGGTGCTTCTCATGGGTCGCCCAGTGATGGTCACTGAACCTTCATGACTAGTCACGGTTTCTTCCCCTGTAGGAGACCACCCAACAGGCTGCGATGATGTGTCATTTACACCAGCAATGGCGATCGGACTCTCTGAATTGAATGCTTCATCACCGGTTGTGTACTCCAACTCGGGAGCTGAAACCACTGTTACATTTTGATCAGAAAAACTGTCATTATCTATTATCTCATTCATGGATAACTTATTATTATCAGAATATATATCATTACAATTATTAGCATTATTATTTTCATTTAAAATATTCATATTATCATTTCCACTATGATTATCCATACTACTATTCCTTATATTAATGTCAGACTGATCATTTAAATAAGACTTATAGTCATATTCATAAAAATTTAAACTATTTGCTCTGTGCTCAACAGACTTTAAAAATTCAGTCTCTAAAAAAACCACATTCCTTGCATAAAATATCTTGTGGGGTACTAAAGGGTCGACAAGCCTATATCCTTTGGTAGTGTCACTATAACCTACAAAGATGCATTTCTTAGATTTAGCATCAAGTTTCTTTTGCTTCTGGTCAGGTATAAGTGCATAAGCGATGCAGCCAAAAACACGGAGATGACTAAGTTCAATTTTTGAACCGGTCCATATCTCCTCAGGCATCTGTCCTGCCACAGCAACAGAGGGGCATCTATTTTTCAGATAGACTGCGGTCATAACCGCTTCTCCCCAATAGCGCTGGCAGAGACCAGATTGCTGCAGCATACAACGAGCTTTCTCCATCAGAGTTCTGTTAAGCCTCTCTGAAACACCATTCTGTTGAGGGGAAAATGGGACCGTCACCTGATGAACAATTCCCTCACGCGCCAAGTATGTCGCAAACTTATTATTACAATACTCGCCCCCACCATCAGACCTTAGACACTTCAAGGAGAAGCCAGATTGTTTCTCAACTAGTACCTTAAATTGAATAAAAACTGACATTACCTCAGATTTATTCCGCAACAGGTATCCCCAGCTCTTTCTACTGTAGTCATCAGTAAATGTCAATAAGTATCGAGCACCACCCCAACTGCAGCAGCTTACGGGACCATTCACATCACTGTGGACCAGCTCAAGCGGATGGGTAGCACGTTTCGCACCAGAAGGAAATGGTTTAGCTACCTGCTTCCCCTCAAGGCATGCTACACAATTCTTCATCTTATTTTCACAGTTCTCACTGTCCTGAAATTTAAGATTATTAGCCTTCCGCAGAGCACACATACTAGAATAGTTTAAATGCCCAAGCCTCTCATGCCAGATAGATGCTGGCAATGCTGCGACCATCGCACTCTCTCTTCCCTGCACATCCTTTGGGGAAGGTGTAGAATGCTCCGCTTGCAAGACCCTATTGACAACCTTATCTAGCTTATAGATACCATTTACATCACTAGCACAACCTAGGCTATCCCCAATTATTTTACAAGCCTTATAAAAGTGACACCCTACCTTGTCGAACACCACAGTAAAACCTTCCTTAGTAAGTTTACTGACAGATATAAGATTCGTGGATAAATCTGGGACTAGCATAGTTTCAGCAACCGTACAATCATTATTATTAAATGAAAACTTAACTTTACCTGAGCCAATACTACATAATCTATCATTATTTGCTATACACACATTTGTTTTGCTAGGCTTGAAGTCTATTAAATGCGTTTTATTGTTTGTCATGTGTGCGGTACAGCCACTATCAACAATCCAATCATTTGAAATAATTAAAGCGGCTTCGGTTGTTATAAAAGTTTTTTCAAAATTTTCACACTTTTTGTCACGCTTTAATTTAAAACACTTAGCCTTCACATGCCCTGACTTTTTACAATAATGACATATTATTTTACTTTTAGTTTTAGCAATATAAGCTGCATTATTTGTATCACTATGCACTTTTCGAAATTCTTCCTGTAATAATCGTGTTCGAACGAGCTCAGTAGTAAGGTTCCCGCTAATACATGCTGTCTCCAGGTTGGATACGAGGACATCATACTCAGTTGGTAAACCGCTTAACAATATTTCGGCAACTTCTGCATCTTCAATAATCTTGCCAATATCTCCCAACTGCTGTACAAGTGTCATTACTCCATTTATGTACTCACTCATTGATGCAAACTTGCTGAATTCCGTTTGATGTAGTTGGCGTGAGAGCAGCACACGCCGATAGAGACCTTTGTCTTCAAAAATGTTTGCTAATTTGCTCCACGCAGCTTTCGCTGTTGTGGCTTCTCTCACGTACTGATATAGCGAAGCTTGTAAGCACATGCAAATACGAGCGAGTGCACGTTGATCCCTGATAGGATCCGTATCCTGGCCTTCCACGCAACCCCACAAGCCATCCAATGTTAGTGCCATGCGCATTATAAATTTCCAATTTGTATAATTCGTCACGCCTTCTAATTTTTCAACATTATACGAAGCGTTGCTTCCTTGACTCACTTGACGATGACTTGAAGAATCCTCCATTGTCATGTTTTCGCGAATGGGTATTTATTTCGCCTGACAAAATATTATGATAACGCGTTAGCGTATGATTTAAATTCTCAATCCTGGCGCACATAACCTGTAAATAAGCAGGTTGCGCAGGTGTCAGGCATGTGCCCATAAAAACAAGGACAGAGGTCTTCAACAACTTCCTTTAATCCTCAAGATTACAGGTCGCTTTGAGAGTATATTTATGACGAAATAGATACAGTTTAGCACTTATATTTATTAATATTAACAAAGGAAGAAATATTCTATACGCACAGGAAGATGGCCGGCGAGCAAGAGAAAGAGACAAAGAGTAGAGTTTACATAGACAAGACATCACAGATTATACACATGTAGAACATAATACCATCTCAACAAACATATGCTATAAAGAGATATAATGCTTTTTTGTTTAAATGTCGATCTTATATATTTTTTTTTCTTTAAAAAGACAACTCCCGCATTAGGAATAATCATCCTGTCGCGGGGGAATTTACAGACATATATGAAACGAGATTAACACCCAGACTCAGAACAACAATTTATGGATCACACAAAGTGTTGTCCCGTGTAGGATTTAAATCCAGAACACTTGGCGAATTGGCAAGCGGCGTGGCGACCGCCTAAACCACTAGGCCAACCGTGCAGTCTATATGTTTGTTTAATGTATTGTTCGTATAGTAAAATAGGGCCTCTCCTTATAATATTTCCTCATTGGTGATCACAGACCACAAAGGTTGTATACTCTTGTATACTCTGTAGTTCTGTACAACGTACAATGTCGGTCAATGGTTGTTATTGTGGTACCATAATTTTCCAATGATTTTTGTAACTAAGGGGTCGTATTTGCGGAGAAATATGAGGAAGCATAGTATTAATACCTCATAAATTGGAATGGCCTGCAAACCCATTTTGCAACTGTTTTATTTACGTTTATAATTCCTATTAAAATATTCGGGAGCCTTAATAATGGGTAGAACAGAGGTTGCGTTTGCCATGTTTTTAGTTTATTTTGTAACAACTACTGAATCTTCGCGAGTTACTGTATATCAAGGGGATACATTGCCTCACCACGGTCGCTGTGAACCAATTACTATTGAGATTTGTCAAAACATAAGATATAATCAAACCATTTTCCCGAATATACTTAATCACGTTAATCAAGAAGATGCAGGACCTGAAATACATCAGCTTACACCTTTCATTAAAGTTAATTGTTCGCCAGATCTGAGATTTTTCCTGTGTTCAGTATACGCACCTGTATGTACAATTTTAGACAAAGCCATACCTCCCTGCAGACATTTGTGCGTTTCGGCCAGACAAAATTGTGATGAGCTCATGAACAGATTTGGGCTTCATTGGCCCGAAAATTTAGAATGTTCTAAGTTTCCAGTGGCAACTAAAAATGTGATATGTGTAGGTGATAACAATATAACTCACGAATCTCGCAACCATAGTGAAACTAAACTGCCGAAAGTGGATTTTAAGAACAACAATGAAAGAGATCCTAGTAAACTCCATGGTGCTAAAGATTACGGATTTGTGTGTCCAGTTCAATTCAAAGTCCCCAAAAATTTGGACCTTGAGTACTCTCTTAAAGTAGGGGATAAAATAGAGAAAGACTGTGGGGCACCGTGCAGTGGAATGTTCTTTACTCAAGATGAAAAGAGGTTTGCAAGGTTGTGGATAGGTATCTGGGCAACATTGTGTACTGTCAGTTGTTTATTTACAGTTTTAACATTTCTAATTGATACCGATAGATTTAGGTATCCTGAGAGGCCCATAATATTCCTGTCGGTATGTTACCTAATGGTAGCCGCAGCATATGTGATGGGTTGGAGTGCTGGTGATAGTGTAAGTTGTCAAGGACCTTTTCCAACAACAATCAGTGGTACAAGATTACCTAACATATCAGTGATAACACAAGGTACAAAACATGAACCATGCACAATACTCTTCATGGTTGTATATTTCTTCAGCATGGCATCAAGTATTTGGTGGGTGATTCTGACACTTACTTGGTTTTTGGCAGCTGGTCTCAAGTGGGGTCATGAAGCCATTGAAGCTAATTCACAATATTTTCATTTAGCGGCATGGGCTGTGCCTGCCATTAAAACAATATCAATATTAGCTATGGGAAAAGTTGATGGTAAGTAAGCACAAGAGAAAAATTCTTATCCTTGCAATAGTCTACCTTCATTTACATACTTAAAAATTTTAAAGTAATTCTGTCTGTTACACTTTGTCAGCTACACTGCTGAATCGATGTGGACGGAGTTAGGTATAGAGATAGATTTTATTTATTAAGACCTTAGAGAGGACACTGGATAATATATATATAATATAATATATATAATATAATATAATAATAATATATATAATAGGATATAAAAATAAACTTACATTTTTTTATCATATTTGTTTTTAAAGAGTCATAAATATGCAGTAGTGTAATTTTTGATCTTTTTAATAATACTCTTATTTATTTTTCAGGAGATGTCATGTCTGGTGTGTGTTATGTTGGATTATGGGATGCAGAAGCCCTTCGAGGATTTGTTTTAGCACCACTATGTGTCTACTTGGTCCTTGGAACTATATTTCTACTAGCAGGTTTTGTATCACTATTTCGTATAAGAACTGTGATGAAACATGATGGTACAAAAACTGACAAATTAGAAAAGTTAATGATTCGTATTGGTGTATTTGGTGTTTTATATACTGTCCCTGCTTTAATAGTCATTGCATGTTTATTCTATGAGCAGGCAAATTATGATAATTGGATGGTGACATGGCACCGTGACATGTGCACTTCACCTCTTTACTCCATACCATGTCCTTTCACACGCAGAGACACAGAGCGTCCCAAATTTGAAATGTTTATGATAAAATATCTTATGACTATGATAGTGGGTATAACTTCTAGCTTCTGGATTTGGTCAGGAAAGACTTTGGTGTCTTGGCGCCAATTTTTTGATAAAATAAAAGGTCGTCGAGTTGAAGCATATGTTTAAAATTACTTTAGGAAATCTAATAATTTACAATTTTAGTTCAGTATGTTTATGAGCATAATGTGAGCCATATAAGTATTTATTTTAAGCCAGTGATGTAGAATATTTTTTCCAGCAATGTAAGTTGGCAAATCAAATTTTTTTCCTGTAATTTCTCATAATAAATGCTCAAAATGTTTGATTCAAAGTTTGGATGAAATGCTTACATCATGTTCAAATATTTGTTCAGAGTTTGGGTGTTCTCTATACATAAGATGTATGTTTAAAAAAAAGTATTTTATCAGTTTATTTACTTTTATAGTACTAGCTATGCTTAGTCTCAAGCAAGTGAAACTTGTGGTCAGATGTCCAAAATACATATTAAACATCGTAAATGTTTACATACAGTAAATGTATGTACATATTACAATGTGAAAAATTACGGTACGAGAGTGATTGTTTTGAGATTTTTCAAATATTTCAAGGCACAATTTTTTTGTATACAAACTGGCTTTCTAACACACAAACATTACATTCTTCACATTTTAAACATATAAACGAAAAATAAATCTTAGATATGCAGCACATTTTGTTAAATATTTTGCCATCAAGAACAAAAAATAATTTAGAAAATGATAGCTACTCTTTTTTGTCTAACAACCTATTTTTTTATTAAATTTTTGTCTTTACACATTTAATCTTCCTATCATCATCTCAGTCATTATTAGTAATAAAGAAAAAGAAAATATGTAATTTATTTATGTTAATAACTGAATCTCAAGTCGAGCCCAGAGCCCCAGACTGTAGGCAATGCCATTAATGTATTTAGACCTAAGATTCTAAGGCATCTATGTACAAATGTTTAATGCTCATTATGGCAGTGTTATGAGTTTTTTCAATACTACTGAAATTCAAAATAAGGCTGATCATGTAAATATTTTTTCTCATTTAAAATAAACTTAAGGTTATTTTTTCTATTTTTTGTAATTAATTTTAAGAAATCAAATCGATTAAAATGTCAAATCATTGTATTTTTAATTGTTCGTTTTTTAATTTTATTTTTTGTACTTTTGATTTGTAATAATTATTAATGAATACACATTTCCGATAGTTTTTGGCGGTGTTATTAGAGCAACGACTTTCACACGTGGCAGGTTGCTTTAACCGTAGCAAGACTCATACTAGGTACATGAATACCTTATTTAAAGAGAATAATAAAGGAACTGATAATAGAACCACTGCAACACATAGGTATGCACCTCATAAATCACAAGTGCATTGGCGTCCTTTGAAACCTCTCCCTACATTTGCAGTGAATGAAAGTGTACCTGTATGTGTGTAATATAACGGATAATAAGGTGTAGATAGGTACCTACCTAGATATAATTATGATCAAAAGTAATTTGTAAAATGGTCAATGGAATGACAAAACAAGAATGAGACATGTCTTAACTTTCCAATCGGCACCATTGACAGACGACGATGTTTTAGCCGTTTTGCGCATTTTACTCATGGTAAAGAAACAGCCTTCAGCTTAACCAGCAATGACTCCAAACCTTTTTTTTTTGTTTTCTTTGGTCGACTTCGTTCTCAGTCTCAAGTCTCTTAGTAAAAAAAAATTGGAAACCCTATTATTATTTTTTAAAGGAGTAACAATGGAGTTTCTTGCCAGATTCTTCTCCATGAAGGGTAGGCTGCACTTGGAATTAGCGACTATTAGAATCTCTCGATTTTTAAATATTAAATATTGACTATCATAAGTGCCTGTAAAATAAGTGCCTATTTGAATAAAATCTTTTTGAGTTTGAGCTTCTGGCAACACTGGTCTACCACCGGCCAAATCCTTGTCCTACTGAAATCAAATACGCCAACGCCCATACACGTTCCAATCGGAATGACCCAATCAGCATGATCAAGCCAAAAGAATTGAAATTTGATTAAGTCATCAAGTTTAACTGTCAGACCTATCCACGATCACTTCTAACATCTTCTTTCCCATCGGCAGCGTCATGCCGATTGGACGAAAGGCAGTATTCTGTATGGCCACCATTAAGTAGATTTAATTGCCCAAAATTGCTATGAAAGAAAGAAAACTTATAATCATAAACACGGTCGGCGGTGGCGGTTTGCCCGCGCCGCGTCTTCCACAATCCACGCTTCGCGTCCGTCACAGATAAGGTAGCCATACACTATGCTTCCTATCGTCCAATTGGCATAACGATTCAGGCTTGATCCAATTCGCAGTTCGTCCATATACACCACACACGATCGGTTTAAACTTTCCGATCGGCAGCGACGTTCAGCTGAAGCTATGGCCTCACCAGTGACAGACGACGATTTTTTAGCCGTATTGGGAATTTTACTCATGGTAAAGAAACAAAAAAAAAGTTCGACAGTATTTTGCGACATGTTAAATGAGCGCGTGCGTCTTACATCGACGAAATTCTTGTCCTACTGAAATCAAATACGCCGACCCCCATACACTTTCCAATCAGAATGATCCAGTCAGCATAATCAAGCCAAAGAATTGAAATTTGATTATGCCATCAAGTTGAACTGCCATGCCAATCCACGCCCACACACGATCAATTTTAACTGATCCAATCGGCAGCGCCATGCCGATTGGACGATAGGCAGTATGGTGTATGGCCAGCATTACTGCGATATCGCAGATAGGTATACAGACAAAACAATAATATACGCAAATTGTATCAGTCAGTAAAGGTATAAAAAAATTACTGCAAGTATACACACAAACCTGCAAACACAACATGACTGCACGTTTGGTCTAGTGGTTTAACGGTCACCACGCCGTTTCCTACTTCGCCAAGTGTCGTGGGTTCAGATCCCACGTAGGACAACACTTTGTGTGATCCACCAATTGTTGTTCTGAGTCTGGGTGTTCTTTGTGTCCGTTTCATGTATGTTTGTAAAGTCCCCCGCGACACAGGATTTATTCCTAGTGCGGGAGTTGCCTTTTTAAAAACAAAACCACGTTTTATTTAACTTACACAAATTGTATCAATTCATATTCGGTCAAGCTTACGTGGCACTTTCGAGAGTTACTAATTAATTAATGTTGACTTTGGAAGCAATATAGCGGGTAAGTAGGGTAGCGCATTTACCATTCAGGCGTCCAGACTTGTCCAAAATTGTAACATCAAAGCCGCCGAGAAAAACCCATAGAGACAGGAAGTGGGCTTTGAGAAAAACTGTAGCTAAAGCCCAAAGAAAAAGAGGAAGACTACCTACAAAAATAAGAAAAGCTCTTAAGACAGAGAGTACTTAAGTAAAAAGTTATAATAACTATGTAATACCAATTCGGTTAATTTATTCAGTCTCTAGGTAAGTGCCTACTTAAGAGACTTTTTGTCTTACGTTACATTATAATATTGTATTGTCACGCTGTATACATATGCTTGCAAATAATTCAACAAAATTGGTTGAAGATATCTGCTTCAAAGCTGAGTTGCACGATTCCACCCGAACATACAAGCATACATACATTGCAAGTTAATAGTTTGTAATTATAAAAAAAAAAAAACCGACTTCCAAAAACATCCAACGAAAACTCTCTGTCAAAAAACACTTAAAAGCGTAAAATAAACTGGTTCTTCATAAAGCCAAGTGACTATCGCTTAGACTTTTGTAATTGTTCGTTTGTATTCTTTTTGGCTTAGCACCGACTTCAAACAGATTTTAGGTACCTAGCACCCATTATAATACTACTATTTAAATGAATAAAGAATTAGGTATAGGCAATTTATGAAGAACCAGTTTATTTTACGCTTTTAAGTGTTTTTTGACAGAGAGTTTTTGTTGGATGTTTTTGGAAGTCGGTTTTTTTTTTTTATAAAAAGTTTTTATTTTACAGTTTTTAGTGCAAACAATCGTAGGTAAGTAGTAAGTTGAATTATTTCATCAAATTTCATCATCAACAATACAAATTAAGGTACGTGTAATATTAAAATCATCCTCTAATCCCTAACTGTTGAAGAGTTTAATCTTCTATCATCAGCTCACCTAAATAGCTTGAAAGTATACGACTGAAGGTCTTTAGATACGTATGAAATTGAAAGAATTATTCTCCAACTCCTAACCGTTGAGGAGTTGTACCTTCCACCTTCCATCATCAGCTTACCTAAATAATTTGTAAGAATACGACTAAAGGTAACTTATATACATATGATATTTAAAGATTTATCCTCCAACTCCTAACCGTTAAGGAGTGCTACCTTACATCATCAGCTCATCATCATAAAATGATGACTACCAGACGCAAATACCGGTGTAACTTCAGAAAATGTACGAAAAACATAGTATGTGCCTATAAAAAATGAGGGTTTCCCTCGATTTCCCTGGGATCCCATCATCAGATCCTGATATGCTGGCAATGGGACCACCACGGAAGCATACCCTGTCGAATACAAAAAAAAATTTCAAAATCGGTCCACAACTGACGGAGTAATCAGGTAACATACATAAAAAAAAAAAAAAAAAAAAATACATACAGTGGAACATAGAACCTCCTCCTTTTTGGAAGTCGGTTAATAAAAATGTATCGCTCGTGAGATACTGTAAATTGTTTCCTTGCAAGCAGAGCAGTGGTGGATTTACCACTAGGCTGAGTAGGCTGGAGCCTAGGGCGGCGAATTTTAGGGGGCGGCAAATTTTGACGAATTTTTTTTTATACAGAAATAATAATGATTATATTACAAACGGAAAAAAAAGTCTTAACAATTTAATAAAAGAGACACTGTATTATGCAGTGTACCAAATACTCTCAACTTTAATACTATTTTAAAAATTACTAAACGCTTTGTAAAAAAAATCTTTGAAATTAAAAGATTGGTATCAAAATTGAAACTCTAGGTTATTAAGGGTTAAGGGTTTTTAAAACATCTCCATAGCAGTTTAATATTACAATTAAAATGACTAATTTTGACTAACTTCCTGGTCCTTAATCACTATTGAGGGCGGCATGAGGTCCTAGAATGCACCGCACCGCCAGTTTCACCGGGCGGCGAAGAATTAAGTTCGAATAGACATTTTCATACCTGGTCCTTTTCGCCGCCTCTTTCTGCGCGATATCATCTTCGCAGAAGGAGGGAAAACATCTACCGCTACCGACCATGGTGCGGACCATGGTGAGTACCACAGTTGGCAGCGAGAGTTGTTCTCCGATAACTGCATTGATTATTCAACGCTGCAATGCCCAAGTACTGGCACACCGAATCGGCTAAATACATCGGACAGGCGGGATTCAACTAACTCCTAGTAACCACGTGCAGATAATTCCCAATGCATCCGTGCTTGGAAAGAACCTGCTTTACCCGGAAAGAATCCCAAATGTATATTTTAGCCAACGCGCACGCCGCATGCGTAGACACGATGTGATGTCCGCGTATCTCTCTGACCAACAATACTCTCCAAGGCTTACAAAGGCGCGCCCTACTCTGGGCGGTCAGAGCTAGCGTCCACACCGGGGTACCGTAGCGTTATCGACCGGAGAATTCCGCGTACAGCCTTCTCACGATGCTCGGTTTACCCAAATTGGGCAAAATTCGGAGAGGAAACCAGCTTTTGAGCAAGCTGTCGAAAGTGCTCGTCAAAGAGCCAACTACATTTTAGGAACGGGCCTTTCAGAGGTCCCAACTCTCCGGCAGCTTGCGGCTCTGTCAACGATTGGATTCGCCGTCAACGTCGTCTATGCTGGTGATCAGCCCTGTTCCGATCTCGTTCAGCGGTCTCTTTCTGGTGCATCCTATCTTCACAAATAGAGGCCACTGCGCCCCAGTCCTTCAATCAGCATTGATTGCTGGTGGGAACAGGTCTCGTCCGATATGGTCGACTTTGTTGTTCAGACGCCCAGTGGAGTCCCAATCAGTAACGCAGTGGTGGTATTGCGCCACCTCCTCGCGTTCGATCTTACTCAGATACTCAACTAAGCAACCATGCCCATCTGCGTCATCTGGTAGGTAATCCGACCGGCCTCCCTGCCTACCTAAGCTTCGAGGTTAGGCAGATAGGCACCAACAATTCATTGACGCCCATTTTGTGGCTGCTCCAGCCACGCGCGCCATTGTGCCAAGGCCTATTAGTGAGCGTTTCAAGCTCGTCCTGGTCTTCCCTGCTCTTACCCCGGCGGGTAGCACGAGTCTGGTCATAGACCTTCGCGTCCATGTCCACCAGGATATCAAAAGGCGGGAAACGAACCAGGACTGTCGCCGCCTCTGATGAGTTGGTGCGGTATCCTCGTACGATCCGAATGGCCGCTACCCGATCTCTTGATTGAGCTTGGCTCGACAGCAGGAGGAGGCCGATAGACGCTTAGCCCATATTGGCGCTCCTCTAGATAGTAACACCGCACTAAAGAACGGGCCTATACTCTTTGCACTGTAGCATGGTGCGGGTGACAGTTACCTGTACGACGTTGACTAGAACATTCTGGTTGGTTTAATTTAATTTACTACAGTTATTAATGATTTGATATATTGCGAATGTGGTACAGCTGAAATATGTACTAAGTCATAATTTGTAAATCGCGGCAACTTTCAAGAGTGAAAATGTTACTGAAACTGTCACCCGCACCATGCTACATGCCAAACAGCATAGATACATTGTTTGGGATTGGACCGGTACGAGGACCGAATTGAACACGATTGAGGCGATATTTTTTGTGACGATAGCAGAAGCAGGCCAGGGTTTGATCTTTAGAACCTGGAAGGAGAGATTGTGGTCACCATATATTAGGAGACCATCAGTAAACCGTAGATTGCTCGAAATCTGTCAGGGTACCAGAAGTTTCCTATCTAAGTTACATCTAGCGCATGTTAATGCACTAGATGTAACTTAGGTACGGGCGATTACGGTGACTGAGACACAACTGAGACTTATTCCCCCTCCCCCTAAACACCGTATAGCATTACTCGGTTCGATTGCGACACACTACCCATGAAAACTCCTGTAGAATGATGGCTTGCAATGGTTTCCACATGTAAAAAAGGTTATTGAATTGCAGAAGTGAGAAGGGGCGGCAAAGTTTTAATAGCCTACTGGCAGCAAATATGTAAATCTGCCACTGAAGCAGGGTGGCGCGCAGTAGTGTAAGCGACTGCTGTGCTTGAGGTGTCGGGCCTCGGTTTCGATTCCCGGATCAGACCAAATCGCACGCTTATTCCATTACTGTCACTATCCAAAAAACGTGATTTTACAGGAGAGCAAAAAAACAGTTTGTCCTCTTGGAATATATGTTATACACAATAAATATGACACAATGCCCTTATTCTAATATATAAATATTATGAGTGTATGTTGTATCTTAAACTTAATAGTAAAATAGAACAAAAATATTTATAAATAATTATGTTTTTTCATATTTTTTTATTTTTTTTATGTATGGCCTGCCATAATGACTCTACTCTGCCTGATGGAAAGCATAAGCAGAATCCAAGAGTGGTGGTCACCATACTCATTGCGAATGCAGACAATGCAGTATGGCGACCCACACCATGGCGGCCTAGTGATGCTTCTGCATCTTTTAGTCTAGTCAACAAGTATGGAACTTGTTGACTAGACTATTTGGACCTCCGGTCTCGCACTCACCAACGAAACACGACAGCACGATCGCTGTCATTTTACGTTGATTTTCTGTGCGAGGGTAGTACCGCCCCGGTCGAGCCGGCCCAACCGTGCTGAAATCAGCGTGGCTCTACTACCTACCATTTATGATATAGTGTCAGCTTTGCTTTAATTAATTTAATTTTTTTTCTGGTAATGTAATTTTGCACCCACATGTTCATAGAAATGTTAATTTTTAATATGTTAATTTATAATTAATATTCTGGTGTTAAAAAATAACGAAAATTATATCCTTACTATATCAACATTGATTTTTATAATACACTATATATATACGTCTATGGTTATCCATCTATATAAATAAAAACGAATGTTGCTTAGCGCATAATTCGAGAATGGCAAGACCAATTCGATCAACTTATTTATTTTTTTGATCCTGAAGGGCCACGGTAGGTTTTAATAATAATAAAAAACATGCGGGTCCACGGGAGGTTCACAGAACGAAGTCTGTCCGGGCAGCTAGTAACAAATAAAAGATGATCGAAGAAGGGCTGATCGACCCTTAGGGAAGCCGTACTGCTGGTCACTAAGCAGATGATGATCTTCTAGATAAAGCAGGAGTTGACAGTTGATAAAGGACTCCATTATTTTCGAGAAGAGGAAAGTTATGGCTATCGCCCTGCAGTTGGACGGATTTGAGCGATTGTCTTTTTTAGGGATCGGGTGGACCAATGCTGCAGAATGACGGGATTACGCCAGGACGGTAGGAGAGCCGAAAAAGACGCGTTAAGACCGGTGCCAACTCTGCGCACATCTTCAACACAATAAGAGGGATTCCATTAGGGCCACTCGAATTATAGATATCAATGGATAAAAGTGCTTAACGCACTGAGCGTTGGTGCAACTGGATATCGAGCATACGGCTCTCGTACCGCGGTATGGTAGACGGCTCCCGTTCCCCGTCATCCAAGGTCAAGTTGGACGCAAAGTGTTTTGCCAGAAGATCGGCTTTGCGTCATAAGCCAACGAATTATTTCTTAAGTGCAGAGGTGGAAAGAAGTGCTTACAGAAATTCTTTCAATAGTCTTGGTAAGAGACCAGAATGACCGAGTTCCCAAAGGAAGAAGCTCAAGGCTATCCCCAATCCTAGCAAGGTGCTCCGACTTCGCCCTTGCAATGTTTTGGCAAGCTTCTTGCTTCCTGTGAGAAATCTTTTTGGAAGATGGACCAATCCAGGGCCGACACTTGCCACCAATAGGGACCACAGAGGGTGGAATGAAAAGTTCCATACCCTGCAGCACAAAATCAGTAACAGAATCAGCAGCGGTGTTGGGATTATCCGTCGAGAAGCAGAACTGTCTCCGAGGGTAGGATCGCATACCATCCCAATCTGCTGACTTGTAGTGCCACACACGACGGCTGCTTCCAACTCGCGGTCGCGGTGAGCATGTGAGAGTCACTGTACTCCAGACAAAGCAATAGTCCTGTGGAGCCAAGTGGGATGCTTACGGGTATGGGACTAATCCCGCCCACACGCCCACCACTGTAACTCCTGTACACCAGGGTCAACAGCGGTGACCCACAAAAACACCGAGTTATGACACTCGGGAAGTCCCAGGAAAAATTTAACTGTCTTGGAACCCGCAACGAAATTAATCAGAAGAAAACTGGAGGAGTTGGAAATATAATAAGTCCACTTCCCTCCTTAGCAAAGCGGGAGACAAAATGGAGTCAAAATAGGCAGACGCCTTTTTCAAACCGGGAAGCACCACGGATAAAAATATTATGGGTCCTAAGTGAGCTATATTGGATTTCTATAGTATGTATGGCAGAATCGCTTAAACGCACGGAAATTCACCGCAGTTGACACAAGATCCCCATAATATACTACCCCAGACGTCATTTGTAAGCTATTTAGCATCATGTTACGTTCATTGTACCAAAGACTACATTCCCAGAGGATATGATGAGCCGACTGTTCACAGCTAGAATCAGGTGACACAATGGTGAATCGACTAATTTAAATGAGTATAGTTTGCTCTTAAAGTTACCGTGGCCTGTAAGAAATTGAGCGACACAGTGATCTACCTCGAGCCATGTCCTTGACAACCGTTCGTGAACAGATGGAAAGAACTGGTAGAGGTGGCGCCCCTTAGATGATTCGTCCCATCGTTGCTGCCATTCATCCAAGAGGTCGTTATAGACATTGGATTTTTGTTGAAACAATCTTATGATTTTACCGCGGTCTCGTATGCCCAAAAAATCGCATTCCATGTTTTGTAGTGTGGAATAGTACATGGCTGCACGTCTTTGCACCTCGAGATCGACCGGAAGAACACCTGCCAATACCGGTAAAGCCTCAGTGCTAACCGTCCTACATGCCTTGCACAAGAAAATCAATGCAGGTCGTTGGCCTTGTAACAGTTTGCGACGGACAGCACCTACAGTCGCCCTATCTGCCCATACAGGAGCACCATAGCAAATAGAACCCAAATAAGTAGCTCCATATATGATCTTTAGTGTATTATATGACAGACCCCATGTCGCAGTTGATATCCTCGTCAGTGCAAAGAAACTCTTTTTAGACTTTTCATTAACTGTTCTAATATGTTCATTATATGAAAAATTTCTTTCTAAAACCAATCCTAAATAACAAACCGAGGTTTTATTTTTAATAGTAACATTTTCAAATTTAATACACGGCGGTGATTTGAGGTTACCTTTCAGAAGTAGCTGGAAGGTTTTGTTTGGTGCAAACGTCAACCGATTACGCCCACCCCACCGAGATATTAGGTCCAAACATTCACCGGCCAGCCTCTCAAGCCCCGTTCTAGTATCCGACTCTATCAATAACAAACCGTCGGCCGCGTACGCATTCAGGGTACATCCGGACGGCGAAGAAAATCGTCGAAGCCTATGTTCCACAAGTATGGTCCTAGCACTGACCCTTGAGGACACCCCATCGTAAGCGCCTTCGACACAGAATGATGCCCAAGTCCCAATTTAGTAGTACCTTGTAAGAAGTACGAGGACATAAGGGAATAAATATTTTTAAAGCAACCTCTTAATTTTAATTTTAGCAATAGCATGGGCCACCACGCATTGTCAAAGGCGCCAGATATATCTAAGAAGATGCCTAAAACGTATTGAAAACTTGACTCGGTGACAGTTTTCCTTACAGATATAACCGCATCAGTTGTCGATTTTCCCAACGTAAAGCCGAATTGTCTATCATGAAATTTAACTCCACCCGGTAGAAGTCGTGGTACTACAAGACGCTCTAAAAGCTTTCCCAGCGATGGTAACAGTGTTATGGGTCGATAGGATTTAGGATCGTCCGGCGGCTTATCGCCGCTTTTTGGTATTATTCGAATATTACCGCACCGCCAAACACTAGGAAATACTCCTTCCGCAATGCAACGTTTAAAAACTGTTAAAACCGTATCACCCGAAAGTTTACAAGCTTCTTTTATCATTTTGTTTGATATTTTATCGTCGCCCGAAGCCTTATTTAGTGGTAATGACCTAACAATACTGAGGAATTCGTCTGAAGATGGTAAGTCAGACATTGGAGACAATGGTGGTTCAATAGCCCACTGCCTAATTTGTCGGTGATAATCCGTGTCATCCTCCGGCCGATCGTCAGGCACAAGTGATTCTAAAAGATATTCTGTGGTTTGTTCTACTCCTGTAGTATAACTATTATTAATTTTGATGTTCTGTACGTATGCAAGGTCGATTGATCTATTTGCTTTAAATTCATGATACAAAGGTGACCAGGGACCCTCTCTATCGAGTTTATCAACAAGTTTACGTATCAAATTTCCCTTTGATTTCTCCACAGCAGCTCTATAATGAGACCTGGCAACTCTAAGAGCAATAAGAGCATTATTGTAAATATCTCCTGTTACGTTACGATTTTTAATGTCATTTAGTTTTTTACGAGCTTTCCGATAGATTCTACGTAATTCGACTAATTTATAATTCCACCAATCACATCTACGAGTGTTAGTGATAGATCCACGGCCGATACAAATATCAGCACAATATGTGAAAGTATCTGATAATATGTTTGCGCTTTCTTCAGCTGATAGACCACTGCGACTGAAGTCTTTGGCATGTACTGCAAAGAGTGAACCAAATAAAGCCCAATTTGCCCCTTTAGTTTTATCCCTAAAATTGTAAGGAGTTCTTTGTGGATATTGTGCAACCATTGGTATGAATTCGTACACGATTAAGCGGTGATCACTACAGGATGCGTCCGGTAGGACACGCCATCCAGATATCGAGACGTCGCCGCGCGTAAGCGTCACGTCAATAGAAGACTCACCCATTGGGGCTGCAAAAAGTTGGTGGTGCATCAGGGGTATTGTGGATAGTAAGATTCATTTCCGCAATAAAATCTTCAACCGCACAGCGACGAGCCATGTCAGCTGCACGCAATTTGCCATACCATAAAGTAGAAGAAGGATTGACATCAGCGCCAATGATAATTTTGTGTCCTATGAGGGACCGCAAGACGAAACGTAAATGATGTAGATGAGGATCAATAGGATGTGAAAATTGAAAATAACAGCTCACGACGTAAACCCTACAGGTAGAGGATGAGATCTCAGCAACGGCGCAGTGTGACGTCATAAGGTTACGCAAAGATGTTACCGTAAAATTAGAACTTGCAACATATATCCCAGCCCTCGACCGGCCATCTAGTTGAACTACATAATTCCGCAATTGAGCGCTTTGATATTGCTCTTGTATAAGGACAATGTCTAACTTTTGTTCCAAAACTAAGCGATCTAATTCTGACGTGGCTATTTGCCACGGGTATGTGGTAACCGTCCGGAGAAGTCAGCAGAAGGTCCAACAATGAACATTTCTGGCCCTCCACATCTGGGACTCGCGTGGGCGTGGTAACCAGTTGACTCAGGCCATATGCCAGGGCGAAGTCGTGAACAGATCTCCCCGCATGATACGCTTTCTTGGGACTGAGCCAGCCAGCCTGGACATCCACTATCAGGCGCGTTGTGTCCTGACCGCGGACGTCCAGAAAGGGCTTCTCCGACGCTAGCACAGTTGGTGCCCTCCTGGGGTAACATGCATGTTTCAACTGCGCCATCATAGGAGGGGTTGGGGGATGGACCTCCGGTATCCACACTCACTCTGTAAAACACAACGCAGGCACTATTTCACACCGGTTCTCTGGCTCTCCCACGGAAAAAGTTAGTAAAAACATTAATATTTTAAATGTAAGTCGACACTAAACGAAACGTGTCAATATAGCCTCAAAATATTTATAAAAATATGTCACTATTATAAAACTAAGTCGACACTAAACGTAAAGTGTCAATATGGCTTTATAATAATTATTTAAGAGGTAACCTTAAATCAAATATGAACTTAAATAAAAAATGACACTTTTGCCTTAATAAAAATCAATTATTTACTAATGACAGCCAAGGGCGTCGCCAAGGGGGGGCAGGTAGGGGCAGCTGCCCCCCCTTTAGAGCTGTGATTTGATGCATATTTGAATTTAAAGAAACATATTGAGCATGGAAAAAATAATGCTAGCTACTCGTATCGATCAATCGATATTCGAAATCAGATCATCCTAACAGATCTACGCTCAGAAATGGTTAATACCATAAGACCATATTTTTTATTACTAACCGTAGGGCAAAAATATTAAATAATAGTTTCAAGTGTTCTCTGTCCAAATGAAACAATGTCCTATACGAAAACAGGTATATCTATATATACCTGTTTTCGTATAGGACATTGTTTCATTCTATTCACTAGCTATCTAGTCCGACAAGAATTATGAACACAATCGTTTTTCTATTGGTATTCTCAACATTTAAGCATAAGACCCGGCAAATGTACTACGCAATTTGTAGGACAACGTGCAGGCCCAGTTTCATCCTGAAATTTTGGGGGGGTCACTAATAATCAATTTAAGTCGAGTAAAGTAGACTTCATTGCACAATACACAATTTTATTACACATATTAAAGACAAATGGATATCTTTTCTTTATTGGTAAATCTATTGGGATGATAATATTTGAGACGTCTGGGACAATCTCTGGTTGAACACTTAGAGGAGGAGGAGGAGAGACGCGAAGGGCGTGTGTGTGTGGGAATATCGAAAAATCAGTCTACCCATAAACCCCGCGGCGGCCTAACTCGGCAATCAAGAGGAGCTTCAGAAGCGCATCAGCGGTTTCTGGAGTACCCCCTGCCGTACCTCACGCGTAAGGTACATCCCGGAGTAACCAGATTTACCCCTGGCACAGATCGCTGTTGAGCCTCTCACAGCTCTACGCAGTTAGACGACATCCCCCGGCCGCATGCCGAAGTGTCACCGGTCTCGAGTCGTTTGCAGTTACTACATCTCCTCTGGATGTGGCCACAACGACTCTTAACCGACGATTGGGGAGCTGGCGGCTTCTACCGCGCCCCCTTCGTCGCCTCTTTCGAGCGGGATTGGTCCTTTCCCGATCCCGCTCTGCGGACTCCTTCTAGAGCATAACGTCTCCACAGACTCCACTCGGCCTCCCATCCATCACTACTCGCCAGCATTGCCGCGATCAATGCTGGTGACAGGTTTCGTCCGCAGTGGTGGCTATGTGCCGTAACCTCACGTCCGATTCTGTTCAGATATTCACCGAAGCAACTGTGCCCGGTGATTGAATCGTTAGGTGACACAGTCAGTTCTCTCTATCCAAGCTTCGAAGCTCGTCAAAACGGCTCCGACAGCGCGTTGGCTAGCACAAACCTGGGTGTCGAGCTGTGCCCGCCAAGCCCGTTGGGCTTACTTATGTGCGTTCTGAGGAACCATTTCGGGCTCATGATCCGGCACTGTCTTCACCATTCCGACCGACAGAACGAATTTCATCGTAGACCATTGTGACCATGACGGTCAGAATGTCGAATGGTGGAGATCGCGCCAGCATCGTCGCCGCCTCGTACGAGATCGTACGGTAGCCCCATCAACCGCTGCAGACTCGCGAGTTGAGACTTACATCGGGAGGAACTCGACGGTGCCCGTACGTTATATACAACAATGGATCGCACGACGCCCAAATAGAGGCAGCGAACTTCTTCCCGCGGTCCCCCGAGATTGAGAAGCAGACGATGTAGCGCCCCTGCTACCCCTCGTACTCTGGTGACTAGTCGCCCGAAATGCTCTTCGAAGCTCTACCGATTGTCCAGGATGAGGCCTAGGTACATCATGTACTGGCTCACCTGGACTTCAGTGTCATTCACCCGTAGGCATGAGCTGGGTGGTTCCTGGCGATTACGTAAGCCATGGAGGCGCCACCCTCGGGCCCAGCTCACGAGTCTTATCCACGACACTTATCCTTGCTCGGCGAGCAGAAGGACCTCCCCGAAGCGTGACCCTCTAGCCAGTATTGCGGTATCGTCTTCATAGCAGTCGACACTGAGGCCAGAGGGCAGACTAGTGCGAAGGCCCGCATCATATGCGAGGTTCCATAACAATGGACCCAATACAGAGCCCTGGGGAACCCCACAACCACAACTCCCTTCTATTTGCCACTCCGTTCCCGTCGACAAACTTCACTGCCCTGTCGCGCAGATAGGCCTCTATGAGGGTACGCGTGATATTCAAGGGCCGCCCTAATCGCGCGCCAGGGAAGGATGCCGAAAGCGTTAATGATATCAAGGCTAACTGTCAACACCACCCCTCCTATCCGAATCCAAATTGGCAGTCCGATAGATCATGGCCAACTCAACACAGGTGCCCGCTGATACGGTCATAGATAACTCTTTCAAAGAGTTTCCCCGACTCGTTCATGCAGGTTGTGACGCAGAGATAGAATCTGCAGCTGCAGCCCTTCCTTATCTTTTGAGGAGCACCAGTCTCGCTTCTTTCTAGCCAAGGGGGAAGATACCGAGACCGAAATACTCAGTGAAAATCTGCCTCAGTTTGTCTCCCAGCACCGACAGAGTGATCACCAGCGCCCGACCTGGAAAATACCATCAGGACCAGGAGCGGTGTTGCAGGAAGCCAGCCGCCATACGGCTCGATCCAGCTCTCCTTCCGATACCTGACACTCGATGAACCAGAATTGCCGGTCCGATTGCGTGGGAGGGTGGATCGGGGGACTGTCCTGGACCCTTGGCCAGAGCGTGTCTGTCTAGCACTCAGAAACTCTGGTCCAGACTAGTATCTAGTGTCATCTGAGTCTTTATGGCAAGGCAGGCCTGAATCTCAACAGCCTTGGAGGGCAAAGTTTTGCTATCCAGATTATTTTACAGTTTTAATTTATAGATGTTAAACAATTCCTATCCTGTGATTTCTTATCTTGATTGAACAATTACGGAAATAGAAGAGAAAAAAACAGGTTCTAGTAGCAGTCGGAAAAAATTACATGTGTATGTGTTGGGGGGGGGGGGGGTCATGTCCCCCTGTGACCCCCCCCCCTCTAGAACCGCGCCTGCTACCGGCCATGGAGCGGATGACGGCCGGTAGCAAGAGATCTCCTCCGATGACTGCAGTGAGGGCCCGATAACTTGCCCCTACCTAGGCCAAAAGCTGGCGACGCCCTTGATGACAGCTCCGACAAACTGGCTTAATCGCTAAAATGACGGTGTTGAATTAAACAATCGTAATTTTTATCACTAACGGCGCGTATTCTTTGGTTTACAGTCAGTTTATCACTGTGCGGGGCGGGATATTTCGTTTAGTGTCGAAAAAGACTCCGGCCATCTAGCGGCTGTTTCTAAAGCTTTTAAGCCAGTGTGAAAATCAATAGTTGTAGTTTCAGGTTTTCCGATAGATGGCACTAATAACTCAATTTTGCTTAATTTTGTATAGTGACAGTATTGGAATAAGCGTGCGAAATGTTTGTATGATCTTCAAATATTTGTTTCGGAGTTTGGGTGTTTTCAGTATGTGTATTTATATCATATGTCTAGTACCCATAATACAAGCTCTGCTTAGCTTGGGACTAGATGGTGTTGTGTGTTAGATGTGCGAAATATTTTTTACTATTTAAAACAAGATTTTTAATAGGTCCTATTGATTTGGTCACTTTAAGATGTTGTTAGGTTAGTAATTACAATTATATTATTTACTGCTTATTAACCGACTTCAAAAAAGGAGGAGATTCTCAATTCGACCGTACGTGTTTTTAGGGTTCCGTGCCAAAGGCAAAAAACGGAACCCTTATAGATTCGTCATGTCTGTCTGTCTGTCCGTCCATATATCACAGCCACTTTTTTCCGAAACTATAAGACATAAAATGTTGAAACTTGGTAAGTAGATGTATTCTGTGAACCGCATTAAGATTTTCACACAAAAAAAAAAAAAAACAATAAATTTTGGGGGTCCCCATACTTACAACTGAAACTCAACATTTTTTTTTTCATCAAACCTATACGTGTGGGATATCTATGGATAGGTCTTCGGAAATAATATTGAGGTTTCCAATATATTTTTTTTCTAAACTGAATAGTTTGCGACAGAGACACTTCCAAAGTGGTAAAATGTGCCCCCCCCCCCGTCCGTATCTTCTAAAATAAGAGCATGATAAATTAAAAAAAATATATCTTGTACAATACCATGCAAACTTCCACTGAAAATTGGTTTGAACGAAATCTAGTAAGTAGTTTTTTTTGATACGTCATAAATCGTAAACTGCAATTTACCTTTCATTCAATCAACACAAATATAAAAAAAATGTTACTTGCTGCTGCGGAACCCTTCATGGACGAGTCCGACTCGCACTTGGCCGCTTTTTTTTTATGTGTGTCGTCGTGTTCGTCGTTTATGAACCGATTTTAATGATTCTTTTTTAATGGAAAGGAGATATCCCAACGGTGGTACCATTATAAGGAAGGACACTAAGATCTGATGATGGCATCCAAGAGAAATCGAGTCGAACCTTGAAGTCGGTTTTATTTTGTTATTTAGCATTATTATTCTTCACTAGTTAAGCAGGTTTACTTTTCTACCTATAAGTGTTGCACTTCTTACTAGAATGTGACTAAATGTGAGTAATACCAATTTGAAAGTAATTTCCAGATTCTTATCAGATATATATAAAGTTAAAAACTGAGACTTCTAAATGAAATTTATTTATACATTTATGTAGAATGCACGATTAGCTTTAAGACTTAAATAACTACTTATTGTAGGCATGGTCTGTAGGCACCCAGCTTAATACTCAGATGTGAGACAAAATTAAGAAAACTAGATAAATCATCAAGATTCCAATTCAATTTACTATATAATAAATGAAGTGAGATAAGCGGAGCACAAACTCACTACAGCCCCTCCTAAACTGCGGGGGAGCGCAGAGGTACTGAATGGTTTGCAAGGCACTTCTTGAGTTGCAGATGTCAATGACTCAATAGGCGGAAGTAGTCACCACTAAGCGACCTTTCCGCTTTTTTGTCGGCCTATACTATAAACTATGAATTTTTATTTTAGATTTCATTTATTTTGTGCTTCCTCCAATCAAAATCCTCTTTCTATACAATACACACTAATGACAAACGATTTTGACTGCACAGATGGCTTAGTGGTTTAAATGGTCGCTCGCCACGCCGCTTTCTACTGCGCTGAGTGTTGTGGGTTCAAACGGGACGACATTTTGTGTGATCCATTGTTGTACTGAGTGTTGAGTCTGGGTGTTGTGTCTGTTTAATGTATGTTTGTAAAAAAGCAACACAGAATTTATTCCTAATGTGTGAGTTATTATAATATTAGTTCAATGACTTCAATATGATTATTGTTGCACAGAGATATAAGTCACTGACACGGAAGATCTGTTTGCTTCAAAGTTAGTTGTTTATTTGTTGAAATACTGTATTAAATTATAACTAGGTATTAGATTATAAAAAATACATTTATTACATAATATAGAAACCTATGTACATAACGATAATTTATAAAAAAAAATAACAATATTTACATACAAGCGTCAAAAAACTCCACATCTTCGCCTACTGGTAGCGTTCCCAAAAGACTGGCAGCATTACCACGTTGAATGGCAATGTTGATTCTCTGTGCTAGAAAAAGGCCGGCCTTCTGGTCGCGAGAAGCGTCAATCAGTTGCTTGGCTAGTTGTTTAAACAAAGCGCGAGCACTCGGACCCCATGAACCTAGCGTCTCTACCCCAAACGGTTCAAAAATGTAATTACCTATTAAGTTTTGTTACTTACGCCGTTTGAGGCTTTCCGCAGAAGCAGCAGCAGCGCCGGCATAAACAGCTGTACTTGGAAGATGAGATGGCGCGAGGGTGTCAACGCAAGTTGCGTCCCACACCAAAGGCTTACCCATCTTCCATGGCAGTAACGACATACCATCTGGTCTCTTGCCATCGTCCCGTACCAGACCATTTGGTTCGCGTACAGCTGGAACGCCGGCGGTAACAAGAGCACGACGGATAATGTCGTTAATATTGGCATGTCGAGATATTCGGCCAGCGCTTCTGCTACAAGAAAGGCCATGATGTCCGAAACTGTTAACAGCTTCTCCACAGTGACAAAAATGCGGAGAAACACAAGGCGCTCCTAAACGAAGGCAAGTGGCAAAGCGAAAAGTAGTATTGTCCAACAAGGTACCTATGTTGGGTGATGGAAGTGCCTGAATCCATAAACCTGATTCCCACTCTCCCACAGCTAACAAACGAGCTCGCTCAGCAAGACTGGTTGATGTATCTAAAAGTATCTTTTGCTTTAAAATACATAACGGTGAGTCCCATTGTCGCTGAGAAAATGGATTAACAGGTAATGCAGTACTGGGACAAGCTATCTGCCAAGCATCTATTGCAATGGCCTTGCATGATACTTCAGAATCAACCAGTGTGTTTGTAAGAATTTTCCTGGTTAACTCTTCTGTGCCATGAACCGAAGACAGAAATGCTGGAAGGCTGACACCTACAATTTTGCGTACTCCAAGACCACCCAAACGAACTGGTAAGGATGCTTGGAGCCAGGCTCGATCGTTTAAAGCCACATTCAAAACTTTACTAAGCGTGTTTTGTATAATTTTATCAACTTTTTCCAAAAGTGATGAATATTTCCAAAGGGGTAATGACCGAAGCGCATGTGTAAAATTAGGTACAAAAAGACAATAACGAATAATAGTAAAAGCCGAATGATTATTGATTTTAAGTAAACGATCAGAAAATTCATCAAAATTTTTAATTTTGTCATCTATGAATGTCTGAAAACCACCTTCCATCGAGATATAATGTATAGAGAAGACGCCACTTACAAGTGCGGTGTTCCATGCAATTGCGGCGATTGCGCCGCACTTCCTTCAGTCGCTTGCTAGCTACACTCTGCTGAAGAGGTGGCTTAAGCGTGTGATTGTTTAAATTTAAAAACGTTCTAAAACTCGTGAAATATGCCATTTTGTGTCTTGAGATATTGCACTTATAATACAAGGAATACGGAGAAAAACAAAGGAATAACTTTTCACCAGTAATTAACTAGATATAATTGTTTTAAAATTAAATACGAACAAAATATTTTAAGACGCCATTGTTGCCTCACTCGACATAGAGTACTTACAGTAAAACATACAGAAGTGATATTTAGGTACAATTAACTGACGTTAAATGCACAACGTATCTAACGTATTTAATTGGATAAGTAAAAATAAAATGTTGTTAAAAATAGCTTCGTTAATAACCCATAACATTTTTTTGTAATAATTATACTCAAAATTATACTTAAAGTATAGTAAAAAAATTTAATATTCGGCTTTTATACTTTATACCTCGATGCATTCTACAAAAAAACTGAAACTGGCAAAGCTATTGACACAGAATATTTACTCAGTGTGAATTTCCTAATAAAGCTTGGCGCTTACTCTATGAAAGCGAATCTTTGCAACAGTTCATTGGCCAAAACGCGTAAGCGCCATGAAAATCACGGCGCTTATGACATTTCGCTCGCGAGGAAACTACAGCTCAAATGCGATAGAGCGCTGCTTGTTAATACTGTTGGATTAGACTACTAATTATTGTTTGGCTGCGCTGCAGCGCTTTTTAGTTATAATTCAAATATAAACGGAACTTAAAATTGGTTTTGAGTGGCTCCTCTAGTACGTACGTAATATCTCGATGCCATCTTCCAAGACTGGAGAACCAAGAAGGCGGAGACCTTTTCTCTAAAACTTTAATGTTAGGTGCCAAGGAATTAAATTTTTGTATAGTCGAGAGTCTGTCTGTATTGTCACAAATAAAAATTTCACATTTGTCCGAGTTGAGGTCTAAGCCAATGGATTTAAATTTATTTTTAATAAAAATTAAATCTTCTAAAACTGTATCTACTTCACCTCCTAAAGTTCCGTCGTCAAGGTACCAAATGTTAAATTTAGATTTTAGCTGCTCTATAATGGGATGTATTGCTAAACTGAAGATAACTGGTCCCAGTGGATCACCCTGTTGACATCCAACGGCAGAGTCTAAAAGATGGTCCTTATACATTAATCTTGTTGGATTTCTATAACATTGCCAAAGAAAATTATAAATTTTAGGAGTTTCAATTTTGGCTTGTGTCAACAAAACATCCCTATTTACAGAATTGAAAGCATTCCTCAGGTCAACCTTCAAGATTACCTCCCCTTTCCCGCTGCCAAGATATGTGGACAGAGCATGTATGGCAGCCTCACAACCACCTTTCGAGCCATCGAGATATAATGTATAGAGAAGACGCCACTCATTAGTGCGGTGTTCCATGCAATTGCGGCGCATGCGCCGCACTTCCTTCAGTCGCTTGCTAGCTACACTCTGATGAAGCGGTGGCTTAAGCGTGTGATTGTTTACATTTAAAAACGTTCTAAAACTCGTGAATTATGCCATTTTGTGTCTTGAGATATTGCACTAATAATACAAGGAATACGGAGAAAAACAAAGGAATAACTTTTCACCAGTAATTAACAAGATATAATTGTTTTAAAATTAAATACGAACAAAATATTTTAAGACGCCATTGTTGCCTCATTCGACATAGAGTACTTAGAGTAAAACATACAGAAGTGATATTTAGGTAGAATTAGCTGACGTTAAATGCACAACGTATTTAACGTATTTAATTGGATAAGGAAAAATAATATGTTGTTAAAAATAGCTTCGTAAATAACCCATAACATTTTTTTTCCAATAATTATATTTAAATTATCATTAAAGTATAATTTAAAAATTGAATATTCGGCTTTTATATTTTATACCTCGATGAATTCTACAAAAAAACTGAAACTGGTAAAGCTATTGAAGTACTATTTACTCAAAGTGAATTTCCTAATAAAGCTTCGTAGGTATAAAGCTATTTATCCGTTCTGCTTTCTTGTTTGGCGCTTACTCTATAAAAGCGAATCTTTGCAACAGTTCGTTGGCCAAAACGCGTAAGCGCCATGAAAATCACGGCGCTTATGACATTTCGCTCGCAAGGAAACTACAGCTCGAATGCGATAGAGCGCTGCTTGTTAATACTGTTGGATTAGACTACTAATTATTGTTTGGCTGCGCTGCAGCGCTTTTTAGTTTTAATTCAAATATAAACGGAACATATAATTGGTTTTGAGTGGCTCCTCTAGTACGTAGTACGTAATATCTCGATGTTTCGAGCCAAAACCAAGTTGCACTGGTTGAAATTTTGCTGCAAGTTCAGTACTGTAATATTTACAACAAATTTTGGCAACTATGCGTCGTAACGTACATCCCACGGCAATCGGACGAATGCCACCATCATTTTTACGCAATGCACATAAATTGGCGCCATATAAAATGTCGATTATGCCTTCGTCCACATTGCCGGAGAGCATAAGGTTCACCAAAGCCGTCAACTCCTTCAAGAGAGCATCGCCAGCCTCTCCAAAAATAAATAAAAAATATCAAGTTTTTCTATCACTGGTTCAAAAGTTATAAGCATTTTCAAATGGTTGATACATATAATTTTTCGAAACTTTTATATGTATACTCGTAGTCTTAAAGCTGCATCAAAGAGACTGAAAAAAATGAACTTATTATATCTTCTAAAACACAGCACATCATACATCAATATTCCTTATAAGTCCATTGCTGGGCATAGACCTCTCCCTCAAACCGAGATCTTCTTCTACTAAATCTTTGACTTGAAATTATGACTTAAATTTGGGAAGAAACAGATCAGCTCTAGTTGTTGAGTTATAAGTATAAACCAGAAATATGATGTAAGACAGTTCAATAGTCTTTATGCGTAACAACAGTTGCAGCAAATCTCACACAACAGTTGCAGTTTAAAATCCAAAAAGATTTAATGCCCAGAGCATTCTCTACCAGTCAACCTTAGGATAGGTGGAGGTAGCCTAATAAGTAATAAATTAAAATATAAACAGTTACAAAAACTTGAACAAATATAATACAAATTTACATCATAAATACACACAAATGTATTTGTACACAATGTTTATATATATATATTTATACAAACACACTCACTTCTATATACAAGGTTACTGGTTAAGTCTACCTATTCCCGTTATGGGTGTGTAGTTTACATTGTTTCTAACTGATTTCACTATGAAACACCCTATCCTAAATCTGAAAAGATTAATCCCTTATACTGTGTAACATGTTCTATTACAATAAAAGAAACTTAATACATAAGTCATAATAACTTAGGGTTTAAAATCATGTAGCTGGCATTCATTTATGCAGAGAAAAGTATGTAAATGTTTTGATACAAATTCCATTGAAATGTAAGGCATTTGTTACCAGCACACCTTTCACCTATCAACATAAATGCAGGTTGTAGTGCATAAAAAGTAAAATACAGTTAAGTAATGTATATAACTTATTTTTACTTCAGAATAAGATTAAATTACATAATTTATAATAAACAATTTCATTCTTAAAATCAAACTCCGTTACACCCATTTAGTACTTTCACACTTGTTCAAAACACCAATTGACTTGCAGCAAGTAGTTTATGCTCTTGTGTATTTACCCCAAATGTGAAGCATAAACACTGAGGCAATAAAGAGCAGAGACATCACTAACACTGGAACTGGACCTCTGTAATGATGTAAAGAATAAACAAATGAGAATTAATGTATTTTGGAACTTATTTGTCTTTATCTATACTTTGTTTTTATTGTATGAGTTAAAATTATTAATTTGTTGTTTAGTTCATTTCAATTTAAAAGGCAAATAGAGCCACAATGAAGACAAAATAATATTTAAAGATCACAACAAATAAATCAATGAACTAATTAAATATGCTAACTGTTTATGTGAAAATACTGATCCTTACACTTTGACGCCTGGAGAATCATCAGTGTAGAATCGCCACATTCCACCTGATCCAGCTCCTGTGCTACGATTTCTAGCAGCAGTGGTTGTAGTTGTAGACTTTCGCTGACGGACTGTGCCACCGCTAGCTGATCGTGGAGCTGTTGTCGCCTTGCTTGGCGATCGACCTCCTGATCCGACAGATGTAGAACTTGGTGATGGAGGCTGCCCGAAACAAAAACAAAATACATGTTAACTATTCATTCAATATTAGTTCTCTTTGGTGTTAAAAAATAACAAAAAAACACATACCATATTCGTCAATGAAATTACTTATTTATTAAAACACGCAAAACAACGACTTAGCGGAGTTGGTTAATGAATTGAAACCTCGGAATTTTATGTAAAGTAGAACACGAAAGACGTGAGTCGTGAACAGCGTTGGCAGCTACCACTTGCAACGCGTACAATTATAATGACACGTTGACATTCAATGTTGCTAGCATTAGGAATTCTAGTCTAGTTAATAATTGTTTGTGTGAAAACTTTGAGAAGCTACCAATAGAAAGAACAATCACAGAAAAGCTTAGAGAATATTTACCTGAAGGAGCAGCCGAACAGGCGGAAAGCGTGATCAGAGTAGAGAGAGAGAGAGAGACTGAGACCCGCCAAATCAGTAATGCGGTATGTTTAGTTCGGTAAATTGCTATGTGCGTCTACCAATCAGAAACTTGAGTGAGAGAGACATACACTACCCAAACTCAGTCTCTCTACTCCGATCACGCTTTCCGCCCGTTCGACTACCCTTAGGTACCTATCTGTATTTCTTATAAATATTTAATTACTTCAAATAACTTTAAAAGGTTTGATTGATCTCATTAAAAGATTTGATTTTTTCATTCGAGGTTGTCACTATCCAGTGTAGAGATAAAACCGCTTTACACGCGTGGCACGCCTCGACAACCCTCCACATACACAAGCGTGTAAACCGGGTGTTTGTCTGGGCTTGCATGACGTTGTGATACCTAGCTTGTTGCCGACCCAAGTCGGTGTCGGTTTTTGAACACAGATCAAAGGAAGCGCGCGCTCGCCGCTTGCGACGCGTTTACACGATGGCGCGAGGTTGGTGCCGCTCAGTGCAGTGTTGCCGGATCTTGTCAGAAGTTACCTCAATTAATTAAAAAAGCTGAATATTAAAGGAAGTAAATATAAATAGATATAAAAAAAATAACTTTCAGTTATTAAATTATTATTATTTATTATTATTATATATTATAATATTAAAATTAAAGATTTGATAAAGAAGACATTCGATAATAATCTTAGTGTAATTTAACTTGACAGAAATGAAATTGTTGTATGCCCACTGGGTGGGACATGTTGATCGCAATGTATACGTAACATCTTAATAATGTACCTACCTATGAACCACAAACTGTGGTTCTTAGATAGGTACATAATTGTTATTGGTTGTTTGGTTGGTGGATTGTTGGTCCACAATAAAGATATATTCAATTGAATTGAATGTAAGATATTTAGTGGCTAAGTGATCACAGTTATATAGTAATTAAAATTATTTTTTCAAAAACCCGCTAGAAAAATCCACCAGCCACAAAAATCTATATTTCGCCACTAAATGAAGGATTCGAACCACCAGTTTTAGTGGAAAATTCACTAAGTTGGCAACACTGCCAACGTGTGAGTTTATGCGAGCGCTTGTAGTTTGTGAGTTTGTGAGCGAATGCCAAGTCCTCGCACGCGTGTAAACGTAACATGAGCGTTAGGCCGAGGCCGTACTACGGCTAAACTGCCGCGGTTTTTAACCGCCTGATTTTGTGACTAAAGGAAACGTATGGAAGCGGCCGCACTGGCGGTTTTTTACCGCGACTAATTTTAAAACCGCGACAACCGCGGGCGGTTCTGTCCAGTGTTGCCAGAAGGTTACTTTTGGCACGTTTCAGGTGATTTTTTATCTCTAGGTTAGGCCGAGGCCGCACTACGGCTGAACCGCTGCGGTTTTTAACCGCCTGATTTTGTGACATAAGGAAATGTATGGAAGCGGCCACACTGGCGGTTTTTTACCGCGACTGATTTTAAAACCGCGACAACCGCGGGCGGTTCTGTCCGGTGTTGCCAGAAGGTTACTTTTGTAACGTCTCAGGTGATTTTTCATCTCTTGGTTACTTTTAACGTTACAAAAATAAGATTTTTTTTTAATACACTCCCCTATCTGCCTCTGCTAAAATTGGAATATTTGGTGTCTACATATCGAGCGAAGTCCACTTCAGATAATTGCATTCTTGCAGATTCCTCCGTAGAGACGTTACTGAACTGAGGGCCCTATACTCGTATTATGCCGCCATAAATCTGTAATGTCGTATTCTAAAGTTTTAGGATTTTCATAAAACTTTAAAGAAATTCTTAAATAAATTCTTATATAATAAGCATTGACCTAGACATAGGGCCATCTCAAAAATTTAGAAACCAGGACAACAAGCGTAAAATCCCCGGATATTTGCGGTCATAATCCGAACACTTTTATATATTTTTATTTTATTTAGTCGAAATAAAAAGAATACATAGTTCAATTAGTCGAATAGTCATTTTATTTATTTTCATAGTTATTCAGTTTAATTAAATTTAGTTATTTTTCATCGAAATCAGTGATAGAAAAGTAAAATCTCACAGTTGTGAAAATGCTTTTCGAACAGTAGTATATTTTTCACAACCTTCTTTTTTAAACCAGACTAATTTGACAAAAATATCTTTAAGTTGAAACTCATAAGATATCATTCCAGTATTCAAGCTCTAAGTTTTTTAGTCTTATCTTCTTATTATACAAAAATCAATTGCTGTTCGTTTGTCTCGCTAAAACTCGAGAAAGGCTGGGCTGATTTAGCTGTTTTTGGTTTTGAAATGTTTGTCGTAGTCCAGGAAAGGTTTAAACTGTAAAAAAATTTAAATAACTTGAAAATCCGAATCTCACGTGTACGAATTAGCGGGCACAGCTACTAACAAATAAAAGAGTATCTGCTTAAAGTTTTCATCAGCAGTCATATAAAGTTTTTTTGTGTTTTCATCTTCTTTATTTAGAATATGTACTCTGAACATTCAATGGCAAGAAACTTTCTCTATTTCGATCATCCAAGCTTTTTAAAATGGTTGTAAGTAGGTATCCTTATGGTTATAAAGACTGAATTATATTTTTTTTCTAATGCTTTTATTTTTGAGTAAATGATGTGCATAATTGAATGCATGAAAAACAGGTATGCCTCCGATTTAAAAAATCAGATCAGGAAGCTTTTTTAAGCTTTTGAAATAATCCACATTCAGGACTCACTCGATAGCTGGAAACAGATTTCGCCAACGCGTCTTTGAATGATAGAGAAGCTGTTTATACTCAACCTCGGCTGTGTCAGAGAGATCTTTAAGAACTTTTTAGACTGTAGCCTTTATTATTCCCAATTTTATTTGGGGTCGGCTTGTTTAAGTGGTAAAAACTTTTTTTTTTGATGTTGTTGAATCAACATCTACTGGCAATCAATCACATGCGTGGTGCAGTGCGTTATTGATAATGTGCGCAGAGCATCCCACACCAACTATTTTCAAATTCAGATTTTGTTTTAACTTATGGAATTATAAAACATTGTTGGTTCCATGGCACTCTATTCCACCGAAGTTCGTATTACAATTATCTCCAGAAAATGCAACACATTTAGTTAAAAGATCATAAAAAATCTTCTTTGTGTAACGTTAGGCTGAGGCCGCACTACGGTTTTTTCCAGCCAGCGGTTAAACCGCCAAACCGCAAAACCGCCCGAAGCGCACACACTACGCGGTAAAACCGCGAACAGTGTTGCCAACAGATAAACTAGCACTCCTTTAGATTGAAGTTTTAAAACCACCAGAAAACCAAATCGAAATGAAATGACAATCTGAGATAATTACTGAGCTTATATGAAAGCAACTTCAACAGCATGATCTTTTAACTAAATGTGTTGCATTTTCTGGAGATAATTGTGATACGAACTTCGGTGGAATAGAGCGCCATGGAACAAACAATGTTTTATAATTCCATAAGTTAAAACAAAATCTGAATTCGAAAATAGTTGGTGTGGGATGCTCCGTTTGCGTGCGTTCAATTAGAAGTACCTGCACTCGGTCGCTAGGAGGGAATTGAGTCCCACCTGCCACCACTGCGACTGCAGTGAGGACTCGGCCCAGCATACGCTGGCGATCTGCCCCGCATGGGCGTCGCAGCTTCGGGCCCTCACTGCAGTCATCGGAGGAGATCTCTCGCTACCGGCCGTCATACGTTTCATGGCCGGTAGCGACAGCAGTTTTACCGCGGTCGCAACCTTCTGCGAAGATGTAATCTCGCAGAAGGAGGTGGCGGAGAAGGCCCGGGAGGATGATATCCACTCGGACCCAATCCGCCGCCGGCGAACCGGGCCGTGGAGGCGCGCCTATCAGCGCCTCATGCCGCCCTGAGTGTGGCCGCGGATGGTCGGGACGGGCTTTCCCCTCCATCCGCTCCCTTCATCCCTTCACAGGCGCAGAGTGGCACACCGTGTGGTTTTAGTCGGTTCGAGTCCGACACACCGCCCCGCCGCAAGTCCCGGTTGGGTGACGGTCCGAGGGGATTTCCACACGTTAAAAAAAAAAGGCGGCGAGCCGGTGAGTATACGGGTTGTAACCGCGTATGATGACCGGAGGGCGCTGTAAACCTGAATAATGTCCAATATTCTCCTTCTGTTTTTCGTTCCTGAATCCAGTAGCGTCGAGTGTGTTTTTTGTTTTCTTCTTCTTCGTCATCCAATATTATGGCAATCATTACTAGTTGTCTAACAGATAATTTTCTAATAGCCATACCTATTTTAGTATTTAAAAACTTGATAGCACTCTAAGGCCGAGGCCGCACTACGGCTAAACCGCCTGATTTTGTGACAAAAGGAAACGAATGGAAGTGGCCGCACTGGCGGTTTTTTACCACGACTGATTTTAAAACCGCGACTTGATACAGAATGGCTAGCGGGAAAACCGCGACAACCGCGGGCGGTTCTGTCCAGTGTTGCCAGAAGGTTACTTTTGTAACGTTTCAGGTGATTTTTCATCTCTTGGTTATTTTTAGGTTACACAAATAAGTTTTTTTTTTGAATACACTCCCCTATCTGCCTCTGCCAAAATTGGAATACTTGGTGTCGACATATCGAGCGAAGTCCAGTTCATATAATTGCATTTGCATTTAATAAGCATTGACGTGAATGCGTCATAATCCGAACACTTATATTTTTTTTTTATTTGGTCGAAATAAAAAGAATACATAGTTCAATTAGTCGAAATAGTTCTTTTATTTATTTTCATAGGTATTCAGTTTAATTAAATTTAGTTATTTTTCATCGAAATCAGTGATAGAAAAGTAAAATCTCACAGTTGTGAAAATGCTTTTCAAACAGTAATATACTTTTCACAACCTTTTTTATAAACCAGACTAATTTGACAAAAATATCTTTAAGTTGAAACTCATAACATATCATTCCAGTATTTAAGCTCTAAGTTTTTTAGTCTTATCTTCTTATTATTTAAAAATCAATTGCTGTTCGTTTGTCTCGCTAAAACGACTGCGCTGATTTAGCTGATTTTGGTTTTGAAATGTTTGTCGTAGTCCAGGGAAGGGTTTAACTGTAAAAAATTAAAATAACTTGAAAATCCAAATCTCACGTGTACGAATTAGCGGGTACAGTTAGGAACAAATAAAAAATTATCTGCTTAAAGTTTTCATCAGCAGTCATATTAATTATTTTTTTTGTGTTTTCATCTTCTTTATTTCGAATATGTACTCTGAACATTCAATGGTAAGAAACTTTCTCTATTTCGATCATCCAAGCTTTTTGAAATGGTTGCAAGTAGGTATGCTTCTGGTTTTAAAGACTGAATTATATTTTTTTTCCAATGCTTTTATTTTTGAGTAAATGATGTGCATAATTGAATGCATGAAAAACAGGTATGCCTCCGATTAAAAAAAAACAGATCAGAGGGCTTTTTTAAGCTTTTGAAATAATCCACATTTAGTACTCACTCGATAGCTGGAAACAGATTTCGCCAACGCGTCTTTGAATGATAGAGAAGCTGTTGTCAGAGAGTTCTTTAAGAACTTTTTAGGCTGTAGCCTTTATTATTCTAGCCTAACGTTAAAAGTAACCAAGAGATGAAAAATCACCTGAAACGTTACAAAAGTAACCTTCTGGCAACACTGGACAGAACTGCCTGCGGTTGTCGCGGTTTTAAAATCAGTCGCCGGTAAAAAACCGCCAGTGTGGCCGCTTCCATACATTTCCTTTTGTCACAAAATCAGGCGGTTAAAAACCGCGGCGGTTTAGCCGTAGTGCGGCCTCGGCCGTAGTGTGTGCGTTTCGGGTTTTGCGGTTTGGTGGATTAACCGCTGGCTGGAAAAAAACGTAGTGCGGCCTCAGCCTTACAGACAGTATAGATTTTTGAAGTTTTGAACTGCCTCTGTCAAATTCTGTCTGAGTCTGACACACAGAGTTGTGTCAAAAAAGCCAAAGCGCTCTCAATTTATAGGTGAGTGAGTCTAGGTATTTTTCACTTGCTGACTGATTTACAAGTGATAATAATACGTAGACTAAATTGTATGAATCGTATAATTCTGCTATCTATCCTTTATAAAGCGGGGGTATTATGATAACCCAGTTTTTAAATTGGAGTCAGAAGCTATATTTTTCTACTAAAATATCAAAATCAAAAATCATGAACATGAACAAATGTTACTTTAGATATGTGCAACAAAAGGAAAAAGTTGATATATCTTTTTTGTTAGACATCAAGGGAACTGTTAAGCAGTTTAACTTCAGTAGAAACCCATCGGAAACTGTACAAGTTTTGCTTAATCGCTTAAAAACAAATGTTCTAAAAGTGGTCAACAAACCTAACAAAAAGTCTAAACCCACTGATAGCAATAATCAAATTGAAGTACAATTTTATGATAACAATAGAGCAGTTATTAATGAAAATATAACTTGTAAGGAATTGTTCTCAAATAATGATGGTGTAAAATTAAAAATGCTTGAAAGTGAATTTGATGTGGTGTTTAATTCTCCATGGGTTTTATCTATGAATTTACCAGAAAGTATATTAGCAGGCTTTCCTGTTTATCCAGAAAATTTTGAAACTATGTACACTAAGCAGGAAAAATGTGATTTTACCTGGTATAAGGGCTTTAGCATCAACTCTGAAGGAAAAGAAATCATAGAGTTACACATAAAATGGAATTTAGCTAGTAAACAACGTATTTATACAACAAGTACAGAAGATATTGGCATGAAATTAAAATTGGAATGTACACCAGGTATGTCCTTGACATTTCTGTAATAGTATCTCTGTAATAGTCTTGCAGTTCTAATGATCTTAATTGCTTGAAAGAATTCTGAAAGGAGTTAGTCTGACTAACAGAGCCTGCCTTGTGTAAAGGCAGAATAAACTGTGAATATAAATATAGAAACTGGCTAGTTATATTATCAATAGTACTTTGAATCACGGCTTTAGTTTTATAGGTTTTACTTTTTTTATTTGTTGTTGCATGCAGTCAATGCTATCTCTGTTCTTCATACACTTAGAAGCAGTCATGCTTCAGGTGCATGGGAGAAGTTACAATTTGAAAATAGATGGAAGGTTTTTACAGTGAGAGAGCCACGCTTCGGCATGAATGGGCCGGCTCGACCGGAGTGATACCATGGCCTCACAGAAAACCGGTGTGAAACAGCGCCTGCACTGTGTTTCACCGAGTGAGTGAGGATACCGGAGGCCCATCTCCCCTCCCCATCCCCCAAAGGCCGGCAACACACTTGTGACGCCTCTGGTATTGCCAGTGTCATGGGCGTCCATGAGTGGCGGTACTCGCTTACCATCAGCTCGTTTGCCACCTATACCATTAAAAAAAAGGAATCTAAAAATTACTATGTATATTGCTGTGTAGATTCTTATTGTCTATATTTATTTTATTGTAGGTAATGATGAGATGAAAGGTCCAGCAGTTGAGGCAGTATCTAAAAATATTGTGCAAGCAGGTCCTGGAAAATGTCCATTTGAAACCAGACATATGTTTACAACACAGAAACTGAAAGAAAAAAGGTTGGCATTTTTTTTTTACTTTGCTATTCTTATTGCAACAGTTTACATTTATATAAGTACTCTTGAAATTTCCAGCTTTAGATGTGTAACTTACAATATTTTGGCTGATTTATATTGTGATTCTGATCATACAAGAACAGTACTCCATCCATATTGTCCACCATATGCATTGCATATAGATTACAGAAAACAACTTATTCTTAAAGAATTACTTGGTAAGACATAAACTTTTATTAACAGCTTTTAATTTTACATCAATATAGTTATACTTCTAAATATTTGATCACCTATCAGGCATTTAAGAGTATGTATTGACACAATGTTCATAAAAAAAAATTCCTAAGTCCCTTGTACAGTATCCACATATCTTTATATTATGTAATTTTTTTGTTAGCAATCAACTGGCAGTCTTAGGTAAACCCAAGTATAGCATATATTGTGATAGTATTTTAAATTGATCTAGTTTGGTTATTTCACACTAATTGATGAGACCATTGTCTTAAATTGCTTGCTTGGAAACCAGTGGTTATAACAAAAAAAAACAGAATATTTAAAAAAAATAAAAATTTTAAATGCAACGAAAGACAAAAAATCAGACTCTGTATTTGACTTTTTGAACAATAATACATCAAATGCCAATGAGAATGAATTTGCGTCATACAGGGTGGATATGACAATACGATATTAATTTGAACTAGACCCACCTACACATGATACAATTCTACCAACAAAATTTCAATAAAATTGGTTCAGTAGTTTAGCCATAGGACACTATTTTTCGTTTTTGAAAATTACTACACGATGTTGTTGGGTTAATGACCGAGGGCGTCGCGTCGTCGCACGCGCTGCGCTACCTTTGAACCTTTGAAGCAGGCGCGGTTCCAGCCTGAAATTTTGGGGGGGGTCACTAATCAAATTAGTCGAGTAAATTAGACTTTATTGCATAATACACAATTTTGTTTCACACATTAGTTTTGTTTTTATTGGTAAATCTATTGGGATCATAATATTTGAGACATCTGTAACAATCTCTGGATGAATATTTAGAGGATCTAGCTCCGTTGGGGGACGAAGGGCGTGTATGGAACTCCCGACAAATCGGTCTAACCACTAAACTCCGGCGGCGGCCTACATCTGCAGTCAAGAGGAGCTCTAGGAACGCATCAGCGGCTTCTGGAGTTCCCCCTGCCTTACCTCATTACTGAGGTACATCCCCGGGTAACCAGATTCAAACCCGGGGCATGTCGCTGTCGTACCTCTCACCGCTCTACACAGTAAGAGAGTCGGAACACCGACCCGCCTGAAACGACACCCCCGGCTGCACCGAGGTGTCGGGTCGTTTCCAGTGGCCACATCTCCCCTGCATGTGGCCACAATGACCCTTAACCTAGTGCTAGTGGCCTCTATCGCGCATCCTTCGTCGCCTCTTTCGAGCGGGACGGCCATTTCATGATCCCACTGTGTTTATGTCGGCTAGAATGTCGAAGGGTGGAGATCGTGCCAGGATCGTCGCCGCCTCGAACGAGATCGTACGGTGGCCTCGTACGATCCGTATGGCCATCAACCGCTGCAGACTCCCGAGTTGAGCATTACAGCGGGAAGATCCCACCGGTGCCCCATAGAGGACCATGGATCGCACGACGCCCATACGCACGCCCACGCACATAGAGGCAGCGAACTTCTTCCCGCGGTCCCCCGAGATTGGGCAGCAGACGATGCTACCCTGCTACTCCTCGTACTGGGGACTAGTTGCCCGAAATGCTTTTCAAAGCTCTACCAATTGTCCATGATGAGGTACTTCATGTACTGACCCACTTGGACTTCGGTGTCATACACCCGGAGGTATGAGCTGGGTGGTTCCTGGCGCTTACGTAGGCCATGGAACCATATCGCCTCCTTTTTCTGAGACGCCACCCTCAGGCCCAGCTCATGAATCTTATCCACGACACAAGCTACCCCTTGCGAGCAGAAGCACCTCCCCGAAGCGTGACCCTCTAGCCAGTATTAGGGTATCGTCTGCATAGCAGGCGACACTGATGCCCGAAGTCAGACTAGTGCGAAGACCCGCATCGTATACGAGGTTCCATAACAATGGGCCCAATACAGAGCCCTGGGGAATCCCACAATACACATCTCTTCAATTTTCCACTCCGTTCCGATCGATAAACTTCACTGTCCTGTCGCGCTGATCGACCTCTATGACGGCACGTAGGAAGTCGGCACCTCGTGATATTCAAGGGCCTCCCTAATTGCGCCCCATGGAAGGGTGCCGAAAGCGTTAACGAAATCAAGGCTAACTACCAACACCACCCCCCGATCGGATTGCCGATCCCGACAGGGAGCGAACACACCTATATATTAGCGTCCACTGTCGAGCGTCCCCGTTGGAATCCAAATTGGCAGTCCGATAGATCAGGGCCCACTCGCAACAGGTGCTCGCTGATACGGCCAAAAGAGTTCCTATCCTTTGATTTCTTATCTCGATTGAACAATTATGGAAACTGATAAGAATAAGAAAATCAGGTTCTAGTAGCAGATTTTGGGGGGGGGGGTCACGTCCCCTGTGACCCCCCCCCCCCCTGGAACCGCGCCTGCTTTGAAGTAGCCGCCGACATCGGCGCGGGTGCCCTGTGTCGCGTTGTTGTACCTATTGATTATTAATAGGTATTTATTTGTAGTGATTTTACAGTGACATGACTCATTATTTAAGTTTGTTAGTTATTACGGAGCGTTGTGTTATTTTGTGTGAGTTTAGACAATGCCTCGACTCGGTTACACTTATACGGCTAGTAAATATTTTACTACGGATAAGATATTAATTTAGGGAGAATGTTCATTAATCCTACCTACCAATAGTCGGATTATTGTACATACTATCCAGGACATACGAGAAAAATCAATCTTTTATTCCTAATAGAGATAATGCTCTTCCGGTTGTAAACTCGACACGAGATGATCAAATTTACGTAAATACATAATAAATATTACTAGTGCATTTAGCTTACGGCGATAAAGTTGGTATCTACTTTGTAAACCTACATCGCGCGTCGTTTAGGTAACTATTTTACAGCCGCCATCCGGTACCGTGGCCACTGAGGTTAGTGACCTTAAATTACAAATGGTGTCCTTATTGGTTTATATTTTTAAAATATTTAGTTTGTTTGAAAATTTTTTTTTTTTTTGTATCCGTTTTCGGATAAATTAAACAATCCCAAAGTAAACCAACACATTTAAATAGCCCACGGTTACATTTAATATCGTATTGTCATATCCACCTTGTATATGTTATTAATTCATCATCATCATTATTTAGAGTGCTATCACTGCTGTACATAGGCTTTTCCTTAGAAAGGAAGTTCTGGAATACTATACCATGCAGTCTCATGGGGTATGGGCCTCTGGTATCCTCACTCATTCGGTGAAATACAGCGCAAGCGCTATTTCACACCGGTTTTCTGTGAGGCCATGGTACTACCGCTTTATATTTATATTACAAATTTTAATCGAATAAACATTGAAATATATTGCTCAATTGAGTAGGCTAAAACAGTAACATCTCAAGTTTTTATTTAGTGCATTTTTCACACAAAGTTATCATTTTGACAGGTGATAAAAAGAAACTAATTTAAGGTGTCAACTACCCTATTGTAGGTATAATTTTCATAATTATTTAATTTTTCCATCGTTTGATATGTACTTTCAGGATATAACAGTGACATCATATGCCTGCAAGAAGTAGATAGTAAAATATTTCGCAATTGCTTAAAACCGATTTTAGGATCAGAAGGTTTTGATGGAGTTTTTTATAAGAAAGGAAAAGAAGTTGCTGAGGGATTATCATGCTTTTACAGAAGTCAAAGATTTCGGTTAGTAAAAAATACCTACCTAGGGAGATATTTCGATCCAAATTTAAATCACACAGCTTCATTGATATCTGAAAGAAACATTTTTAACAGACTTCAAAAAAGGAGGAGGTTGTCAATTTCACTGTTTTTTTGTTTGTTACCTTATAACTTTCGACTGGGTCAACCGATTTTGATGATTCTTTTTTTATTTGAAAGCTGGTGCTTCCCGTGTGGTCCTATTTCAATTTGGTCCAGTTCTTGAAGTTGGTTCTTTTTTTGTTAAAATTTGTGATTATTTTATATCATTTTCATCAAATATTGTACAAAAAGTGGTATTATTTTTTGAAATGTAATTTAACTTTTTTCAGTCTTATAGGTGAGGAGAGAATGGTGTTGTCAGAGGCAGTAAAAACTGAATTATATCTTAAACCCATTTGGGACAAAATCAAAGACAATAAACCATTAACTGAACGTCTATTAGACAGATCAACAATATCTAGTGCAACATATTTAGAATCACTGGATAACCCAAATGAGATTCTGATTGTAGCAAATACCCATTTATATTTTCACCCTGATGCTGATCACATAAGACTACTACAAGGTGGCATGGTTATTTATTGGTTAATGGATATCAGAAAAAAAATTATGTCCAAGGTATGAATTGTATTATATTAAAAACTAGCTGAGCCCTGCGGCGTTACCCGCGGTTGCGGATAACTGCGGATAACGCCGCAGCGCGACGCTAGCGCAAAAAAAAGCGTAAGTTACTCAAGCCCATCAAACTAACAGGCGGACAAAGATTGAATTAAATATTGATTTTTTGATGCAAGCACCGTAAATACTTCCATAATTATGCATTTAGTGCAAAAGCGGTTTAAATTACAAACAGACACTTTAATTTTATATAGATAAATTAGAGATATGTATGGGACTAATCCCGCCCACACGCCCACCACTGTAACTCCTGTACACCAGAATCAACAGCGGTGACCCACGAACACACTGAGTTATGACACTCGGGAAGTCCCAGGAAAAATTTAACTGTCTTGGAACCCGCAACGAAATTAATCAGAAGAAAACTGGAGGAGTTGGAAATATAATAAGTCCACTTCCCTCCTTAGCAAAGCGGGAGACAAAATGGAGTCAAAATAGGCAGACGCCTTTTTCAAACCGGGAAGCACCACGGATAAAAATATTATGGGTCCTAAGTGAGCTATATTTGATTTCTATAGTATGTATGGCAGAATCGCTTAAACGCACGGAAATTCACCGCAGTTGACACAAGATCCCCAAAATATACTACCCCAGACGTCATTTGTAAGCTATTTAGCATCATGTTACGTTCATTGTACCAAAGACTACATTCCCAGAGGATATGATGAGCCGACTGTTCACAGCTAGAATCAGGTGACACAATGGTGAATCGACTAATTTAAATGAGTATAGTTTGCTCTTAAAGTTACCGTGGCCTGTAAGAAATTGAGCGACACAGTGATCTACCTCGAGCCATGTCCTTGACAACCGTTCGCGAACAGATGGAAAGAACTGGTAGAGGTGGCGCCCCTTAGATGATTCGTCCCATCGTTGCTGCCATTCATCCAAGAGGTCGTTATAGACATTGGATTTTTGTTGAAACAATCTTATGATTTTACCGCGGTCTCGTATGCCCAAAAAATCGCATTCCATGTTTTGTAGTGTGGAATAGTACATGGCTGCACGTCTTTGCACCTCGAGATCGACCGGAAGAACACCTGCCAACACCGGTAAAGCCTCAGTGCTAACCGTCCTATATGCCTTGCACAAGAAAATCAATGCAGGTCGTTGGCTTTGTAACAGTTTGCGACGGACAGCACCTACAGTCGCCCTATCTGCCCATACAGGAGCACCATAGCAAATAGAACCCAAATAAGTAGCTCCATATATGATCTTTAGTGTAGTATATGACAGACCCCATGTCGCAGTTGATATCCTCGTCAGTGCAAAGAAACTCTTTTTAGACTTTTCATTAACTGTTCTAATATGTTCAATAAATGAAAAAAATCTTTCTAAAACCAATCCTAAATAACAAACCGAGGTTTTATTTTTAATAGTAACATTTTCAAATTTAATACACGGCGGTGATTTGAGGTGACCTTTCAGAAGTAGCTGGAAGGTTTTGTTTGGTGCAAACGTCAACCGATTACGCCCACGTACCCATATAGAGATATGTATATATAGTATAGTATAAATTTATTTAACTTGAGCCAAATTTGATTGTCATGTTAGTCTGCTAGCCAGAGGTTGTTGGGTCGATTCCCAACCAAACAAAATACACAGGATTACTTTGCTACAAGCTAAAGCGAGATAATATAGAATACAAATATCAATGACTACAACTTTTCTCTACTTACTTATTTTACAGATAATTGTTTTATTTTTAGTTCCCGGATAAAAGGATAAGTGTGCTACTGTGCGGAGATTTTAATAGTGTTCCTACATGCGGTATTTATCAGTTGTATACTACTGGACTATCACCAAGTAATCTACCTGATTGGAAGTCAAGTATGTATTAATCTTATGCCAAGTTTTCCCTGGAATACGCTTTTACGTCTTTACATTTCATTAATCTGCATTATATAAATACTCTATCACTAACTTCTTTTATTATTATTTTTTGCACTTAAATTAGCACCTGGGTTCTTTAAGCAACCTATCTACCAGGGTTCTTTATGACCTTCCAGTTTCCACCTTGTTGCTGTTGTGTGTGTCCTTTGCTTGTGCATAATTAAGTCTTTCAAGGAGTCCAAGCCAAAAAAATAAAACTGACAATCTATACATAAAATAAAATTGTGCGAGGTTGATCTGTACATACATTAAAGATATTTAAAAAAACTATTGAAGTAATCCTTTATGAAAGTAACAGGACTCATTTTTGCCTGCTTGTTTCTGCACGCTAATCTCAGAAGTAAGTTAACCGATTTGAATAAAAATTTAGTATTTGTTTATTTTTTTCAATTTTCAATCGGTTGTCAAATAAAAAATGACCGGCACATAGCGCCATTCTTTTGCGTGTTTTGACCGACCAATGTGATAGTAGAATAATTTTGTGTTGATGTTATAGCCATCATATGTATTTAAAAAACTCTGATCTATCTTCAACTAAAATTCTTATTGTTAATGATATCTCGTAGCTGGTTAGTAAAATTGCTTAAATTTTAAGAAAATTAAGAGGATTATTACAGATTTTATGAGAACTCAGAAATAAATGTTTCTTTCAGATATCAATGAAGCTGTGTGTGATTTAAATTTGGAACAAAATATCTCCTTAGGTAGTGCTTGTGGAACTCCTCTTTACACCAATTATACTAATGGCTTCACGGAATGTTTGGACTACATCTTTTATGAAACAACCAACATTGATGTGGAACAGGTAAATATTGTTCTGAGGACTGATCCCTCCCGGACTATAAGTCCTATACCCCAGAATAAACAGCAGAATCACACCGTTACGACACTCGGGCAGTCCCAGAAAAAATGCGTTTGAACCTCTAATTATGTCTTTTAAGCGGGTTTGAAAAAACACATTAATATGCCGCCAAAGTGAGGGTCTCCATACTACATTGCCTGCATTCGCAACGAGGATGGTAACCATCATTCTGTATTCTATTCATGCTCTACATCAGGCAGTCATCTATTATATATATATATAATTCTCGTGTCACGTTGTTGCTCACGTTAAGCTCCGAAACCGATTATCACGTTTTTAGGGTTCCGTGCCGAAGGCAAAAAAGGGAACCTTTATAGATTCGTCATGTCTGTCTGTCCGTCCGTATGTCACAGCCACTTTTTTCCGAAACTATAAGAACTATAATGTTGAAACTTGGTAAGTAGATGTATTCTGTGAACCGCATTAAGATTTTCACACAAAAATAGAAAAAAGCAATAAATTTTACATAAATTAGTATTAAACTTTTACATATATTATAGTAGTAGTAAGTATTAAACATACTTAGAACTGAAACTCAAAAATATTTTTTTATCAAACCCATACCTGTCTCAATCTATGGATAGGTCTTCAAAAATGATATTGAGGTGTCTAATATCATTTTTTCTAAACTGAACCTTTCATTCAATCAACACAAATATAAAAATAAAATAAAAATTATATTATGTAACTTGCTGCTGCGGAAGAACCCTTCATGGGCGAGTCCGACTTGCACTTGGCCGCTTTTTTTGAATGAATATTCTGCTAGCCTGCCTAAGAGAGGATCCACCAATAGGAGCCGACCATGACTGAAGACAGACGATGTTGCATGTGTCCGGTAGTACAGATAAAAACCGCTACAAAATTAGTCAGAACAAAATTAGAGGAGCTGAAAATATAATAAATAAAGATTACAAAGAAATTAGAGAAGTAGAGTCTGTCTCACGATAGAAGTCCCGCAAACTTGACTTACTATTGGATTCAATAAAATAATCCTAGTTATTATGTGGGTTCAAATTCTTAGTGGAAAGAGATCAAATAAACAGAGTTTAAAATTCTTTTAGTTCCTATTGTTCAATCCCCTCGCCAGGCAGCGATCACCTTGTGAAATTTGCAATGTCTTAGGCCCATGAGTAAGTCATTCAATCGCTAACTATGTCACTGGAAAGAGAATTCAACTTCACGGCGATTCACCGTGTTCTATTCTAAGCTACTATAATATCAAGCACTTACTGGAGATGCGTGAAGTCCTTGATATCGACGTTCCAAGGGCCCTTGGTATTCTCTCTGCGTCGTCACACATACATACTCCTAAGCTGGCTTACAGGCTCCCGAAGTATTTATAACACATTAGTAATTATAACACACCTGATTTAACTATCGCGGATCGCGCCTAATTCACGTGACTACTAAAACTCGCGAGTCCAAACAAGACCACTCATAACGGTAAACAACGGAAGGAACCGAGTCGGATCGACAATTAGTTAAATTACAATTAAATTCCACTTAAAACCGGCATTCTTTTTCGAAGCCTTGCTCGACCGGTCAAAGCGTCTCAACGTACTATCTGTCAACGTCAAAACGTCAAACAAGAAAAATGACAATCAAAAATGTTGCCATTACAATGACGTTAAATTTCTAACAGTCACCCGCCCGAACAGGTCCGTACCTGTTCCCTAATCTACAGGCAGGCGAGATAACGTTGCTACCGCTCGTTTGATAACTGAGTCCCCAACTAGAACCTCTGCGGACCGGGGGGTCCCATCCTTACCAGGGAACAAGTTAACAATGCGCCCCCGGCGCCAACGCAGTGGCGGTAGGTTAGCATCCTTAACCAGCACGAGGTCACCAACACTAGGGGGGGTAGTTTTGTCAGTCCACTTAAGGCGCTGTTGCAGAATGTGCAGATACTCTAGAGACCATCGTTTCCAAAAATTCTGTGAAAACTGCTGCAACATCTGATACCGAGACAACCGAAACAATTTCACACCTTCGAACGGGTGTTCGGGCCGCTGCCCGAACACCCGTTCGAAGGTGTTGTGTTCTCAACTCGCGACCGTTGTGTCCGCTCAGCTCGGATCCAAATGACCTGGAGGCGTTGACTCCAGGCCATTTCTTAATTGGTCAGCCACTTGACCCGCTGGCCATTTCTTAATTGGTCAGCCACTTGACCCGCTGGTCAAGTGGCTGACCAATTAAGAAATGGCCTGGAGTCAACGCCTCCAGGTCATTTGGATCCGAGCTGAGCGGACACAACGGTCGCGAGTTGAGAACGGCTTCTATCTTACAAAACAACGTCGCGAGTTCCTCAAATGTCAGCGCGGTCTGACCTACAATACGCCCTAAATGCGTCTTAGCTGACTTAACTACGGCTTCAAAAATCCCGCCCCAGTGGGGGCAACCTGGTGGACTGAAGGTCCATTGTATACCCCGACGGGAGAGGGCTGTTCCAATATCCACTTTGTTTTCATTTAAAAACCTAACTACATCTCGCAAGTATCGTTCTGCACCTACGAAGTTGGTTCCGTTATCGGAACGAATCAGTGCTGGCAGTCCCCTCCGGGAAACGAATCTGTCCAAGCACGCTATAAAAGCTTCCGTCGTGAGGTCAGCAACGAGCTCGAGATGCACCGCCTTGGTGGATAAACAGACGAACACACAAAGGTACGCCTTGTACTTTTTCGCGTTCCGCAGCCGCGAGCTTTTCACCAAGAATGGGCCCGCAAAGTCTGTACCAACACCAGCCCATGGCCTAGCCTCATTCACCCGATCAGGGGGCAGATCCCCCATGTGAGGCTGCATCGTGGCAGCCTTGCTCCTATAACAAGGCATGCACCGAAACTCGATGTTCCGTATGGTACGACGCCCAGACAAAATCCAAAACTCCCTCTGGAGTGTAGCTAACAAGGCGTTACAACCTGCATGAGCGGTTTTAACATGCCGATGAGTCACCAACAACTCAACCGACTGCCCTCCCTTGGGGAGCAGTAGGGGGTGACGAGCCGAATACGGCAGATTCGCATTGCACAATCTTCCTCCTACCCGAAGCAACCCGGCCGAATCTATAAACGGGTTGAGACGCGCGACAGCACCCTTCAATTTACAATACAATACATTTATTTGCATGAATATGGTAGGTACAAGTTCTTAAAATATACATTATGGATCACAGCATATTCGGCCACATGTGGCGTACAAATTTTAAAACAAAAAATAAAAATCTTATTGTCTAAACTTAGAGGCTATCATCTAAAAAGTCATTAATATCATAATAACATTTCTCAGAGAGTAGTTTCTTTAGGTTCTTCTTAAAACTAATTATATTCAACTGTTTAAATCCTTCAGGAAGTTTATTAAATATTTTTGGGGCTAAACAAAAAACACTCTTCTGCATGAGAGATGTGTTAGCTCTGCGTATACTTATGGTATCTTTTCGCCTATTGCGTACAACGGTGTTCGATAAGGTAGGAAATAAATGAGGATGCCTCTTTACAAATGATGCGACCTCAAATATATATAGAGATGGAAGTGTTAGAATTTGATGTTTTATAAAATAGGGTCTACAGCTATCGGTTGTCTGAAGCCCAAACATAGCCCTGATACATCTCTTTTGACATTTGAAGGCGATTTCTTTAAGCGTGGAGTTACCCCAAAAAATAAGACCATATCTTAGCACGGATGCGACAGTGCCATGATAAGCAGTAATTAGTGCGTCGGTGTTAACTATATGAGCCAGCTTATAAAGAGCATAGGAGGAACTACTCACTCTTTTGCATAAAGCTTCTACGTGAGCCTTCCAATTTAGTTGATTATCAACCACTAAGCCAAGAAATTCCGCTTTATTAGTATCACTGATTTTAGTGTCCTGATATATAATATTAATTTTATGCAAACTAGTTGATTGCCTCTGACTAAAGTGCATTACTTGTGTTTTGGCTAAATTGATTTTTAAATTGTTATTGTCTAACCAACGTATCATAGAGGTTAAGAGTGTTATTTATTTCGGATTCATAAGATTCTTGAGTATCGCACGCTATGGTTACCGTACTATCATCCGCAAACAATGTCAATGGGTGTTCTATAGCTTTAGGTAAGTCGTTTATATATATAATAAATAGCAAAGGGCCCAATACACTACCCTGCGGTACTCCGAATGATATGTTACGCTCTTTGGATAAATAAGTATTCTCCCGTTTTGTATTTAGATTAATTTTTTTAATTGTTGTAAACTGCTTTCTATTTATTAGATAGGTTTTTATTAAATTATACACGTTACCTCTTATGCCATAAGTGTAAAGTTTTGCCAACAAGATATCATGATCTACACGATCAAATGCTTGAGTCATGTCACATGTCAATTTAGAACGCCCAGTTCGTAGACTCTCCAATTCTGCTCCTAAGTTCGACGACTGTACCAACCGGATCAAATTCAGAAGCGACTCATTTCGCTCTGCCGGTGACAGAATTGGGCTTAGCGTTCGCTGTTCGCCGGGAGTGCGACAATTCCGAACGAATCTCCTTATCCAACAATTGACATTGATCAATTTATCAAGAGAGCTATACCGCTCAATCAGGAAACTCGCGTCAGTCTCCTGGACCTCCTGGGTCACATACACGGCTGCCATTATACCACAGTCCATAGGCAATTTCGCGTTGTTAAGGGGCCATTCCGATTCCTTCCTTGCCAGCCAAGGAGGGCCCCACCATAAATGATGGTTAACTAATTCAGGAGCCCGGCATCCCCTGGATGCACAATACGACGGGTTCAATTCTCCTGGCTCATGTCTCCAAGTCAACGAGTCGATCATGCTGCAAGACTCGCCGATCCGACAGCAAAAACTTACCCAGAACGTCTACTCCCAGTAGCACGTCAACCGTACCTGGGGTGTCGAAATCGGGATCCGCCAGTTTCAGATCTGATGTCAGGAGTCGAACAGCCGAATTCAACCTCACCTGAGGGTGTCGTCCCATCACATCAGTCATCACTAGTACCGGGTCGGATGTCCTACGCATCGTGTCAAAACGTGAGGAGAACGTAATCGTCGTTTGCCCAACGATGTTCGTTACCGCAACATTCCCCATGTCTCGAATGTTCCTATTATACCTAGTAATTTTCAAGCCCAACCAAATCGCCAATTCGTTCGACATAATACAGCCCTGGGTACCTGAATCCAACAGGGCGCGAACGTGTGTTGACTTGCCATTCAACCCCCAAACACACACGGAGGCAGTGGGCAAGACTATAGCGTCCGGTTGGGGACCAGAATTTGAGTGGGCTGCAATTTCCTAGCGGGGGCCCCCGGGGCTCCACGCATTATAGCCCGAGCAAACGGGCATATCAGTGTGTTAGGGATCCCATGGTCCCTCGTAAGTGTCCCTCCAGTCGCGGCGCTCTACTTGGTGCCGTCCACGGATAGGGGGGGTGCGGTGATCCAACCGAGGGCGTTCCATGATGGGCGGCGAAAATCGACGAAATGTCGTCGTCTTCGGCGAGCGCGATGACACCCGAGGCAGCTGAGCCACTGGCCTGCCGTCGGGGAACCGCCCGCGATGTTGGCCTGAACATCGGCTCCAACATCTTCCCTATGGGGGCCCTGGTCCCGTGGACCCAGGTTCCAAGTCAGGCCCTGTGTACGTGACCCCATCTGTCCCTGAGTCCTGCCCTGTCCATCTTCATGATGTTGGCCGGGCCTATTTAGGCAGAGCAACTCATGATGGTGGCCTCCACATAATGTACACACTGCGGACCGAGCGTAATCCCTTACTAAATGGGGACCCAGACACAAAAAACACCAGCCACGCTGCTTGGTGATCTGGCGTCGCCCTTGGACTCTCTGGTCCCTAAATCTTAGGCAGGCGGCCACACCATGGCCATCATGTTTACAATATGGGCAGGCATCCCGTTAGCTCACCCACGTGCCCCTACAACTGCCTTGGCCCTCTCTGCGGAAGTCCCCTCCTCACAGGGCTCCGAGTAGCCTTCTATGGCTCCGCAGCGGGCTTCACGAACGAACCCATGTTTTCTGCCCTCCGAAACTCTTCCTCCAAAAACTCTATGAGTTGAGAAGAGGTGGGCAAGTTGTCTGCACCCTGACCGTGATGCTGCTCAAATCTGGTCTGCACATCGACTGGCAGCCGGGACAGTACTATGTATACTAACATGTAAGACCATTCTTCAACCGGCAAGCCTAAATTTCCTAATGCCCTAGTGACACTCAACAACGGGTTCAACACTTCTGCCTGTATGGCAGAGACCCGAGTCACTGAAGGGATGCTAAACAGCCTCTTGAGCTGCGCATCAACCAGCCTTCTTTCGTAGTTTTTTTTTTTTTTTTTATGGAATAGACCGGCAAACGATCGTACGGCGATACGTATCGCCTGATGGTAAGCGATTACCGCCGCCCATGGACACCCGCAACATCAGAGGAAGTGCGTTACCGGCCTTTGGGGGATGGGGGGGGGAGATAGGGGGAGGGGTTGGGGTATGGGCCTCCGGTATCCTCACTCACTCGGTGAAACACAGCGCAAGCACTATTTCACACCGGTTTTCTGTGAGGCCGTGGTATCACTCCGGTCGAGCCGGCCCATTCATGCCGAAGCGTGGCTCTCCCACGGTCTATTGTGGTAGCGCCTTACCAACATTTGACGGGCAATCTCATAATTGTCCTCAGTCACCGTCAAATGGGCTACCAGTTCCCTAGGCTCTCCCTTCAAAGCTGACATCAGTTGTGCCATCTTATAGGCTTTAGGTAAATCCTCCCTTAAGTAGACCAAACTGTCAAATAAATTGATGAAGCTGACCCACTCACTGAGCTCTCCATCAAAACTGGGTAATTGTATCTGAGGCAGTTTTGATACAACCCCGCGAGAGTGTGGGCCTTCGACAGCTTCTTCATCACAGCCAGTTCTGCGCTGGCGCTTTATTTCTGCTATGCGCTGCTGAATGTCATCAGCAATTGAGAGGCACTGGTCAACATCAACCTGCATCGTGGACCTCATCTGATCGCTGACCTTCTCCTCCTCAAGGGCCTCGACCTTGGTAAGCGCTTCCATCATAACCTCCAGCCGGGCTGGCGCATCCAAAGCTCGAGCCCACAGTGCATCTTGTCTATCTGGTCGACCTAGGAGGCCTTGAACCGATGTAAACCATCTCAATTCCGTGCTAATCTTAGCCCGGTACAATGACAATGACATAGCGCAGAACGTTACTTACAAGTTACAATATTTTATGTATTATATAATAAAACTACTTTATTTAAGCACTATTAAGTACTTTATATAAACCACTATTAAGTGCTTGTGCACTCACTTAATCTCAGATATATATCTACCTACAAGTTTCACTTTATCAATGCCCACTAACAATAAAATTAATTTTATTAAAAATATTTGAATTTAAGTTTCACTAAACAATATTATTCTAGTAATAATGTCTGTAGGCTAGCAAAATCTAATTGTATTAGACTAATATATTGGACCTGTTATGTCTTTAGATAACATACAGGTGCCAAATAAATCCACAATAATCGTAATTACAAACGTTTTTATTGCTTTTGATCGTTACAGTTTAAATGTGTAGCGTATAGTAGAAAAATTATATGACATTAATCGAGTAACTGACACTTCTATTTAACGTCCAACAACCACAGATTAATTATTGTGATCGTCGCTTACGGCGGCGCTGGAACATCTTCCCGGCCGTTGAAAGGTTGATCCTTTCAACCCTTCAGCTCATCAGCTGTTGGTAGTGGGCAAAGACGTACTAGGGAGCGGCGTACACAGCCCCTGATAGTGTCGACATCCGCGACTCGTGGTATCTTGTCCGGACCGTAGATCAGGCGCAGAACTCGCCCCAGTCTCCACTGCAGCGGCGAAGAATCATCATCGGCCAGAAGCACCATATCTCCGATTTTCAACTTGGATGTATCAGCCCGCCACTTGGTTCGCTGCTGCAACTCTGACAAATACTCCCTACTCCATCTTCGCCAAAAGTGCTGTCGTATTCTTTCTAGATGTTCATATCGATCGAGACGATTGTATCTGCTGTCGTCAAAGATTGGTCCCGGCAGTGCAGTCAAGGGCCTCCCGATGATAAAGTGTCCTGGGGAAAGGGAAAGGAGGTCGTCAGGAGATGAGGATAACGGGCACAAGGGACGGCTATTCAAAATCGCCTCCACTTGTGCGAACAAAGTAGATATTTCTTCGTAGGTTAAGTGGCTATTGCCAATGACATGTTTTATATGATGCTTAGCCGACTTAACCCCGGCTTCCCATATGCCACCGAAATGAGGAGAGTAAGCTGGTATGAACCTATACTTTATAGCTAGTTGACTTGCAAAGTCAATTAGAGGTTCCTGCGTTTGTTTGATAAAATTTCCTATTTCCTTTGCAGCTGCCACAAAGTTCGTTCCATTATCGCTGAATATTTCCGCTGGTTTACCTCGACGGGCAATAAACCTCCTAAGGGTCATTATAAATGATTCCTTGGTCAAATCACTGACAGCCTCAAGATGAATACATTAATAGCGCAGGCATACAAATATGCAAAGATAACATTTTATAACACGGTTTCCACGGCCTTTACGATTGATGATAAAGAATGGACCAGCGAAATCCAAGCCAACAGATACGAAAGGATACCCTGGGTTTACACGTTGGAAAGGCAACTCACCCATCTTAGGGCACAAAGTTTTACCCCGAAGACGTCTGCATCGCACACAGTTATTAACTACGCGTCTAGCGACATGACGACCGTTGACTGCCCACACGCTTTCTCTCGCTGTTGCCAACAATAGCTGCGGGCCCGCGTGCATGTTGCTTATATGCTCTCTTTCAAAAAACAATTTAGTCAGTATATGTGACGCGTGAAGAAGAACGGGATGCTTCTTCTCATATGAACAACCTGAGGCCTCTATTCGGCCACCGACACGAATTACCTTCATTTCATCAATAAAGGGCGAAAGAGACAAAATTTTACTTTTGCAATTCAATTGCTTGCCTTTCACAAGCGCCTCGTATTCGGCGGGGAATGTTTCCATTTGAGCTATAGTACAAAGCACATGGAAAGACTCACGCAGCTCGTCAACTGATAGCGGGCCTACATGTTTGTTATTAGGATGTTTTGAATTATGTATGAATCTCTGAATGTATGCAAATGATCTTTGAAGTCTATTTAGAGATGAGTAATTATCGAACTTAATTATAGAATCCTTTATTATAGCTGAATTTGACTTTGTCTCAGGCAAAATCTGAGAGTAGCTATCGTTTAATATTGGCCACTCGGATTCATCTTTATTAAATAAATATTCCGGGCCTGACCACCACAGTTTCATAGATATTAATTCGTGTGAGTTGACCCCCCTCGATATTAAATCTGCAGGATTTGAGTCCGTGGGAACATATCGCCACGCACACGGATCAGTAAGTTCCACTATCTCATTGACACGATTCGCGACGAATATTTTTAATCTCGATAAATCACTGCGTATCCAGCCCAGTACCACGCTTGAGTCACACCAATGGACTACCCTTCCCGGCCGTTGCCTGATTGAATCTATTGCAGACTTGACAAGTTTGGCAGCCAGTAGGGCTCCGCATAACTCAAGGCGTGGTATAGTAGTGGGTTTTAAAGGTGCCACTTTAGATTTTGCGCACAACAACCGAATAGTAACATCACCATTGTAGCTAATGGACCTCATGTAAACACACGCACCATATGCTAACTGAGAAGCATCACTAAAGGAGTGAATTTCTAAATATTTAGGTGATTCTCCTAAAACTAATCTGGGAATCTGCAAGCTAGGAATACATTTTAAATTGTCAGCGAACTTCATCCAACTATCCTTTATTTCTTTGGGAACAGGCTCGTCCCAATCTAATTTATGCTGCCACAGTTTCTGCAACATAATTTTTGGTAAGATGACAACAGGACTAAGTAACCCTAAGGGATCAAATATCTTAAAGGAGTTTGACATAATAAATCTTTTGGTTATTATTACATTATTATTATCGTAAGTGAAACCCTTTATAGGAAAATGCAAGGTATCGCTGGATGGGGTCCACCCAAGACCGAGAGTGCTTGATGACTCACTGAATGTTAAATTATCTTGTTCATTTATATCAATGTTATCAAATATTAATGGGTAATTACTTTTATATTTTCGAAGATTAAAGCATCCTGATTCTAAGGCCTTTGATACCGATTTCTGTCTATATTTTAAGCTGGCAAGATCATCAGACCCTGTAATGAGATCATCAACATAGAAGTCTCTTTGTATTATTTCCCTTAAGACGTCATCATCCTGCTCTTGTCCTATCTGCCAGAGACAGCGTGTGCTAAGGTAACTTGCACTTGCCGTACCATAGGTTAAGGTATTTAATGTCAACGTTTGAATGGGCCGTGACTCGTCTTCTCTCCACAGTATAAGCTGCAGGCTACGATCTTCTTCATGAACTAACACCTGACGATACATTTTTTCGATATCGCCAGTGAGTAGATATTTATACTGTCTAGCGCGTAACAATATTGAAAAGAGCGAGTCCTGGACATTCGGACCCACTCTTAAAATGTCATTGAGTGCATAACCTGACGTGGAGCAAGCGGAACCATCAAACACTACCCTAAGCTTTGTAGATTCACTTTCTTGCTTTATAACTGGATGATTAAGACGAAATATCAATTAAGCTGTGAGGAGACATAGATAGGTGCCCTAACTCAGCATATTCGTTAATGAATTTAGTGTATTCTATTTTAAGCGAAGGCTTGCGTTTAAATCGATTTTCCAAATTAATAAATCTTTTTTTAGCTAGAAAATATGAATTCCCTAGGCAATCAGGGGTGTCTTTTAATGGTAATTTGACTGAAAATCTGCCTGTATTGTCTCTAGTAGTGTGAGTCATAAAATGAATTTCACACTCCCTTTCGCTTTCACTCATTATTCTTTTTGTGGGCACCTCTTCCAAGTCCCAGAACCTCGTTAACATTTCGTCAACACTTTCATGTTGCGATTTAGGCTTAGAATACATAGCATAATTACACTGTGTTATTTTGTTTGACTTCATGAACTTATGAATGGGACCGGATACGATCCAGCCTAGTCTTGCACTTCTTAGATTTGGATTGCTGATTCCTATCCCTATTGTATACTGCTCGTTACATAATAGATCCCAAAAGAGGTCAGCACCTATCAATACATCTATTGGGGCCGGCTCATGAAACGATGGATCGGCCAGCTGTATATGCTTTGGCAACCTTAACGAGCTAATATCAATAGGCGTTTTCGGTAACCAACCTGTTATTTCTTTCATTACAAGGCAGGATTTAACTTTAAATTCTGTGTGTATTGATTTAATTTGTATACTACAACTTTCAGCTACATCAGACGCAGTTGTGTTTCCTATTCCTATGACCTTTAGCGAATCAATGGGATTAGAATTCAGTGATAGTCTGTTCTTTAGCAACTGAGAGATAAAGGACGATTGGCTTCCGCTATCCAGCAGAACACGAACTTTAACCTTTTGCTGGTTAACTGGATTCGATACTTCGACCATGGCAGTGGACAACAGAACCTGACCTATATTTTGATTGGAATTTTGATTTGAACAGTTTGCTATAGTCTCATCTTGGTCGTCAATAGAAACGAGTTTAGTAGTAGAAGAAGATGGACTGTGAAGTAAACTATTGTGTCTTCGCTTCCATTCGCGACATGGCCCCACGCGACATTCTCGCGCAGAATGACCCTGCCGTAGACAGTTCACGCATAGCTTATATTTTGCTACATCCATCATTCTTTCATTTACCCCCTTGGCCTTGAAAGTAGGACAGTCATATATCCTGTGACTTTCATCGCAAATTATGCACGTGAATTTACTGCCCTTTCCAAAACTTATATTTTTATTACTCACACTCGCAAATGATTTTGTAAACATATTACCCTGTTTAGGATTATTATTATGTGATGGATCTTGTTTAAGATTATTATTATGTCCAGGCCGTATAGGCGCTCTTGACATGTTGTAATCGGCACGGTTCCGGTTTAAAGATTCGAGAACATCAGCCCTATCTATCATAAATTTATAGAACTGGTCTAAGGTGGGCACATCTCCTTCAATATTATTTCGGTACTCCTCCCATTTTAACAAAGTGTTGTAATCTAGTCTAGAGGTAAGCATAAATATTATAAGCACATCCCACTTATCTGTTGGTTGTCCGAGACTTGCTAATGCACGTAGATTTTTGTTTACATGGTCTACCAGAAATCTTAGTGATTTTTCTGACTCGCGTGGAAGCTGCTTGATGTTGAACAGTGAATTTAAGTGGTGATTAATCAAAATTCTTTTCTTATTATAACGGCTGCATAGCAGCTTCCAAGCTTCAGCATAATTTGTGGTAGAAACTTCGAGATTCGAAATTATTCTGGCCGCGTCTCCTTGTAAATACGATATAAGATAGTGAAATTTGTTAATTGGCGAGATACGATCATTATTGTGAACTAAATTTTCAAATGTGTCTCTAAACTCTAACCAGCGGAAATATGCACCGTCAAACTTAGCTATTTCGATCTGTGGGAGCTTTAAAGGTACTTCCCGTTGTTGACAATGATCAATACAACAAGAAACGTCATGAGCAGAATGTCGTCTTTGCTCACCCTCATTTTTTCTGGTAAATATCTCGACTAAATTCTTTGCAGTGGCTATGTTACATATAATATCACGCTCAATATTTTCACGCTCTTCAATTTCAGTCGAAATATTTTCAGAATTTAGAACCTCTATTTCACCCTGCAAGTCGACCGACCGACCTTCAATGATAAAGCCTCAAACTTGACAAGCTTTAGATTTAACTCGGTTAATTGGATATTAGTTAATACATTGAGTTCAGAGATACTATTCAAATAATTTCTGAATTTAGTAATCTGTCCCTTAGCGGACACTCTTTTTGTTAATAATTCTTTAAATCGTTGTTTATCTTCGATAGGCATGATAAAAAAAATACCAAGCACTTTTACGAATAAAAAATGACAAATAAGTTAAATTAACTAAATGGAATGGCTCACGCTCCTCCTAACGGTGACACCTGACGGACAGGAAACGGGGGCAGCAAGCGCAGCAGCACACTTTCTACCGCCTGCCTGCCGCTCGCTATCGCACCCAAATCTTACGCTTCAAATAATGAGCGCGAGCGTCGATATGTCCTGGAATAGTCGGCAAAGTACGCTAAGTATTTGATATTGATAATAATATATTAGACAAGTAAGCGGTAGTGAGAAATAAACTGATAATGAGACAGTAATTTTATTCAAAATATCGTAGTATTTTACGTAATTATAGGACAATGCATCAATATAGCATTCAATTATTATAATGGGATCACTAAAGTTACTTATTATTGTATGAATTACTTATTTTGAAGCTAAATATTCAAATTTTCACAATTTTCTAATAGTTACTTTCTCTAAGTGTGGGTAGATAAATATGAAAAAGATGATGCAATTACGAATTTTTCATGCGGATTTTGCACAAAATAGCACAGAAACTCTTTTACTAGTAGCACTAGCACAAGTGGATTAGTATTATGAATAGTTATAATGGATTAGGATAGGTATTTTGGACTTTTGGTTAAAAAATATGATGTAGGAAGGACACTTATCTTTGGTAGAACTCTGCTGACCGATGTGATACTTTAGCTGTACCACTGCTCGTAACCTTTAATCCTGGTTTTCAACGCTCCTTGGAACTCTGTGGCTTTAGTTCGCTCACTGGAAGGCTCCGCTGGTCCAATACGACTTGACCGTCGAAAGTGACTTCTTGGTATATTTCTCGGTTATATTATTTCTTTATTTAATCGTTCCCCTCATGGGCCACCATGTTATGTCTTTAGATAACATACAGGTGCCAAATAAATCCACAATAATCGTAATTACAAACGTTTTTATTGCTTTTGATCGTTACAGTTTAAATGTGTAGCGTATAGTAGAAAAATTATATGACATTAATCGAGTAACTGACACTTCTATTTAACGTCCAACAACCACAGATTAATTATTGTGATCGTCGCTTACGGCGGCGCTGGAACAGGACCAAATGTCCCAAACAATTAATATTTAATATTAAGTTTTACAATTCAACCAATAATTAAATGTATCACCTACCTACATTTAATCATTATGCTAATAAATTGTTTTAAATACTTATTTAAACAACTATATCAGTGGAATCAAACATATGTGGACAGTGGAACAATATAGTTACCTACCTAACAACGAGGTATCACCTTCTGAGAGCACTACGGAGTGCTCAGAGGTTAACCGCGCATCTGCTATCAAAATGTTCAATCCCCTCGCCAGGCAGCGATCACCTTGTGAAATTTGCAATGTCTTAGGCCCATGAGTAAGTCATTCAATCGCTAACTATGTCACTGGAAAGAGAATTCAACTTCACGGCGATTCACCGTGTTCTATTCTATGCTACTATAATATCAAGCACTTACTGGAGATGCATGAAGTCCTTGATATCGACGTTCCAAGGGCCCTTGGTATTCTCTCTGCGTCGGCACACATACATACTCCTAAGCTGGCTTACAGGCTCCCGAAGTATTTATAACACATTAGTAATTATAACACACCTGATTTAACTATCGCGGATCGCGCCTAATTCACGTGACTACTAAAACTCGCGAGTCCAAACCAGACCACTCATAACGGTAAACAACGGAAGGAACCGAGTCGGATCGACAATTAGTTAAATTACAATTAAATTCCACTTAAAACCGGCATTCTTTTTCGAAGCCTTGCTCGACCGGTCAAAGCGTCTCAACGTACTATCTGTCTACGTCAAAACGTCAAACAAGAAAAATGACAATCAAAAATGTTGCCATTACAATGACGTTAAATTTCTAACACCTATGCTTTAATAACATAATTATGGTCACTTCTGACGTCAATTATAAATTATGTTCGTGTCTTTAATTTGTATTATTTGTTGAAACAATACGGGGTTTGAACTAATAAATCAATGGCTGTTTGATTATGACAAATGACGAAACACGCAAGGACAACGAACATAGCAACAACAAACATGGCCAACCTGTCACTAGCATTTATCGCCATAGGACTTCTTACGTGAGACGCACTATATCTTGTAGAGTTTACGGTATGAAGTGTAGAGATAAGGAGTACAATCTAGAAGTTAAAAAAGCACTAATTAGGTGACGCCACTGCAAAGTGTGTAAATTTTAAAAAATTAGAAAAGGTAATCAAATGAACTATTATTTGATTATTTGTTTATGTTTGTCGGACACTTACTACGCAAAGTTTTTAATTTTTAAACCACAATTTAATAAAAAGAATTAAAACGATATCATACTCTCTTCCTATTATTTAGTCATGTTTGATGGACAATTTTTCCTTAAGAGCCCATCAGAGATTGTACTCCTTACCTCTATACTCCATGGTTTACGGCGCGTTCTATCAATATTTAGCCATACACGTACAGATCTGCCCGGCAGGCAGTACGGGCAACTGACGGGCAGTAGTTCAAATCGTAACTCCAGCATATACGCTCATATACGGTTGTCTGTAAAAATGTCTATTTCAAAGCCTAAATGACTTTGTATCTGCAGCGGGATTGATTTTGTTGCATTTTCGACTAATTTTTCGTATGCTTGTGCCTTTAATTCTATAATAAGGTACAATTGCTCATCTTTGACTCTTCAAAAACAAGGCAAAGACTTAAAGGCTCTATAAAACTTGTCCAAAATGCTTTATTTTCGCTTAACACCATTTTTGTGATCAAACGCATTTAAACTAATTAGAGAGTTAGTGCGCGACTGACGTCAAATCTGGCGGGCACATCCGTCGCTAGGCACACACGTACAGTTGGGAGCTCGGATCTGCCCGCCCCGTGCCCGATCCGCTCGATTTGACCACGGGCAGGCACCCGGCGGGCAAATCCGTGCCCGTTCTCACCATACACGCACGGATCTGTCCGCCAGGCACGTCTGCCGGGCAGATCTGTACGTGTATGGCTAGCTATTGACAGAATGCAGTAGCCAAAGAAATTAACAAGTCTCAATACACTCACGTAGTGCCAATACATCTATGTAGTAGTATCTAGTGGAAGGAATATTACTTTTTTAAGGAAATTATCAAAAAAGGGCAAATATTACTGGTGCTCATAGACCCCTCCAAATTATCATCATGTGACCTAGTTGCTAGGTTCAGCCGTTCGAGCAAACAGACAGACATTATTTTATTTTTTAATTATTCATTATTTTTTTTGTAGAGACCGTATATGATAATTTCATATGCATTTCGTGAAAAACTATTAATTTGAAATTACAAACAGACACTTCAATTTCATTTATTTGTATAAAAATATGTTGTAGTATACAAATATCATGTTAATTCATCTATACTAATATTATAAAGCTGCAGAGTTTGTTTGTTTGTTTGAACGCGCTAATCTCAGGATCTACTGGTCCGATTTGAAAAATTCTTCAGTGTTGGATAGTCCATTTATCGAGGAAGGCTATAGGCTATATTTTATTTTCAAAAAAATTAGAGATCCGTAAGAAAATTGCTATTTTGTAACCCAAGGTGTGAAATCGAAAACCTATTTTTGCGTGCGCTGCCAAAAGTATTGACAATAGAACAAAATCATGTATTACGGGTTTGTAGGTCCCATTAAGATCTACAAAAAAGTCCGCGAGAGCATATATCTAACTATCATGGTTTAGTCACAATAACCGCTTTTGTGTTCAAAAACCAATGAAGAATGTTTCAAAAACGGTGGAAATTTATCACGCTACGACGTTGCGTGGGTCAGCTAATATAATATACTAGCTGACCCACGCAACGCCGTTTGCGAAGAAGAGTATAATAAATACATCTATACTAATATATAAAGCTGAAGAGTTTTTGTTTGTTTCAACGAGCTAATCTCAGGAACTACTGGTCTAATTTGAAAAATTATTTCTGTGTTAGATAGCCCATTTATCGAGGAAGGCTATATGCTGTATATCGTCACGCTAATACCAATAGGAGCGGAGCACCAATGAAGAATGTTTCAAAAACGGGGGAAAATTATCACGCTACGGGCAATAGTTATTTATGTAATGTTAAGCACCAGAGTAGGAAGTAAATATTTGTCTATCTCATTTCAGGTGGTTCCATTTCCCAGTGTTGAAGAATTACGTTTACATACAGCTTTACCAAGTGTCGTGTTTCCTTCAGATCATATATCTTTAGTTGCAGATTTACGATTTAAGTAAATAGATATTTTTTTAGATAATGCACAATAAACCCAGTACAGAAGGACCACCTTCAAGATCATTACAATAGACAGTGAAAGTGACACTTTCTACGAAAAACAAAGTGCAATTTATGTCGCTCGGGGATTATCCTAAAGTTTTAAGATAATTAAGTAAATCAATTTAATTGGATATTGAAAATTGATAATTGAATCGGAATATTGAAAAAAAAAATTTCAATCAATCAAATCTCTTTATTTAAAACTAGCAGTCTGTCCCGGCTTCGCACGGGTTTACGTTAATTTTGAAACATCTCGGGATAAACGTAGCTAGAGCATAAAGTTTTTTATTTATTTATTTAGAAATATTTACAATATTTTATCAGGACCACTTTCATTCTACTTAGAAAGAAATAAAATAAATATATTTTTATGCCGGATGTTTTACTTACATTTAAAATATTTATCCATAAACCTATTTTTATTCTCAGTTTCCAGTGTGCGTGTGAACTGAGGGACCATAGTGATATTTTTGTTTGAAATTTTTATAAGATTTAGTAGTAGGCTCAAAACAATTGTAGAACAAATATGAGAATTTGTAAAAAGATATGTTAAAAACTACAGCCCTTTAAGTGTGGTCCCTCAATCCTCACATACCATCAGCCAGATCTCGGCAAGTATGTAAAAAAATAAGGTATTGTGACTGCAGACATTTAGTAGAGAATTTGTAAAGATATATACTAAATAACTGAGCACAAATCATCAACGATTAAAAAAATACAATGACTATACTGTGGTCCCTCAGTCCACACACGAAAGATTTTGTTATACTGAATATTATCACATCAACGGAATAAAATCTTTATTTTCTTACATAATGTTTTAGAACAAGTCTTAAAGCAATTTGTAAAAAATAAATTTAAAAAAAATATCGACGCACTTTGAAGATATTTATAATTAAAGCTGGTCCCTCAATCCTCACGTTCTCAAACATACTTGCATGTCTAGCTGCTAGACGACTAAAGTATCACAAAGTGTAGTGTATTAAACTTTTTGTAAAAAGTTTCCACAAAATAATAGGTATCTTTAATTGTGTGTATCTTACCTCTAAAATGAGATTATAGCATTTCAGTGATCTTATGAACAGATATACGAGTAGTGTGACCACACAATGAAAAAAAATGTAAACTACCAATATAATTTAATTATTATATATATTATTAATTATTATTATTATTATTTAGTGTTATGTTACATTACGTATCTTTACAAAGCATGAAATAAAGTAGCTTTTAGACGCTTATCACCATTTAGGCTATGTTTCAAGGAAGCTTTATGTACTTATAATACCCCAGTATTTTACAAACCATTATGGTAACATAGTGGTATTATTTATACAGCTCAGCATTATACGTTTTATTAACACATAAAATTGAACATTTAAAAACACAGGATTTTGTAAAATATTTACAAAAAGTCCGCGATAGTACCTATCGCGATCTATATTAATATTATAAATTTGAAAGTGGCTTAGTCTGTTTCTCTATTACGCTTTCACGGCTAAACCAATAACAGTGCCTGCACTTGGTAAGGCATATAACTTATTGTAATACTTTTGTTTAAGTATGTTCAAGTTCAATTTTATGTGTTTATAGAACGTATAAAACTGAGCTGTATAAATAATACCACTATGTTACCATAATGGTTTGTAAAATACTGGGGTATTATAAGTACATAAAGCTTCCTTGAAACATTGCCTAAATGGTGATAAGCGACTAAAAACTACTTTATTTCATGCTTTGTAAAGATACGTAATGTAACATAACACTAAATCAACCGTACAACCTTGGGTTTCGACTATTACAATAAAAATTAAATTGGTAGTCTACATTTGTTTTCATTGTGTGGTCACACTACTCGTATATCTGTTCATAAGATCACTGAAATGCTATAATCTCATTTTAGAGGTAAGATACACACAATTAAAGATACCTATTATTTTGTAGAAACTTTTTACAAAAAGTTTAATACTCTACACTTTGTGATACTTTAGTCGTCTAGCAGCTAGACATGCAAGTATGTTTGAGAACGTGAGGATTGAGGGACCAGCTTTAATTATAAATATCTTCAAAGTGCGTCGATAATTTTTTTAAATTTATTTTTTACAAATTGCTATAAGACTTGTTCTAAAACATTATGTAAGAAAATAAAGATTTTATTCCGTTGATGTGATAATATTCAGTATAACAAAATCTTTCGTGTGTGGACTGAGGGACCACAGTATAGTCATTGTATTTTTTTAATCGTTGATGATTTGTGCTCAGTTATTTAGTATATATCTTTACAAATTCTCTACTAAATGTCTGCAGTCACAATATCTTATTTTTTTACATACTTGCAGAGATCTGGCTGATGGTATGTGAGGATTGAGGGACCACACTTAAAGGGCTGTAGTTTTTAACATATCTTTTTACAAATTCTCATATTTGTTCTACAATTGTTTTGAGCCTACTACTAAATCTTATAAAAATTTCAAACAAAAATATCACTATGGTCCCTCAGTTCACACGCACACAGTTTCCATGTCATTTTTAAAGAGGTTTACCTTTTTTATTTGGCTTAATGTTTCAATTATTGTACTGTAAATACATATGTTGGAATATGTGCGTGTGAACTGAGGGACCATAGTGATATTTTATTTTGTAGAAACTTTTTACAAAAAGTTTAATACACTACACTTTGTGATACTTTAGTCGTCTAGCAGCTAGACATGCAAGTATGTTTGAGGACGTGAAGACTGAGGGACCAGCTTTAATTATAAATATCTTCAAAGTGCGTCGATATTTTTTTTAAATTTTTTTTTTACAAATTGCTATAGGACTTTTTCTAAAACATTATGTAAGAAAATAAAGATTTTATTCCGTTGATGTGGTAATATTCAGTATAACAAAATCTTTCGTGTGTGGGCTGAGGGACCACAGTATAGTCGTTGTATTTTTTTAATCGTTGATGATTTGTGCTCAGTTATTTAGTATATATCTTTACAAATTCTCTACTAAATGTCTACAGTCACAATACCTTATTTTTTTTACTTACTTGCCGAGATCCGGCTGATGGTATGTGAGGATTGAGGGACCACACATAAAGGGCTGTAGTTTTTAACATATCTTTTTACAAATTCTCATATTTGTTCTACAATTGTTTTGAGCCTACTATTAAATCTTATAAAAATTTCAAACAAAAATATCACTATGGTCCCTCAGTTCACACGCACACTGTTGGAATATAGAAGAGCGCCGACATATACATTTGTAGTTTCCCTTTACAGCTTAAAGTCCTTATGAATATAGCTTACTGCTTAATCTCGTTACACTTGTTGCTAATCTTATTTTAGAACTTACTAGGTATTTTTTTATATTTACAATGTATTATACTTCAATAATAGCTGAGTCCACACCGGACGATCCACCGTGCTTCGATCGCGCGCGGCAGCAGCGTGATCCAAATGTGTAGGCCAGTGTATTATCTATGGTGTAGGCGGTGTGGACGTGCAGCGCGCGATTCATGCGCATGTTTTGGAGCGCGCGCTCCTTGCTGCGCGCGATCCGTCCGTTGTCGGTTTTTTGCCAGCCTCAAAGGTGCCTCGCCTGTGTGGCACGCGCGATTTGGACGGTGTGCGTGATCTACCACACTGTGGACATCACGTTAGAGCCAGTCAATTATCTCTTGTTTTTTATTGGCCTGCGTCGGCATTTTATCAATTTGTCTGGAGTGATATGTAACATTGTCCATGCACTGCCTCGTTGGTCTTGCGGTTGCCGTGTGCGACTGCTGATCATGAGGTCTCGGGTTCGATTCCCGGGTCGGACCAAATGTTTGTATGATCTACAAATATTTGTTTCGGAGTTTGGGTGTTTTCTATGTATAATATGTATGTATTTACAAAAAAAAAAGTATATGTATATTTGTATCAATAATTGTCTAGTACTCATAACACAAGCTCTACTTAGCTTGGGACTAGATGGCGTTGTGTGTTAGATGATTATTTATTTATAATAATTATCGACGGTTCTTCCAGAGATTGCACCATTTCTTAGATTGCATCATTTCTTTAAACCATCCTTCGTAAATCTCTAAGTTCTTTTCTTGGATTTAAAGGCCAGTAACAGGCGCGGTTCCAGCCTGAAACTTTGGGGGGGGGGGTCACTAATCAAATAAGTCGAGTAAATTAGACTTTATTGCACAATACACAATTTTATTTCACACATTACAAACAAATAGATATCTTTTGTTTTTATTGGTAAATCTATTGGGATCATAATATTTGAGACATCTGTGACTATCTCTGGATGAATATTTAAAGGATCTAGCTCCGTTGGGGGACGAAGGGCGTGTATGGAACTCCCGACAAATTGGTCCAACCACTAAACACCGGTGGCGGCCTACATCTGCAGTCAATAGGAGCTCCAGGAACGCATCAGTGGCTTTTGGAGTTCCCCCTGCCTTACCTCATCACTGAGGTACATCCCGGGGTAACCAGATTCAAATGTCATATGCATGTCGCTCTCACCGCTCTACACAGTCAGAGAGTCGTAACACCCACCCGCCTGAGACGACACCCCCGGCCGCATCGAGGTGTCGGGTCGTTTCCAGTGGCCACATCTCCTCAGCATGTGGCCCCAACGACCCTTAACCGACGATTGGGGAGCTAGCGGCCTCTAGCGCGCGCTCTTCGGACTCCTTCTGGAGCATAACGTCTTCACACTACTCGCCAGCATTACCGCGATCAATGCTGGTGGTGACAGGTTTCGTCCGATCTGTCCGACCGGGCGAACTCACCGAAGCAACGATGCCCGGTGAGCATCTAAGTGAATCGGTAGGTGATAAGTTGGTTCTTTCTATGCAAGCTTCGAAGCTCGGCAGAAAGGCTCCGACAGCGCGTTGGCTGGCACAACCCTGGGTGTCGAGCCGTGCCCGCCAAGCCAACAAGTTCCATACTTGTTGACTAGACTAAAAGATGCAGTAGCATCACTAGGCCGCCATGGTGTGGGTCGCCATGCTGCATTGTCTGCATTCGCAGTGAGCATGGTGACCACCACTCTTGGATTCTGCTTATGCTTTCCATCAGGCAGAGTAGAGTCATTTTGGCGGGCCAAACATAAAAAAAAAAAAAAAAAAAAAAAAAAAAAGCCCATAGGAGTTGCGTATGTGTGTTCTATGAAGCATTCTGGGCTCATGATACGGCGCTATCTCTTCGTCATTCCGACCGACAGATCGAATTTCGTCGCAGACCACTGTGTTTATGTCGGCTAGAATGTCGAAGGGTGGAGATCGTGCCAGGATCGTCGCCGCCTCGTACGAGATCGTACGGTGGCTTCGTACGATCCGTATGGACATCAACTGCTGCAGACTCCCGAGTTGAGCATTATAGCGGGAAGATCCTGCCGGTGCCTCATAGAAGACCATGGATCGCACGACGCGACGCCTATACGCACGCCCACGCACATAGAGGCAGCGAACTTCTTCCCGCGGTCCCCCGAGATTGGGCAGCAGACAATGTGGCACCCGTGCTACTCATCGTACTGGGGACTAGTCGCCCGAAATGCTTTTCGAAGCTCTACCGATTGTCCATGATGAGGTACTTCATGTACTGACCCACTTGGACTTCGGTGTCATCAACCTGAAGGTATGAGCTGGGTGGTTCCTGGTGCTTACGTAGGCCATAGAACCATATCGCCTCAGTTTTCCGAGGTGCCACGCTCAGGCCCAGCTTATGAAACCCATCCACGACACAAGCCACCCCTTGCGAGCAGAAACACCTACCCGAAGCGTGACCCTCTAGCCAGTATTAGGGTATCGTCTGCATAGCAGGCGACAGTGATGCCCGAAGTTAGACTAGTGCGAAGGCGCGCATCGTAATGGGAACCCCACAACCTCCCTTCAATTTTCCACTCCGTTCCGATCGACAAACTTCACTGTCCCGTCGCGCTGATAGACCTCTATGACGGCACCGTCGCACAGAGGAGTATTTAGTCGAAAAACCTGGCCATAATTATTATACACAATATATCATGTGGACATGCATAATTAAACAACCAGAGACGGATTTTAAGCCATTGTTTTAATAAAAAACATAATTATAATAATCACAAATTATTTATTAGTCAGATTCTTCGTTTTCATCACTCTGTTCTATGTCGTTGCCAACTTCAGTTAAAAGAAGATTCATGGTATCCGAACAAAATGGCTTACTTTTCTTTCGAAGTGGTTTTCGGTTGCTACTTAAGAAAGGATCAGAGGTAAGTAGTAGTCGGTTCAATATATCTCTATTGCATTTGATTCTATCAAATTTTCGAGAAAAAATTTGCCTGTAAAGTCTAAAGTGTTTGTTCCGGGCTTCAGCAGCCTCCTTTGATAATTGTACAATTGGCACTATTGAATGAGAAATCACCGTAGCCTCATTGGCAGTTTGTATTATGGTTTTATTCAAATTCCTGGCCTGGTTTCCCACATATAAAATTTCATCATTAGTGACATCCTTTGTTTGAAATGTGAAATCTGGGGGAAGAGGAAACTTTATTTTGCTATATAATTTTCTTTCCTCCATTGATTTCCGTTTGTAGACGTAATGGCACAAGGCAATTCTGGAATATATTGGCATCGCTATCTGTATTGTTATCAAATTTTTGTTTATACTGTGATTGCTGAGATCCATCGCAGCCCCACTTTACAATTAAGTAAAGTGGGGCTGCGATGGATCTTTTCGATGCGATTCATGGATCTTTCAGATTTTCTTCATCTGTGCAAGTTTCTAAAACTGGCGCTAAATATTTGCACAGCCGTACACATGCATAATTAAGTAAGTCTTGCAATTTTGTTCCGCACATGTTTCCTTCAGCCTTTTTTTGCTCTCTTTATCAGAGAATAGCAAGGATATATGTTTTACTGGCACTGTGTAATATGTCCCATTGTCTTCTACGAAAATCCCCTTCAACAAAAATGGCCTCAGATGGTGTGTGTTTTTTTATAGAATTTTCAGCTGTCAAAGACGTTGCCTTCCTGTACTTTGATGCTCTTGTTGGTGTTGAAGTAATATCTTTTATTAACTTCGATATATCTTTATTACCTTCTGCACGTTGAGTCATCTGAGCGGCATAAGTCAACTGCGCCGCAGGTACTTGCTGTCTCAAATCTTTTGTTTTCCGTCTCTTAGATCTATTACTCGATTTGCCGAATTCCTTTGTTGGACGGCCCGGTTTCTCGACCGACCAATTTACGAATTTTATAGAATTGCTGAGCCATTGTTCATTTTAGTCACAAAACGGTTATGATTATAACTTGCAGTAGCCCATTTTTTCCTAAATTCACTCTTAAAATAACTTAAAGAATGTCTTAACTGGTTAACTTCACTACCGGGACACTTTGTCAATTCGACCACCTTGTTTTCCACAAATAAAAGTTTTAAGTCCTTTTTTTTTATCCGAGCATTGTTTAATCAGCTCATATAACTGCTTTCTAGTGATATTCTTATAGAAGTCAGTAGAACCTGTAAATAAAAGAACATTAATTACAAACCACATAAAATACCAAATTTAATATCACCATCTTTAAATGTCTTGTAAACAAAATGGCGGCAAAAAGTGGTACATTTTTCTGTGTGATCCTACTGAGCAAGACCTAAACTATATTGAAAATAATACAAAACAGCTCGGACAAGCCCGGAACATAAACAAAAATGCCTTTTTTTTAGAAATTTTATCTTTAAAAACCAATGTTTAATAGGTCTTTTCAAAAATTCATAAAAAATATTTAATATATGATTGAATTATTGCAATTATTGTTATAATTAAGGTACATACCGTCTCCTTCTATATCCATAACAATTATCTTACCAACTGAACACAAAAACCTTAAACAGCGTGTGCAATTTGTAGTAACAGCGAAAGTGTTAAGAAAGCAATCAACCGCATGAGACGACGACTAAGTTCCGACTACCTGTGAACCGGGTGCCGGGAAATAAAGGACGCGCGAGGGCTACAGTGTTATAAACCGGTTATTTAGGTGTCAGAAAGAGATGGTTGCGACAAGTTTTATCTCACTTTACGTTTCCGACTTTTGACCAGGTTTTTTGAGTAAATACTCCTCTGTGCGTCGGTCGTGATATTCAAGGGCCCCCTAATCGAGCCCCATTGAAGGGTGCCGAAAGCGTTAACGATATCAAGGCTAACTACCAACACCACACCACCCCCCCGACCGGACTGCCGATCCCGATAGGGAGCGAACACACCTTTATATTAGCGTCCACTGTCGAGCGTCCCCGTTGGAATCCAAATTGGCAGTGTGATAGAGGCGATAGATCAGGGCCCACTGCTCGCTGATACGGCCAGAGATAACTCTCTCAGAGAGTTCCTATCCTTTGATTTCTTATCTCGATTGAACAATTATGGAAAATGATAAGAATAAGAAAATCTGGTTCTAGTAGTAGATTTGGGGGGGGGGTCACGTCCCCTGTGATCCCCCCCCCCGAAAACCGCGCCTGGCCAGTAAAGCATCTGACACGAATCCTTTCGTAGACCCTGCATGGCATAATATGATAAGGCGTTCACCTTTTCTCATTGGCACTGAACTAGTGGAAGCGGCGGTGTCGTCAGTCCAGTTCCAACATTTACCTATCCAATCTGATATCTTTTTGGCTTCGCTCAAAAATTCGCGGCGAGCCATAGCAACGTCGTGACGCTCCATCTATATTTTACGTTTGTTCGATTTTTTATAAGAAAATCCAATTTCTTTCAAAACCAAGCTAAATGACGATTTTTTGGTCACATTCACGTAAAGAAACAACAAGTTTTTTAAGTGTTGGCATTTCTTTACGCAAGTAATAGTCATGTATGTGAGTGTATATGACGGCGAATAGCGACAGCGTCGAAGTTGTCAACCGATGTCACACGACGTGGTTGGCGTTTTTTCTTCGGCGTACGAAGCTTATTAGCTAGCCATACACGTACAGATCTGCCCGGCAGGCAGTACGGGCAACTGACGGGCAGTAGTTCAAATCGTAACTCCAGCATATACGCTCATATACGGTTGTCTGTAAAAATGTCTATTTCAAAGCCTAAATTACTTTGTATCTGCAGTGGGATTGATTTTGTTGCATTTTCGATCAATTTTTCGTATGCTTGTGCCTTTAATTCTATAATAATCCGGAGGCCCAAATAGTCTAGTCAATAAGTTCCATACTTGTTGACTAGACTAAAAGATGCAGCAGCATCACTAGGCCGCCATGGTGTGGGTCGCCATACTTGTCTGCATTCGCAGTGAGTATGGTGACCGCCACTCTTGGATTCTGCAGCTTTCCATCAGGCAGAGTAGAGTCATTTTGGCGGGCCATACATAAAAAATAAAAAGGTACAATTGCTCATCTTTGACTCTTCAAAAACAAGGCAAAGACTTAAAGGCTCTATAAAACTTGTCAAAAATGCTTTATTTTCGCTTAACACCATTTTTGTGATCAAACGCATTTAAACTAATTAGAGTGTTAGTGCGCGACTGACGTCAAATCTGGCGGGCACATCCGTCGCTAGGCACACACGTACAGTTGAGAGCTCGGATCTGCTCGCCCCGTGCCCGATCCGCTCCATTTGACCACGGGCAGAGGGCAGGGCAGGCACCCGGCGGGCAAATCCGTGCCCGTTCTCACCATACACGCACGGATCTGTCCGCCAGGCACGTCTGCCGGGCAGATCCGACGGGCAGATCTGTACGTGTATGGCTAGCTATTGTCCTGTGTACCGGTAGTAATTTTTGAAATTGTAGGTCCACTAATTCCTAATGCGGCCTAAACACGCTCTCGCACTTGCCACAGTGGTAATAGCGGGCCACCATTTTCATACTCTGCTTCAAAGTAATTACGAACCTTGATCACCAGTTCTCTCGCCTGCTTAGAATAATAAGCATAGAAAGATAGTCTTCATACAAGCGCCCTGTCAAAAATGAAGCACTGAACCGATTCACATAGGTGTGACGATTACGTAGGTACGCGCGGCGATACGCACACATGAAAACGGAATATTGAAACAAAACATTTCTATTTTGACCTAATTACTTACAAAATACTGTGAAATATTAAAAACTTACCTGGGAAAAGTGATGTTATCACACTTCTTTTGTTTTTCAGATGCGTTGTGACACCATTTAATTGAACAAACCGTCATAATTGTTTTTTTCGTTAACGTTCGGCGTACTTTGACCTTGAACACTACGAAGCGGCCCGGCGTTTGGAGCCATATATGGCTACATTTGAGGTGCTTCAAAACGGACGCGCGGACTCGCTTTCTATGCGTTATTATTCTAAGCTCGCCTGCCTTTTCAGAACAGATCCTTTAGGCATTTTGACAGCTGGGACAGCAATCAACACGGAGGAACACAAAATACACAACGTAACGTATGTATAGATAATGTGAAAAAACGGAAAAAACTCAGCGAACAGAAATGTAGTGACTATAAAGCTTGACCGTCTTCTTCTTCTTCTTATGAATGGCAATCTGTGCCGATGTCGACAATTCTGCCAATGTCAAGTGGATGGAGATACGTGGGTTTTATGAACATACAAATAAAAGATACCGAAAATTAACAGTTGACTGACTGTAGGTCTTTTTGATGAGGTTAGTACACTGAAACAGACAAATAAATGAATAAGATATGTGTTAGTTATAAATATTTATAGTTGGACAAACACAAATCAGCATAGCAAAATTCATAAGTATATGGGTCAAAGTTTGATATCATTGCAGCGAATGAAAGTCGTCAGGGCTTGGAAGGAAGGGTTCCAGCGGTTAGTAGGGACGCAAAGTTAATAGGAATGGGAATTTTTAATTTGGGTAAATATGAATAAAGGTCTAAGGAAGGTTTATTTTTTATGCAACTAAAGAAAATGTGGTCTAGATTGCCTTCGTCCAGACCACATTCGCATAGAGACGAATCCCGCACCCGAATTTTATTCAGAAATACAGGGGAGCTGCAGTGACCTATGCGGAGCCTACATATGGTAGAGATGATAGCTTTGGAAACACTCTTAAACTTAAAATACCAGGGTTTTGGTGTATTGCAGGGCTGAATTGCATGCATTGCCGACCTTTACGTTGTGAGGAGCTGTTATATTCCACCTGCCAGGATGTCATCAATTCTTTTTGAGGTAGCCTTATGAGGTCATAGACTTGGTGGACAAGATGTTTCGAGTCTGCCATTAGGGAAGTAGCAGCACTTCTGGCCAATGAGTCTGCACACTCATTACCCACAATGCCACTATGGCTGGGGACCCACATCAATTGTACCATTTTAGCATTAACATGACAGTTGAAGAGGCTTTTCTTAATTTCCAAGATCAGAGGGCTGTGTAGTTTGCAATGGAATGGGTCTTGTAGCAGGGATTTAAGGCAACTTAATGAATCTGTGAATATAACTGCCTTAAAGATATTCTGGGATTCAATATACAGGCATGCCTCTAGTATAGCAACGGATTCACCCGTGAATACTGAAGCCTCTTTTGGGCACTTGAACTGCAAGATGATTCTGGAGTTTTGGTGGTACACCGCAGCTCCAGTGTAACTATCACTTGACAGTTTAGATGCATCTGTAAAAAACCTCTCGAACCCAACCCAGTGGTCCTCTACATGAGCATTAAAGGCAGAATTAGCAGAGGCAGATGACTTGTGGATTCCAATATCTAAAATGACATTCGGCTTAAAACTAACTATATTAAATTCAAAGGAGAAAAGGGGGAGGTTATTAAATTTCACAGCAGAATTGATAAAAGGACTGTAGAAACGAAAGGATTGTAGAATAAATGGAATTTCTTTGTGGGTCCAATACGTTGAGGTATTGCAAATCATGTTCAAGTTAATAATTATTTTGGAGCAGAGGGTGAGAGAATTTGCATACAGATTTTAAAATAAAACGTGAAGCAAAGTATTGTCTTCTTATAGCCAAAGGTGGGTCTGAACATTCTACCTGCAGAGCATTGATAGGGGAGGACTTCATGCAACCAGTTATTATTCGAAGGCACCTAGATTGAACTCTGTCGAGAGAAGCTAATGCACTTTTATTACATGGGACCAGTAAAAATACCCCATAGTCCAATATGCTGCGAATTAAAGCGTTATACACAAGCTTCATGGTGTATGGGTGGGCTCCCCACCAGACTCCAGCTAGGGCCTTCAAAATTGGGATGACTCGTTCACATTTTGAGGTTATATGGTTGATGTGATGAACGCCTGTCAATTTAGAGTCTAGGTATACTCCTAGAAACTTATATTTACTAAGAAGAGGAATTTCCTGCAGCTGTATCTGGACATCAATCTGTGGCAGAGTCCTCTTTCTCGAGAAGACAACAATAGCACTTTTCTGAGCAGAGAGACTTAAAACATGATCTGATAGCCACTGCCACAGAGAATTAAGGGAGGTAAAGAGTGATGTGGCTGCATCTTGGATGGAATGATTAGATACATACAGTGCCAGATCGTCGGCGTATTGTAGTATGCTGCAGTTATTGTTTAAGCATGAGCCCATGTCTGCAGTGTACAGATTATACAGTAAAGGGCTCAGTACAGAGCCCTGTGGTAAGCCTCTCCAGGTCTTTCTCTGGTCAAACTCTTCACCTAGGATCCTTAGGACTAGAGTTTGAGACATAAGCATTGCACATATGCAATGAATCATCCTAACCGGAAGTCTCAGCTGCTGCAGTTTCTGCCTAAGAATGGGTATTAGGACATTATCATATGCAGCAGTTATGTCAAGAAAAGATGTTACAACAGATTCATTATGAGACAGAGAAAGGCGGATATCAGTTACCAATACTGCGACGCTATCCATGGTACTGAGCCCTTTGCGAAAACCAAATTGATAATTTGGTAGTAAATTCCTTGATTCTACAATCCATTCCAGACGGGTTTTAATAAGATGCTCTAATAATTTAGGGAGGATTGATGAGAGGGCAATTGGCCTAAAGCTATTTGGATCACCTGCATGTCTTCCAGGTTTTAGGATGGGAATGATTATATATATGGACCTTCCACTTATCAGGCACCCAACCATTCATATAACAGAAATTAAAAATTTCTAAAAAGTAAGTTTTTGTACTAGGGCTGGCATTGGCGATAAAGGAGTATGGTATGCCATCCATGCCAGGGGCAGAGTCTCGCACGCTGTTTAAGACCATATTCAGGTCTTCTAATAAAAATGGATTATCATGGATACCAAGCGGCTGGGGTGGAATACTGGGTTTGAAGACTTCGTCAAGTTGGGGGACATAAGGAGGGGCAATTTTGTTCAGGAAAAGATCAGCTGTGTCTGGGGAGATAGGGGAGGACACTGAGGGTGAGCATCCAGAACGAAATCGGGTTTTGTTCTTCCATACCATGGAAGATGGAGTAGAAGGGGACAAGGAAAAGCAAAAGTTAACCCAACCAGTGCGCTTTTTGCGTCGGAGAAGTATTTTGGTCAACGCAAAAACATTTTTGTATATTAGTAGATTTTGAGGTGACATGTCAGCATTATATCGCCTTTCAGTCTCCTTTCTTAGCTTTACAGCCCTAGTACATTCACAGTCCCACCAAGGGGTAGAAGGAATTTTGCCTCTACATGAGTTTTTAACTTTAAAGCAGCTGTCTGCACTTGACCTGATTGCATCCACAAAAGCATCACAACAGTCCCCCACCAGGTAGCGATAGATAGGATAGGGATCTGTAGTCTAGACTAGGTAGGTTTTTAATATTATTATCAAGAGTTTGCGAGAAATTTTGCCAATCAGCTTCCGAAAGGTTATATTTTAAGAGGGGAGGGGATGATTTTTCCAAGTGGGTTGAACTAGGGAGGGATAACAAGATCGGATAATGATCACTACCATGGGACAGATCTGTGCACTGCCAGCAAGCAGCTGCAGCAATGTCCAGTGAGCAAATGGTCAAATCCACACAGCTTTTATTTTGTCCGGGGAGGACTCTGCGAGTGGAGCAGCCATTATTGAGAACACAAAGGTTAAAATCATCAATGATCTCCACCATACCTAATCCAAAAGAGTCACAGTTTTCAGATCCCCATCTAAAGTGATGACAATTGAGGTCACCCATAATCAATATTGGACCTTGCAAGTTTTGTAGTGTGTCTCTCAATATAGGTAGGAAACTTTGGTGTGGGTGAGCTATGTAAATTGAAAGCACAGATAAACTACCGACTTTTGCTGCAACAATGCTGACATTATCCGGAAATGGGGGCAAGGCACGAAGCAAATACAAAGAGGAGATGCCCTAATGAAATTTTTGTATGAAACAATGCGTGACAATTTGCGGGGGTGAGGGGGGGTTACTTTGCCCTTTGCCATCTACCAATCAATAGCAAAACTACTTGCATCGTGACATGTTGATGTTGCTATGTAGTTTAGCTATTTGACACTAAGCGTACGATGTAAGGGACATACAGGGACGTACTCAGAATTTTCTTATCAGGTAGTTATTTTTTTAAAGTCAATTTTGTAAATCATTTTGATGCATGTATCGCAAAAATATTATTAGTAAGAAACATCGTACATAACATCTATACTAATATATTCTATACTAATATATGAAGCTGAAGAGTTTGTTTGTTTGAACGCGCTAATCTCAGAAACTACTGGTCCGATTTGAAAAAAAAAATGTTTCAGTGTTAGATAGCCCATTTATCGAGGAAGGCTATAGGCTATATATCATCACGCTTAGACCAATAGGAGTGGAGCACCAATGAAGAATGTTGCGAAAACGGGGGAAAATTATTACGCTACGGGAAATAGGAGACGTAAACGAATTTGCGTGGGTTAGCTAGTATAGTATAAAAGTGAAAGTTTGTGTGTTCTTTATATCTTCCCCGTAACATTGGTGATTACATAACATGTATTTTGGTAACATGTATTTGATTTATTACTTATTTAAATATGTCACCGTAAGATTATAAAAACCGTTAGATTATAATCTACCTAGCGAGATTGCCAACTATCGATAGATTGTCAACTGTGATATACTACTTACGCGCGTCAAATTGTCAACTTTCCCTGATTGTTCGGTTTTATAGTAGGCCGATCAATGCTCATAGAGATAGTTTAGGTTATTACTTCTTTGATTAATCACAAATTATTTTTTCTGCCACAGCAACTTTATATAACTAATCCTAAAGCTGTGAGGTATTTTCAACATGAAATCAATTTACAATCACAGAAATACTTTACATTTGGCATCAAAGACGAATTAACAAACAAATATGGTGGCGCGGGGACATATGCTGTTCAACCAATTTGTTTCTGTTGCTGCTGCTGTTCAAAAATACATCTGATATTCTAAACCATGTTAACGATGTCGTAATACTGGGTGATTTTAACCTAAATTTTGTCAAATGGTCCACAGATCCCACAAACCATTATCTAATCCCATCAAATTATAGTTGTTCATTGGGTTTTTCTCTTGTCGACTTTATTTCAATAAATGGCTTGAGACAGGTTAATAATGTTAGTAACGTGGATAACAAATTTCTGGATATTATTCTTACGAACCTTTCAGATACCATTACTACTAAGCCGAGTAGTTTGACTACCAAAATAGATCCAAAACATCCTCCGCTGCTACTTTCTATAACCGTTCATACGGATAAAGAATTTCTCAAACCAAACCCAAGAACTGATTATAATTTTTTCAGGGCAGACTATGATAATATTTTACTGAATTTACGTGATATTAAATGGTATGGTGTATTTGAGCACTCTGCAACAGTGAACGATATGGTGTTTGCTTTTTATAACTTACTGAGAGGCGTTATTGTGAAACATGTTCCAGAACGAAGGCCAAGATCGTCTGAGTACCCACCTTGGTTTGACTTCGGATTAATTCGTCTTCTTTCGGAGAAAAATAAAATAAGAGCGAAATGTAAGAAATATAAAAATCCACGCGACAAACTTGAATATGACATACTTAGAGACCGATGTCACAAACAGGTGAAGTTATGTTACAATAATTACCTGTCGAAAGTTGAAGCGAACATAGCAAAGAACCCTAAGACATTTTGGAGATTCATAAAAGACAAACGCAAGGGTGACCTCTCCCTACCTAGTACAATGTACTCGAACAACTTGAGTGAGGACACGGGATCCGGTATCGCAAATCTCTTCGCAAAGCACTTCTCATCTGTTTATGGAACCAATGCTTCTAATCAAGGTACTTTACACTCCGTTCCAAACAAATCACAACATCATGCCTTAGGTCATATCCACTTTACTGAAAACGACATTCTTAGGAAAATTAAACGATTAGACATCTCAAAAGGCGCAGGTCCTGATATGATACCTCCCGTATTTGTTAAACGCTGCGGTTCTGTTCTTGCGTTTCCTCTATCCTTGATTATCAACCGTTCTATTCAGGATGGTATTTTTCCTGATGAATGGAAAAAAGCCCGAATTGTTCCCATATTCAAGAAAGGTGAACAAGACAATGTAAAGAATTATCGTCCAATTTCTGTCTTGTCGTGTCTTTCTAAATTGTGTGAGTCTCTCATATGCCCCATTATTACCCATCATATGAGTAATACAATCACATGTGCACAACATGGCTTCAAAAGTGGTCGTTCTGTCGAAACCAACTTGGTCTCATTTGTCTCTGATCTGTCTGTAGAAATTGACAAGGGTGGACAAGTTGATGCAATATACACGGATTTCTCCAGTGCTTTCGACAAAGTTAACCACAGTCTGCTCGTGAGGAAGCTTGAGGCTCACGGGATATATGGTAGCATTTTGAACTGGTTCTGGTCCTATCTTTCAAACAGACCACTAACTGTATCTGTAAAGGGATATGACTCGCAGGTGTATTACGCGGCTTCTGGCGTACCGCAGGGGTCTCATCTTGGACCTATATTATTTTCTATTTTCATAAACGATATATCTCTCCAAATATTAAACTCAAAATTCTCATTATTTGCTGACGACCTCAAAATCTATCAAACAGTTGCATCTCAATTAGACGTAGATTTAATGCAAAGCGATCTTGACCGAATTCAAGACTGGTGTCACGTTAACGATATGACACTTAATGCAGCAAAATGTTACCACATAAAATACACAAAAAAGAAACAACCCTTTCCCTCTCAGTATCAAGTCGACGGATCGTTATTACAAGAAGTGCCTGAAATAAGAGATCTCGGTGTTACACTTGATAGCAAATTAAACTTTATAGCGCACATTGACGGAGTTGCTAGGAAGGCAGCTAAACTGCTTGGGTTTGTTAAAAGAAGCACCAGTAGTTTTCGTCTAATACAAACAAAGATGCTACTTTACAACGCCTTGGTGCGAAGCGTCCTCGAGTTTGCATGTATAGTTTGGAGTCCCTCGTATGTTATACAATCGCAGCGAATTGAAGGCATCCAAAGGGCATTTACGAGACACTTGGCATACATATCGTCAGGTATCTCCCACAGAGCCCCCTACACTGACAGACTTGAATTCCTCAGAATGAACAGCCTTAATCGACGGCGTACAATTCAGGATCTTTTATTCCTCCACAAACTTCTCAACGGTGGAGTTGACTGCAGTCAACTGCTAAGTAACATCAAGTTAACAGTACCATACAAAATTCCGCGACACCCCATCACAAAAACCTTTCACATACCATTCTGCAGAACAAACGCTGGCAAACACTCACCACTAGTGCGTATGTGTCTCGAATACAATACTTTATGTGGACGCTCAGATGATCTTGACATTTTTCACGATTCCTACAGGGCATTTAGGCAAAGAATAATGCAGTAATAGACCTGGTTCTCCTTTGTGGAACTGTATTTGTGTTTTCGCTTTATTTTATTTTGTTTTTACTTCTGCTTTTATTTATTCTCAATATTGTCAGAATTTTTGCTTGTAATTGTGTATAACTTGTGTTGAATTATTTTTATTTTTTATTTTGGTGTTATTCTTTACAAACATTGTTGTGTACATCTATAATAGATATACATATAAGATTATGTTTTCAGCTCCTAATGTTAACCAGTTTTGTATATGTATATTGTTGATGTTCCTTATATAAATAAATAAATAAATAAACCAATCAGTGCGTGACTTGCGATTCGTAGATACCACTTTACAATATCGCGAGATAGATTACAATCTAACGGTTTTGACAATCTGACGGTAACATATATATTAAAGAGAGAGAACAAAAACAAAGAAATATAGTACAACAACAAACACATACAATAAAGAGAACAATAACATACAAGTAGGAGTATAATACAAAAAAAATAAATGTTTCTACAAATTAGTTTTAAATTTATTATATTTTCAAATTCTTCAGTTTTCGTTTGATTAATTTCGTTTGGGTTCCGAGAAAGTTTAATTTTCCTGGGATTCCTGAGATAGAATTTTAGTTAATTAGAAAACCTATCAAATAATCAGTATAAGTAAAATTTGTTTCATTTTCAAGTACTTTAAATGCTAGATTAATATAGATATAATTTGAATATAGATAAAAAAATTAATTCTAATTACGACCCTGTCTCTTTGTTCTGTTGATGTTTGTTTTCCTAGTTGACGATAGACGTCAGTGTTCACAAAATGATTACAAAAAATAATACTTTTTTGATTAAAAATTCTTTAGGCAAGAATGCAGAACATATTTCAATATTTTTTTATGATTTACTTTATAAATACTCAGCTCTACGAACCTTTGTATTTTTATTTCCCATCACACAAAGTTTTTCCATCTAGTGGCGAATAGATTTAACTATATTTCAACAACACACTGAGAGATTTTTCTAGAACTATTTTAAGAAATTAAGTATAAAATTACTTACAAATGAAATATTATGCCATTCATGGCACCAGAACGTCTATCCAAGTTATTTGTACAAGATAAAACACAACACTTCATCTTTTACTTAATTGTACCGAGAATATTCAAGGATTGCGATTTTTCGATAAAGTTCTAGAACATTGACGTTGACAGTCTAATTTGTAAGTCGCGATAACTGCTATGACGTCGGGACCTGTATTTTGTCACGGGACCTATGCCATCTCCTCTTTGTATTTGCTTCGTGGGGCAAGGATAGGGGCAATAGAGGGACTCTGTTATTGATGAGGAGGGCAGCACCTCCATAGCCATCAGACCTGTCGCATCTAAGAATATTAAAATGAGGAACATGGAAATTGAGACTTGGTAGGAGCCATGTCGGTGGGGATGCCAGATACAACACCCATTCTGGTAATATTATAGGTGGGGATGTTGGCTGTAAACTTGTTTGTGTTTAAGAGGGGATTAATTATAAATGAGTTTGCATCCTGAGGGGATGCAAACTGGACAGAAACCCTGTTTCTATCTACCTTTTTAATGCCGTCTCTCACAATGTTGTCAATGTTATTTTTAAACAAGAACAGTCCGAAAGAAACGGGGTGGAGCGTTGTGCCAGAGCCTGTTTGGCTTTCGACACGTGAAACATGTACAATGAAAGGGCCGTTGTCAGAAGAAGTGTACTTATCACGCCCGATCTGGCTTCTCATCTGTTTCGGAGGGTGGATGGTACTCACCTCATCGTTCACAGGGCGTTTCCGAGAGCTTGAAGCATTTGAGGTGTTATTTTCTTGTTGCATTGCACCACAAATCACATTAGCAAATTGCTCCAGGGTATTTAAAGGGGTTAAAGGATGTTCAGGGAAAAAAGGAGTTGGATCGAAAGGGGGGGTAACAGCGGATGCATTATCAGGTGGGTCGGGTGGATCAGGGGGTTTATTTCGAGTCATTGCTAACTCCTATAACTTAATAACACACAAACAACACACCTTAACCAATAGGACAGCACAAAGTAACAAAGAAAAAGGTCCAACAGTCTCAAAACCACTCAACATTTTTGGAAATTCTAGACACGTGCTAACCAATCTTAAGACGCGGCAAGAATCCAAGTTTGGTGTTATTGCAGCGGATAAAAGTAATCAAAGCTCTAAAATTTTTTTTTTTTTTTTTTTTTTTTTTTTTTTTCCTCCCATTTGGCAGGGAACTTGGCTCGCACTTCAGTGCATTTGCCAGCGTCAAGTTTTATTTTTGGCATTTGAACTTTGAATGACACAAAGTAAAGTTAGGGAAACAATTTATCGCGAAAAGGCAATTTCACGGAATTTGGAACAAAGTTAACAGGATCAGGAATGTGTATATATTATAATACTTACATACATAACATTAAATATTTTGATTAAATAGCAGGCACGTAAATATTAATATTTATATAAATATTTATACAATTTAAAGGCGAATGTTATTATTATGAATAAAATTCGAAAGAACACTATATATGGAGGGGTTAGAAGAAAAAAGAAGAGACTTTATGGAAGTGGGGAAAGGAACACGGAGTGATATCAAGTCTTTGTAAAAGGAAGTACGGTCATGAATCGGACAGGAAAGGAATATGTGGTTCAGATCCCCAAAGTCATATCCACATTCACATTGAGGACTATCTATAATATGAAATCGTGCCAGATGTGCTGGACACGTGGTGTGACCTAACCTCATTCTTATTAGAATGGTTGTCGCAATCTTGCCAAGTTTGAGGACAGAGAACCAAGGTTTACGAGGAATTTTCGGTTGTATACTAAAGTAGTATTTCCCTTTTGAACGGACACTTTCTTCCCAAACTCTATCCCAGGAATCCCCAAGATAAAGTCTAGGGAGAGTAGCCAAGTCCTGAGTATAATTTTTAAACGGAACAGTATCACCACACACCATAGCCTCATTGGCAAGTCTGTCAGCTCTTTCATTACCACTTATTCCACAATGGCTCGGAATCCAGATAAAAAGTACAGAAAAGCCCTTCACAACACAGTCAAAAAGTTTACTCCTAATATGCGCTATAAGAGGGAATGGTGGTTTAGACTTAAAAGGATATCTCAAGAGCGCCTGAAGGGCACTCATGGAGTCGGTTAAAATTAAACTATTTTTAAGTTTTAAAAGTAAGACATATTCCAGAGCCTTCAGGATGCCAAGACATTCCCCAGTAAAAACTGTTGCTTCAGGTGGACACTTTACTTTCTGAACGATATTATACTGAGCATGATATATTCCTACGCCCACAAAATTATCAGATTCATGCTTGGATGCATCAGTGAAAATACGGTGCCACTCAGGCCAATTTTGTTCAACAATGAAATTAAAATGGGGGTTAGCATTATTTTTATCAATATCTAAAATGTATTTAATAGATGGCTCATGGATTAAGGATTCGAATTTATTATTAAACAAATCAAGTTTTGAAGATCGATGTGTCGGGGCATTAAATGATTTAAATCGAATATAACTTTTAACTAAACAAGGAAGAGATTTGTTATTCCAGTAATTTGACGACTCAATGAGATCAGCAAGTATCTGAAGTTTTTGAATTAAATGGCTATTAGAAAACTGTAAAACACGGAAAAACAATCGATCAGCTAAAAATTGACGTCTCAGTCTAAGAGGAGGTTCACTGCATTCGGTTTGTAATGCATTAATAGGACTAGATTTCATAGCACCTGTGATTATTCTCAAGGACTTTGATTGGATGGAATCCAATCTCCTAAGGGCACTCACGTTACAAGGCTCCAATAAGAAGATTCCATAGTCAAGAACACTTCGAACTAGAGCATCGTAAAGAAGTTTTAAGGAAAACGGATGCGCACCCCACCAAACACCTGATAGGCATCTCATCAAATTGAGAAGTTTTTGACATTTATTTACCACATAATCACAGTGCGGAACACCTGTAAGTTTAGAGTCCAAAATAATACCCAAAAACTTGACCTGTTTTTTAACTGGTATTTCGTTATGATCGAAATCTATAGCTATTGGGATGGGAATACGTTGTCGAGTAAATAAGACTAATGAACTCTTACTCGCAGATACACTCAGGCCATTTTTGTCCATCCAGATTTTTAAATAATCAAGAGAGTTAGATAGCTGAGAACACAGAGAACTTGCTGAATTTCCAATAGCGTATAAAACTAAGTCATCTGCATATTGTAGGATATTTGATGTATTTTGAAGTGAAGAATCTAAATCAGACGTATACAAATTAAATAATATAGGGCTTAGAACTGAACCCTGCGGGAGACCTTTCCATACTAGTCTACTTTCATCCTGTGTTTGATCTAATTTTATTGTTCTACCTGAAAGGAGGTTAATTGTAAAGCAAACCAAAATTTCAGGGATGCGAAGTATATCTAGTTTTTGTTTAAGGACATTTAGAAGAACATTATCATATGCTGATTCTATATCTAAAAAAACTGCAATTACAGATTTGTTTTCTGAAAATGCAACTCTAATATCAGTTACCAAGGTAGCCACACTATCCAACGTACTCCTGCCTTTCCTAAATCCAAACTGAGATTCTGGTAAAATTCCACGGTGTTCAGCTATCCATTCAAGGCGATTTTTAACTAGGTTTTCAGCTACTTTTGCAATTACGGGTGACAAAGCTATTGGTCGATAAGATGAAGGTTCTGATGGTGTTTTCCCCGGTTTCAGAATGGGAATAACAGTTTGGGACTTCCATGTTGGAGGAATATTACCCGACATCATAATCTTGTTAATTAAGTTCAAATAATATTCAAGTGAGGTTTGATTTAAATTAGCCAGGAATGAATACGGAATGCCATCATCACCTGGAGCAGAGTCTTTAACCGATGATAATACGCCCTGTAATTCTTGCATTGTAAAGGGAGAATTTAGTAGACTTTGGTTCTGAGAGATAGAAGAAGGAATGTTGTTATAAATGAGGTCATGTTCTGGAACAAATGGTGGAGCTAAACGATTAAGAAAAGAGTTCTTCAGAATAGGGGGGATGCCAGAAATATTAGAATTAGTAACACCGTTTCTAAACCTTCTTATGTTTTGCCAGACAATAGAAGGATTTACATTGGGGGTAATGGAAAGGCAAAATGTTTTCCATCCTTCAAATTTCTTTTCTTTGAATAATTTACGAGCTTTCGCTATAGCATCAGTTACAATTTCAAAATTATATACGGACATATTATTTTTATATTTTTTTTCAGCTTCCTTTCTAGCTTTTACCATTCGCGAGCATTCACTGTCCCACCATGGAGGGGAAGGAACTCTACCATTGGTTGAAGTTTTTACAGGGAAGGTTTCATCTGCAGCTTGTATAAGTACGTTTGTGAAAATATTATTACAATCGATAAGTTCGTGTGATAAATTATTTTGTAAATTAGAAAGTTTAAACTCTACAAGAGTTTTAAACTTATCCCATAACCCATCTTTATTAAGTTTGTACTTCATACGAGGTTGCCTTGAAGGATTAGGAGAACTGCTAGGATGAGTGGGCGTTATAAAAATTGGGAAGTGGTCACTTCCATAAGAAGATGGTAAAGTGCACCACGCAAGAGATGAAGCGAAATTAGGGGTACATATGGAAAGGTCTATTGCACTAACATTTTCATTTGGCCCTGTACGACGAGTTGGGGACCCGGAGTTTAACACACAAAGGTTATGTTGGTCAAATATATCTAATAATATGTCACCACTATATGATGAAAGAGTACAACCCCAAGAAATATGGTGAGAGTTGAAATCACCTAAAATTATGAAAGGACGAGGAAGTAGAGAAACGAGATTGTTGAACTGTTGAAGAGTTGAAGAAGAGGGGGAAGGAATGTATATTGAAACAATACAAGTATTATTTATTTGTGCAGCTACTACGGAAAAATTATTAAATGTTGGAAGAGATAGGGGACAGTAAGAGACAGTATTTCTAATGAGTAGAGCAGTCCCACCATACCCATCAGTCCTGTCATCTCTTAGACAAGAAAAACCACTGATTTTGAAGATGGAACCTGGTTTTAACCAGGTTTCTGAGATTGCAAACAAAGAAGCTTTATATTTATTTATCAAGTAAATAATTTCGTTTTTTTTAGAAACTGCACTTCTACAGTTCCATTGTATTATGTTCTGAGTTTGTAGTAACATTATTAACAGGTGGAGGGTTTTTATACATATCGACTATAAGGGCAACGTTGGTCGGTATTTTTATATTAGATTGAGTTAGTGTTTGGATGAGAATTTGGATTATATCTGATGTTGACATCAATGTAGGATTTGCGGAATTGGTGTTAAAGGCACAGCCATTTTGTGACGTTGGTAACCTGTATTCGTTAACTAATTGTTGATGTTGTTCTCGGTCGTAGCCTTTACCTAATTTGGAGGGAGGGCGACGATTGATATACACTGTTTTTTTATGTGAAGTGTGTGAAGGAGAATTTTGTGTATGAGAAGACTGCGAATTTCGGTAAGCGTAAGTAGTAACCGGAGTACTAGCTACATTGGCATAAGAATTATAAGTAGGTGCAATCATTTTAGAAACTTCGCCATATGAAATACATTTTTCTGCCATAACACTCTTAATTTCTTTTTGGCGCAAAAATTCAGGACACAATTTAGAGGTCGCAAAGTGTTTAGCAGAGCAGTAGCAGCAAGATATATTGTCCTCCTCAACATCACAAGTATCACCAGTATGTTCCTGACCACACTTGTAACATTTAGGTTTGGATCGACACTGAATTTTTGTATGTCCAAAGCGACAACAATTATAACATTGGATAGTGGGGTACACATACATCTCTACAGGTAATGAGTTGTAGCACATGAATATACGTGGAGGAAGAACTTGACCATCCAGCGTAATCACTATACTCTGCGTTGGTTTCCAAACAGGAGACCCTTCTACGATAGTCTTATAGTTTATTCTCCTAACTTTAATAATTTTGCCACAGTTATCGGGTACTGAAGCATTTTCGATGATTTCTTCGGGTGACCATTCCGATGGAACACCCCGAACAAGTCCCATTCGTGTTAATTGAAATGTTGGTATAAATGCTTTTAAATTATTTTTTGATAACTCACTATTTAAAATAAATGAATTCGCATCATGAAAATTTGAGAACACTAAAGTAATTCTATTTCTACCAATTTTCTTAACGGATCCTTCCACAATGTTGTGAATGGCATTGGTCTTGAGAAACCTGCCAAATGTGACCGGGTGTAACGTGATACTATCATTGGGCGACTTAACTTCTTTTTGGACGTGTATAACAAACGGGCCTATGTCATTGTCCTCATACTTGGTCCTACCAACTCCAGATACTGAACCCTGGGGGGCCGAACCACTACTCGGTGTGACTTTATGATTAATATGTTCAACCGGGCTAACAGTAGGAGTAGAATCACTATTCTCACTATTATCTGCACTAGCACAGCAGCAACCTTTGCTCCCATCAACAGCCTGACTGTGCTTCCTTTTCTTTTTATTGCATACTTTGCATAATTTATGTAGTCTGGTTCTTTTATGACCACGTTGTGCACTGGGACCATCCGTTTCCATCCCAGATTCATTCGATACTACTGTTACAAAATTAGCAGCCGGGGGTACAAAGACCCCCGGGTCCGCCAAGTCAGGCGGCTCGTTCATGAAAAATTTTAAAACAACTTACCAAATCAGGTAAACTATACACTAACACTAATATATATACACTAAATGTGAATAATATTTACAATATAATACAAAACTGATCCTTTTATAATGAAAAATCAAAATTAAAAATTTTATCCAGAAAAAATGCACCGGTACGCTTGAAGTTTCCCGCGCTTTTTTCAAGAAAATTGTTCCTCGGCCGTCTTGTTGCGAGTGACAGATTAAAACAAACAAAATGGTGGTGGGTCATTGAGTGTTCCCAGCTTGCAAAAATATATTTGAATGTTCTTGTTGTATTTGTCTTTGTTCAAAACATAATAAATTTAAGCGATCGATATCACTACTTATTTGGTCACAACACTACAACTGTTAGATTTCGAACGTCATTGTAATGGCAACATTTTTGATTGTCATTTTTCTTGTTTGACGTTTTGACGTTTGAGACAGTAGTACTTTGAGACGCTTGGATCGGTCGGGCAAGAGCTTCGTAATTGACTGCCGGTTTTAAGTTAATTGAATTGTATTTTAGCTAATTGTCAATTCAACCCGGTCCCTTTAGTGGTTTACCGTTATGATTGGTCTGATTTGGACTCGTGAGTTTTGTAGTCACGTCAATGGCGCGATCCGTGATAGTTGAATCGGGTGTATTGTAATTACGAGATTTCGGGAGCCCGCAAGCAGTTAGGAATACCTTGGTGGTGTACAGCACTTTGGAGCATGTATGTGTGAACGTACCAAGACAAGCCGCAGTGGGGTACCCCGTCAACGGCTGACAAGAACAAGGACGCCACACAACTTCAGTAAGTGCTTGATGATTTTAGTTTAGATTAAGAACACGGTGAAACGCCGTCGTTCATTGCTCTTTCCAGTGACCAGTTAGCGATTGAATGCCTATACTCATGGGTCCTATAGGTATTGCAAACTTCACAGGGTGATCGCTCCACTGGGGAGAGGATTGAACACTTTGGTAGCAGAAAGCGTGGTTAACCTCTAGGCACTCCGTAGTGCACTCAGAAGGTGATAGTTGTTAGGTAGGTAACTATACTGTTCCACTGTCCACATATCTTTGATTCCACTGATATAGTTATTTAGAATAGTATTTAAAACAATTTATTAGCATAATGATTAAATGTAGGTAAGTCACACATTTAATTATTGGTTAAATCGTAAAACTTATGTTACTAATTGTTTACTAGTTTGAACTATATTGTATACTTGATATTGATTGTTGGTACAGTTGGTCCAATATATTCACCCAATCACACATTTAATTATTGGTTGAATTGTAAAACTCAATATTAAATATTAATTGTTTGGGACAAGTGGTCCAATATATTAGTGTAATACAATTAGATTTTGCTAGCCCTAAGACAATATTACTAGAATAATATTGTTATATTATTCTATTATTGTTATTGTTAAATTCAATTATTTTGAGTTATTGGGCATTGATAAATTGAAACTTGTAGGTAGATATATATCTGAGATTAAGTGACTGCACAAGCACTTAATAGTGTTTTATATGAAGTTCCTAATAGTGTTTAAATAAATAGTTTATTTCATACATAAAATATTGTAACTTGTAAGTAACGTTCTGTTCTGTAAGTAATGTCATTGTCATTGTACCGGGCTAAGATTAGCACGGGGTTGAATTGGTTTACATCGGTTCAAGGCCTCCTAGGCCGACCAGATAGACATGATGCACTGTTGGCTCGAGCTTTGGATGCGCCCGCCCGGCTGGAGGTGATAATGGAAGCGCTTACCAAGGCCCTTGAGGAGGAGAAGGTCAGCGATCAGATAAGGTCCGCGATGGAGGCTGATGTTGACCAGTGCCTCTCAATTGTTGATGACATTCAGCAGCGCATAGCAGAAATAAAGCGCCAACGCAGAACTGGCTGTGATGAAGAAGCTGTGGAAGGCCCACACTCTCGCGGGGTTGTATCAAAATTGCCTCAGATACAATTACCCAGCTTTGATGGAGAGCTCGGTGAGTGGGTCAGCTTCATCAATTTATTTGATAGTTTGGTCCACTTAAGGGAGGATTTGCCTAAATCCTATAAGATGGCACAACTAATGTCAACTTTAAAGGGGGAGCCTAGGGAACTGGTAGCCCATTTGACGGTGACCGAGGACAATTATGAGATTGCCCGTCAAATGTTGGTAAGGCGCTACCAGAACAAAAGAAGGCTGGTTGATGCTCAGCTCAAGAGGCTGTTTAGCATCCCTTCAGTGACTCGGGTCTCTGCCATACAGGCAGAAGTGTTGAACCCGTTGTTGAGTGTCACTCGGGCATTAGGAAATTTAGGCTTGCCGGTTGAAGAATGGTCTTACATGTTAGTATACATAGTACTGTCCCGGCTGCCAGTCGATGTGCAGACCAGTTTTCAGCAGCATCACGGTCAGGGTGCAGACAACTTGCCCACCTCTTCTAAACTCATGGAGTTTTTGGAGGAAGAGTGTCGGAGGGCAGAGAACATGGGTTTGTTCGTGAAGCCCGCTGCGGAGCCACAGAAGGCTACACGGAGCCCTGTGAAGAGGGGACTTCCGCCAAGGAAGTTGTATGGACATATGGGTGCCTCAACACCTGTACAGGATGCCTACCTGTATTGTAAACAGGATGGCCATAGTGTGGCCGCCTGCCTTAGATTTAGGAACCAGAGAGTCCAAGGGCGACGCCAGATCACCAAGCAGCGTGGCTGGTGTTTTTTGTGTCTGGGTCCCCATTTAGCAAGGGATTGCGCTCGGTCCGCAATGTGTAAATTTTGTGGAGGCCGCCAACATGAGTTGCTCTGCCTGAATAGGCCCGGCCAACATCATGCAGATGGACAGGGCCGGACACAGGGACAGATGGGGTCATGTACACAGGAACGGACTTGGAACCTGAGTAAACGGGACCAGGGCCCTCATAGGGAAGATGTTGGGGCCGATGTTCAGGCCGACATCGCGGGCGGTTCCCCGACCTATTGGCAGGCCAGTGGCTCAGCTGGAGCTGGCACGGGCGGGTGTGCGGATGCACCCTCAAGTACGGAGCGGTTAGTTAGAACGCCGCCTCGGGTGTCATCGCGCTCGCCGAAGACGACGACATTTCGTCGATTTTCGCCGCCCATCATGGAACGCCCTCGGTTGGATCACCGCACCCCCCCTATCCGTGGACGGCACCAAGTAGAGCGCCGCGACTGGAGGTCTGCTGGGCTATAATGCGTGGGGCCCCAGGGGCCCCCGCTAGGAAATCGCAGCCCAATCAAATTCTTGCCCACTGCCTCCGTGTGTGTTTTTGGGTTGAATGGCAAATCAACACACGTTCGCGCCCTGTTGGATTCCGGTGCCCAGGGCTGTATAATGTCGAACGAATTGGCGATTTGGTTGGGCTTGAAACTTAATGGGCATAGGAGCATTCGAGGCGTGTGGAATGTCGCGGTAACGAACATCGTTGGGCAAACGACGATTACGTTCTCCTCACGGTTTGACACGATGCGTAGGACATCCGCCCCGGTACTAGTGATGATTGATGTGATGGGACGACACCCTCAGGTGAGGTTTTTTGCTGTCGGATCGGCGAGTCTTGCAGCATGATCGACTCATGGCTGTGGAGACTAAGTTTGGCTATGCGATAATGGGACCGGTATTACCCATGGTTAAACCTATTGCGTCGGATGGTATACTCGTAGGTTCAGCATTATCCGAGACGATGCAAAGGTTTTGGGAGGTCGAGGAGCCCCCCACCGCGCGTCGAGTAGACCCAGACGAAGAAGAGTGCGAGTTGTTTTACCAGAATAATACTGGTCGCCTTCGTTCTGGTCGGTTTGTAACTCGGCTCCCCTTCAGGGCAAATAGGCCACTGTTGGGTGAATCTCGGAAGACAGCCGAGACTCGATTGTTGTCGATGGAGCGTCGTATGGCCCGGGATACTGTATTTAAGTCCAAATACGTGGACTTCATGAGGGAGTATGAATCTTTGGGACACATGTCTGTGTCGCGTGTGGCTTGGAGATCCGAGGATCATTGCTTCCTTCCACATCATGCTGTCCTAAAGACCCCTACTGGGAAAATTAGGGTAGTGTTTGATGGGTCTGCTCCAACTTCGAACGGTATGTCCCTGAATCAATGTTTGTATTCGGGACTGAAGTTGAATCGGGACGTGTCGGATATCCTCACGAGCTTTCGGAAACACCAGGTGGTTTTTGTTGCTGACATAAGGATGATGTTCAGACAAACGGTGATTCATCCCACGTGAGTCGCCCCACGAACCGATAATCTTTAACGAGTTGAACACAAACAAGTACGGTTTGCGTTCTAGTCCCTTCCTCGCGATTCGTACACTGCGGGAGTTAGCGGTATGGGATCGCTTGAACTACCCTAGGGCTGCTGCTATCCTGGAGCAGGATCTTTATGCAGATGATGTCTGCTCAGGGGCAGCCAGTGTCGAGGAAGCGCTTGCTCGCCGGGACGAGCTCATCCAGCTCTTAAAGCGTGGAGGATATGAGTTGCGGAAATGGATGTCCAATTCTCCTGAGTTGGTGGAGGGGTTGCCGGATGAGTTCCAACAGGATCCGCACGTCTTTGAAAATCCTGACAACCCTAACATGTTGTCAGTGCTCGGCATACAATATCGGCCAGTCCAGGATGTGTTCCACCTATCGAGTGGCTTTGGACATCCCGAAGACCTGGACGAAGAGAACTGTGCCATCGACGATTGCGAGAACGTTCGACCCGAACGGTTGGATCGCTCCAGTCACATTTTTGTTAAAATGTTTCATGCAGCGGTTATGGACGGCGCAGCTAGGCTGGGATACCCACCTCTCAGAGGAGTTGTTGAGGGATTGGACAAGGATATTCTCCTCGCTCACGGATATTAATAACGTCTCACTGCCACGGAAATTGTTCCCTGCTCGTGATTTCAGGGCTACCCTTCATGGGTTTTGTGATGCCTCTGAACAGGGATTCGCGGCAGCGGTTTATTTGCAAACGGTCACTTCCGCTGGGGATGTTGACGTTCGACTGGTTCTGGCTAAAAGTAAGGTGGCTCCCATACGTACAAGATTGACGATTCCGAAGCTGGAACTGTCCGGGGCAGCTCTTTTAACCAGACTCCTGAACCACGCGGTATCGGAGTTCCGCGGTTCAATGGAGTTGGAGAACACGGTGTATGCATGGACTGACAGTCAGATAGTGTTGTGCTGGCTGAAGGCTTCAGTTCACAATCTGGAGATTTTTGTAGCAAACCGTGTCTCCCAAATACAGGCATCAGAAGTCGCGTTGACATGGAGACATGTGCCAGGAGAATTGAACCCTTCGGATTGTGCATCCAGGGGATGCCGGGCTCCTGAATTAGTTAACCATCAGTTATGGTGGGGCCCTCCTTGGCTGGCAAGGAAGGAATCGGATTGGCCCCTTAACAACGCGAAATTGCCTATGGACTGTGGTATAATGGAAGCCGTGTATGTGACCCAGGAGGTCCAGGAGACTGACGCGAGTTTCCTGATTGAGCGGTATAGCTCTTTAGATAAATTGATCAATGTCAATTGTTGGATAAGGAGATTCGTTCGGAATAGTCGCACTCCTCGCGAACAGCGAACGCTAAGCCCAATTCTATCACCGGCAGAGCGAAATGAGTCGCTTCTGAATTTGATCCGGTTGGTACAATCGTCGAACTTTGGAGCAGAATTGGAAAGTCTACGAACTGGGCGTTCGGAATTGAAGGGTGCTGTCGCGCGTCTCAACCCGTTTATAGATTCGGCCGGGTTGCTTCGGGTAGGAGGAAGATTGCGCAATGCGAATCTGCCGTATTCGGCTCGTCACCCTCTACTGCTCCCCAAGGGAGGGCAGTTGGTTGAGTTTTTGGTGACTGATCGGCATGTTAAAAACGCTCATGCAGGTTGTAACGCCTTGTTGGCTACACTCCAGAGGGAGTTTTGGATTTTGTCTGGGCGTCGTACCATACGGAACATCGTGTTTCGGTGCATGACTTGTTATAGGACCAAGGCTGCCACGATGCAGCCTCACATGGGGGATCTGCCCCCTGATCGGGTGAATGAGGCTAGGCCATGGGCGGGTGTTGGTACAGACTTTGCGGGCCCATTCTTAGTAAAAAGCTCACGGCTGCGGAACGCGAAACAGTACAAGGCGTACCTTTGTGTGTTCGTCTGTTTATCCACCAAGGCGGTGCATCTCGAGCTCGTTGCTGACCTCACGACGGAAGCCTTTATAGCGTGCTTGGACAGATTCGTTTCCCGAAGGGGACTGCCAGCACTGATTCGTTCCGATAACGGAACCAACTTCGTAGGTGCTGAACGATACTTACGAGATGTAGTTAAGTTTTTAAATGAAAACAAAGTGGATATTGGAACAGTCCTCTCCCGTCTGGGTATACAATGGACCTTCAGTCCACCAGGTTGCCCCCACTTCGGCGGGATTTTTGAAGCCGTAGTTAAGTCAGCTAAGACGCATTTAGGGCGTATTGTGGGTCAGACCGCGCTGACATTTGAGGAATTCGCGACGTTGTTTTGTAAGATCGAAGCCGTTCTCAACTCGCGACCGTTGTGTCCGCTCAGCTCGGATCCAAATGACCTGGAGTCGTTGACTCCAGGCCATTTCTTAATTGGTCAGCCACTTAACGCGCTGCCCGAACACCCGTACGAAGGTGTGAAATTGTTTCGGTTGTCTCGGTATCAGATGTTGCAGCAGTTTTCACAGAATTTTTGGAAACGTTGGTCTCTAGAGTATCTGCACATTCTGCAACAGCGCCTTAAGTGGACTGACAAAACTAGTCCCCCTAATGTTGGTGACCTCGTGCTGGTTAAGGATGCTAACCTACAGCCACTGCGTTGGCGCCGGGGGCGCATTGTTAACTTGTTCCATGGTAAGGATGGGACCCTCCGGTCCGCAGAGGTTCTAGTTGGGGACTCAGTTATCAAACGAGCGGTAGCAACGTTATCTCGCCTGCCTGTAGATTAGGGAACAGGTACGGACCTGTTCGGGCGGGTGACTGTTAGATTTCGAACGTCATTGTAATGGCAACATTTTCGATTGTCATTTTTCTTGTTTGACGTTTTGACGTTTGAGACAGTAGTACTTTGAGACGCTTGGATCGGTCGAGCAAGAGCTTCGTAATTGACTGCCGGTTTTAAGTTAATTGAATTGTATTTTAGCTAATTGTCAATTCAACCCGGTCCCTTTAGTGGTTTACCGTTATGATTGGTCTGATTTGGACTCGCGAGTTTTGTAGTCACGTCATAGGCGCGATCCGTGATAGCTGAATCGGGTGTCTTGTAATTACGAGATTTCGGGAGCCCGCAAGCAGTTAGGAATACCTTGGTGGTGTACAGCACTTTGGAGCATGTATGTGTGAACGTACCAAGACAAGCCGCAGTGGGGTACCCCGTCAACGGCCGACAAGAACAAGGAAGCAACACAACTCCAGTAAGTGCTTGATGATTTTAGTTTAGATTAAGAACACGGTGAAACGCCGTCGTTCATTGCTCATTCCAGTGACCAGTTAGCGATTGAATGCCTATACTCATGGGTCCTATAGGTATTGCAAACTTCACAGGGTGATCGCTCCACTGGGGAGAGGATTGAACAACAACTATCAAATTAGAACTGTCATCGAGAAAATAAAGAAATGGAAATAGTATAGTCATTTTGGAAGCTTTTACTTTACACTAACCATCTTCTTTCGATGAAATGGCAACCACCTGGATCAGCTATTTCTGCCAATGTCAAGAATCTAGAGTCATTTTGGAAGCCTTAGAGCATATATACATACAGAGGCATCTGAACGCTGAGTTTGGTTAGAGTACTTAGTGTCTGTCTCTCTCATGCAAGCTTCTGATTGGTTGGTGTATTTCCCACCAAATCAGTTATGTAAATTGGTATGTGCGTCTACCAATCAGAAGCCTGCGTGAGAGAGACATACTCTAACTAAACTCAGTTTCTCTCCTCCGAGCACGCTTTCTGCCCGTTCAGATACGCCTCAATTGTATATATGCTCTAAGGCTTTTACGTCTATTTGACTTCCGATGACAGTCATGACGAATGAGTGACAGATGAAGGAAAAAAATCAGGAAAAAAAGGAAAAAAAAAAAAAAAAGTTGACACTTGACACAAATAAAGTTCTCTAAAACAAGTTTGCTGATAAATGTACAAGAATGGTTTTCGATTACTCATAGCGTATTAACGTCTAACTTGTTTTGTGAAGAAGGCGCCGTATTTAATTCGCGACGTTAACTCAAATATTCTTTGTGATCTGTGGTTGTGTTTGTTACGTCTACCGGAAACTTTTCACTTTGTATTGTTCTATGCATTTTACATTGTAAGTCTTTAAATATACCTCAAAATGTATAAAGTTTATGTGAGATCACAGAATTATTTTAATGGAAAACAACATGTGGCAAATTCGATATTTGGTAAGCTTATTTTAACCAGGAAAATTGGTTTCGTATTGACAAACGCTGTTTTGCTATTTTTTTTTCACTTTTAAGGACCGAATATCGGCCAAGACATACAACGTATCCATGCTACGACGACTCTTAAATTTCCCCCTGCAATGGCTTTAAAATTACCAACAAATGTTGATATAAATGCAACAGAAGTGAGCAGATTTTCGCCTGAAAGAGAAAGAGACATATCGGGCCCAGTGATTAATTTTTGCTACAAGAAGCAAGAAGCTTTTGGAAAAATTGATATTACAACACAAGCAGATCCCCATACTAATAAATATGATTGTCGAGGGGCTGTCAGTCTAAACTCCTCAATGCAAAGTAATGTTCCCAGTCCATTCAGTGGAAACCACACTCATCTTAATATGCCCGGTTCACAGTGGGGTCAAGGGCATAAATACCTGTCAAGTAATTTGCAAAGTGCTCATTACTTGACCTTGAGAAATGAATACCGCGCAAAAGCAAGGAATGACGGTATGTATTTGATCAAATACTTATAAAATGTAATATGTTATACCTGCAGTGTAGTATAAAACAGCACTTTATAAACTTTAACATTTAAGAATATTTCCTGTTTGTGTAAAAGTAGTTGCGTGAATACTGATTTGTTCCTTGACTTAGATTTATTACCTATGAAAACATTTGCACAACAAGTTAAAATAAAATGTTAGTATATTATTAGGTATAATATATTATTTGAATGTTTGCTTTTGAATCTCATATTGTATTAATCTGGTCTTGGGGCTAAGCTTGTTAGTAATTGTTTTCTTAACAAATTATTTTGAAGGCCATTTGTATCACACTTGTTTATTTTTAGTACCATACTTGTAATGTAGCAGATAGTGAAGTAGTTGCAACAGGATAACAGCTATATATTAGGTCTTTACCTATGAAATTGCCTTTCTTCAGTACTGGTCATTTCAAATAAAAAAAAAAGTTTGTAATGGCTCTGTATTCTAAATTCAAATTAATTTTGTTTTTAAACCATGACATTCTATTTACAAACTCAGTCTATTGTTTTTTGATTATCGTTGTATTTTCATTACATTTGAAAATTTTTCGTCATAATGGATACTTTAAAAATTCGTGTGATTAGGAATATGCATGGGTGATTACTTCGAATAACAGAAATAAAAAAGTTTGAAAAAATAAGTACTTTCACTTATTGCATACAAAACGGCAATTTCATAGGTAAAGACCTATTATTAGTGTGATGTGATTAATATTCTACTAAAACAGGTTTCAATATTCTGAAGTGGACAGTGAGAAATCACACACAAGTTAATAAACATATAAATAATAGGTCTTTACCTATGAAATTGCCGTTTTGTATGCAATAAGTGAAAGTACTTATTTTTTCAAACTTTTTTATTTCTGTTATTCGAAGTAATCACCCATGCAATCGACGCATGTTTGCCAACGCATTGGCAGTTTATTGATGCCCTTCTTGTTAAAATCAGCTGGACGGGAGGCAACAAACTCTTCAAAGGCATTTTGTACTGCCTCTCGGGAATTGAATTTTTACCCACTAAAAAGTTGGCTAAATTTTGGTAAAAGTAATAGTCGGTAGGTGAAAGGCCTGGTGAGTATGGCGGATGAGGGAGAGCTTCCAACCCCAGCTCTTGCAACTTGGAGACTGTCTGTTGCGCAGTATGGGGTCGCGCGTTGTCGTGAAGGAGCAGTGGGGACGATCGATTGACCAAAGCTGGTTGCAGATGTGCAAGCTTCTCCATCATTCTCTCCAGTTCTTCACAGTACACATCTGCATTAATGCTCATGCTGTTTTGTAAAAAGCTGTGGTGAATCACACCCGCACTAGACCACCAAACAGTGACCATCACCTTTTTAGGGGTCATTTTTGGTTTAGGGCATTGCTTTGGTGCTGAACCAGGGTCTAACCAACTTGCTGAGCGCTTTCGATTGTCGAACAGAATCCATTTTTCGTCGCACGTAACAATTCGTTTCACAATTCCTTCATTTCTTTGCCTGTTGAGCAGCGCAAGGCAGGTCTCGACGCGTACGTTGCGCTGGCGATCGTTTAGGTCGTGGGGCACCCATCTATCAAGCTTTTTTACCTTGCCAATTTGTCGCAAATGGATCAATATTGTTTTGATGCTTACATTAAAAGCTGCTGCTAACTCAGCTGTAGATTAAGTTTCGTCAGCTACTACAATCGCCTTTAATTCATTATTGTTAACCAAAGTCTCCGGACGACCACAAGCTTCATTTTTCAAGTCAAAATTTCTAGAACGGAACCGGGAAAACCAATAACGGGTTGTACGTTCGTTTGTACAGTTCTCTCCGTAAACGTTTTTGATGTTACGTGCCGTTTGTGTCGCGTTGGTGCCACGACGGAACTCATATTCCATAATTACACGAATTTTTAAAGTATCCATTAAGACGAAAAATGTTCAAATGTAATGAAAATACAACGCTAATCAGAAAACAAAAGACTGAGTTTGGAAATAGATTGTCATGGTTTTAAAACAAAATTAATTTGAATTTAGAATACAGAGCCATTACAAACTTTTTTTTATTTGAAATGACCAGTACTGAAGAACGGCAATTTCATAGGTAAAGACCTAATATATAAGGGTGAAAGTTTGTGTGTATGTTTGTTACTTCTTCATGCAAAAACTACTGAACGGACTTGGATGAAACTTTACAGTAATATAGTTTATACATCAGAATAACACATAGGCTACTATTTGCCGCGATAACCGACATACACGCGGGCGGAGCCACGGGCAACAGCTAGTACAATATATATTTAAACTTATGAATATTCCATGCAAACTAGATTCCATGACACAATCCTACTAATCCAGGGAATCCTATATTAAAGATAAAAAGTAGGCATGGCATAGCAGGACTGAGTTATAAAATAAAATAGCTTTGATAAAATTATGTTGACTTTTTTATTTATAATGATAGAATAGAATACCGAAAATAACAAACATAGGTTGCTAAGATACCTAGACATAGACCACTTTCCAAGAATATATTAATAAGGAGTATGTATATTCCTAACATCCACCTCTGTTTGCTATTCCAATTATCTTCTTGAGTATTTCGATTCTGGGCCCGTAAAGTGGTTAGGTTAGCATGTCAGCAATCTGCCTGGCTGCAGGCACATGGCAGATGGTAATGCATTCTGAATGCATTCTCGTATGAAGAACGAACAAATCCTTATGTGTTTAGTTCTTTGATGGAACTCTGGTGGATTCTTAGCCAACTTAATTGCCGATTCATTATCCACACATAGGGACGCGGGACATGAACATTTATCACCAGTGATTTCTTTCATAATCTTTTGAAGCCAAATAATTTCTCTGGCAGTTTCACTAGCTGCCACTATTTCAGCCTCGGTGGAGGAAATGGCAACCGTGCTCTGGCGTTTGCTATACCAAGCTGTTGGTCCTCCGGCATACATGCAGAAAAAGCTATGTCAGGTCTCGTGCTTGTCATCAAATAAGCTAAAGCACCAACAGCTTCACGGTACGGGAAGCGCATCATAGCTTCTTCATCAATTTGAGCATTATTTGCTTTTAAAATTGGTGTTGGGACAGGCTTGCATTTCTCCATACCAAATCTTTCTAGTATGCGAGTGATGTACGCTTTGTGATGTAGCAAAATGGAACCATTGGAGTACCTTTTTATCTCCATTCTTAGAAAGTAGCTTGCAGGCTTCACTGTTATTTTAAAACATGCCCTCATTTCTTTTAGGAAGCAGTTAGCTTGTTTCTCGCTAGTAAATGCAATCAAACCATCGTCAACGTTAAGAGCAAGAATAAGTTTCTCCTTTCCTTGTGTTCTCACAAACAAACAGGGATCAGAATGACTTTGCTTGAATCCTATTTTTACGACCAACAGAGTGAGGCTTGCTTGACCATACAAGCTTTTCTTTAATTTGAAGACATACTTTTCCTCAGCATAACCTTCAGGCGGTTTCATGTAAATATCCTCCTCTAATTTGCCATAAAGGAAGGCTGTGGACACATCAAACTGTAATAATTTCAGCTTCTCTCTAGCAGCAACGCTCAATACAGCTCTTATCGTGCTGCTTCTAGCAACTGGACCAAAAATTTCATGGAAATCTATATCTTTCTTCTGAGAATATCCTTTTACGACTAGTCGAGCCTTATATTTGTCAACAGAGCCGTCAGGAGGATTTTCCCAGTAACAGTACCTCTTCGAATGTCACGTCTCTGGACCTAATCAATTTGAATGATTCCTTGTCCCAGATTCTGTAGCCTTCGTCTCCTTCGTATCCAACAAGAATACCTTTTTGAGCTTTCCGTTGCAGCTTCTTGCGATTAGCTTTAGGGACGTGGGCATAGCACGTGCAACCTAGAATTCTAAGATGTTTGATCGCTGGCTTCTTACCATACCACAGTTCATGAGGTGATTTGTATGGCACGCTAGATGGCCCTGTACGATTCAACACATAGACAGTCGCATTCACAATCTCTGCCCATAAGCCATCAGAAATATTTTCATGTGCATGCATAATGGCGCGCGCGGCTTCTACGACAGTCCTGTTTTCTCTCTCTACGCAACCTGCTTGCTCCGGGGTATGGAGCATCGTAAACCTTTGCTTAATGCCGTTTTCAGTTAGGATATCTTTAAATTCCTTGTCGACAAACTCTCCACCGTTATCACTTAATATTTCTTTAATGACGTGTCCTGCAACTTTGGCTTCTTTTAAGAAAATTGTAAGCTTTGAGGCTGCTTCAGATTTTTGTCGAAGAAAATAGATGTGACGATAGCGTGTAAAGTCGTCTTTAAATAGGAGGTAATATCGTAACTTCGAACCAATTGAATAAGAAATGGTCCGCATATATCGGTATGGATTAGTTCTCCTGGTTTAGTAGCTCTAACCCTTTTACCAAAAGATTGCTTGTGAGCCTTTCCATAAACACATCCTTCGCAAATGTCCAATTGTTTATTCTCCACTTTTAATCCTAGCTCTTGTTCGATGACCTGACGAACGTGTCTTTTATTTTGATGTACTAGCTTTTCATGATACATTTGTAATGGATTTGACAGTAATTGATTGCCTTCATGATTTTTAGGCTTGATACAGATAAGCTCTAGCTTAAATAGTCCACCTTTTATTTTTCTAGTCCCAATTGCTTTAATGTCTCCTTTGTCTTGTCTTTACTTTTACTATGCATTTTTTAGGCGTAGACTCAAACGTACTCGTGTATGAGTTATCATGTACAGAAAGTACTGAGAATAAGTTTTTTCTTATTTTTGGAACATACCAAACGTCCTTGAGTAATATGTGCACAATTTTCCTAATGACGTTGGATTCAGCTCGAATATTGCCCATTCCAATGGCTTCAATGGTTTGCCCATTCACCGCAGTCACCGTATGTGAACTCTTGAAGTGCTCGAAGCTTTCGAAGAAGTCGTCTCTATTTGTAACATGGCTTGTCGCTCCGTTATCAACGTACCAGTTATCTTTATCAATAGGCAATCCATCATCCAACGCTAACACTGTCAGATTTACATTTGAGGTTTGACCGTTATTTGATGGTTATGGTGGGCGTCCATCATTTATCCATTTTCGACATTTACGTACATGCAGTACATGCATACAACTTCTCCACAATAATTGCATTTAAAAACTTTATTCTTCTTCTTTGTCTTCACTGTTAAGACTTCTTCAGTATTTTCGGTTTCTACTTTACTAGTCAATGCTTTTTCGTAGGCACTTAGTTGCGAGGTTAAATTTTCTACTGTCCGATCGTCTTTTGAGGATCCAACTTGACTTGAAAGCGAAATAATCTTTTGTTAAAGTGCCAAGTATTTTACAAATAAGTAAAATTTCGGGCAAATTTGCATCAATTTGGTTTTTAAGATCGTGCCAAATGTTTTTTAACGCAGATATATGTTTTCTTATGTCATGTTCAGGATCCTTTTTATAATCAAAAAAATTTAGACAGAGATCATAACTTTTGTCTTCGCTACTTCCACTGTAGAGGCGTTCTAACTCGTCCCATACTTCTTTAGCGCTTTTCAACCGCATGACTTGTTCAAGTATCTCATCCGTCATGTTCGTCGTCATCAGGGTCAAAACAATACAGTAAATATTTCGGAATTGTTTTAAATCTTTTTCATATTTATCTTTAGCTACGTCATCTTTATCAGCTGCAGTTACATCAGGCTTACAGATTTTCCCTTCTAAAATTTCTTCAGCACCGGGAATAGCCCTGCATACAGTCGAAATCCTGTACTTCCAAATGCTTGTAGTTTTTTCATCTAGGTGCATTAATTGTACCTTTGAAGCCTCTGCGATCGCCTTATCCATGGTGACGTTAAGACTGGATACAATTTTTTTGCTAGATTTTTTTATTAAATTCTACTAAATTCTTTCCCAGATTAAAAAAAAAACTTTTCAAAATCCACTTCTTAGCTTTATTACTCTGCTACCATATTAAAGATAAAAAGTAGGCATGGAATAGCAGGACTGTGAGTTATAAAATAAAATAGCTTTGATAAAATATATATTGACTTTTTTATTTAGAATGATAGAATAGAATACCGAAAATAACAAACATAGGTTGCTAAGATACCTAGACATAGACCACTTTCCAAGAATATATTAATAAGGAGTATGTATATTCCTAACATCCTACTGGGATTTAGGGATCAAACCCTGCACCTTAATACTCAAATTATATGGAATTATTACAGATTATTACTATTTACTTATAAACTACTAAAATTCAATGATATCTCCTTATCTAGAACCAATTAATACAATAAACTTAGGGTATTGTTTGACACATCTGAACATGGTTCCATTGGAATGCATATTTAATAAAAAAAAAAATTATATTGATATGAAATAAATTGTAACTACAGATCAAAGAATGAAAGATAAATATCTGGCTGACCCTGTCATGTCAAAATGGTTTCAAAAAAATTTAAATTAACTAAACTTAAAAGATTTTTTTTTAAGAATTCTCGATATATAAGATTGGATTATACAATCTCCAGATTATAAACAAACTACATATGGCTAAAGTACATTATGAGATTCAGACCCTTCATCAAAATATCATCAATTCAATCATAGTGCATTTTCTAACCCTAATCATGCTTTAAAAACCCAACTAATGATCATAAAAGTATGCACACCCATGGCTAAGACTATAAGAATTTGTGGGAGAGCCATACGTCACGTCATATGGACTGGCCCAACCAGAGATACCAAGGCCTTACAAACAACTGGTGTTTAGCAATACTTTTTTTATTGCTTTCCACCGAGTGAGTGAGGTTAACAGAAGCCCAAACCCCCTTCAAATTCTGAGCGGGTAGGCACCTTAGTGGATATCAACACAATTGTATTCCTGAACTTGCAAGTGCCCATAGGTGGTAGCTGTCATCACTTACCATCAAGCCACCTTATTAAATAAGGTTAGCAAGGTGTCGCATTTTATCATTTAGTTTTTTTGTAATATTGAAATAATATTTCATAGGTGTGTCAGGTCTGTAGTAAGTGCAGATCAATTGTCTGTCTACCGCTCTGGGAATTAGGCGTATTTGTACTTTATTGTTCGTTTTTTTGGATTAAGATTTATAGTTCACTAGCTGAGCTCCGCGGTACAATGACAACCGCGGGTAACGCTGCGGGGCAAAGCTAATACTTTTTTTTATAATATACAAATTGTAACAAAAATAAAAGACTTCAATCTGGACCAAATTTAAATGGGACCACATGGGAAGCACCAGCTTTCAAATAAAAAAAGAATCATCAAAATCGGTTCACTCAGTCGAAAGTTACGAGGTAACAAACATTAGTCGAGTTGAGAACCTCCTCCTTTTTTGAAGTTGGTTAAAAAGTAACCTAAGTTACTACTTATATCATCATCTATCTGCCAGTGAGAGTCCCGTGAAAATCGGTATAGCCGTTCCAGAGATTAGCCGGAAATAAAAGTATTTTTGGTATATGTACCGTGTATACTTCGCATTTAGTAAGAACGTAAAAAGCGATTATTTGAATATTACAAACAGACTGCAATTTTATTTATTTGTATAGATATAGACTAGCTGTAGCTGACCCTTGCAACTTCCTCTGCATCTATTTTTTTAAATTTATTTTGGTTTAGAGGACATTGACCTTTAAAACCCTAGCCCATATTGTAGTTTCAGTAGGTTCTGAACGAAAATGGATCCTCCTCTCCTTATAAATACATAATTCTAAAAGTCTGTTAACTAAGTGAGATCTTTCCTATATGGATTCTGATGTTAAGTGACTGCAGCTGCCCATGGACACTTGTAATTTGGAAAGACAAGTGCATTGCCACCCTTTGAGCGCCTATCCCCGCCAGTAAAAACTAATGTCCCATTGAAAGTAGACAACGAGAAAATAATTTTGTAGGTATTTATACAGATAATTATAATAATCCAAATTAATGTGATACCCAAATTAATATTTACCTTTTTTCAAAGCATAGCTGTTGCAATAAGGCATATGAGTTCAAATACACCTCAACTGACGAATAAAGAAAAATTCAAAAATGCTATTAAAGAGTATGGTTCAACAGTGATTGTATTTCATATTGGCATCTCCCTGATTTCTTTGGGGAGCTGTTATCTTCTTATATCTAGGTATGTGTAGTGATTAATTTAACAAATATCAATAATTTTATGTATCAACTTTACACATTATCATGTTCCTACCTGCATTATTAACTTAATAATTAATACTGGAGTTTTCATCACCATAAATTACGTTAACAATGTATATTTTGTTTTCAGTGGTGTGGATTTAGTAGGAATCCTGAAGTACTTGAATATTAATGAAGGTACAATATTGAATGTGGCTGGATCAAATGCAAGCACATTTGTAATTTCATATGCAGTACACAAATTTCTTGCTCCAGTGAGGATAGCTATAACATTGACAGCCACTCCTTTTATTGTGCGATATTTAAGAAATATTGGATTTCTGAAACGAAAAATCTCTGGTGGTGGTAGTAGTTAAGTTTATGTACCTATATAAATTTTTATTCATATATAATATAATGATAATAAAAGATTGTTTTTTTCATCCCATTGGCCCAATGCTGTATTTTGTATTATGTTTAGGTATTTCATTAATGTCTGAGTCTTGGCTGGTTGACTACAGAAAGCAATGCTAGTATAGTCCTGTTAGTGACTTTGTAAGTTATATACAACATCGATTTTACGAGGCAAACGGTTAGGCTGGTGCAAAACAAAAAGTTTCGACAAAAGCACACAGTGTGGTAAAGTGCGAAGTGATGGTTTTTCATAATTAAAAACCAATATTTGTATTGACTACTACTGGAAATTAAAGAGAATATATAACGAAAAGCTCCAAAATCCTAAAAACGTCAGCGACGTTCATCCACCTTGAAGTAAACTTGACCAGTTAACCTTGATGGCCATGGAGCCAAGCATACTTCAAGGTAGGTATGATGTTCTGAGGATCTAAATAAGTACTCAACCGATACTTTTTAGCTGTCCACTCCAGATTAGGGTTGTAACGGAGGCCTTCTTAGCGGATGCGGATTGCGGAGGCGACGAGTTTCACCTCCGCGGATGCGGAGCTTAACGGAGGCGGAGGTGAAAGTGGATGTAAAAAAAATTGTAATTTGTCGTTCATTAAAACTTATAAACCATAACTTAAGAAAACAAACATATATGTAAAAGTCCAGTCATTTTAGGCATTTTAAACCCCAATTTGAGGAAAAATTCCTAGTTAATTAGTAAATTTTTAACTGAGCTAAATACAGTCGGACAGGTAGTAGCAGGTATAAATAAAGGGACGGGTCTTGGAACAATAAAATATGAAAAATCTGACAGTGAAGATCGTTTGTATAATATTTAGCAGATTTTACTAAGTTCCCAAACCTCTATAATATAAGCAGTGCCGTCTTTACCATAAGGGCACACGGGGCCAGTGCCCAGGGCCTCCATCATCAGGGGGGCCCCGAGGAACCGACAGTTTTGTCTCAGACATATGTTCTCGTTATAACTTGCGTACACATTACAATTTTTTCACAAAAAAATATAGTACTCTAGCTGTTGCCCGCGACTTTCCTGGCGTGGAAGTTGAATATATGTATTTAATTAAAAACTGTAAGTATGATTGATTAATTCATTCATGTTTTAAACATTTTATTTATTAACAAGCGAACCGCCCCGGCTTCGCAGGGGTGGATTTCAGATGCACCCACCTACGACACGATTCGTGCATTTTAAATCTGTAATATCTTGGAATATATTCATTTAAATTATATACTGTAAAGGGCCATATTGATCTATATTAAATGCACAATGTATTTAAGGTTCTTAATTGGATAAGAATTAATTCCGAATTGCTTAAAATCGCTTCGTAAATAAGCCATTATTTCTCGTAAGAAGAAAGAAATAAAAAATGGTTATTGTGGGTTATCCCTGAGAGATAGACATTTACAGTGGGAGAGCCACGCTTTGGCATGAATGGGCCGGATCGACCGGAGTGATACCACGGCCTCACAGAAATCCAGTGTAAAATAGTGCTCGCGCTGTGTTTCACCGAGTGAGTGAGGATACCGGAGGCCCATACCCCAACCCCTTCCCCTATCTTCCCCATCCACCCCCCCTTACCCAAAGGCCGGCAACTCAAACTCAAAAAGATTTTATTCATATAGGCACTTATTTTACAGGCACTTATGAATAGTCAATATTTAATATTAAAAATCGAGTGATTCTAGTCGCCAGTTCCAAGTGCAGCCTACCCTTCATGGAGATGAATCTGGCAAGAAACTCCAAACAACAAACGCCCTCGTGACGCCTCTGGTGTTGCACGCGTCCATGGGCGGCGGTAATCGCTTACCATCAGGCGATACGTCTGCTCGTTTGCCCGCCTATTACATAGAAAAAAATGTGATGTTTTTTCAAGAGCCCATTAATAAGGACTTTCATACAAATTTTCGAAGGCCGATGGGGCCATTAATTTCTTAAGAGATGACCGTATAGATGTTATTGCACCGTTGGTAGGTACAGGATAGTCCGAAGACCTGGTGAAGATCACGGGACGTCGTGAGATGTCGGCCGCATTAAAAAATTGCGGGTGGAGTAATGAACAGTGCCTGACTGTCGTAACTATTTTTCTTAGGGGGTAAGCGTTGTCAATCCTAGAAGCACTACCTGGTTCAGGTAGCGGATATAAAGAATTGTTAGAGGCGCTCGAGTCGAGAACGCGTCTGAAACGTTTTCCGCTCCCAGATATGCGATAGAGCCCAATCCCCAGGAGAAGGCCTGCAGCAATGCACGTTGGAAATTGAGAACCTCGTACGGAAAGCGTAGATGATAAAAGCAAACAACATGCAGATTTTCATAAACAGCATCAAGGACTTGGAAGTAAGAGCTGCAGCCTGCGTTTTGGTCAAGCCACCACGCTTCAATAAGTGAAGCCAGTGCTTCACTTATTGAAGTGTGTGTGCATTGAAGGGCGTGTGCCAGTGCACACGCCCTAGAGGTCGAAGTGGTTCGACAGGATATCCGGCCGACCCACAAGTGAAATCTTAGAGGAAATAAAAGAGATCAAGTATTCTTTTAGGAAGGGTTCTGGGATCATGTGCTACAGATATGGTGAGAGAGGTTATCTGCAGCTAAGTAACCCGCTAAAAAGTTAGTAGATGTCCAGGTTGAAAAAAAATATAGGACTGCCTGGAGGAGCTGTTGAGAAAACGATGCGAAGAAAAGGTTTGTTGATCTAAAACGCACGTTCCAAGGCACCAATCTGGGAAAACCTGATAAACAACATATAAGTAAAAGGTGACTTAATGGACAAATCAAAGAATATGTCTCGATGAGAAAATGTACTCCGACTCGAAACTCGAAATCTTGCCTCGAACTCAAAGCTTGACTTTTGGGACCCTGTGAAGATGAAATAATGAAGTTAGCACATGGGATAACATTGACCTATGGAAACTTATCACATAGTAAGCATCTAATGTTCCGGACGTTCTCCGTGAAGTTCACGATGGAGCTTCTGGAGGCCATCCTAGTGTCAAGAAGTGTCGGCAAGATGTACCGGGTTGGTGTCACAGTGGTGCCGTAAATGTACTACTTGTATATTTTCTTTGTAAAAAGGCCCACACATACGAAACCAAGATACAAGCAACTTCATGATGGACGGAAACTAATTGCAGTTGACATCGCGAGCGGGAACGAGAAAACTCGATACGGCTGGCGCTCAAACTGTTTTGATAAAGGTGCACTAGTTTGGCTGAATAACTCGACACGTATGAATAGAAAAGCCCCAAAACTACAGACCAAGTGGGAGGGTCCGTATGTATAAAGTTAACCGGATTAACGACATGACCCACAGGATTCAGCGACAATCAAGTTCAAAGTAGTGCATATACACCACCTGGCTGAATATAGAAGTGGCTAAATATAGCAGCAATGTGGCGTGGTAGCAATAGCGATGCAATGTTAGCCGAGAAAGTTCTTGTCGGATTCTTAAGGCACAGAATAATACAACTTAAGGGTAAATTTACATAGCTTCGAATATAGACTGATTGTCGCGCGGTTGGCTGGTTTATATTCGACAGCGTTTTTTCGGAACCGGGAGTGTCGAGAGGCTGTTGAAATTTCCCAAATAATTCTAGTAATAGCGGCATCTAGTATAAAAAAGCAGTTTATTTTGAGCTACAGTGTGACAAATATCTGAGTGATATAAGTGATTAACAGAGCGACCTAGACGGTCATTAAGGATTATTATTCTAAGTTGTTCTGTGTTTTAAGAGCGTTTATAATAAAGTCACAAAAAAAAATTTTCACGTCAAAAGGCTTCATTCTCAAATTCGTCGAATCCGAACACGTGATATCAAATAGAAGGTTTTGCTTAACACAAAACCTGAAAGAAACCATTATGGTAATTGTAACCAAAAAACTAACAGCATACAAGATTACTCATAATAAATTTTCATAGTAGAGAAGTGTTAGCATAATACACTTTATTTACTTTCTAAAAGGGCCCCTAATTCTTATGTGCCCAGGGGCCCCCGCTTAGGTTAAGACGGCCCTGAATATAAGTATATTTTTCACACAACGCCCAAGTATCAGATACAAGTTTTTAACACTTACGAACATAAATAAAAGTAATAGAGTTTACGCCTTGGTGCACGGTAGGTATACAATAATATATCAATGGTTCTAGTCGCTTTCTAAGCGCTCTACTCCGAAAACTGTTAATTTCACAGAAAAATGCAAGAGAGATTTCTAAGGGGTTCACAAAGTAAGCCAGCTGACTTGGCAACGCCAAAAAATCCGTGCGAACACTTTCTATGATTCACTAATCTGTGAAGTATGTTTTGATTTTCTGCACCGTATTATCGCAGATAAAAATGTAGGTACCTATGTTTTTTATGCTAACCTCTTAAATATTCAGAAATAATTTACCATTTTATCAATTAGAATTATAGGACTCCCCATCATCATTCCCTATCAATATTTCTTTCCTTTATTAACTTACTTCTTACCCACCACCTCTTTCAATGTCCACAAACGAACGATTAGGTATTTCTTCAGCGTATCGAATCGCCGAGTGGATAGAAATAGTTGGCACAACGATAATATCGCCGATTCGCCGCAATTCTCTCACCCGTTGAGACGGCCCAGGAACATTTGTGCAAAATTTCATGCTTTCATTACAGCTGTGCATTGATCGATCAGTCAGTGAATCGGACTGTAATTTTTTTATAGAAAAATACATGAGATTTTAATTTGCAACAATATTTACATACCTAATAACAAATCACATTTCGAACAATTTAAGCTGCTTGTAAAATTATTTCTTTGTAACTGACTTCAAAAAGGAGGAGGTTCTCAATTTGACTATTTTTTTATGTTTATTACTTTGATTATTAATCTAAGGTTTATTACCTAATTTTTTTGATTCCGATTCAACCGATTTTGATGATTCTTTTTTTATTTAAAAGCTGGTGCTTCCCGTGTGGTCCCATTTCAATTTAGTCAGTTCTTGAAGTCGGTTTTTGTTGTTATGTTTTTTTTTATTAATTTTAAAGAACACTTTCTTTTTTATTTTACTGGATTTTACAGCAAGGCGACAATACAAATTACATTGCTCTCGCCCTTTGGGATTTTGATACTAAAAATCAAAGACTATATTACCACCAGTGGTTATATTCACTATGCTAAAAATGGATGGGCCACCTCTATTGCGCAAAGCAAATCTTTCTGCACTCTAACTTTTTTGTCTTAATTAATTGACATACAAAATCTCTAACTAAGGATAAATTTCAAATACGTATTTTAAGTTAACGTTCATCGGTTCAAGACCTAACATATACGTCATTATCATTAATGATAACAATGTCCAACGTTCATTACTACTACGTAATTTAATTTTGTTTATTTAAATTAATTTCATAGTAGATACCATGATATGATCATTGCTTATTTGTATTCGATACGACAGAGTCGCAGTTAACGGTGCCTACAGTACTCTTAGTTCATTCGTTTAGCAGTCTCAAAATGTTAGAGTTCAAAGTGAAATGCGTCCTTTTTATATTATCAGCATTTGTGGTATTCTATGGATTTTGTCATGACAGGTTAGTGAATAGCATATTTACCAATTACAAGTCTACACTCATAAAAGACTGCATAAAAGTTGAGATTACTAAAGTTCTACGGCACCATAAATATAAAATGCCAGCTGTACATGGCCACTGCCAGTGCCACGTTATGGTAGCATTGATGAGACATTAAGATTAGGCTAGCCCGCAAAATAAATTTAAAAAATCTTAAGAGCGGTTTGTAAGTATAAGTAAAAATTTAGGTCAATCAGCGCAGAAGTATTTGATGCGTGGATACGCAATCCCACACAGTAGCGTATGCGACTGCTGTGTTTGAGGTCTGGGCTTCGATTCCCGAGTCGAAACAAATGTTTGTATGACCTGCAAATATTTGTTTCGGAGTTTGGGTGTTTTCTATGTATAACATGTATATATTTACAAAAAAAAGTATATATGTATTTATATCAGTTGTCTAATACCCATAACACAAGCTCTGCTTTGCTTGGGACTAGCTATCTAGATAGCGTTGTATGTTAGATGTCCGAAATATTTATTTATTGTATATAGGTATCTATTGATATCATATAGAATGACATTACAAAAATTTCATCTGTATTACCAACCCCCGAACTAAGTATAGGTATAGTTTTAAGTATTCAAAGCTTCAATTACTGCATGTGAACCTATTGACCCGACGCTCTGTATCTAATCAGTATGTATGTATTATTGACTATATTTATTATGTAATTCTGGTCAAGACATATCCTCCAGTTAAAATAAGTAATATGAATAGCGTATATTATACACTATTATCACGTTGCGCGTTGCTGTGAAATAGTATATTTTTTGTCGTGACTGATGGGCTTTATCTAATTATTGATGTAAATATTAGCATCTTGATAAACTTGCAAATTATTTGGCACCAACTATATTTTTCAAAGAGTGTCAATTTGAAGCCTGAATCATATAATTTTCATATTGAGATCCATAGTGTTGCAATCTGGATTTAGTTTTGTTTTAAGTGTCTAATCGTCGATTAGACGTTAAGATTTTTCACCCTTTGTTAATTCTTGTCTCATTTTAGAAATGACTAACCTGGTATTACGTTAATATTAATATTGATTGATAGAGACTTACCTACTCATTACAAACTTGTTGCTGAGGGTATTGACCTTCTGACGAATTTCTTGTACCTACACAGCGGAGTTCGTTTAACTTTACGGACAAGTCAACACGTCTTAGATCGTTAGGTATGTATCTCGTATCTAACTCGGTTCTCTCTATTCAGGTTTGCGTTTTTTCAATGAGACTCATAATTAATATCCAGTCAAACGATACTAATATATCCACCAACATGCGTAGTTAGCCTTATGACTACATAATAGTAGGTACCTATTATTATTATTTTTTAAACTTCCATTTGATTTTTACAACAGTGAAAATAGTAATAATCCTTAAGTATTAGTTGTTAATATGAATTTAACATTGTATACGTAGGTATACGATATTCTAAATACCTTCCGATTTAAATATACAAGACTTACATATCAAGTAAGTACATACCCACCTATTTCGTTAAGAAATGACACATCGCCATCGTTATTGTAAAAGAAGAGTTTAATTATATATATCATTAGCTACTGTTCTACTAGAATAGAGTTCAATGACTGCGTGATATTATTGTTTACTCAATCTTGCGTCTCTCTGCGAAAACACAAATACCTACTGGTATTGCCCTATGTAGGTACAAATCAAAAAGTAATTTAAAAAAATGTTATTTTTAAAATAATTTAATGTATTATTTAAGGCGTTTTACAATGAACAATAAACAAAATCAGCATTTTACTGCCCCTTTACATGAAAGGGCCACCGTAATTATGCCCATTACATTGGGGAAAATAAACTATAATAATTTTGAAATTTTGGTTTCACCCTTGCACTTCAATCGAGTACTTAAATTGTTTAGTCCGTCCACCAGTGCTGCATTCCTTTGGAGTGAAAGGAACCTTGTGAATAGCCTTACACGGCCCATAGATATAAGCTAAACACTCGCAGAGGTCAACTAGAGGCGCTAACACCCCGTTCAATACAATTATACTAGGATTAATTCACTCACCCTTTGTGGTAGTTAATCTTTCTTGAGTCTTCGCTGTGGAGAGAGGTAGGTACCTCTGCTGATGCCAGCTTCATTTAACTACACAAAGGATTCTGAGTTACAATTCCAACATATTCGAAGGCCGGGGGCAGACTCCCGGTTAATCACTTTGAGGATAGCGAAATACAATACACTCGTTTATATATTAAGCTTATCCAACAGACACAGTGGCCTCAAATAAAAATTATTCTAGTTCATTGTACGACCCGAATCACGAGGCGTCGCGCAATAACGCGACGAACAACACTCGGCACTTATAAGTAGGCCCCCAGCAGGCAACAATCTACCCAGACACTCCCAAAGACGGAGGATTTATCAATTATGGCCCCCAGCAGGCACGAAAAACATCCGCCCGCCTAGACTACATTTTTCCAACTCGTTTCGTGCTTCCAGAACGTTCAAGAACTTAGCGAATGACATTTTGACCTAACCTAGAGTGTCACATATTATTATGTCAAACCCTAGTGTGGCCACAGCAAATTACCTTTACTACGTTCGGTTTCGAACATAAATATTATATCAGTTCGTAATAATATATTGAAATATGTAGTAGTATCGAAAATACTCGTCAGAAATAGTTTACCTATTTGGTTTTTAAAATAATATTTTCCTATCTTCGGTAGAAACCAATTTTAATTTAAACTCATTTATTTAATAGACAACTTTCAGACTTATGTATTCTTGGGGGATTTAACAAACATACATGAAACAGACACAAAGGTCACCCTTATTCAGATAAATAATTTGTAGATCACACAAAGTGTTATTCCTTGTAGGGTTTTAACAGAAAACACAATTAATTTTAATTAGGTTTAGAATATGTACATGTATAAATGAACATTAATTAATTATACTTGGCACTACAGCCGATAAAGTAATTTTACTATTGATATCCCTTTACAATAAAGTGTAGACAAATGATATTAATTATAGAAATTTATCAGATGTTGTTGATGTATGATTTGTAAATACATATAATAAAATTTTATCGAGAATAGGATGAAATGGCAACTAGCCGGATCTCTCGGATCAGTTATTTCTGCCAATGTCAAGTGTTTACTCGTGTTCGCATCGATTTCTTTGTTGTCACAAGTAGGAACGTCACTATTCTTATCTCTGTCAAAACTGTCAAGGTCCTTCACTTGAAGTATTGACTTGAGCTCAGTCAGTTGGTTCCTGTTGGTTCTCCAAAAGCATCAAAGTTTTAATTACGAGACGGAGATATTGACACTGTCATTCTGTACTCGTAACCCTCCTCATATTATGTCAGAAGTTGATATTAAAGATCTAAATATCAAGGCTACTGAAGAAAGTTAAGTTTTAATTGAAATCTGTAATATTATTTTATTTAAAATAAACCTACCTTGTAAAATCTAGAAAGGACCGCAAATACGTTTTAGATAGAAACTCCATAATGTACACTGAAAAGAAAGTATCATATTACCTACCTAAAAATATTGTTATTTTAGCTAGTTATTTTACATATAATAGTAGATTTTTTATTTTAGCTTTAGATAATTATAGGTTATTTGGGTAATAAATTTCAACAATAGTTTTTGCTTCCACAGTGGTGATCAAGACATAGGTGAGCAGTATTTATTTGATTTTACCAAGAATGACGAAGTTGATGCTTGGCAAGAACAATCTGATACTGTGCGAGATGTTGGAATGTCCAAAGCAGTATTGGTTATTCACAAAAATATGGGCTTTCAAAGAGCAATATTTTTCGCCTTATTAAATCCGCAGCTGAATGGAGCCGGGTTCGCCGGTATACGAGCTATAAGATCATACAATTTAACAGGTTACACAAAACTTCAAATCATGTGTAGGGGTCAAGGGCAAAATAACGGATTTAAAGTGATTTTGAGGCACAAAGGATTGAATGACGAGCCCAATTATTCCTTTGAGCAATATTTCCAGGTATAAATCACACAAGCTATAACAAATCTTTTTTTATGTATGTAGTTGTTTCTTGCTGTAAATCTATAGTAACAACTTGTTTTCAGGCTCCCAAGGACGAATTTGCTATACGTAATCTTAAGTTTTCCGAGTTCAAAGCCTACTACAGAGGAAAAAGAGTAAACAATAACGAAACTTTGGATTTATCTCAAGTTACTAGTCTTGGTATACAGATGTATGGTGGGGTCTATCAACCAGTAAAACAGAAAGGACCTGCAACTTTAGAAATCGATTGGATAAAAGCTGTTTAAAATAAATTTGTTGTACATTTTAAAGGTAAATTTACGTTTAATCTAGTTAATAAATATTTTTTTAAAGAATAATAGTTTAGTTTACATTTAAATATTGGCAGCTGACTAAGGGCCACGACATAGATTAAATACATTTAAGACATACTAAATGCGTTATATTTTTTTTTGCCAAACACGTTTAAAAACTGCCGAAGTTAAACATCGAAACTCGACTATTTATTTAGCGGCGCTAAAAGTGTTTAACGCGTGCGTGTGCGTGAGTGCACTAGTAGACTGCCGTCTCGCTCACACATGCAGGGCGCGCCGGCGCGCGATCCCCTAACATAATTATATCTAAATTTACCTGCTGTCATCATTGTGCATGAGGGCGCTAAATTTGATTAAGCTAAACGTGCCTATGCGTTTAACAAATTTTGTTTAGCTTAGTAGCTATTTAAGTTGAACGTTTCGTAAGTCGCTTGTACTTGTATTTAAAGGTTTACGCTTGTTTTTTTTTTTAACTTTGTGAATATGGCTTACTTACTTGAAAATGAGGAGCAGCTGTACGCAAACTACATGTCAGTGTAGGTACGTAAAGCCAGAGCGGCATTTCCTCGGCATTCTCCATAAATTAATATCATATCCGAGTATTCACTAGCCGTATAACCAAATCAAGGCATTGTTTCATTTACACTCACACAAAGTAATCGTTAAATAACAACTAAGTACTAACAAACCTAACTAATGTGTCCTGTCCCTGTCCTGTCACTATTAAAGCAGTTTTTCGCACTAATCACTTTAAAATACCTATTATTTATTAATAATCAAAACAAACAGTACATAGACTTCCGCGCCGGCTACTTCAAACGTGGAACGACGCGAACACGTCACGGGTTCGCGTATTGCGACACACTGACCGACTAATCAAATGCAGTTTTTTACGCTTGAAATTAGAAAAGGATAGAAAAGATATTTTCGGTTGACCTTTTTACTCTCCCGGGTGATTCCTTCCAGCAATACCTACCTATTGTTTTTAACTATTTTGTGATTACGTGTGTGAGGATCTTATTGCTCAGACATAAGGTATATTTTAGAGTGAAAATTATTTGAGTAGTTAGACCTAAGGTCGCCAGCAAAACACATTTATTCTAAAAAAAATCCGAAAAGTTGTTAGACAGTTTCAGAGTCCAACGTGACACGAGAATTAAAATATCTTCTATACTTTAATATTATAAAGCTGAAGAGTTTGTTTGAACGCGCTAATATCAGGAACCGCTGGTCTGATTTGAAAAATTCTTTCAGTGTTGGATAGTACATTTATCGAGGAAGGCTATATATCATCACGCTAAGACCAATAGGAGCGGAGCACCTATGAAGAATGTTACAAAAACGGGGGAATTTTTTTACGCTACAGGCAATAGGAGACGTAAACGACGTTGCGTGGGTCAGCTAGTATAATAGATGTAGGCAGACGCGACACTACTATGTGCGCATTATTTATATTTATTTCTCCAAAAAACCTACATAAACACTGTCTGACAGTACTTAAGGGGCCGGCGTCAGCTGAATTCTCCATACAAATTGAATACCAAAATAATTTGCAGTTTGAACATATTTCCAACGTATTATGTTGATATCAAGAATTAAACAGTATTTATCCAGGCTCCTTTTGCCTTTTATATTTAAAAAAACGTACCTAAAGTAACGAAAAAGTTGAATTTAATTTTGCACATTTTTACAGCGTAAATGGCATGTTTTAATTTTGTTTTTTCTATATTATAAACAGCAATACGATATTATCTATCTATACTTATAATAAAAACGAAAGGGGTCTCTCAAAGTTAGTCTTATTTTTTTTTATCAAACATGTTAAAAATTTAAGTTATTTTTTTTTACTAAAAAAGTACAATAGGTACTCATACTATTTACTGCATTTCTAATAAGGTTGTCTGTGAGGAATAAGATAACGCCAAAAACGCAACAAATTTCATTAATTTGCGGCCGTGGTACCTATACATGTTAGTACAGTAAGGACAACAACAAAGTATTTGTTTTTAAAAACTTCGTAATTTGGGATTTGGGAAAAACCAATTGGATTTTTTTTTGGGTATTTTTTTTTGTACGACTGATAACTATACTACTAAGCGCTCCAGGATTATCCATTCTTTCTGGGACACCTGTATAAATATTCATTGATCAACATCATTTATAAACATAATAACCGAAATCGAACCGCCACTTGCGTGCAATTAGAGAGTCCCATGTCCAGCAGTGGACTGCGATAGGATGATGATGATATAATAATTATTATAGATATTGTTCTTACTTGTGATTCTGTATTACAATAATATTATTTTAATTTCAAGAGATTTATTTCGAATCCCCAGAGATTCCCAATCGCTATACGATGTAGCGACGTATCACAATGACCTATCTACTAGGTTTTCTCTACAGGGCCAGATCTCGAGATATTCTCATATATTGAGAAATAGGCGCGGTAAAAAGAAATCATACATTACTGGTCTGCACGTTCACTAACGATTCCCTAAAGCAATGGACAAAATAAAGAATGAACACACATAATTTTACTTATAAAACCTAGCTGAGCCCCTCGGTGTCACCCGCGGTTGTTGTTGGTTTTTTATTAAAATTTTCCTTATCCCATCATCTATACTACCTAATATTATAAAGCTGCAGAGTTTGTTTGTTTGTTTGAACGGGCTAACCTCAGGAACTACTGGTCCGATTTGAAAAATTCTTTCAGTGTTGGATAGTCCATTTATCGAGGAAGGCTATAGGCTATATTTTATTTTCAAAAAAATTAGGGATCCGTAAGAAAATTGCTATTTTGTAACCCAAGGTGTGAAATCGAAAACCTACTTTTGCGTGCGCTGCAAAAAATATTGACAATAGAACAAAATAATGTATTACGGGTTTGTGGTCCCATTAAGGTCTACAAAAAAGTCCGCGGGAGCATATTATTATATCTATCATGGTTTAGTCACAATAACCGCTTTGTTGTTCAAAAAAATTATTAAATCGTCTGAAGAAAGAAACTACGTTAAATGTACATATCGTAATATTAATCCTTATCCAAATTAAGCAATATGTTATCAAGTTTATTTATGTAGAAGTAAAATACTTTTTGTTTCATCCCAATCGGACATTTCGTTCAGAAGTTATCACGAGTATAAGACGCTAAGAGTTGGTACCTAATAATGAGTTATTTGCCAAAGAGTTTTTTATCAACATAATACCTAATATTAATCTTTATCCAAATAAATGTGTTGTTAATTATGAGTATTAGATCTTAGAAGAGTATAATATCTACCTATACTAATCTATCTATACTAATATATAAAGCTGAAGAGTTTGTTTGAACGCGCTAATCTCAGGAACCGCTGAAGAATGTTACAAAAACGGGGGTAATTTTTTTACGCCAAGGGCAATAGGAGACGCAAACGACGTTGCGTGGGTCAGCTAGTAATAATCTATAGGTACATATAAAAAGGAATCGCCGACATGTATGTACGCGCATAACTTCTGATCGGCTGCACAATATTTTTTTTTATGTATTCCTTATTGTTAAAGGTTTGTTAAAAGGTAACAGGAAAAGTCAATTCTTTTTGTCTGGGACGGTAAGCTGAGACTGATATGTAAATATGGCGGTACAAAGTTCGCCGGGTCAGCTAGTAATAATTATATTTCGTACATCTGATATATAAGTGTCAGATATCCAAAATATTATTATTATTAACGCCATAGAGTCCCAAGCTAAGCGAACATTTAGACTGAACTGGAAATCGAACCTCAGACCTCAAGCTCAGCAGTCACATACACAGCCACTGCGCATAGAGAGATAATCAAATGTCTGCGACTCGTGTTGTATAAACGTCAATATCTCAGATAAAAAAAAAAGGTAGATAACGCACAGCCGTTGTTCTTGTTGAAGCAGAAAATAGGCGCGTAGTTCCAAGTAAACACGCGATACGCAGTTTATAGCATAGTTAGTGCGTATCATACGCACTAACTATGCTATAAAGTACGCTACTTTTCGTCAGTATCGTATAAGTTGTCGATACTTGTACAATATTGACCAAAAGTAGGGTAGTTTATAGCATAGTTAGTGCGTAACGCGTGTGTTGACTTGGAACTGCGCGCCTTTTTTCTGCTTCAACAAGAACAAGGCTGTGCGTTATCTACCGTTTTTAATTTGATCTGAGGTCAATATGAATAACAATCTACTCACCCACACACACACACACAGCGGCGCACTCGTTAAGATCTGTCGAACAGAGACAGCAATATTCCGAAAAAATTTCAACTTGCAGTTGCGAGCGTTGGTCGCACAGCTCTTAAGTAATTTTGATAAAAAAACAGCTATACAATGATGGCCAATGTGTATTTAATCTTTATGTAAGTTTCGAAGTGCGACAGCATGAAGGTATGAAGATTTGCTGGTTTTTGCTGAAGGTATGAAGATTCTAATAATAAAATTGAACCAATATAAAGATCACGTAATAATAACTTTATTTATCTAGAATATAATTATGTTATCACTAGACATTATAACTATACACTCAAAACCAAAACCGAGGCTGAGGTTTAATAAATGCTTGCTTGAGTTTTATCGTTGTCGAGTTGGCAATAATAAGGTAAGTGCAGTCATAGCGTCAGGGAATAGGGAATGGTAGTTAACAAGAGGGACGTATGCTGCAGTTATGACTCTGCCAGCAAACCATCGCCCGTGTAAAGTGTTGACTGATGCAACGGCCGTTGCAATCGTTGGGCATTTGCAGTACACGTTTCCTTGAGGTGAAGCTTTATCCACGTAAACATGTAATACACCACCATGTTTATTGCATTCACTAATGACGTCGTCTCTAATTTCTATGTCCCAGTTCGGATTTGATTCCCTGCAAAGAATAAATTAAGCTTTCTGAATAAAATTAGGTAGTTAATATATTGGTTTTTGATAATAATATTTTAGACAACTTTTTTTATGTGATATTAATATTTTATAGCTTTTATTAACACTTACTTCTCTAAAAGTAATTATGAAAACCTAAGGGAACAGCACACTTTACTTTTTGTCTTTATATATCTGGTAATATGTTTTTAAAATTTTATGATGATCGGACGAACATCGTCAGTACCGATTTTTAGATATTAGATTGTGAATAAGTAGGTATGTACTAATAAGTCAGATAAAATATTTGATTATCACCCAAAAAGTCATTTTATTAGTTAACACTTGATGAATAAAATATGTAACAAAATAAACATTTTCAACACTTGAATTGTCGTGATTGCTTCGCAAAATCTGTTGTTCAACTCAATAGTCTACACTTCTTTTTTGAAAAATATTTGTATAGATTACAGTCCTGTACCGCCGGTTTCGATAGTGATGGACAACTCACACAATATAAAGAAAATAATACTTACGATGCTGGATCAAACATATTATTGAGCATAAAACATTGCGTCGCAATCGGCGGTGCAACTTGTGGCTGTGGAGTTACTAGGGCAGATCCCGCTCCCATCAAAACCGATGCTGCTGCTGGTGGTATCTATAAAACAGGTTGAAAACGTATTATATAATGGCATGCCTCATCTGATAGTAAGGGGAAACGTCATAATATCGGAATGTGGCTCTTGCAGCGATAGCCCGGTAAGAGCAGTGTCAAACGCTAAGAGATCTCGCAATCTGCAGACTGCATCAGCCGATAATTTAGCTAGCTGCGCACACTGACACTGGCCCGATTAAACAGTCGAGTTTGTGATGAGTGCGTATATTAGACAACAATCGGCCGACAGTTCTCGGATGATTTGCTACTTATTTCGGCTTTGAGTAGAAGGTACTGAGTCTGGCCGACTAAACAATTAATGGTATGCGCGCGTGGAAGAGCGCCGTACTGATTTAACAGTCGGCTGATAGTTTGGTGCGTACTCTCCTACATCCTCATACTGATTAAGAAACCAACCAAACTAAAGGCTCATTGAAAGTCTACTCTCCTACATCTTCATACTGATTAAGAAACCAACCAAACTAAAGGCTCATTGAAAGTCTGTAGGTTGCGAGGTCTCTTAACTGCATATTCACTAGCATACTTGTATAAGTAACCCACAATACTATAGTGGTGTCATTTTAATAGGTAACATTTGAAGTATGTCAGTTTTATCTTCATAGTGAAGTGACCTGCTTAAAAACATCGATTAAAGTGAATTAATTGATCGGACTTGAAACATTATGTGAATCTTAAAAATCATCAGGTGAATCCCTGTCCCATTATTATTTTTTCTTTCGTAAATTTAAGGAGCAAAATAAGACAAGTACATAATTTAACCAAAAAATTGCATTAATTCAGTTGAATTATCAGAACTGTTATAGTATTGTCATCTTTATTGCTGCTGTCAGCACTCAGAGATAATTATTAATTCATTTTCAATAATATTGTCTATTCTATTTATTTTCTTTGTTTTTTCTACGATTTTTCTCCAGTCTTCTGTAGTGACTTCTGCACACGCAGTTTGTAGCAGAGTCATCATTTTAGCAGTACTGAAGGGTGGTTCAGTATTGTTCCGCGCTGCATGACCCTTTATTTGTGCCCAAATAAGCTCAATGGCGTTATACTGGTAATGGTAAACTTTTATTAAAGTTGGACTTGCATCCACATCATTTCTTACCAGCCACGAGACAATTTCTTGCTTTTTATTTGCTTGAGTTGGTGGTTTATCGACTTGTATAAAATGATACGGTGCATTGTCCATTATAATTTTCGATGGGTTTTCTAAGCTGACTAGCAGCTTCTCAAACTACTCTTAAAAAACCTCAAAGTTCATTTCCTCATGGTAATCACTTGTAGTTTTAGAGGCAAATGCGAGGAGGCAGTCTGGAATTAAACCTTGAGAACCTGATCCCGCGTGACATATAATAAGTCGGGCTCCTTTTCCCCATGGAACTTTTGAGGTGGAGGCCGCTGTATCATCGGTCTGGTTTGCATTCAACCATGTTTCGTCAATAAACACGACAATGTCCCAGTCTGTAATTTTATTTAATTGACGTAAGAATGTTGCTCTCTCTTCAAAATAATATCGTAGCATTCTAGCAGGATTTTCCGCTGCTTCTTTTAACGAACTCATTAGCTTTTCCCGTGTAGGATATTCTTTTCTCGAGTTATATCCATAAATGCCGTTGCGAATTGCAGCAGCATCAAAATTATCAACGCCAACAATTTTCTTGTCCCTCTTACTTTTTTCGGTTATTATCTTCTGAGCCTGATGGTCCGTATTTCTCTTTCAGCATTTGAGTTACTGTCCTCTTTCCTATTCCCAATGCTTCGGCAACGCGTTCTCTCGGTTGTGTCAGAAAATGTAAAAGAGGCCCATCGTTAATTTGACTGCACGTTTGGCCTAGTGGTTTAACGGTCACCACGCCATTTCCTACTTCGCCAAGTGTCGTGGGTTCAAATCCCACGAAGCCAACACTTTCTGTGATCCACAAATTGTTGTTCTGAGTCTGGGTGTTCTTTGTGTCCGTTTCATATATGTTTGTAAAGTCCCCCGCGACACAGGATTTATGCCTAGTGCGGGAGGTGTCTTTTAAAAAAAAAGATTTACGTTCAAAATAATTGTACAATTTCACCACTAGTTCGCGAGATTGACTGTTTAGCGTTTTCCCCCGTTTCGACATGGTAAGACTGTAATGTTGTTCTTGTTTACTAATCGTTAAGCAATCAGAGTCCAATTTATAGCCAGGTAAACGTAGTCAGTAAGATCAGTACAATAAAAAAGCCGGGTCAGAAGAAAATTACAGAGAGCACACCAAAAACGCAGTCACTTCGGACAACGACCAAAAGACTGCCTCATGTAATGACGACATGGCATGGCGTCATCGACAGGCACTGGTGTTGCCAGCAACATCCCACCTAAATCGTACCTAACATCAATGATTTTTCTATTTAGTTATTTTTTGTATTTTTATAGTTAGTTAAAATGATAATAAATAAAATTATATTTTATTATAATCACAACGTGGTTATTAATTTATGGTCATATTTCTTCACAAGTAATCGTTGCATTCGATTCTACTTATCAGCTTTCGATTTCTAGAGTAACATCCCTAGTGTTTAAAAAAAAAACCGACTTCCAAAAAACATCCAACGAAAACTCTCTGCCAAAAAAACACTTAAAAGCGTAAAATAAACTGGTTCTTCATAAATTGCCTATACCTAATTCTTTATTCATTTAAATAGTAGTGTTATAATGTGTGCTAGGTACCTAGAATCTGTTTGAAGTCGGTGCTCTCTTGTACCTTACATCATCAGCTCATCATCATAAAATGATGACTACCAGACGCAAATACCGGTGCAACTTCAGAAAATATACGAAAAACATAGTATGTGCCTATAAAAAATGAGGGTTTCCCTCGATTTCCCTAGGATCCCATCATCAGATCCTGATATGCTGGCAATGGGACCACCTCAATGGGAAAGCATACCCTTTCGAATACAAAAAAAAATTCAAAATCGGTCCAGAACTGACGGAGTAATCGGTGAACATACATAAAAAAAAATAAAAAAATACATACAGTGGAACATAGAGCCTCCTCCTTTTTGGAAGTCGGTTAAAAAGAAAAAGGGTTAACAGACGCAACATTGTAACGACGTTCAGTTCTTTAGATCAGAAATTGTTTATTATGATTAAAATGGTTTATTAATGAAAGCAAATCGTAAAATTACTTTTATTGGTCTTTATTACAATAAATATGTAATCGTAATTGAAAAAAAAAGTTAAGCAATTGTGCAGTTCTAACAAAACGCAAAAATATAATTATTTTATGCCCGCCGTTACAAGGTTACGTTGTTGAATTTTGATGAATTGTCAAATGTTACCTATTAAAATGACTCTACTGTATATACATAATTAATGATAATTTTAATAATTATGGAGACATGTATATGTCACTGTAAGATTGTAAATACCGTTAGATTATCTACCTAGCGAGATTGTAAACTGTCGAAAGATTGATTGTCAACTGTGACATACTGCTTCGATTTAACATACTATTTTTCGTTAATTATAATGTGTCGAAAAGTAAAACCGTTAAATTACTATCTGTCGCGCGTCAAAATATCAACTGTCCCTAATTGGTCGGTCTTACAGTAGGCTCTTCTATGGCCATAGAGTTAGGTTAGGTTAGAACTTCTTTGATTAATCACAAATTGATTTTACTGCCACAACAACAAATTATGTAACTAATTCTAAAGCTGTGTGAGGTGTTTTCAACATGAAATCAATTTACAACCACAAAATAACTTTACATTCGGCAACAAACAAATATGCGCGGGACATTATGCTGTTCAACCATTCAGCGCGCGAGATGCGATCCGTCGCATGCCATATAACAATTTGACGGTTTTACTTCGATAGATTATAATCTTAATATGTTAAATTGTAAGCAGTATGTTACAGTTTATAATCTTCCGACAGTTTACAATCTCGCGAGATGGATTTAAATCTAATGGTTTTGACAATCTCACTACTTATTTCGGTAATATACACGTTCGAATATTGTAAATAATTTTTTTTTCATAATACATATTTGAATTCTCTTTGGCTCGCCATACAGATTGCCCCAACCAGTGGGAGGTCCACTGAATACTTATTTATTATTCTCTCTATATCTTCTTAGCCTTTATTATCTATATATATAAAAGAGTAAGGTGACTGACTGACTGACTGACATACCCAGAGATCAACGCACAGCCCAAACCGCTGAAGCTACAATCCTGAAATTTTGCATGTAGGTTCTTTATATGACGTAAGTGAGCACTAAGAAAGGATTTTTTGAAATTCCACCCCTAAGGGGGTTAAATAGGGGTTGAAAGTTTGTATGGAAGTTCGTCATTTTTGAAGTAAGAAACATGAAACTTTACTTTTGGGCTACTGATTAAAAAAGAGTAGATACGTATTTAAGCGTTTCTGGATATTCTACCCCTAAGGGGTTAAATAGGGGTTGTTATTTCGTATATAGGTCGGTCTGGAAGTCCGTCATCTTTTAAGTTAGAAACATGAAACTTTATTTTTAGGCTGCTGATTAAAAATGAATTTATACGTGTTTCAGCGTTTCTGAATATTCTACCCCTAAGGGGGTGAAATAGGGGTTGAAAGTTTGTATGGAAGTTCGTCATTTTTAAAGTAAGAAACAACAAACTTTATTTTTAAGGTACTGATTAAAAAAGAGCAGATACGTATTTAAGCGTTTCTGGATATTCTACCCCTGAGGGGTTAAATAGGGGTTGTTATTTCGTATATAGGTCAGTCTGGAAGTCCGTCATTTTTGAAGTTAGAAACATGAAAGTTTATTTTTAGGCTTCTGATTAAAAATGAATCGATACGTGTTTCAGCGTTTCTGAATATTCTACCCCTAAGGGGTGAAATAAGGGTTGAAAGTTTGTATGGAAGTTCGTCATTTTTTAAGTAAGAAACAACAAACTTTATTTTTAAGGTACTGATTAAAAAAGAGCAGATACGTATTTAAGCGTTTCTGGATATTCTACCCCTAAGGGGTTAAATAGGGGTTGTTATTTCCTATATAGGTCAGTCTGGAAGTCCGTCATTTTTTAAGTCAGAAACATGAAACTTTATTTTTAGGCTGCTGATTAAAAATGAATTGATAGGTGTTTCCGCGTTTCTGAATATTCTACCCCTAAGGGGGTGAAATAGGGGTTGGAAGTTTGTATGGAAGTTCGTCATTTTTTAAGTAAGAAACATGAAACTTTATTTTTGGGGTACTGATTTGAAATGAATAGATACGTATTAAAACGTTTCTTAATATTCTACCCCTAAGGGGGTTAAATAGGGGTTGAAAGTTTGTATGGAAGTTCGTCATTTTTTAAGTATGAAACATGAAACTTTACTTTTGGGCTACTGATTAAAAAAGAGTACATACGTGTAAGCGTTTCTGGATATTCTACCCTTAAGGGGGTGAAATAGAGGTTGAAAGTTTGTTTGGAAGTCCGTAATTTTTTAAATAAAAAATATGATACTTGATTTTTGGGCTACTTAATAAAAATGATTAGATACGTATTTAGGAGTTTCTGGATATTATGCCCGTAAAGGGGTGAAATAAGGGTTGAAAGTTTGTAAGGAAGTCCGTCATTTTTTGAGTGAGAAACAGGAAAATGTAGTTTTGGGCTACTGATTAAAAATGGGTAGATACGTATTGAAGCGTTTCTGGATATTCTACCCCTAAGGGGTGAAATAGGGGTTGTTATTTCGTATATAGGTCAGTCTGGAAGTTCGTAATTTTTGAAGTCAGAAACATGAAACTTTATTTTTTGGCTGCTGATTAAAAATGAATTGATACGTGTTTCAACGTTTCTGAATATTCTACCCCTAAGTTGGTGAAATAGGGGTTGAAAGTTTGTATGGAAGTTCGTCATTTTGTAAGTAAGAAACGTGAAACTTTATTTTTGGGGTACTGATTTAAAATGAATAGATACGTATTGAAACGTTTCTTAATATTCTACCCCTAAGGGGGTGAAATCGGGGTTGAAAGTTTGTAAGGATGTTCGTCATTCTTTAGTTTTGGGCTTCTGATTTAAAATGAATAGATACGTATTTAAACGTTTCTTAATATTCTACCCCTAAGGGGGTGAAATCGGGGTTGAAAGTTTGTAAGGGAGTTCGTCATTCTTTACTTTTGGGCTACTCATTAAAAAATAGTAGATACGTGTTTAAGCATTTCTGGATAATCTACCCCTAAGGGGGTGAAATCGGGGTTGAAAGTTTGTAAGGAAGTTCGTCGTTCTTTACTTTTGGGCTACTGATTAAAAAATAGTAGATACGTGTTTAAGCGTTTCTGGATAATCTACCCCTAAGAGGTTAAATAGGGGATGTTATTTCGTATATAGGTTATTCTGGAAGTCCGTCATTCTTGAAGTTAGAAACATGCAACTTTATTTATGGCTACTGATTAAAAATGAGTAGATACGTATGTACGAACATGTTCTACCGGAACCGGTTGTGGTTCACGGTGCCGTTCTTAAAGTTGTTCAAAAATATGTGTGGTACCTCGGGCAGACTTTGCAGTTAAGTAGAAACAACTTCGAGGACGAGATGAACAGGAGAATTCAGCCGGGTTGGGCAACGTTTGGGAAACTTTGTCGGGTCTTTTCATCGTCAATCCCACAGTGCCTAAATACGAAACTCTTCAATCAATACGTCCTACCTGTCATGACATACTGTGCCGAAACGTGGACACGACACGGTTGGTCCACAAGTTCAAAGTCGCTATGGAGAGGGCTATAATAATAATAATGATTAATTTTTCTCATCACAAAAGCTCAACGTTTCTCTAAGGGATCGCATCAAGAATGAGGTGATCCGGTAGAGAACCAAGGTCATTGACAGCCCACGGGATAAGCAAACTGAAGTGACAGTGGGCTGGCCATATTAGCCGTAGAACTGATAACCGTTGAGATAAACGGGTTCGTGAGTGGTGACCGCGTCTCGGCAAACGTAGCGTAGAACGTCCACAGGCCAGGTGGAATAATGATCGGACGGCTGGCAGAAGCTGGATGAGAGAAGCTGAGGATCGAACCAAGTGGCGTGCAATTGGAGATGCCTATGTCCAGCAGTGGACTGCGTTGATGATAATGAGATACGTATTTAAGCGTTTCTGGATATTCTATCCCTAGGCTAGACTGGAAGTCCGTCATTTTTTAATTTAGTAGCCTGAAACGTCTTCAGGCTTTTGATTACAAATAAATGAATACTTATATCAGCATTTATGGGAATTCTATTCCTAAAGGGGTTAAAATAAGGGTCGAAAGTGTGTATGAAAGTCAATTTTAATGGACTATTGATTATAAATAAATACGTTTAAAAACGTGAACACAGTATTCATAGATACTTACACAGTTTTAAATAAATACATATAATCAACTTCCACGCGAGCAAAGCCGCGGGCAACAGCTAGTTTCTAATAATATTTAGGGTCAGCTACTAGTTCAACCGGTTTTATGTGAATATCAGTTTTTCCACAGAGCCACTGGCATCGGACCTCCGCAACTTTGAGGGCAAACTGAATTTGAAGGTTGAAATAGTTGTCAGTAAATTTGAGGGCACCGACTTCCCAATAACGATCCCGAAACAATATCGACCATACCTGCAGTCCCGTGCCTTCTGCTAGTTTGAACATAAGCTGCAATCGTCCTGTAGCTCCAAGATCTATACCAGCTCGATCTAATTCATCTGCATCAAAACGTGTACTAGATCCACCATCAGTTCGCTCTGTTACATGGCCAACCTTCATAGGACGCCCCGCTAGTTCAAATCCATTTAACTGTTCCATGGCTTTTTTGGCGTCAGGGGCATGGTGGAACTACAATGTAGAATACATTACATTAAATTCATATTTATTGTTTAATTGAAATTAATAGTTGTTATTTTTGTAAAGTTACTTGATTGTCTTACCGTTAGAAAACCATATCCCTTACTTTTTCCTGTTTCAGGATCTGTCATTAGTTGAATATGATCTATTTTTCCAAAAGGTTCAAATATTCCACGTAGCATGTCTTCTGTTATATTAAAATGTAGAGAGCCAACATACAACCTTGTTGGTCCATTACTGGTCTTTGGTGCTAAGTTAGGTAATGTGTTTCCAACTCTGTTTTTTTCTGCTTGAGTATGTTGTACTATGATAGGAACACCAAGCAATTTTTGTCCAGTCAGACCAAGTGCCTGTAAAATATTTAAATTAGCCAAATGAAAAATATGTTTGTAATAATCTTAACACAAAAACAAAAAGTATATCGTACCAAGGGCACCGATTCTGCATCCTTAAACTCAATATAAGCTATTCCTTTAAATCTTCTAGTTTTATTACATGTTATTAGTCGTACATCTCTAACTTTGCCAACAGATGAAAAGAACTCTTCAAGATCTTTTGCACGGATACGTTGAGATAATTGCATACAGAATACAGTCCTAAGATCCCTTTCCTCAGGAGGTAACTCATCTAGTTTTATGTCAAGTCCTCTTGATTTTGAACGTTGTTCTTTGGCTGGATCTCTTTCATTGCTCTTTTCTTTTTTAACGGCGCTTCGATCTCGGCTATGACGATCTTGTTCACGACTTCGTTCTTTATCTTTGCTGCGACGTTTCTCCTTGTCACGTTCGCGTTCCTTATCCTTTTCGCGATCTTTATCCTTGTGGCCGCGTTCACGTTCCCTGTCTTTGTCCTTTTCTTTATCCTTATCCCTATCACGCTCACGATCGCCACGATCACGATCCCGGTCTCTGTCACGTTCACGATCACGGTCTCGGTCACCGCGATCCTTATCCCTTTCTTTACGATCTTCTCTTCCACGATCCCTATCTTTTCGATCATCTCTTTCTTTTAAACGACGAGAATCTCTGTCTTTTGATCTTCTTCTATCTCTTGAACTGCTCCGTCTAAAAATTTATATAAGAATATTTTACTTTAACTAATATATAGTCAGCTTAATAATTCACTATTAGATTGTTAACATACTTTTTAATTTACAAAAAGTAAGCAAGAAGTATTAATAATAAGTAAACATGTTAAGGATAGTTGGAAAATTACTATTTTTGTTTGGTTAGTTTTCTTAACATCTATTGAAAATGCCATGAACTGAAACTGGTTAGGTCAACTAAAATAAATTTTGTTTATCAGTACAAGTTGTATTTTAATATGTAAGTAAATATTTTAGAACCCACCTTCGACTGCCATCTCGGTCTTTTTCTTTGTGCTTATCAGAATACTTGTCCGATCGATGCTTTGAAGAGGTAGTGTTATCCTGTCACACAAAGCACAAGGTAGAAGCAGCGCCACAGCAACACACGCCGAGTGAATAAATAAAAATTGCATTAGTTAACTTATAACAACAACATGGAGAACATTTGTCGTATTTCGCCAATGACAATGACGTCACTGATGAAATCACACAAATGTTGACGGTTTTACTTCGCCTAGGCTACTGAAGGCAGCTGGTCTAATAACCAGCCAATGTTCATCCATGTCATGGTAGTCACGTTGCCCTGGTCTACACTTACCGTTCACAAAACCACTGACAAAGGATGCACACAGCGCTAACATCACACAGGGATACTTCTGCAAAAGATTTATGACCCATCAGCGCATGGTCTTGTTGAAAAAAACTTTCTATGAAAATTTTTATTTGGCAATTACAAGTGGTATAATTTAAAATGTTAGGATGTGTACAATTTTAAAATAATAAAAAATTAGGTAAGTATAGTAGTGGATACCTCTCTGTGTGTTCAGGTCGGTGAAGTATGCTCGACTATTACCACAAAGTTCTATAAATACAAGAAATGATTCTCAAATGTAATTTTGTTTTATATTTCTTTCCACTATTCAGAGATGTAATATACTAATTGAGTACATGTTTTGTGGCATTTGTAATAACTATCAGTTTAAAACATCTTTGAACAGGGAACCTAAAATCCTATATCTTGCACATTTGTGACTAGTTTTTAATAGTTAAAATACAATTCATAATTATGGTTTGCTGTATGAACTCAGAAAATATATTTCTTATACAAATAAATCTTTTTTTAAAAGACATGTATTTTAATAATTTAGTAACATTATTCAAGTGGAAAATTGTTTTGTTTCAAAGATTCACAATTATTGGCAATCATGCTACCATACAAAATGTATGTTCATTACAATTACTGGAATGGATATAGCTCCTATTTGCAAATTAGTTTATAGAATAGAGAAGAAAGTAGAATAATTATTACATTGTATTAATAATAGAAATAATTACCTTATTCTAATTCTGTTTTTAATAAAATCAATGGGACTTACCGATTTAATGTAAGGTGCTTCTAGCATAGCTTCTACATCCAAATCTTCTGCCATTCTGCAAAGAATTAAAATAAGCAATTAGATAAATTAGGAATGTAATTTAATTGTTGGGTATGGTTGTAACAATAGACAAAACTAAAATAAAGTAGCTAATATTAAATGTTACAAATTGTGGATTAGGACACCCATGTCATATTTATTTATGTCTAAAAATTGTGTAGTGAAAATGAATGGAATATGGCGGTGTTTCCCGCCCGTGCCTCAGAGAGCATGTTAAGCAGTCGGTCCTGGTTGTCATAAACACCTATCACAATCTTTATTGGGAAGTCATTGCCCTCAAATATACTGACAACTAGTTCAACCTTCGAATTCAGTACACCCTCAGGGTTGCGGACATCGTTGCGCTCTGTGGAAAAGCTGATATTGAGGTAAAACAGGTTACAGGATAAAGGCTAGGAAGATGATGAGGTACAAAAACTGCATTCTAAATTAAGCCGAGGCTGTATTTTAAACTGTTTTATAGCACTACAGTAAACAGACTGAATTGAAGTGTTGCTGTGTACACATGAACGGATTAAGTGTATAGTTAATTATATATTCAGGTATTGGATAGGTATGCTGAGTAATGCTTATCAGTGGTAGTTAATGAAACAGAAATTTAAGGACATGAATAAGGCGGAAGCTCAGTAACAGAATTTAATTTAACACATAGCTATGTGTTAAATTATTAAGAGCTTAGAGTAGCTGCTCTTAAGTATTCTATGATTAAAAAACTAATTACATTCAGGACAATCTGAATATTGAACACTAGCTGTTGCCCGCGGCTCCACCCTCGTGTATGTCGGTTATCGTGTCAAATAGTAGCCTATGTGTTATTCTGATGTATAAGCTATTTTACTGTAAAGTTTCATCCAAATCCGTTAAGTAGTTTTTGCATGAAAGAGTAACAAACATACACTCACAACTTTCACCTTTATAATATTATTAGTGTGATATTAAAATAAATATGGAATGAACTAGGCAATAAAAGAAATATGCACAATAGATAGTCTTAGGCACACGTAATTTCATCATCAGCCCGTTGCAGTCCACTGCTGGACATAGGCCTCCCCCAAAGAACACTGTGATGATGACGATATGTAATTTAAAGCAATTGTTTGATGTGGAATGTCATCAATGATCTTTTTATTATATTTTAGTTAGAGCTATTATTTCATTCTCTATATAATTCTTACATTTCATAATTTAATACTTAAGTAACAATTGTGTAACATGGTCATCTCGCAAATTTGAAATGCCTGGAAAAGGCTACTAAGTTGACACAAACTAAGTATAATAAAAATTACAAAATGTACCGACACTTGGTTAGCAATAAAGATTTTGAATTTTTGAAAATCTTATGCAGCTGGCATGAATTCTATGGTTGTCCTGTGAATGATCAATTATCTCGCTACTGTATCCGCACTCTCATTAATTCGTGTTGAGGTTAATATGAACACAAACAGCTATGATAACAAACTGACTAAATTTACCAATTTGGTATTATTAAACTTAATCCTGTATGCAATCATTACTGCATTTATCGATAGCAACCCGATTTCAGCGATTTAACTTTGGTGGTAAATTTTGTATTACGACAAAATGGCGTCAGCACCATGGCTTGCTGGTCTTTAAGCGACAAAATTTTTACTGCTAAAAAAGCTTAGGTGTATTTTTAACATAAATATATACATACCTTATAGATAGAATAACAGATGCTTGCAAAATAAAATACTGTCAGTGATTTCTGATCAATCCAAATTATAAATATTAAAACCCATCAGTGTGCTAATATCTGCGAACAAATCGATGTTGCCAGTTGCCACGCTTACCAATGCTGCCAGTGGCTAGCTAGCTGTCATTTAAAAAAAATGGAGGTAATCCTAAGCTACGTTTACACGCGTGCGAGGACTTGGCAGTCGGTAAGGCCGAGGCCGCACTACGGCTAAACCGCCGCGGTTTTTAACCGCCTGATTTTGTGACTAAAGGAAACGTATGGAAGCGGCCGCACTGGCGGTTTTTTACCGCGACTGATTTTAAAACCCCGACAACCGCGGGCGGTTCTGCCAATGTTGCCAGAAGGTTACTTTTGGAATGTTTCAGGTGATTTTTCATCTCTTGGTTACTTTTACGTTACACAAAAAATGTTGAGAGACAATTTAGCATTATGAAAATATTAAAAAACAAGCAGAGAAATAGAATGAGGTTAAATCTTTTATCTACTATATTTAGAGTACGCTGCGTTTTTTTATGGAATAGGGGGCATACGAGCAGACGTATGGCCTGATAGTAAGCGATTACCGCCGCCCATGGACACTCGCAACACCAGAGGCATCACAAGTGCGTTGACTGCCTTTTAAAAAGGAGTACGCTCTTTTCTTGAAGGTTCGACGGTCGGAAGGCAAATGCTGCTTTGATTATAAAATTCCAGACCATTGTATTGTATATTTGTTAGTGGTTTTCTGGTGGTTTTAGAAGTTGAATCTAGTGGAGAGCTAGTTTATCTGTTGGCAACACTGTTCGCGGTTTTTAACCGTAGTGCGTGCGCTTCGGGCGGTTTTGCGGTTTGGCGGTTTAACCGCTAGCTGGAAAAAACCGTAGTGCGGCCTCAGCCTAACAAACTACAAGCGCTCGCATGCGCAATGCGCATGCACTCACACATTGGCAGTGCTACCAACTTAGTGGATTTTCCACTAAAACTAGTGGTTTGAATCCTTCATTTAATGGTGAAATATTGGTTTTTGTGGCTGGTGAGCGTGGTCTCTCGCTTTCACTTCTAGCACTAAATTGAACGCCTCAGAGCGAGGCAACGCCGCATAGTGAGGTTACGCCGCATACCGAGGTTACGCTGCATAGCGAGGTAACGCCACATGAGTCATGTTATTTCTCGTGTGCAGCAGGCTCCATCGAATTCTAAGACGTTGTCATGTCAAAAATTATTTTAATTACTATAACTGCGATCACTCAGCCACTAAGTATCTTACATTCAAATCAATTGAATATATGTTTATTGTGGATCATAGGTAGGTACATAATTAAGATGTTTCGTATATATTGCGATCAGTCAGCATGTCCCGCCCAGTGGGCATACAATAATTTCAATTCTGTCAAGTTAAATTACAATAAGATTATTATCGAATGCCTTATTTATCAAATATTTACACATGCTACCAGTTAATACACACATCAAAAGTGTCTAGGGATCAAGCATTTTTATGCGGATTTCTCGAGATTGAGATGTGGCTTTGGCCCTGGCCTGCTCAGTCGCCAGACTTGAACCCGATTGAGCATGCATGGGATATGCTACAGAGAAGAGCTCTGCCGAATGTGGAGGGTATCCAGTCGCAAGAAGACCTTTTTTTGTTGTTGCAACGAACATGGGCGGCCATTCCACAGCGTGATTTGGATGAACTCATTTTGAGTATGCCAAACCGATTCTTGTGTTGTTAGTGTTCGCGGTAGAAACACGGATTATTAATTGTTTAAGTTACCTAATAAAATTTTAAAGAAAACTGTTATTTCAGTCTTTTTTTCGAACTTTAATGTTAGTGGTTCAAATGTCAAAAATCCCTTTATTAGGAAAATGGCAAATTTCTTTATTAATGCAAAGGTGACTTGGTTTATCGTTACTGTGACAAACGAAAACACTTTATTTGATGAATCCTTAAAGAAAATTTTAATTAATATCAATCAGGAGAAAAGTTATTGCAAAAATATATGTTGATTCCTAGACACATATGTTGATCCCTAGACACTTTTGATGTGTGTAACATTAAGTTAATTTATCTAGTTATATTTACTCTTTTAATATTCAGCTTTTTAAAATAATTCATGGAACTTCTGACAAGACCCAGCAACACTGCACTGAGCGGCACCAACCTCGTGCCAACGTGTAAACACATCGCAAGCGGCGAGCGCACGCTTTGATCTGTGTTCATATAGCGACGCCGACTCGTCACTCGGGTCGGCAACAACCTATCTAATGCTACGTTTACATGCGTGCGAGGACTTGGCAGTCGCTCACAAACTACAATCCTTCAGAAACGCTCGTATTACGTTTACACGCGTGCGAGTGCTTGTAGTCGTTCACAAACTGCATGCACTCACACGTTGGCAGTGCTGCCAACTTAGTGGATTTTCCACTAAAACTGGTGGTTTGAATCCTTCATTTAGTGGCGAAATATTGGTTTTTGTGGCTGGTGGCTTTTTCTAGCGGTTTTAAAAAAATAATTTTAATTACTATAACTGCGATCACACACAATTCAATTGAATATATCTTTATTGTGGATCATAGGTAGGTACATAATTAAGATGTTTCGTTTATATTGCGATCAGTCAGCATGTCCCGCCCAGTGGGCATACAATAATTTCAATTCTGTCAAGTTAAATTACAATAAGATTATTTTCGAATGCCTTATTTATCAAATATTTACACATGCTACCAGTTAATAACATTAAGTTAATTTATCTAGTTATATTTACTCTTTTAATATTCAGCTTTTTAAAATAATTCATGGAACTTCTGACAAGACCCGGCAACACTGCACTGAGCGGCACCAACCTCGTGCCAACGTGTAAACACATCGCAAGCGGCGAGCGCACGCTTTGATCTGTGTTCATATAGCGACGCCGACTCGTCACTCGGGTCGGCAACAACCTATCTAATGCTACGTTTACATGCGTGCGAGGACTTGGCAGTCGCTCACAAACTACAATCCTTCAGAAACGCTCGTATTACGTTTACACGCGTGCGAGTGCTTGTAGTCGTTCACAAACTGCATGCACTCACACGTTGGCAGTGCTGCCAACTTAGTGGATTTTCCACTAAAACTGGTGGTTTGAATCCTTCATTTAGTGGCGAAATATTGGTTTTTGTGGCTGGTGGCTTTTTCTAGCGGTTTTAAAAAAATAATTTTAATTACTATAACTGCGATCACACACAATTCAATTGAATATATCTTTATTGTGGATCATAGGTAGGTACATAATTAAGATGTTTCGTTTATATTGCGATCAGTCAGCATGTCCCGCCCAGTGGGCATACAATAATTTCAATTCTGTCAAGTTAAATTACAATAAGATTATTTTCGAATGCCTTATTTATCAAATATTTACACATGCTACCAGTTAATAACATTAAGTTAATTTATCTAGTTATATTTACTCTTTTAATATTCAGCTTTTTAAAATAATTCATGGAACTTCTGACAAGACCCGGCAACACTGCACTGAGCGGCACCAACCTCGTGCCAACGTGTAAACACATCGCAAGCGGCGAGCGCACGCTTTGATCTGTGTTCATATAGCGACGCCGACTCGTCACTCGGGTCGGCAACAACCTATCTAATGCTACGTTTACATGCGTGCGAGGACTTGGCAGTCGCTCACAAACTACAATCCTTCAGAAACGCTCGTATTACGTTTACACGCGTGCGAGTGCTTGTAGTCGTTCACAAACTGCATGCACTCACACGTTGGCAGTGCTGCCAACTTAGTGGATTTTCCACTAAAACTGGTGGTTTGAATCCTTCATTTAGTGGCGAAATATTGGTTTTTGTGGCTGGTGGCTTTTTCTAGCGGTTTTAAAAAAATAATTTTAATTACTATAACTGCGATCACACACAATTCAATTGAATATATCTTTATTGTGGATCATAGGTAGGTACATAATTAAGATGTTTCGTTTATATTGCGATCAGTCAGCATGTCCCGCCCAGTGGGCATACAATAATTTCAATTCTGTCAAGTTAAATTACAATAAGATTATTTTCGAATGCCTTATTTATCAAATATTTACACATGCTACCAGTTAATAACATTAAGTTAATTTATCTAGTTATATTTACTCTTTTAATATTCAGCTTTTTAAAATAATTCATGGAACTTCTGACAAGACCCGGCAACACTGCACTGAGCGGCACCAACCTCGTGCCAACGTGTAAACACATCGCAAGCGGCGAGCGCACGCTTTGATCTGTGTTCATATAGCGACGCCGATTCGTCACTCGGGTCGGCAACAACCTATCTAATGCTACGTTTACATGCGTGCGAGGACTTGGCAGTCGCTCACAAACTACAATCCTTAAGAAACGCTCGTATTACGTTTACACGCGGGCGAGTGCTTGTAGTCGTTCACAAACTGCATGCACTCACACGTTGGCAGTGCTGCCAACTTAGTGGATTTTCCACTAAAACTGGTGGTTTGAATCCTTCATTTAGTGGCAAAATATTGGTTTTTGTGGTTGGTGGCTTTTTCTAGCAGTTTTTAAAAAATAATTTTAATTACTATAACTGCGATCACACACAATTCAATTGAATATATCTTTATTGTGGATCATAGGTAGGTACATAGTTAAGATGTTTCGTATACATTGCGATCTGCATGTCCCGCCCAGTAGGCATACAATAATTTCATTTCTGTCAAGTTAATTTACAATAAGATTATTATCAAATGTCTTATTTATCAAATCTTTACACATGCCATTAGTTAATAACAATAAGTTAATTTTTATAAATATCTAGTTATATTTACTTCCTTTAATATTCAGCTTTATTAAATAATTCGGGTAACTTCTGACAAGACCCGGCAACACTGCACTGACCGGCTCCAACCTCGCGCCAACGTGTAAACGGGTCACAAGCGGCGAGAGCACGCTTCCTTTGATCTGTGTTTAAAAACCGACAACGAGTACCGACTCGGGTCGGCAACAGGCCATCACAACCTCACGCAAGCCAAGACAAACACCCCGTTTACACTCTTGTGTATGTGGAGTGGAGGGTTGTCGAGGCGTGCTACGCGTGTAAGGCCGAGGCCGCACTACGGCTAAACCGCCGCGGTTTTTAACCGCCTGATTTTGTGACAAAAGGAAATGAATGGAAGCGGCCGCACTGGCGGTTTTTTACCGCGACTGATTTTAAAACCGCGACTTGGTACAGAATGGCTAGCGGGAAAACCGCGACAACCGCTGGCGGTTCTGTCCAGTGTTGCCAGAAGGTTACTTTTGTAACGTTTCAGGTGATTTTTCATCTCCTGGTTACTTTTAGGTTACAGAAATAAGATTTTTTTGAATACACTCCCCTATCTGCCTCTGCCAAAATTGGAATACCTGGTGTCGACATATCGAGCGAAGTCCAGTTCAGATAATTGCATTCTTGCAGATTCCTCCGTAGAGACGTTACTGAACTGAGGGCCCTATTCTCGTATTATGGCGCCATAAATCTGTAATGTCGTATTCTAAAGTTTTAGGATTTTCATAAAACTTTTAAGAAATTCTTAAATAAATTCTTAAATAATAAGCATTGACCTAGAGATGCTGCCATCTCAAAAATTTAGAAACCAGGACAACAAGCGTAAAATCCCCGGATATTTGCGGTCATAATCCAAACACTTTTATATTTTTTTATTTTATTAAGTCGAAATAAAAAGAATACATAGTTCAATTAGTCGAAATAGTTCTTTTATTTATTTTCATACGTATTCAGTTTAATTAAATTTAGTTATTTTTCATCGAAATCAGTGATAGAAAAGTAAAATGTCACAGTTGTGGAAATGCTTTTCACACGGTAGTATACTTTTCACAACCTTTTTCTTTAAACCAGACTAATTTGACAACAATATCTTTAAGTTGAAACTCATAAGATATCATTCCAGTATTCAAGCTCTAAGTTTTTTAGTCTTATCTTCTTATTATATAAAAATCAATTGCTGTTCGTTTGTCTCGCTAAAACTCGAGAACGGCTGGGCTGATTTAGCTGATTTTGGTTTTGAAATGTTTGTCGTAGTCCAGGGAAGGTTTAAACTGTAAAAAATTTAAAATAACTTGAAAATCCAAATCTCACGTGTACGAATTAGCGGGCACAGCTAGGAACAAATAAAATAATATCTGCTTAAAGTTTTTATCAGCAGTCATATTAAGTTTTTTTTGTGTTTTCATCTTCTTTATTTAGAATATGTACTCTGAACATTCAATGGCAAGAAACTTTCTCTATTTCGATCATCCAAGCTTTTTGAAATGGTTGCAAGTAGGTATCCTTCTGGTTTTGAAGACTGAACTATTTTTTTTTTCTAATGCTTTTATTTTTGAGTAAATGATGTGCATAATTGAATGCATGAAAAACAGGTATGCCTCCGATTTAAAAAAAATCAAATCAGGTTTCTTTTTAAGCTTTTGAAATAATCCACATTCAGGACTCACTCGATAGCTGGAAGCAGATTTCGCCAACGCGTCTTCGAATGATAGAGAAGCTGTTTCTCTCTGAATACTCAACCTCGGCTGTGTCAGAGAGTTCTTTAATAACTTTTTAGACTGTAGCCTTTATTATTCCCAATTTTATTTGGGGTCGGCTTGTTTAAGTGGCAAAAACTTTTTTTTTGATGTTGTTGAATCAACATCTACTGGCAGTCAATCACATGCGTGCTGCAATGCGTTAATGATAATGTGCGCAGAGCATCTCACACCAACTATTTTCGAATTCAGATTTTGTTTTAACTTATGGAATTATAAAACATTGTTGGTTCCATGGCGCTCTATTCCACCGAAGTTCGTATTACAATTATCTCCAGAAAATGCAACACATTTAGTTAAAAGATCATGCTGTTGAAGTTGCTTTATTATAAGCTCAGTAATTATCTCAGATCTGTCATTTCATTTCGATTTGGTTTTCTGGTGGTTTTAAAAGTTCAATCTAAAGGAGAGCTAGTTTATCTGTTGGCAACACTGTTCGCGGTTTTACCGTAGTGTGTGCGCTTCGGGTGGTTTTGCGGTTTGGCGGTTTAACCGCTGGCTGGGAAAAACCGTAGTGCGACCTCAGCCGTAGTTTGTGAGCGCCTGCCAAGTCCTTGCACGCATGTAAACGTAGCATTAAAGTTAATGCTACGTTTACATGCGTGCGAGGACTTGGCAGGCGCTCACAAACTACAATTCTTCACAAACGCTCGTGCTACATTTACACGCGTGCGAGGACTTGGCAGTCGCTCACAAACTACAAGCGCTCGCATGCACTCACACGTTGCCCCAGTGCTGCCAACTTAGTGGATTTTCCAATCAAACTGGTAGTTTGAATACTTTGACTCCTTCATTTAGTGGCGAAATATTGGTTTTAGTGGCTGGTGGGTTTTTCTAGCAGTTTAAAAAATAATAATTTTAATTACTATAACTGCGATCACTCAGCCACTAAGTATCTTATATTCAATTGAATATATCTTTGTTGTGGATCATAGGTAGGTACATAATTAAGATAATAATAATAATAAATGGACAAAGTTATCATGACAATTAAATATCGTAAGTATATCCTGAAAGATGGTACGGTTGATATCTGTCGGACATGTCACCATCCCGGGGAATCTATTAGGCATATTATTTCTGGTTGTTCTCGTCTTGCTAACGGCGAATATTTGCACAGTCACAACCAAGTAGCCAGGATCGTACATAAACAGCTTGCCCTTAAATACAACCTTGTGAATTTAGAGGTGCCATACTACAGGTATGAACCCGACCCAGTTCTCGAGAATGGTCGTGCTACGTTATATTGGGATCGATCTATCATCACAGACAGGACTATTGTGGCCAATCAGCTTGATATTGTGGTGATAGATCGATTAAAGCGCCGCGCAATGTTTGTTGACATCGCCGTTCCTCATGACGAGAAGAGAAGCTCGTGAAAGTTGAAAAGAAAAACAAATGAAATACTCACGAGATTGTCGATATTTGGAATGTAGATTCGGTGATCAGTGATCATTGTTCCGGTAGTTGTACCTGTTCACGGATTGATAGCCAAGAGCCTCGACCAACACCTTAAGAGGTTCACGTTGGACGGTTGGATCAGCCGTACGTCACCTAAATTGAGAGTTTTTAACAGCAGACGGTGCCTGCTTCAGTGCGGGCAAGCGCTGGGAGGGGTCCGGACGTGTTAATAACTGCAGTTCCCGGATTCCTCCCTTCATAGGCGCAGAGTGGCACACCGTGTGGTTTTAGTCGGTTCGAGTCCGACACACCGCCCCGCCGCAAGCCCCGGTGGGGTGACGGTCCGAGGGGATTTCCACACGTAAAAAAAAAAAAAAAAAATTACGGTTGGATCAAGGCAGGCAAGCAAGATGCAGAAGGTAGTCCTCCTAGACACGGCACGTATAGTCAGGAGGTTCCTGTCTTTAGAGCGAGAATATTATAAGCGCGAAAGTTTGTAAGTATGGTTGGATGGAAAAACTACTGAACGAATTTGGATGAAACTTTACAGTAATATAGCTTATACATCAGAATAACACATAGGCTACTATTTGCCGCGATAACTGATATATATGCGACCGAAGCCGCGGGCTACTACTATTAAATAAATAATTACAGATGGCGCTATACATTTTTTATTATGATTTTTTATCGATAAAAATAAAAAAATAAACTAAACTTGTGACTTGTGCTGCTACCTAGTAATCTCTACTGAAGCGAGTTCTGTCTAGAGTTACTCCGTACTTGTTACATACAACTTACAGATTATTGCGCTATACAAATTTTTTAATTTACTCAAAAATAAATATTTGAGACATTTTTTTTTGTAAACACATACCTACTATTATAAATAGAAAACATCCAAACTCCGAAAAAACTAATATTTGCAGAACATAAAAATATACATAATTCGACCCGGAATTCGAACCCGAGATCTCAAGCACAGCATTCGCATACGCTACCATTGTGACACCGAGGCGTCCATCTTACGTTACGGACGCTTTTTACCGGCTAGGGTAACCCTCCGCAACGCCCCATAAGGAACTTCGTTCCAATAATAAATAAATATTTTGGATATCTAACACACAAGGCCATCTACTCTCAACTAAGCAGAGCTTGTGTTATGTGTATTAGACAACTGATATAAATCCATGTATACATTTTTTTTGTAAATACATATTTTACATAGAAAACACCCAAACTCCGAAACAAATACGTATTTCTAGTTGTTTCGTATACATTGCGATCAGCATGTGTCATACATAGCATCAGTGGGCCAATAATTTCATTTCTGTCAAGTTAAATTACAATAAGATTAGTATCGAATACCTTAATTATCAAATCTTTACACATGCTACTAGTTAATAACAATAAGTTAATTTTTATAAATATCTAGTTATGTTTACTTCATTTAATATTAAATTTTGTAAGAGAGGATGACGAATGAAAATTTTTGTATGGAAGTATTGTATTTCAAAATGAAAAACAATGTAATAATTACCTACAAATTTTAACAAAAAAAAACCGACTTCAATCTGGACCAAATTTGAATGGGACCATTCGGGAAGCACCAGCTTTCAAATAAAAAAAAGAATTATCAAAATCGGTTCACCCAGTCAAAAGTCATGAGGTAACAAACATAAAAAAAAAAACAGTCGAATTGAGAACCTCCTCCTTTTTTAAACGACTTCCAAAAGGAGGAGGTTCTCAATTTCATTTGAAGTCGGTTAAAAGCGTGAAAACGGGCTGTTTGGCTTGGGTTGCGTGAGGTTGTGAGGTGCGTTTACACGCGTGCCACGCCTCGACAACCCTCCACATACACAAGCGTGTAAACGGGCTGTTTGTCTTGGCTTGCGTGAGGTTGTGATAGCTTGTTGCCGACCCGAGTCGGTGTCGGTTTTTGAACACAGATCAAAGGAAGCGTGCGCTCGCCACTTGCGACGTGTTTATACGATGGCGCGCGCGCCGCGCGCTACGCTTAGTACACAGATCTGTGATCTCGCGATGAATGCACGTCTAGTTCTGTCTTCAAAATGAGTGGCTGGTCGAACGAAGAGAGGATTTAAAAATTAGTTAAAACAAACAATTTATTACAATATAAAATTTAATGAAATTTGAAGTTGGGTATCAAGGAATAGGTATGAGGCTAAAGCATTAATTTTAGTATTATAGTATAAATTCCGTACCCAGAGGGTGAATACGGGACTGAGCCTCCGATGTCTATCTGTCCGTCCGTCTATCGTAGAGTTGGCTAGTTGACGAAAGTTACATTAAGGTGTCCTCTACCACGGCAAATAATTAATTTGAAAATGTTTTCAGCCTAAAATCTCTCGATGGCGCAGTGGTAGTGTATGCGACTGCTGTGCTTGAGGGTTCGATTCCTGGGTCGTAACACATGTTTGTATAATCTGCAAATATTTGTTTCGGAGTTTGGGTGGTTTCTAAGTATAATATGTACCTATGTATTTACAAAAATTAAATTTGGATTTATATCGGTTGTCTAATACCCATAACTCAAGCTCTTCTTAACTTGGGACTAGATGGTGTATGTGTGAAATGTCCAGATTATTTATTATAATTATTATTATACCTTTTTTTTCGTATTTTTGTAATGTTTTACAAACCCCTAATATGGTCCCGGATAAAAAAGTAACCACATGAAAGCGAAAAACGCTAGCGTGTAAATGACTTCCAAATGCCAAGCGAGATTTGTGAACGCTTAGGGCTTGTGGATGCTTGTCTAGCCTTGGCAACCATCGGCGATTTTCTCGCTCAAGAAACGTACAATAAATATACATTCCGTGAAAACGAAAGAGATGCATATATTAATAGTTGCTCTCTGAATGTTCACACTGCCAGAGACGACTTGCTTTACTAGTTTTGTCGCTGATCGACAAGAGCTTTCAATTCAAAGATAAACTCGTTCAGCGATACTCGCTCGCTTGATTTTTTCATTTCAGTGCGGCTTTGAAAGTATACGTATGGATATCAACAAATCATAAAACTCTCATTGATGTCTAGTTCAGACAACGATGATGTGTGTTACGATAGGGATATTATCGGGCACATTCAATAAGAAAAAGGAGAAAGGTCATCGTTTCTTCGTTTGACTATGCACTCATAGCGACACGCGATGTAAATATCAAACAAAACAAATAAACAATATGGTGCAAATCAAAATCATGACCGGCGTCCGGCAGGTGCTCCACAGATACCAAGATAGATACGCATTATGCTGTTTGTAGTTGTACGTTGTACGCAGTGCTCTAGTGCATAGTGTTGCCACAAGGTTTTTTTTTGTTTGTTTCCTCAATACTTTCGACCAGGTGAACCTTAGAACATATATATCTGAAGAGGCATCTGAACGGGCGGAAAGCGTGATCGGAGTAGAGAGAGAGAGACTGAGTTTGGTTACCGTCTGTCTATTTCACGCAAGCTTCTAATAGCTGGCTCTACTACTAATAGGTAGTAGAGCCACGCTGATTTTAGCAAGAACGGGCCGGCTCGACCGGGGCGGTACTACCCTCGCACAGAAGATCACTGTGAAATGACTGCGTTCGTGCTGTCGTTGATGAGTGCGAGACCGGAGGCCCAATGATGCAGAAGCATCACTAGCCCGCCATGGTGTGGGTCACCATGCTGCATTGTCTGCGTTCGCAGTGAGTATGGTGACCACCACTCTTGGATTCTGCATGCTTTCCATCGGGCAGATTAGAGTCATATTGGCAGGGCCTAAAAAAAACCTCTAGTGGATAAAAACGGCTTTTGCACTCAGTTATCGAAGAGCTATAGTTATTTGTTATACAAGAGTGCAACCTTGCTTTTTAACCGCGTGCTCAATTTTGATGACCGAGCAAGCGAAGGAATCTAAAATTGAATAACGAGCGTAGCGAGTGATTAAAAAATTAGAATCCTGAGCGTCAGCGAGGGAATCAAAAGAGCACGAGGTGAAAAATCTTTGCACTCGAGTGCAACAAGTAACTTTTCATTCCACCTCAGCGAGGAAACAACTAAATGCAAAAAAAGCATTAACAATCACAAGATACTTTTATTTCAGTTTAGGTATTAATATTTATTAGGTACTACATTATGATAGGTAAGTATTACAGTTTTATTTTTAAATTATTTCAAAAATGCTTAGGTACTCGCTCAACCCCGCGGTGTTACCCGCGATTTTTGTCGTACCGCGAGTTACACCGCGGGACAAAGCTGGTCTAAAAAAAGTAGCCTAAGTTACTCCTTAGATTATCAGCTATCTGCCAGTGAAAGTCCCGTCAAAATCAGTGCAGCCGTTCCAGAGATAACCCGGAACAAACAGACAGACAGACCGACTGACAGACAGACAATGTAACAGAAATTGTAAAAAAATAATATTTTAGTATATGTACCGTATACACGGTATACGGTACATATAAAATGCATACATATGTATTTTACTAAATGCATATGTATGTATACACATACATATGCATTTAGTAAAAAGCGATTATTTTAATATTACAAACAGACATTTCAATTTTATTTATTTGTATGGATGTATAGATAAATTATGAAAAATTTAAAGTTACGTTGCTATAGTTACATAAGAAGAAAATGGTGCATAATGGAAATGGACAATGGAAATGGACAATGGTTCATAAATCAGAAGAAACAGACCAAAAACACAGCCGAGTCAAGTAGGAAATAGATAACAAAATAATATTACATCTACCATGGACCAAAGAGTATATATATCACGTTACAGTCGTTCCAGCTTGAACTCCTGCTTGTCAATTTCGACAGATATGTCGTGTAGATTATATTTAGTGTCGTCTGGATTTAATAATCTAGCCGGCGTTATAAAAAGCTAACTTATCCGTTAAACTCTGTAGTTACTAAAAATGCTCACGAATTTCTATAATGATTATATCTAACGACAAAACCACCTTTCGTCTGAACTCATTTTCACATCACACAAGTTAGCATCTCTAGTTCCGTCATCAAAAATATGCCTTCTTGCTATGCGCCTCTAAGGTTCTATGGAAATTCCAACTACCTTCACACAAATTTTTTGCATAAAGGATTTTTTTTAGTTCTGAATAAAAATATAGCACCTGATCGATTCAGAGAATCGATATTTCACCCTACAACATCAAAGTTACATTTTTTTTGGTATTTGAAATATGGAAGGTTTCTTTTTACTAAATAATTTAAGTAATTCAACTTTTTTAAATAATTCAGGTAAACTTCTGACAAGACCCGGCAACACTGCACTGATCGGCACCAACCTCGCGCCAACGTGTAAACGCGTCGCGAGTGGCAAGCGCACGCTTCCTTTGATCTGTGTTCAAAAACCGACACCGACTCGGGTCGGCAACAAGGTATCACAACCTCACGCACGTTCACGCAACCCTAGCCAAACAGCCCATTTACACGCGTGTGTATGTGGAGGGTTGTCGAGGCGTGCCACGCATGTAAATGCGGCATAATAAGTGCTTGACTTAATAACTCTATGGCTGGTGACAAGGCCTTTATAGTCTGTGCGTGTAATGTTCTCTGTCCTTAGACAAAGAATAGTCTGTCTGATGATGAAGTTCATATTTCATCCTCTTTCTTTGCCAATATTTTAATGAGTAGTCCTAAAAAATAAACATTTCGTGTAATTATTTAATAAACATTGGATTTTCTGTAAAAGTAGGTGTTATCTAAAGCGTTTTTAGAACGTCCTCACTTACGGAATTTAAAGCGCACTAACGAGTTAACAAACAGAGCGTTTAATTATAAAAATATTTCATTTTAAGGTACTAGCAAATATAAAACATGACTACTGCAGCTAGACCCACATTTGATCCCGCGAGAGGTGGGCAAGGTCGCGGTGAAAAAGATCTAAGTGCTATATCTCGTCAATATTCAAGTAGGGATCTTCCTGGTCATACCAAGTTAAAGTACAGGTAAGTTCAGCTTTTAGCAAACTTTTATTTTTAAAAATACCAGGCCTCTAAAGCTATTTCCTTAGCTCATAAATATTTGAAAGTATAATGTAAATTTGATGAAGTCTTTCCTAAAATTCGGTTGTTTTGAAATTGTATAAATGAGTTGAACACATAACTTTTTTCTTGAAGTGTGTCTAAACCGTCTACATACTTTTGATACCATTAGCCATTACCATTACCTGCCCCTGTAACATTAGTGTAGCTTTAAACATGACTAAACACAGTATCATTTCTTAAATAATAGTTATCTCTTGACTTTTTGTAGTAAGAACACATGTCCAAAATTGATGTAGTAACTTTCTTGTAAATCTATATGAGAGGCAACCTTTTATGATTTTTAATGCTTTCTTCAGGTTAAAGTCAAAATCAATTAGTTCATTTTTTTATATGTTCATATTGGTAGGTACCCACAAATTTTGTATTTAAAAATAAATTGAATATTGTTCATTTAGCAGAGAATGGAGTGAGTGACTCAAATAAGTCAATATAGTCAGACTGCCTCGGTAGCACAGTGGTAGCATATGCGAATGCTGTGCTCGAGGTCACGGGTTCGATTACCAGTTTGGACCAAATGTTTGTATGATCTGCAAATATTTGTTTCGGAGTTGGGTGCTTTCTATGTATAATATGTATGTATTTACAAAGAAAAAGTATATATGTATTTATATCAGTTGTCTAGTACCCCTGAAACAAGCTCTACTTAGTTTGAGACTAGATGGCGTTGTGTGTTAGATGTCCGAAATATTTATTTATTTAATATTGCTGCTTGAGAACATCTCAAACAAAATAAAAACTAGTAGGTTTTGTTCTGTGAGCTGTCTATTGTTGTAGGTACTGGGACAAAAGTCTCCAATCATTCCCCTTCCCACTTTTCAAAACACTCAAATCAAATGCCATTACAAGGTAATGTCAATATCCTGGGCATGAATATCTGCCGAGATGTCAACCCGAGCGAATATGTTGAGAGTGTCACTAAAGGGGTCACGTGTTCCCCTTAAACAAGGTGAGACGTTCTTCTCGCCCGAGCATCTGTGTCTTTTTTCCAGGATCCAGATTCGCTCCTGTATGGAATACTGTTCTCATACTTGCGATGGTGCCGCACAGTATCTGTTTGATGCTCTTGACTGGTTGCAGCGGCGAGCAATCCGCATTGTCGACAATCTCGAAGCCACCGAGTCCCTTGAGCCTCAGCAGTTGCATGGAGATATCGCCTCCATGGCAGTCCTCCATCGACTTTATCATGGAGAGTGTTCTGAAGAACTCTTCCAACTGGACCCCCTCTCCCTTTCTTTACAACACGTACCAGCCTCGGAAGTCACCGCTTCAGAGTGGTAGACATATGTTCTCGTACTCATCGCTTCGGTTCTTCCTTCCTGTGCCGAGTGGTCAAAACCTGGAACTGATTACCAGCACACGTGTTTCCTTCCCACTATGATGCCAGGTCCTTTGAGCTGGGCGTGAAAAAGCATCTCACCAGGCCGCCATAGTATATGTCACCATGGGCGTAGCCACGGTGGGGCAGGGTGGGGCACTTGCCCCACCCTACCCGGCTCTGACCTGTAAGGTACCTTTTTTTACGTCGGAATCGGACCATCTAATAGGGTCCAAGTGGGGGTCGTCCTCTCGAGCCTCCTCCGCCGCCTCCTTCTGCGAGATTACGTCTTCGCAGAAGGTGTCCACCGCGGTAAAACAGCTGTCGCCACCGGCTATGGAGTGTATAACGGCCGGTAGCGAGAGATCTCCTTTGATGTCTGCAATGAGGCTTAGTTCCCTCCTAGTGACCGAGTGCAGCAACCGTGCCCGGAAAAGACCTGCGTCAGTCGGAAAGAAAGTGTCCCGTGCTGCCGCTCTGCCTACTCAAGGATGACTGGAGAGCCTCCAAGGCGGCAAAGTCAGCGCGTGGAGTCTCCAGCTGGGACGACCTGCCAAGGACAAGCCATGGTGGCTCGACGAGCGGCTTCACGCCACACGTTCTCCGCCCGTAAGTCAGTCGTCCGCCAATAAACTTCAGCAAGCACTTCCGCCTCCAAATCCCACGAGGAAGTTCCGGGCAAAGGCGCGCATAGCCTCGGTCGATATCCTCTGGGGACGCAAGAGGCACACCCTTTTCAGGGAGATCAGCGGTGCACCATATAGCGCCATCAACCAAAAAACCCCCGTGTAGAACCGTGGTGTCGCGACGCTGGCTCCACCAAAATTGGACAACAGTCACCCAAGGGCAAAGGCAGCGTCGACCAGCTTCAGAGCAGACTGTCTAAAAGGCTCGTCAAAGAGCCACATACCGTCGAGGATCAGGCCTCAGCTGGGCCCGAACCGGTACGTGGACCGTGTTGTCCATGATGGAGGCAGACCATGTAACAATAGGGCCTCTGACTTATCCAGGGCCACCCGTAAGCCCAGGGCCTCAATGCGCTTAACCACCATAGAAGCAGTCCTGGTGGCCAGGCGCGCCGCCTCTTGGAAGTTTGCCCCCCCGGGCCGTACCGTACCGTACCAAAGTGTCATCGGCTTAACAAATTACGCCTAGCCGAGGGAGAGGCAACTTCGAAGGACCCAGTCGTATCCCACGTTCCACAGGAGTGGTCCAAGGACAGAGCCCTTTTCCGCGTTGTTGCCCGACATGGATCACCATCTCAAGACGCCATCTCGGTCCTCGTACTGCCACTAGCTGCCTCATTTACTCTGGCACGCCGTGGTAGTAGAGTGCTTCCCTGATGCAGCTAAATGGCAGACTATTGAATGCCTTGGCGATTTCCAACAATACCGTCAACAGCACGACGCCACAGCCCACTGCCTCTTCACCTCGGCCCTCGGGCGCAACACGGCATCGAACGCCGGATGCCGTGTTGCGCCCGTCGATCGTAATCCGAATTGAGCGTCCGACAGATAAGGCAGAGTCTTCTCTCAAACAATTTGCCCGCCTCGTCCAGCAACACGGGTAAGACTGCAGGTATACTTAGTCTGGCCATAAATACTGTTACATTTAAAAATAAACAAAATTTTACTTTTGAATTTGGAATCTCTTTTTTTTATACGATTGTTCATTGTGTTTTCTTATTTTCGCGCCAATATATTCGCACAGGTGTATCAAGATACCATTATTGAGACGGTAGTTGAGCTCCTTAACAACATCATGTTCAATAACCAAGAATGGTCCGGTCCTTTCCGCAAAATTTGACGCCGGGTCGTAAAGCTCGATCCACCCAATCTTGGTTAGAAACGAACGTTCGGGACTTCATCAGAGCTGAAGACTGGCCGTCATCTAGTCCTGATCTTAATCCACTGGATTATGATTTATGCTCAAATTAGAGAGTAAGGCTTGCTCTAAACGCCATGATAATTTGGTGTCCCTAAAACAAACCCTACGATTGACAGTGAAGAATTTTCCCATAGAAAGAGTGCGTGCAACACTACATTGATAACTGACCTCAACGTTTAAAGGACTGTATTGCAGCCAATGGAGACCACATCTAATAAGATTTATACGAGTATATTTTAATGGTTTTATATTTATGTATTAAACTAACACACTGTAATAGTAATAAAAAATGATGTTTTTATTTGTAACAATATTTATGGCAAGATTAAGTATTTTGCTAGTTGCTAGCCACGCTTCGGCATGCATGGGCCGGCTCGACCGAAGTGATACCACGGCCCCACAGACAACCGGTGTGAAACAGCGCCTGCGTTGTATTTCACCGAGTGAGTGAGGATACCGGAGTCCCATACCCCAACCCCCAAATGAGGATGTCTATGGGCGGCGGTAATCGCTTACCATCAGGCGATACGTCAGCTCGTTTGCCATTATACCAAAAAAAAAATAGACTGCTGCCCCACCCTGAGCCCATGGCTGGCTACGCCCATGTATGTCACCACGCTACATTGTCCTTATTCGCATTGAGGATGGTGGCCACAGGCCAACTTTTGGCAGCTAATATAAATATATTGTTTATTTATGGAAAAGGGGGCAAACGAGCCGACGTTAAATTGGTATTTAAAAAAGTAATCTTAGTAGAAATTGGGGACAAAGAAAAGTGTTTTGAAATGTTTTGCTCATTTGCTTGGACATAGGATAGATATTTTTTAACCAAACTGTTGTTTGATTTAGGTATGAAATGGTATACCTTCATCAACATAATGTAGTAACTGAAAACTGTAGTTAAACCAAATTATAGTCCGAACCAGACTTTATGGCGGCTCGGAACATCGTGCATATCGCTGTGCAGAATACAGTTTTAGGTATCAGCGGGATGTAAAAAAGTGCTGGGGGGGAGATCGACACCACAGAACAGACAAAACATTATGTCGACACACGCCGAGTCTTTCTTGTGTGTGAGTTGTGTCCGTACACTACAAACACACGCAAACACGCATAATCTAATCTTGTCTACGTACATTCGAGTTGTTAATAGTTTTCGATTGTTTCGTAACCTACTTGTTTTGTTATTTTTATTTACTTGTTTTATTATTGACTGTTTTGTGTATTTTACGTGAACTTTTCGATGATTAAATATTTTCTGTGCCGATTAAAATTCCTCGCGGACTGTATATTATTATATGTCAAATTAATTTATTTCTGTAAATAGGTTTTCACAAACACTTTTATAAAGCCTACGAAAAATGATCATTTTAAATAAAAATTTAAATAATATCAATAATATTAGGAATCATTTTTATTTGCCTCGAACAACATTTCAGAAATAACAATAACCCTTTTATTATATTGTCGGTTAAAAAATTATGAATGGTAGGCACCCATTCACATTTTATAAATTATTATAACTGTATAATAAGTACATTTAATAACAGATTTAATATTTTATTTATATCCACTCATCTTATTATATTCGACTTAAATGTACCTGCGCGCACACCTGATTGCGCCACTAACTTCAGAACCGCCATAAATTTAGGCTCTGACTATACCAGACTATTACCTTATAAATATATATACGGTCGAATTGAGAAACCTTCTCCTTTTTTTGAAGTCGGTTAAAAATATGACTTACATTTACATACAAATATTATGTCACCCCTATTTCTCAGAGGAGTAGGCAGAGACAATTGATCTCCACTCACAACCTGACACACCTGTTTTGCTTTGTCCATTGTCCATATTCATAAAAAAAAACGGGTGAATCTGAAACAAAAAGAAATTGTTTTTTATTAAATGAAACACTTTCAGAGTGAACTTTATTTTTAACCGATTTCCAAAAAGGAGGAGGTTCTATGTTCCACTGTATGTTACTTTTTTTTTTACTTTAATTTTTTTTAATACTGTGGCCAAAATATTGTAGTTACAAACACAGGAGGATTAAGTATCAATGGTCGTCAACTCACATGTGACGCCTCTGGTGTTGCGGGTGTCCATTGGCGGCGGTAATCGCTTACCATCAGGCGATACATCTGCTCGTTTGCCCCGATTCCATAAAAAAATAAATTCGTACTATTTATTTTAAATTAATTAAAAAATATTAATAAGATTAAAAATATTAAATCATTTTTTATAGTTTTTATTAAACTATTCTTGTGAGTTACTATTTTACAAAAAATTTATAGTTTCTAAACTAGTCGTATGAGTAGACATTTTTTTTTGTTTTTAAACTAGTATCAGTAGACTATTAAATAAAAAAAGCGGCCAAGTGCGAGTCGGACTCGCCCATGAAGGGTTCCGCAGCAGCAAGTAACATAATATAATTTTTATTTTATATTTTTACATTTGTGTTGATTGAATGAAAGGTAAATTGCAGTTCACGATTTATGACGTATTAAAAAAAAACTACTTACTAGATTTCGTTCAAACCAATTTTCGTTGGAAGTTTGCATGGTAATGTACGTCATATATTTTTTTTAGATTTATCATTTTCTTATTTTAGAAGTTAGAGGGGGGGGGGGACACACATTTTACCACTTTGGAAGTGTCTCTCGCTCAAAATATTCAGTTTAGAAAAAAATAATGTTAGAAACCTCAATATCATTTTTAAAGACCTATCTATAGATACCCCACACGTATGGGTTGGATGAAAAAAAACAACCGAAGCGTCGTTAACGTTCGTCTCGAAATATAGCGAGTGTGGTACCTACTATTCCATTGGCTTGGCACTGACGTCAAACCTATGAGCCTAGGTAGCACATACAAATTAAGTTATTTTATACTTTTTAGTTTTTGAAGTCGGTTTTTTTAAACGAAGTTTTTATTTTTATTTTTCGCTTTTTAGTCTTTCTCAAGTCTCTCATCATCATTTCATTTTAAATTTAGTGATGTCTACAGAATATGAAGGCATGCAGACAATTGCTCGTAACTTCATTGCAGGCGCTCACGTAAATTTGAGGGTTTCCTTCGATTTCCTTAGGATCCCATCATCACATCCTGATATGGTGGCCATGGGACCACATGGGGAGCATACCCTTTCGAATACAAAAATAATTTTCAAAATCGGTCCACAATTGACGGAGTAAACGATGTACATACATAAAAAAATAAAATTAAAATATACTGATGAAATTGAGAACCTCCTCCTTTTGAAAGTCGGTTAATAAACTGGCTCTTCATAAATTGCGATGTGCCAATTTTTTGTATAAACCTAATTATTTATTCATTTAAATAGTAGTATTATAATGTGTGCTAGGTACCTAAAATCTATTTGAAGTTGGTGCCAAGAGTCTATCGCTTAGATTTTTGTAATTGTTCGTTTTTATTCTTCTTGACTTGGCACCGACTTCAAACAGATTTTAGGTACCTAGCACACATTATAATACTACTATTTAAATAGAGATATAGTTTAAGCCATTTACAATCACACTTTACCCGCTACTTATCGGGTTTAATTTGATGAGAAGGCAAGTTTCAAGCATTCTTGCTCAATACCATGGTCATGGTGAATTGAGCGAGAGAATCCAAACTCCAATGGCCATAACAAGGCCACGCTTCTGCTCCACCAACTTCAAGCAATCTGGATGCTTGTGGTTCGCCGCTCTACCACCACCACCATTATAGTTGGCATCCAGGCGTTGGCACTGTGCCGATCAGACACAGGTGATCTCCGAAGTATCTTTTCTCGACACCTGCGTCAGCCAGTATGAGAGGGTTCTGTGTTTCTCCCCGATCAAATCTTCCATAACGGGTTCTACAGTTGCCTGCTCGTCACTTGTTTTCCTAAATCTTTCCTTGTACTCCTCAACGAGGACCCAGCGAAATTAAAATTTTGGGTGCTTCGAGGTTTCGACTTCTCGAGTCGCAGGATTGCGAGCCCGTACTATAGTGCTCGCGGAAGCGCTAGTCACCTTCTGAGGTATGCGGGGGGGTGAGACGGGGGAGGGCGCGATTGACAAGACGCACACGATATAATTTAAGTGCCGATAAATCTCAAAATAACATGTTAGAATTAATGTCATGGGTACCTAATTGTAATATTGTATTTTTCTATTTCCTGATTAAACATGAAAATGCATATTCAAAAGTGTTTATTATATTTTATTATTAACGCAATTATTAAAAAAAAAATTTAGCAAATTAACATTTGTCAATAAGTAACTAAAGAAAACACTATGACCGTTCTTAGTACATTTTAAAAAAAAAACCGACTTCAGAAAAAATATTCAACGAAAACTCCCTGCCCCTGCAGAATTCACCCCCTAAAAGCGGCCAAGTGCGAGTCGGACTCGCCTATGAAGGGTTCCGAAGCAGCAAGTAACATAATATAAAAGTTCTTGTAGTTCGTTCTAACTTTGAGCGATGTTTTAATAATAGTGTTTTTTTGTGCGGTTTACGATTTATGACGTATTAAAAAAATACTTACTAGATCTCGTTCAAACCATTTTTCGGTGGAAGTTTGCATGGTAATGTACATCATATATTTTTTTAGTTTTATCATTCTCTTATTTTAGAAGTTACAGGAGGGGGACACATTATACCACTTTGGAAGTGTTTCTCGCGCAAACTATTCAGTTTAGAAAAAAATGATATTAGAAACCTCAATATCTTTTAAACTTTCGCGTTCCATGATATAATTATTATTATTTTTACGGCCACATTTACCACGGCCAGTGTAACCTGGTCGAAACGTCAGGCAAAACAGAGGTATGTAGTACCTTGAAATAGTGATCGCGTTAATTCCCGTAAAAATAATAATAATTAAACCTCAATATCATTTTCGAAGACCTATCCATAGATACCCAACACGTATGGGTTTGATGAAAAAAATATTGTTGAGTTTCAGTACTAAGTATGGATACCCCCAAAATGTATTGTTTTTCTTTTATTTTTGTGTGAAAATCTTAATGCGGTTCATAGAATACATCTACTTACCAAGTTTCAACAGTATAGTTCTTATAGTTTCGGAAAAAAGTGGCTGTGACATACGGACGGACAGACAGACATGACGAATCTATAAGGGTTCCGTTTTTGCCTTTGGCACGGAACCCTAAAAATGGCAAAAGTGTGACGACCTCGTACAAAAAATTGAGACCCAATATCTGAACCACGACATGAGGTTGGACAATGTGATAAACGAGTTGATCATAAATGTAGGAAACGAATCAGATTTTAGATACCCAGCACACATTATAATACTACTATTTAAATGAATAAAGAAATAGGTATAGACAAGAATCGTCACATAGCAATTTATGAAGAGCCCGTTTATTTTACGCATTTTAGTGTTTTAGGTCGGTTAAAAATTAATCCATATTTTCTTCATTACTAGACATGTCTTCAATTTCCATATCCTCCTCAGAATCTGATTCGTTTCCTATATTTACGATCAACTCGTCTATCACATTGTCAAACCTCATGTCGTGGTTCCAATATTGGTTCTCAATTTTTTGTACGTGGTCGTCACACTTTTGCCATTTTTCGGGAGTGAATTCAGAAAACAATCTTGTGATGATTGTAATTTTGTCGTCCAATGAAGAATTTATATAATTTAAAGCTAAATTATTCTTGATGTCGGCCCACACAAGCTCAATGGGGTTGAGATCGGGATGATACGGCGGAAGGCGAAGAACGATATGACCTGCAGCCTTTAACATTTCGTCAATTGTGTAAATTTTTTCGGATTGAGTTCTTTTTATCAGAGAAAGGAGTTCGGCTTTAGTATTGTCTGGTGTACAGTCAACATTATGTTCACGTAACCAATCTTGCATGACTCTTTTCAAACTTGACATAGTAGGTATTTTCTCAACCTGTACACAATGGTAGGAGGCATTGTCCATTACGACCACTAAATTAGGGGCTAGTTTATTCATCAATTTATGGTTAACCCATGAAAATTTGTGGCATTCATATCGCCATGGTAATCCCCGCATTTTGAATCAGATTTGAAAATGGTTAAGGCCCCGTCAACTAATCCTTCACGGCTTCCCCCATGTATAATTACTAAACGACGCCCTTTGCCAATATCAGCATATATTCCGGGCTCAGATTCAGATTGCCAACATTTATTTGAATTGTGGCTACTGTTAACGTAGGTTTCGTCCAGAAAATATATTTTTCGGTTTTCATTTCGATATTTCCGTATAGCTCTTAAATATCTTACTCGCCATTCAGCAATACTGGGTCTTTCAGTTAAAATGTGTCTTTTAGATTTACATTTTTTAAAGAAATATCCCATCTTGCGTAAAAGCTCTCGTAAATAGGTACAACCGCAATGCAGGATGCCATCTTCTTTTAAAACTGCAAGCAGCTTACGAATACTTGGGATTTTTTTATCAACAGTATAAAATTGATGAATTTTTCGTCGTATCACCCCCATGTCAAAATCATCAATGTGGATTCTCTTTTTTATTTCTTTTGGTTTTCGTGGGGAAGTAAATTTTGGTTTTTCCGATGTTTGCCGATTCGAATTTCCTTCAGCAACTATTCTCATTACGCTGCGAGCTGACACTCCTGTAGCCTCTGCTACTAATTTATTTATGTTCATATCATTTTTGTGTTCAACACTTTCCTTGTCACCCTTTCGTCTGAGAAAAAACTATGCACATTGTAAATTATATTTTTTACTGGTCGTGTAATTGGCGGACCCATCTTAGGATATTTTATCTCGTGTATGTTTGGAACAAACTGGCGAGAACAACTGAATCGTGTAACCGTCGCGGTGGTCGACGGCAGACTGAGTTAGCTTGACGTTTGTCTACCTCCCCCGCCCTGCCGCTCACATACCTCAGGAGGTGACTAGCGCTTCCGCGCACACTATAGCTTCGGATGGGTTCCTTCGAGGTCCAAGAACAAGGTTTCAGTTTTCTGCAGAACTACCTCGCGTCCTTGACACTGGATCAGCCCTAGGAAATTTGCAATCATGGTATAGACCGTAGAGTTGTCGCACACGGCGACACCATCTAAGAAGGCACTTACACACTCGGTCGTAGCCGATTTTATACAGGAACGCCCCTAAAAGCTCCTATAAACTATGCCGGTGGATTTTGGCCGTGCAGGTAAGCCGCAAGTAATTTTCGGTCGGTGGCTAGTTTGCGCTGCAAAGCAGTTCAATCATCTGTCAGTTTTGCCACCGGGCTCGTTGACGACATACCCGCCGGTCAGGCAGCTGGCAGAATGTGTTGTGTAGATAACAGCTCCAGCCAGACTCCTCCTAGAGCCTATTTTTCAATAGTATCGGCACCACCCGTGGGGAAACAACCTCATTGAGGTGAAGTCCGGGACACATAGGTCACTTCCTCGCGGTAGACCTTTGTGGCAGTGGGCAGTAAAACCCGTCCTGTGACCACACTCAGGGTGGCATAAAGTGATGGAAGGCACGCCTCCGCCGGTCCCAGTCAGTCAGTCGGAGTTTGGCTCCCCTCAGCAACCTCGCGCCCCTAGGCACGTGCCTACTTTGCCTTAGGGTTAATCCGCCTCTGGTTACAATTGATTTAAAGGTGAAGAATTCTTTTTTGTATAAAGGTTGCAACAGTAGAACAACTTGAATTACACAATTGGAAAAGAGTTGTTTAATTCAATAAAGCTAAATTCTCTATAATATCAGAGATTGCATGCCAGCATACACTGATAGCATGGTGGTAGATTCTACTTCGCAGAAGACGTACAGAGAAGCAAGACAACCAGAAAGTATTATTTCATTTTGTCTGGTATTTATATTAAGTACAATAACGAAATTATTTGTCAACAGGGAACAAGGCCAGGGCACTACAGAAGAGTTGCGTTCAAGGGATTTTAGGAAAGAGCTAGATGAAAGAGAAAAAGAAGGTTCTAAAACTTCAAACGCAAGGAGGCAGGCGGAGCCAACGGCTAAAAGGCCAAAGATAGATCAAGTACCTGCTGCTAGTTTAGATGCTGATGATCCACTTGAAGGAGACTCTTCAGATTCTGAAGATTCTGATGATGATACCGCCGCCCTATTAGCTGAATTAAATAAGATCAAAAAAGAGAGGGCAATAGAACAGGCTAAGAAGGTAAGATAAAGAGGTTTAAGACAACTTGTGTTTTTCTGAATCTGAATTTTAACTAAATATACTTAATATCTTGAATTTACCTTTAGGAAGCAGAAAGAAAGCAAGAAGAAGAAAGAATTCGGATGGAGAATATTTTATCAGGAAATCCCTTATTAAATTACTCAGCAGCTGGACAGAAAAATGATTTAAAGGTAAAAATTATATATATTTTTTATTTTAGTTAGATACCTTTCCAAAATCTAAAGCCACTCTAATCATATTTTTTCCCTCCCTACAGGTAAAGAGGAGATGGGACGACGACGTTGTTTTTAAGAATTGTGCGCGTTCAGAACCTGAGAAAAAGTCAAACACATTCATCAATGACTCTTTAAGGTCTGAATTTCACAAAAAGTTCATGGAAAAATATGTGAAGTAAAATAAGTTAAATATGTAAAATACTAAATTATCATTTCTAGTAGTATTGTCCGTTTTTAATTTAATGAGTAATGCGTGAATACGTTAGGCTGTCACTTTCAAGATCAAATTGGTGGATGGTCATGGATTAAAACAATAGTTGTTTTTATTGTAATATTGCATCATATTCTATCGTGGTTGCTCCATCCATAATTACAAAGTAGTCACCCAGGTTTGGTCTTTCCTCCTGGCCTGTGGATAAGGATGTATGAACAGTATAAATGATTTAGCTCATAAGAATTATATTTGTATGACGTTATTTTCAGTAAAATTCTGAGGAATAAAAAGTTTTTTTTTCATACCTTTGTAAAACTTGAAACAAAATTAGGCTACCTGATTTAATGCGTTTTTTGACATTCCCGTCTCCTTTGTTTCACTGGGAGCACAGTGTATGTATACGTCCTCATAATAAGTAACTCAATTAGTATTACGCCCACAGAGCTGCTCGTGTTAGTACCGGGTGTCCGGTGGCAGAATTAGGATTTAAATTTCGAATTGTTCTAATACCGTTGAGCGGAGAGGTGGGAGGGGTCGCGTTCGCTTCGTCATTGGTGCGGGTTACTTAAGGCCTGTATTCACTTTGTATAGTGCAAGTGCAGGTTGTGAAGTGGAACACGTGTGGACAGCGACTTAGAAGTGCAGGTGCGAAGTAGGCCGCATAGTAATCTGATTAGTCCCGTATTCACTTTATATAGTGCGAGTGCAGGTTGTGAAGTGAAATACGGGCCACGTCCCGCGCGCCCTTCCCCCATCACTTGCATTTTTGTATTTGCGTCGGACCGGACGGTCGTGTAGTTGTACCTACAAAAAATGGCAAAGTGGATCGAACACATCTATACAATTAAGAAAATTGGAGTGTCTGTTTGTAATATTAAAATCACCGCTTTTTACTAAATGCATATGTATGTATATGCATAGGTACGTAAACCAAAATAACATTTTTAACAATTTTTTCTGTCTGTTCGTCTGTCTGTCTGTTTGTTCCGGCTAATCTCTGGAACGGCTGGACCGATTTTGAAGGGACTTTCACTGGTAGATAACTTTTTTTTTAGACTAGCTTTGCCCCGCGGCGTCACACGCGGTTTTTGTTTTACCGCGGGTAACACCGCGGGGCTCAGCTAGTAACTTATAAATTTGTGCAGGAGTATGTCAAACATCAATAAATAAATAATAAATATTTCGGACATCTAACACATAACGCCATCTAGTGCCAAACTAAGCAGAGCTTGTATTATGGGTACTAGACAACTGATATAAATACATATATACAGTAGGGCCTCGATAATCCGAACACTCAAAATTATCGCCCTGTTCGGATTAATGAGGTGTTCGGAGTATGTGTCAGCATCCTCATTTTGTATTTGGTTTATTGTCAAAGGCTCCTGACCACAGAACAAAAAATATAGGTAGAAATGTTATGTAGGCGGGGCAGGCGCGCCGCGAAATAAGTCCAAATACCTCTATTTTGTCTGCTGGCATTAACTGAACGGTCGCATTCGCATTTTACTTTCAACGGGAAAAAACAATAAAACAATCATACATTGCGTATTAAATTCGATTACTAACTACACTGTTTCCACAAGAGTACGCAATGAACTGCATTTCCTGCGTGAATATTTCGATATATTTCACCCGAACAGATTTAGTGTAAGGCATAGGGGTGTGCCCAAATATTTATAATGCAATCGATACCGCAAAATTGTGGATGTCGATAATATTGGTTTGTGTTTTTCTCAAGTAGAAAGAGTTGATTTGTTTTATATTATGATTTTTAACCGACTGCAAAATAATTTTTAATATGAATTTTTTTTGGAAAGCTTTTTGATGAAATGGAATAGGAATAATAGAAATATTTCTTTTAAAACTTAAAACATATTTTGAAGATTAACATTTTCGGGCCGTCCGACGTCTATACATTGTTTTTTGCATTTAAATTTAGATATGAAAATGTACATCTTGTGAGGATATAAAAATAACCTCTTACTGTTGATTACAGGGTTCTACAGAAAAAATATTAAGATTATGTGTGTTACGTCTATAGAAAGTTGTGTCGTGTTGATAAGTATGAAAAGTCAAACTCCAAAATTAGATGTATAATATGTACTTATGTTTTGACAAAACAAATGTCTTATTTTTATATTAACACAAGAAACTAGTACAATTTCACTCAATCCATATCTAAGACAGTGAATTTCATATAAAAAATAGCATAGCGATATTTAAAAGTAAGAACTATTTCTTATAGAAATTAAGCAAATTTAATTATTATAATCGACAGGACCACTTCTCTACGGTGGGTGGGTCATAAAGACGAAGATCCACCTCTAAACACAAAATTGCACGTAAAACTCTACTTAATGCCAAGTGCATAAGGTTGTAGTTTAATATTATATTCTTTAAATCCCTTGGACGAATTAGAATAGACTTAGTTATGTGTGTATAATATTATTAATCGTTTATGTGTGCGTCCCGGCGACAAAAGATTACTTACGAAATTACGTCAAAGGCTTTTCTAGTAGTTCTGTGCTCCTGACAATCAATATTATCAGTGCTTGATAAAAAACAATTGACCTCTTCTTCTGAAAGACCTCTGTTACAAAACATGTTTAATGGAATTTCATATTCAGGGTCAAAGTCATCCAGATCTTGGCCAGAAGTTTCCTCTGGCTTAACGACGGCCACAGAGGCTTCCAAGATTGATCAAATTTAGGGCACTTGTTGCCAACATTGAGCGATATTCAATGAAACAGTGTCGTTCGGATTATAGAGGCATTCGGATTACTGGGGGTTCGGGTTATCGAGGCCCTACTGTACTTTTTTTTTGTAAATGCATGCATATTATACATAGAAAACACCCAAACTCCGAAACAAATATATGTAGATCATACAAACATTTGGTCCGACCCGGGAATCGAACCCGAGACCTCATGATCAGCAGTCGCACACACCAACCGCGAGACAAACGAAGCAGTCAATGCCTTCACACATTGATATATTATGATCTCAGATCAAATAAAAAAAGGTAGATAAGGCACCGCCTTGTTCTTGTTGAAGCAGAAAAAAGGCTCGTAGTTGATACTTGTACGATACTGACGAAAAGTAGCGTAGTTTATAGCATAGTTAGTGCGTATCACGTGTGATTACTTGGAACTACGACCTTTTTTCTGCTTCAACAAGAACAAGGCGGTGCGTTATCTACCTTTTTTAACCGACTTCCAAAAGGAGGAGGTTCTCAATTTCATCGGTTTTTTTTTTAACTTTTTTTTTATTTGATCTGAGCACTAGATTAGCAATTACGAACCAAAAACGCACAGGTCGAAATTAAGAACTTATTCATAATCAAGCCAAACTTCAGTTTAGTGTACAATGTCGCGCCAACCGAAGTTGACGTAGTGACACGTGACATAAAATGGGCAAATACGTAGTGAAAGAATGCGATGCAAGGTCAAAAATCTATAACAAATCGATCAGAAATACTTTTCACTTGTATATGTAATCTTTATGTATTGAAATTAAGGCAAATAACTCTATAATGAAAATAAAAAAAAACTTCGTTTAAAAAAACCGACTTCAAAAACTAAAAAGTATAAAATAACTTAATTTGTATGTGCTACCTATTCATAGGTATGAAATCGGTGCCAAACCAAATGTTAGTAGGTACCACACACGCTATATTTCGAGACGAACGTCAACGACGCTTCGGTTGTTTTGTTCTACACGAACAACTTAAGTTATTTTATACTTTTTACTTTTTGAAGTCGGTTTTTTTAAACGAAGTTTTTTTTTTCGCTTTTTAGTCTTTCTCAAGTCTCTCATCATCATTTCACCTAAATAACTTGAAAGAATACGACTAAGGGCCGGTTTTTCAATAGTCAGATAAACAGTCAAATAGCATTTATTCCTCAGTTAGCGTAAGTTTGGGTCTTTCAATAGTCAGACATCAGTTATCAGACGAATAAAGCTGTAATCTGACTGATAACTTTATCTGTGCTCTTAAACCTCAGTTAGTGTTTTATTCTGTAGAATAGTGATTTGACGTTGTGTATTTCTCTTGTACCTATTTGTGGTAAAGTTTAAGTACTTTGTCGTTATTGAATATTTGATAGATTATGGATGTTTTTGACTCGATTGACTTTTTGTTCTGAGGTAAAAAGGGTTATTAGAGAAATATAGGTTATAGATACTAGATGAAGATGAAGAATTTTTATTTCACACACTGCTATCTAGTTCGAAACAAAACAGAGCTTGTACTATTGGTAACGAGAAGATTTCCCTAGTGTCCGTTTGCGGAACTAACGTATGACAGACACTTCTACCTGGCAGTTTAATGTACAGAGCGAGTGCATTGTTATTGTTTCATTGATAGACGTCTACGGAGAAGTAAAAAATAACGTATTCTAAAAGTGGAATGTTAACGTGTATACGTATTTTTATCTGTCATACGTTAGTTCTGCGACTTGCCGCTAGGGAATCTGCTCGTCACCATTTAAATTCTTTCTACAATGATTTCATTGATAGACGTCTACGGAGTAATAAAAAAAATACTTTAGGACCACTTCGTGAGGGTAAACAGTATTCTATAAGTGGAATGTTAACGTGTATACGTATTTTTATCTGTCATACGTTAGTTCTGCGACTTGCCGCTAGGGAATCTGCTCGTCACCATTTAAATTCTTTCTACAATGATTTCATTGATAGACGTCTACGGAGTAATAAAAAAAATACTTTAGGACCACTTCGTGAGGGTAAACAGTATTCTATAAGTGGCATGTAGTTTATAGCATAGTTAGTGCGTATCACGTGTGTTTACTTGGAACTACGACCTTTTTTCTGCTTCAACAAGAACAAGGCGGTGCGTTATCTACCTTTTTTAACCGACTTCCAAAAGGAGGAGGTTCTCAATTTCATCGGTTTTTTTTTAACTTTTTTTTTATTTGATCTGAGCACTAGATTAGCAATTACGAACCAAAAACGCACAGGCCGAAATTAAGAACTTATTCATAAATCAAGCCAAACTTCAGTTTAGTGTACAATGTCGCGCCAACCGAAGTTAACGTAGTGACACGTGACATAAAATGGGCAAATACGTAGTGAAAGAATGCGATGCAAGGTCAAAAATCTATAACAAATCGATCAGAAATACTTTTCACTTGTATATGTAATCTTTATGTATTGAAATTAAGGCAAATAACTCTATAATGAAAATAAAAAAAAACTTCGTTTAAAAAAACCGACTTCAAAAACTAAAAAGTATAAAATAACTTAATTTGTATGTGCTACCTATTCATAGGTATGAAATCGGTGCCAAACCAAATGTTAGTAGGTACCACACACGCTATATTTCGAGACGAACGTCAACGACGCTTCGGTTGTTTTGTTCTACGCGAACAACTTAAGTTATTTTATACTTTTTACTTTTTGAAGTCGGTTTTTTTAAACGAAGTTTTTTTTTTCGCTTTTTAGTCTTTCTCAAGTCTCTCATCATCATTTCACCTAAATAACTTGAAAGAATACGACTAAGGGCCGGTTTTTCAATAGTCAGATAAACAGTCAAATAGCATTTATTCCTCAGTTAGTGTTAGCGCCAACTGGCGTGGCCAAGAATTTGTCAACGCCAACATATAAGGCGGGGTGCGCAGTATATCTTCAGCGACTAGGCACTGCCTGAAAACTGATTTGGGCTGAGTACTGTGCGGCTGCCGGATAGGTGGGTAGGAGAATATAGGAAGCACGCTTACCTTTGGTGATCTTGAGCTGCTGTCCAGACCTGGCGGCCTGATCAGGCGACCTGGCTCCTCACACCGCGGTGTGGCTTGCGGATGAAGATGGCGGCACGTATTCACTATGGAAAAACGTCCCTAGCTTGCCGGCAAGGCACGATTGCACTCAGCGAACTAATGCGGATTCCACGATCAATCACTTGAACGCGGCGTATGTAATTATACTATTTACAGCGGTTTTAAAGTTAATATGATATGCGGTGGCGGAGTCCACAACTGGTGTAAACTCGACAAGCGGGCGGCGAGCTTCGCGTCTGGAGCGTTCTCTAAAACGTGCGGCGAGGTCCGCGTCCAGGGCGTAACTGTTTTATCTCTTATTTCTTGTAGCGGCGCGTGCGACGGGAAGGGAATATTGGTTAAGGTGTGGGTAATGTATGTGCCGACAGCCTCACCTAGCGGAACTGTAAATAAACTAACAGAGTTCCTGTCTCTATAGACAGGTGGCGTTACCATTCCCCCCGCCCTTAAAGGGTTACCTTTAAAGAAATACTAAAACGCGGTAAGAAAACGCGGTAATATATGCGGTAAAGATATGAAAAGTGCGGAATATATGCGGAAAAACTAAGTAAAGTGCGGAAAAGTTGCGGTAAATGTTTATACATATCTCTAACTTACTCTTAAGCCTACTTAAAACTATTTGTGCGGATTTAAACAATATATTACTGACTAGGCAATGGGCACAATCGGACCACTGGGCGCACGAAGCTCCCTTTACTAGTTCTAACGGTGACTACTCGCGTTGTTCCATCTTTCGAAGGATGGACGGCTTCTACAACCCCGAGCGGCCATGCAAGCGGAGGTGCGTTATCGACGATGATGACCACTACTGATCCCAGCTGAATCGGTGTAGTGGGCGTGGTCCACTTGGCTCGAGCCTGCAATTTATGCAGATACTCGACTCTCCATCGCTGCCAAAACGATTGAACCAGCTTGTCTAGGAGAGAGTGTCTCTCGAGCAGGCTAGCTGACTCTACGTGCGGTGCGGGTAGCGAAAATAGCGGTGCGGTGTGAAGAAAATGAGCCGGCGTTAGCGCCGATGGCTCAGCGGGATCGCTACTTAGAGCGGTTAGCGGGCGCGAATTTATAAGTGCCTCGACCTGAGTAAGCACAGTTAAGAGCTCTTCATAAGTGAGTAGCTGTTGACCTATCACTCTGAAGAGGTGAGTCTTAACGACCTTCACCATCGACTCCCAGCATCCACCCCAATGAGGGCTAGCAGGCGGGATACGTTTGAAATCGATGCGACTCTCTGTCAACTCATGTTCCAGGTGCGGGCGAAATTCGTCAAGGAATTTATAAACGTCGCGCAAGTATGAGCGACAACCAACAAAATTGGTTCCGTTGTCAGTATAAAGGCACTGTACCGGTCCGCGGCGGGACAGAAATCGCTTGAGCGCGGCGAGAAAACTGACTGTACTCAGCTCCGTAGATATTTCTATGTGTATACAGCGGGTAGTAAGGCACGTAAAGATGCATAGCCATGCTTTACGGGTCTTAACGCCCCTACCTCTGGTGGGGGTGAACTGTATAGGACCGGCATAGTCACACCCACAGTGGGCGTATGCCTTTACAGACGGGTTTACGCGGGAGCGCTGCAAGTCCGACATCATCGGAAACGATGGACGCGGCCTTGCTCTGAAGCAAGTATTGCACTTGTATATGCGGTGACGTATAACACGTCGTGCGGAGAGTATCCAATAATGATGCCTGAGTAAGGACATCAAATGTTCGGGACCGGCGTGTAAATGCTTCTTATGGTAGGAATCGATCAATATATCGACCACGTGATCGTGGCGCGGGAGCACACACGGATACATTTGCGAATAGTCGATATCAGCGTTCGACAGCCGGCCTCCGACGCGAAGAAGACCATTTTCATCTAAAAATGGTTTCAATCTCTGTAAGGCGGGCGAGCAGATTTGACCTTCTCTTATTTTATGAATGTCGTCGCGGAAGTGAACCTGTTGTAATTCGAGTAATATTTTAGTTTCAGCGAATTCGAGATCTGAGCGGGTGACAGAAGGTCTGCGCGGTAACAATTTCGAGAATCGAAAAATAAAAACAACAATACGTAATAACTTCGACCACGAAGATATACGTTGAGCGAGCGTGTAAATGAGCGATTCATTTGCGGGTACGGTCACAGTATGTGCGAGCGGTTTCATGTCCAGAACCTCACCGACGGCGTCACCATTAAATTCGGCGATGGGCCACTCTGATGGATCCTCGGATGCCCACGGCGGTCCCTCAAACCACAGAGGATGGTTGATTAGCGAAGCGGGGGAGAGGCCGCGCGATAGGCAATCAGCGGGGTTTTGAACACCCGGTATATGATGGAAACAGCTGGCAGGCAAGTTATCAATGACCTTGACAACCCTGTTTGCGACAAACGTCTGCCAGCGGTGCGGGGACGAGTTGATCCAACAAAGGACGACTCTTGAGTCGGTGAAGGCGAATACGTTTGAGATTTTGTAGCGCGGTTCAAAATTATCAAGTACCTTGCGCATCAACTTCGACAGAAGCACTGCGGCACATAGCTCTAACCTAGCGATAGAAACGGTTTTGAGCGGTGACACCTTAGACTTCGAGCACACGAGCCTAACGGAGCTAACAGCACCAACGGTGACCTGTAGGTATATCACACAACCGTAGGCGCGTTCGCTTGCATCAGCAAAGCCCAAGAGGTTAGCCATGCACCCCTGAACCACTCCTAAATGTCGAGGAATGCGGATATTGTTGAGCGCAGGTAACTCACTACAAAATTGGGACCAGAGGGTCACAATGCGTTGGGGAGGCGTGTCATCCCAGTCGCATTTCAGCAGCCATAACTCCTGAATGAGAAGCTTGGCGTGTAAAATGACGGGAGCCACTAAGCCTAAATTGTCCCATAAGCGTGCGATGACGGACAGAATAATTCGTTTCGTACATCCTGACTCAGGTGTGATGACCTTGAAATTAAATTCATCGTTAGACCTATCCCAATGCGTGCCTAATATTTTATGTGGTGTGCCACCCCTGTCTAGTTCAAGATCCGAGGAGGCGCGGTGCGATGCGGGGATGGCACGCAGAACAGCGGGGGAGTTACTAGTCCACTTTACAAGGTCGAACTGACCACACCTGAACATGTCTATGAGTTCCGTACAAGCGGCAACAGCAGCGGCTTCATCAGAGCGCGATGAGTCATCCGACATAATACTGAAACACACGTCATCCATGTACGTAGAACTGGATGCGATAGCGGCGGCGGTAGGAAACTTATGTTTTTCATCAGCGATTAGCTGTTGAACGACGCGTACAGCGTGATATACGCTTGACTTCATCCCGAAACAAACTCGATTAAATTCTAGAATTACTAATCGGTCTTGCGGCGAAAATCTGAAAAGAATTCGTTGAAATTTGCGATCGGCTTCGAGCATACCAATCTGCAAAAACATTTGACGACAGTCAGCGGATATAGCGATTTTAAATAAGCGGAAATTTAAAAGTATGCAATTTAAATCACCCTGTAGATTAGGGCCGGAATGCAATACTTCGTTAAGTGACAACCCTGTGCTGGTTTTACAACTGGCATCTAAAACCATTCGAACCTTGGTAGTCGTTTTATCAAAACGTTGCACACAAAAATGCGGTACGAAATAGGAATCGGCGGGAGTTATTTTATCAATAGACCCTATTTCGGTAATGTAGCCCTTATCAATGTACTCGCGTATTATATCATTATAGGCCGTGCGCAACGCAGTTGACGACTCCAATTTTCGTTCCAAACACATAAAGCGTCTTTTAGCGGCGGCGAGGGAATCCCCTAATTTATAAACATCGTCCCTAAATGGTAACGAAACGGTATACCTACCACTAGCGTCGCGCGTAGTGGTGGCGCGGAAATGATTCTCACATTCAAGGTCATCTTGACTGTGGGCGGGCGGAGCGGAGACCTCCTCAAGTTCCCAAAACTTTTTGAGAATGCGGTCCAACGACTGTTCAAGAACAGTACAACAAGCGGTTGTATTTTTAATTTCGTGTTTAGACAATAATGCGGGAGCAGAACCCATGATTATATATCCTAGAACACTTTCTATAGCGGGCGGTATCCCTACAACATTACTATGTACCACGCCTGGTAGCAGTAAGTGCGGGAAATAATTCGCGCCGAGGAGAACGTGCACCTCGGCGGGCGAAGCGAACATACTGTCCGCGAGCGGTAGCGAGTTCAAGTGAGAAAACGCTGTTATATCAACGGGTACCGTAGGTAGGTTATCCGTTATGCGGTCGACAATAAATGCCGATACGTCAAAATGAACGTTATTATAGAAGCGCGAAAATATTTGGAACTCTGTGGAACCTCTAATAGATTTTTCAGAACCACCAAAACCTCGAACAATCGTCCTGGTATTTCTATTGCAATCCAAACCCAAACGCGCGCAACATTCACTTGTAATAAAACTGACTTGCGATCCCGTGTCTATAAGAACTCTAATGACATGGGCGCGTCTAGTCTTATCGTAAACAACCACCTGAGCGGTAGACAGCAGTACCGTTATGGGTTGCGTACATTGCGCACTCTGAACATTATTATTTGCGGCGTTCGGTACGGGCGCGGCAATGGACGCATGCAGCGCTGATACGTTCACATCACGCTTTGAGCTAGACTGTGACGTAACAGACGGCTGCGCGAGCGGTGGCGGCGACGGGTGAGTGCGGCGCGGAGAGCGCGCGGTGGCTATGGTCCCCGGTTCGATTCCGGGGGCGGCCATTTGGTTGTCAGGCGTTTGCTGTGAAACCCGACTGCGAGCGTTATGGAAGTGCAACAGCGTATGATGCCTCTGACCACAGCTGCGGCAGTTCTTGTTTGAATGACAATCGCGTGCTTTGTGTTTCAAACTAAGGCAATTAATGCAAGCGTTGCGTTCTTTAATGCAATTAAAGCGTGCGGAAGGCGTTAATTTATTAAATGATGGACATTTAAATAAGTGGTCATGTACGAAGTTGTCACAAAGACATATCTTGTGTGGCGTAGATACGGCTACGTATGCATGCGGGTTTGGTACATGACGTCGCGGTTTATTTTGTGTAGAATGAGAAGTAGAAGTACTTGCGGTGGGGCGTATGTTATTATATATCTTGAACTGTCCCTTAATAAATTCCGTCAGCTGACCGAAAGTAGGTACTTTCGTATCGCGGTATTGAGACTCAAACGCGCGGATCGTTTCTTCGTCCAACTTCTTTAAAGCGAGGTTAAGCAGTATAAAGTCGCTTAAATTATCGATTTGTAGATTTTTTAATGCGTTTGCGGCGGTGACAAAGTGATCCATGAATGTCTGGAATTTGGATGAAGAAGCGGGGCCGTTCAACTTAACATTCAACATCTGATCTATGTAGGTATATCCGAGCGTGCGTCGGTCTTCGTACCTGTCTATCAGACATTGTAATATCGTGTCATAATTTTCAGCAGACGGCGTGATGCCTGAGAAAACGGTCTGAGCCTTACTTGAGAGCTTCCCTATTAAATAGTACAGCCTCTCAGAGTTAGTCAGCATAGGATTATCGTGTACGGTTGATTTGAAACCAGCGTAAAAAAGCGGCCAACTTCGTATGTCGCCATCAAAACACATTATTTCGATCGGCGGCAAAGAAGGTAATCTATGTTTCAAACCTAAGCGATCGCGGTCGGTCGAACCATCCTGATAACGATCAGTGTCCTTTGCGGACGGTTGTGGTTCAAAACTTTTTAATACACGTTTTATATGACAGTACAGCTGTTCGAATGAGTTTAAAGATTTATAATTAGGTTTAAATGCGGGATTATTTTAAGTGAAGCGCGATTGTGCTCATTGACTATTTCCTTAAACTCAGAGCGAATATCTTCAATAGTTCCTACAGAACTAAGGAAGTCCTCCATACATTCTACACTTTTATGAACTTGTTTCGAATTATCGTAAATAGTTTGAACAAACTCGAATAGCGTATCTCGTTTACTTTCTAAGAGAATAATCTCATTGTCTTGTTTAGTCTCGAAAGACTCAGGACTCCCTTTCTTGGGCATTGTCGGCGCCATAATATGAAGCGACAAGGCACAAGGAATAGAACGCAGCTAGCAAATAAAATTATACTATATGTAACTATAAGTTTACATTCACTAACCGGGCGAGCGGCGGCGGCGCGATAATAATACAATGTGGGTATTATTTTTTCAATAAACGAGATATCTATCTGTTAACTTTGCGGTTGAAATAAATGCCTATAAGTAAGTTAGCTACACGTAATTGACTAATAAATCAAGTTATCGTATGACGTTAAATTAAATAATTTAAGTAAGTAGGTAACTCTTTTAAGGCTCGGAAGAATTGAAAGCGAAGTTTGTACGTAGGTGATGTTTACCTAGGTAGGAAATTATATTTGATTATATTACAACTAAGCGGCGTTAGCTAGATAAATCTAGACTATATGCGGGTGTACAAATCTAGATCGAAGCAAAAATGCGAAGCGAAAATAAGCTGTTATAGATCTATTGTGACAAATTAAGCGGTTTTAAGTGCTAGATGGATCTAGACTTAATAAGCGGGCGGTTATGAAGTACTAGACGAATCTAGACTTGACAAGCGGTGGGTCAAAGGGACCCCAAAGGATAGCTCTTAGCTGCGATAACGTCGAAAGACCTATATAAATATACAAGGGCTAAAGTATCACTCAGCTAAGATCCGTCTCGAAGGACCATATTATATGTTAGCGCCAACTGGCGTGGCCAAGAATTTGTCAACGCCAACATATAAGGCGGGGTGCGCAGTATATCTTCAGCGACTAGGCACTGCCTGAAAACTGATTTGGGCTGAGTACTGTGCGGCTGCCGGATAGGTGGGTAGGAGAATATAGGAAGCACGCTTACCTTTGGTGATCTTGAGCTGCTGTCCAGACCTGGCGGCCTGATTAGGCGACCTGGCTCCTCACACCGCGGTGTGGCTTGCGGATGAAGATGGCGGCACGTATTCACTATGGAAAAACGTCCCTAGCTTGCCGGCAAGGCACGATTGCACTCAGCGAACTAATGCGGATTCCACGATCAATCACTTGAACGCGGCGTATGTAATTATACTATTTACAGCGGTTTTAAAGTTAATATGATATGCGGTGGCGGAGTCCACAACTGGTGTAAACTCGACAAGCGGGCGGCGAGCTTCGCGTCTGGAGCGTTCTCTAAAACGTGCGGCGAGGTCCGCGTCCAGGGCGTAACTGTTTTATCTCTTATTTCTTGTAGCGGCGCGTGCGACGGGAAGGGAATATTGGTTAAGGTGTGGGTAATGTATGTGCCGACAGCCTCACCTAGCGGAACTGTAAATAAACTAACAGAGTTCCTGTCTCTATAGACAGGTGGCGTTACCAGTTAGCGTAAGTTTGGGTCTTTCAATAGTCAGACATCAGTTATCAGACGAATAAAGCTGTAATCTGACTGATAACTTTATCTGTGCTCTTAAACCTCAGTTAGTGTTTTATTCTGTAGAATAGTGATTTGACGTTGTGTATTTCTCTTGTACCTATTTGTGGTAAAGTTTAAGTACTTTGTCGTTATTGAATATTTGATAGATTATGGATGTTTTTGACTCGATTGACTTTTTGTTCTGAGGTAAAAAGGGTTATTAGAGAAATATAGGTTATAGATACTAGATGAAGATGAAGAATTTTTATTTCACACACTGCTATCTAGTTCGAAACAAAACAGAGCTTGTACTATTGGTAACGAGAAGATTTCCCTAGTGTCCGTTTGCGGAACTAACGTATGACAGACACTTCTACCTGGCAGTTTAATGTACAGAGCGAGTGCATTGTTATTGTTTCATTGATAGACGTCTACGGAGAAGTAAAAAATACGTATTCTAAAAGTGGAATGTTAACGTGTATACGTATTTTTATCTGTCATACGTTAGTTCTGCGACTTGCCGCTAGGGAATCTGCTCGTCACCATTTAAATTCTTTCTACAATGATTTCATTGATAGACGTCTACGGAGTAATAAAAAAAATACTTTAGGACCACTTCGTGAGGGTAAACAGTATTTTAAAAATCTTTAATCAGTCTTTAAAAAAAATACTAGCTGATCCGGCAAACGTTGTTTTGCCATAAAAAAAAATTCATAAAAATCGGTCCAGTCGTTTCAGAGGAGTATGGTAACTAACATTGTGACACGAGAATTTTATATCACACTTTACATCATCACATCACACTAATATAAAAAGGCGAAAGTTTGTGTGTATGTTTGTTACTTCTTCACACAAAAACTACTGAACGGATTGGGATGAAACCTTAGTAATATAGTTTATATACATCCGAACAACACATAGGCTACTATTTGCCGCGATAACCATCATATACGGGGGCGGAGCCGCGGGCAACCGCTCGCTAGTGTAAGATGTATTGATATTAACATGATAAGAACTAACATTGGATTACTTAGTCATTACAGTCATCTTTCTAATAATTGATAATAATTAATATAATTAACAAATTAAATGTAGCCGTGAAATTTCGTGAACGTGAATGAATTAATACCTTCATTGCTTCATACGTTGAAGCTATACATTTATAATTTATACTAATTTATGATATACATACGTAAAAATAATTATATAACGTATTTGTAAAAAAAAAAAAAAAAGAAGTTAAAGAGAGAATTGTGAATTATTTTGACTGCCTCGGTAGTGCAGTGGTAGCCGGCGTTTTCTGTGTATAATAAGTACCTATGTATTTAGAAAAAAAATGTATATAAGTATTCTATCAGTCAATCTAGCTATCGATAATACAAGCTCTGCTTAGTTTGAAGTTAGATGGCGTTGTGTGTGAAATGTCCGAAATATTTATTATTATTATTTTATTGTAAGCTGATGTTTTACAGCGGTGTTTTTTTTTTATAAACTTTTTTACAAAAACTGTTTAGCTGTTTCATTATTAGTCATGCTTTGATTATGTCATCCGTTGAGTACTTTAAAAGATCTAAGCGAACAGACAGCGAAAGCGATTTCATTTCTTCAGACATATTAACCGAGTTTGATAGCACTGTTATCACTATAGATCTTAGTTAACACATATAAACATTACTATCAATGAACATTGTGTTTTAATACTTGTTTGCAATAATTATATTCGTTCCATTACAAGTACACAACTTAAAAGTTTTTTTAAATTTTTTTTAACGACGTCGTTGTACTTGTAACGCGTGTAAGTGAGACATGCGTGTGTTTTACTTTCAAATGTCTATGGTTTCAAAGCTACATCGTCAACGTTCAAAGCTGTTACATTTTTTGCGACGTGTGGTAATGAAGTTTGCGCCTCTATAGGTATATCTCAATGCACTTTACGCAATTTACACTGTAAAGCCCCTAGCTACAAAATTAAGAGAGCCCGAGATGTGGCACTTTTAGAATATGTGACGCTATGAACATACCGGGGTTTGGAAGTAAAGAAGTTTACACTAAAATAAGAAGCTTGAAGTCAACATATGCGCAAGAAGTTAAGAAAGTTAAACTATTTTTTTTTTAAAAGGACAACTCCTGCATTAGGAATATACATCCTTTGTCACGGGGCGACTTTTACAAATATACATGAAACGGACACAAAGATCACCCAGACTCAGAACAACAATTATGTGGATCACATAAAGTGCTGTTCCATGTGGGATTTGAACCCACAACACTTGGCGCATTAGGAAGCGGCGCGGCGTGGCGACCGCTTAAACCACTAGGCCAATCGTGCAGTCAAATCATTCACTTTACACCTGCACTCGCACGCATTAAATTGAATTGGACACTACTTGCACTTCACAGACCCAGCCACACATGTTCCACTTTACGGAGTTCGCAGTGGACGGGTGAACAACGTGCGTTCGCAATTGAAGCGTATTTTAAAGCTAATGATTCCTGTGCTGTTGCTCGTCGAAGGTTTTGTTCGCATTACAATATTCGACGTTTACGTGATGCGCCAAATGAAGATTTGATTCGATTGTGGGTGCGGAGGTTCAGGACAACAAGTTCAGCAGTGAATAATCCGCGGCCGGGACCTAGCCGAACGTCGAGGACTGATGACAACATTCAACTTGTCGTAAACAGTTTGCGCGATAATCCACGACAGTCCGTGCGTAAAAGGGCTGCTGCTTTAGGGCTCCCAAAAACGGTGGTGCACGAAATATTGAAAAAGGATCTCTCTTTTCACCCCTTGAAAATTCAAATTGTGCAAGCGCTTAAGCCCAATGATTACAATTTGCGTAAAAGTTTCTGTGAAACAATGTTGCAACGATTTCGTACAGTGAACACAATCTTTTGGAGTGACGAAGCCCATTTTCACTTGAATGGATGTGTTAACAAACAGAATTGTCGATATTGGGCACCTAAAGGACAGAATCCACGTTTAAAACATCAAAAGCCACTTCACAGTCCCAAAGTAACGGTTTGGTGTGCACTATCAAGCAGTAGAATAATCGGGCCCTATTTTTTTGAAAATCACCGAGGGCAAGCCATTACTGTGAACGGTGTTTCTTATCGGCTCATGCTTAACGATTATTTTCTGCCAACCCTAAGAGAACATCCTGCCTACAGTTCACACACATGGTTCCAGCAAGATGGTGCCACACCACACACTGCCAGAGAGACCATGGCGCTTCTTCGTGATTTCTTCCAATCAAATTGATTAGCCGTTTTGGTGACATCCCCTGGCCACCCAGGTCGCCGGATCTCACCCCCATGGACTTTTTTCTGTGGGGTTACCTTAAAAGTAAAGTCTATGAAACAAATCCAGCGACCATTTCAGCACTAAAAGAAAATATCGTTCGTGAGGTTAATGGCACCCCGAGGTCACTTCTCCAGCGAGTGGCGCGGAATACTGAGGTCAGATTCCAAGAGTGTGTCCGACGTGACGGTCAACATTTAGACGAAATAATATTTGAGAAATAAAACCCGCATTTCTCTTCATTTTAATAATTATTGAAATAAATTTATACCCTCTTTAGTTTTTTTTTTATTTAAATTTGAAATCCAAATTCTGCCACCAGACACCCTGTAGTTAGTACCCAAGCATTTCCGGATTTTAGCGTTGATCTTACATACAAAAACCGCACGAAGTAGCCAACTCCGTAATCTGAGTTTTAAAAAAATTGCATGCTTGCGATTAGATTAGCGAAGGAAAGATTATCTAATGTGGTCATCGATTTTGATTACAAAAAAATTTTATTGTTGTAAAAACAGCCGGACAAAAGTACCTACACGAAATGAGTAGGACTCTACGAAAATAAATAATAATAAATATTTCGGACATTTAACACTCGACACCATCTATTATAGTCCCAAACTAAGCAGAGCTTGTATCAGGGGTACTAGATAACTGATATAAATACAGTGTAAACTCTTTATAACTAAACTCAAGGGACTGAGCATTTTTTGTCGTTATAGAGAGTTATCGTTATATGGAGTGAACAAAAAAACAACCAAATTGTTATTGACTTAGTTTAAAACGTTTTCCAACGTCACTTTTCTTTTCTCCCTTTTCAATCGTACGTATCACACAAACTTTTTCGTCAACACTAATCGCTTTCCGTTTACTAGCCATTTTAACAGTTTCAAAGTAGGTTTACGATTGATAATAAGATAGGTACCCAGTATGCTTGGTCGAAGACAATCACTTCCGAGAAAACAATGCGTCATACTGCACGTCTTCAAGGCACTTAAGGATAACAAAAGCTAGACCGACCTCGGATGTTTCGGAGCTTCAAAGTCTTTTGTTACCTGATAACATAACATAAACAATAATACCGATAATAAATATTTACTGTCTACAAATATGAACACATTTATTCGTAATAGAGAATGGCGTATCGCCATAAAGAGTGTTTCGATATGTGGGTTTTAACGCAAACCAACCAAGTTGGGCTCACTTCAACGTTACAAGGAATTTATTGTTATAAAGGATAACGTTATAAAGATTTACACTGTATTATAAATACATATATACTTTTTTTATAAATACATACATATGATACATAGAAAACACCCAAACTCCGAAACAAATATTTGCAGATCATACAAACATTTGGATCCGACCCGGGAATCGAACTCGATAACCCCAAGCACAGCAGTTGCATACGCTACCACTGCGCCACCGAGGCAGTCGAAAACATTTAATTATACACGTACATTAAAAAGTACCAGTACGTAGGGAGGAATAAAAGCAAACGACGCACTGTGGTCAGTTCCTACCCCAAAAAGAAAAAGACCTATAAATTATAGCTAAAATCTATTTTCAGTGAAATCCTTTCTTTAACCCGCTTTCTCCTTTGTTTTTTTTTGTAGAAACTTCTTTGGAAAAGTACTTTTATAGTCACTAAAATAATTTCCTTCGATCAAGAACTTATTCTGTAAATTTTTACTTGCGTGATTTTTTATTTATTGTTTTTAATAAAAAAGATACATTCAATCAAGACCTGATTCTGTAACACTATCTGATCTAAGGTGTCTATTTGTGAAAGACTTCACCTATCGCGTTGTGGGACTGTGGTTAATTGATAGGTGGACAGTTACATTTTTTTATATTGACACTTTGACGCGATGACGCGAGCAACGAGTGTCCATATAATTCTCCACTGATATGGAGGTAGACATTCTGATCGAAAAAGTGCTAATTTTACGGGAAATGGGGACGATTCATTGGAAAAAATATTTTTTGTAACGCAGGTGTTGCTATATAATAATAAGAAGTACCTACTTACTATTCTACCTACTCAATAACAACTTGTTTAAATTCTTTTAACGATGCACTTAGCTTAAGTTATAGTACCTACCTATCTATAAATTTGTGACAATAAAAACTATATAATAGAGTGGAAATAAGTAAATCATTATATTGTAACTTTCATATCTAACGTGTACCTACCTAGAGTACCTAGTTTGAGCATCTGTCTGAATCTGAACAAAGTATATAAATGCAGCTGCGTCGACTGGACTTGTCCGGCTCGTTGTTTAGTGTTTACGTTAATAAAACGAATGATGTGTGTAAGGCGTAAGAGGGGAGGAATGTGGCGAGTGCGGCGCCGGCGGAGGCGGCCCACCTTGAGTGGGCAGGTTCACCGGCTGATCTCGCCGCGCGCCTCAGCCGCTTAGTTCGCGCTAGTCGAGTGAGCGCTTCGACAGCGATATGGCTGGTCAGAAAGCGGTGTGGTTTTGTGCGTGTGTTATTTTGTTTACTGTAGCCGAGGCAGTTCTCTCCGGATTATACATCGATAATGGGGTCGATCAAACTGTTATCCATCATTCTATGACTCCACACGAGAGAATGGTGGTAGAACATGAAATATTGGAGTTGTTAGGTCTCGGGGAGAGGCCAAGACGATCTCGGGCACCAACCCTAGATCGCTCAGCGCCCAGCTTCTTGTTGGATGTTTACAAACAACTCGCTGAAGAACACGAGCAAGCTCGGCCGACCCGAAGCTCTGAAATGGCGCTTAGTGGCGATGAACAACATGCCATTGACGAGAGCGACCTCATCATGACCTTTCAAAGCAAAAGTAAGTATTATTTGTAATTTTTAAAACAATATTAATATGCATTAACCTTGTAGAAGCTATAATTATACCTATTGATTAACTGATTTTATATATATCTTCAAACTTATTAATTCATATTTATCCGTGATTTATCCCACAGCAATGTAATGTTTCTGTATTTCAACGATATGCAATGCAGTTTTGACGGTTTTCAATCATCGATCCTTGTTTGATATCTCCTACTCTCGAGACCCAAATATGTTATGTACCTACTGGTAGTATGGAACTTCGTACCTACTTGCCTAGTACGAGTAGAGTGCAAAGAGAACTTAGGACATTAATAGTAGGTAGTGTTTAATTATAATAATTTATTGCCATAAACCAACTAAGGGTTACACTATTAAATAAAATAATAACACTGTTTAGTATAGGTAATCACTAATCACACAACAATTTGCTAGGGACAGGTCTTTTTATCTTACCTTATTAACTGTTAGTTTGGTTCAATATAAAAACTGAGATAGGTACCTGTTAATGGTGGCATTCAGGTAAAGACAGTAGACAAAAATTATGAGTCATGGCCTCCGGTATACATTCCTGGGATTGTAGACCATCGTCCGTTAAGTAGGTATAGATGAGCTTAAAACTACCGTTTTTTTTTATATAATTAAACGTCAATTATTACATTTATATACATACAATATACATATATGTACCTATTAGCTATTTCAAAGACATCTCCGTTCAATAGGTAGTAGGTACTAAAATGGTTAACAAACATCAATAAATTAAGTAGGTACCTACCTACCGATAAAGTTGAACAAGTTAAATTTAATATAAGGCATAGATACTAGCTCTTGCCCGCGGCTCCACACCCGCACGCATGTATGTATGTCGGTTATCGCGGCAAATAGTTAACTAACTAGGTATGTGTTATTCTGATGTATAAGCTATATTACTATAAAGTTTCCTCCAAATCCGTTCAGTAGCTAGGTTTTACGTGAAAGAGTAACAAACACACACATCCATCCATCCTTACAAACTTTCGCATTTATAATATTAGAAGGATATAGAGATAAATTATTGAAAACTAAGAATTTTTGTTTAAGAGATGTTGGTAGGTATTACAATAAGGACGTGTTGGACATAGTAATCAGTTTACGGACATTTCTACAAAGTCAGGAATGCAATAAATTGTTATCAATTCAAGGAAAACATATTGTTCAACATACAGAAAAACCATTCCATTAATAGTTGGTAACTTTTGCCCGCAGCCTCGTTTGCATTAATGTGTTGTAGAATAGAATAGAAGAGAGTACTTACTATATTAGATACTATGGATATTTCAGCACACGGTTTGACCATGCCTCAATCGTGACTGGTTGTAATCATCATGGATTGTTCCAACGAGGCTCCCCATGGGGACTTCCCTACTGTTGGCATTATGTGCATTTCTCAGAACGGTGTTATTGAATCTGCTGGTGTTTAAAAATGAATTTTAGGACGAGTGAAACTAAATGTATGAGGAGCAAGTCCAAAGCCAGCCCCAGCATTTGCGTGTCATGATCTTTGCTACAGTTACTTACCAACGCTTAAGCAAGTCGTGAAAATTTAAATTAAGAAATATTATGATAACTCAGGGTAAAGAAAGATAACTTTTCCGCGAGCATTAGCAAAGAAGAAATTAGTTTAGATTACAATACTACAAATACATTACAATTACTTGTGTGTGACATCAGCAGTCTTTAATAGTCCACTGCTGGACATAGGAAGTAGGTATTGGCCTACTATATAATGCTCGCCTACTATATCATTTGGAGACGGAAGTGCTCGCCGAAGTTAATTAGCGGACGGCTTTCGACTCCCGCCCCTATGGGTATGCATGCATGCATAAAGGAATGCGAGTGGCGTGAGCCTATTCGTTAAGCCCCGATTGCTCGTCGGTTGTCCCGGCTGGAGACTCTACGTGCTGGCTTTGCCACCATGGAGGCTCTCCAGCCGGTCATAGTCGTGTGGGCAGGGCGACAGCACGGGACCCTTTCATTTGGACTGATGTAGGTTCTTTCCAGACACGGTTGCTTCGGGAAGAATCTGCACCTGGTCGTTAGGAGATATTTGAGTCCCGCCTGTCAGTAAGGATTTGGCCCAGCACTCGCTGGCGGTTTGCCTCGGGCCCTCACTGTAGTCATTGGAAGACATCTCTCGCTACTGGCCATCGCCCGCTGCTTGCAGCGTCTTTTACCGCCCTGAGTATGGCCACGGATTTATTTACGGGACAGGTTTCCCCATCCATCAGCCTCAATGGCAGCCGCGAGGAGACCACACGTCCGCGTATGCCATCCGTCGCCCAAATTGAGAGTTTACTTTTTGACTTGTTGAAGGTGCCCGCGCCAGAGCATGGCGGCGCTGGGAAGGGTCCGGTCTCCGGATGTTTTATAGACCGTGTGGTTTTAGTCGGTCCGATTCCGACACACTACTCTGCCGCAAACCCCGGTGGGATGGCGGACCGTGGGGGTTTCAACACTTCAAAAAAATTAGGTTTGTTTCAAGTTTTTTGTTCTTTGCAGTACCTAGGTACTGTTATCCTGCGCAGTTTATAGTCCGTTCATTATTATTAACGAACAAACAACTCCGGTTCCCGGTTACAATCCGTGTTCTTAAGCCGTCACCAAATGGGCAATTGCACCGTAAAAAAAAGCAATATTAATTTGAAGCAACAACTTAAATCTGCGCTGCGCTTAAATCCAATTTAAATTAATAACGATAGGTCACAATTATCTAAGTACCTACCTACTATTTCGTTTTGAGAGCTTCTATTACGAGCGCTGCATAAAGGGGTAAAGTTTCCCAAAAACAAAGTAAATATGAAAGTACTGTCACAGTAGGTAGGTATACCTAAGGACAAACTAGTACTCCAAAATAGTAATCCTTCCTCTGTGGTACTGTTATGTCGACAGCATATTTATGTCTTTGTTTTAAGGTTAGCTCAAATGCTCAAAAGCTAAATATCGTTCAATATAATGTTTTGTTGAGAAATAAATTAGTTCACGCAGTATAACATCACGCTACGGGCAATAGGAGACGCAGACAAATCTGTATGGTTCAGCTAGTATACCTAGTATTTAAGACGACGCGAGGTTAGAAGGCGAATTATTATGGATGTCTTTTGTTTTGGAGTTATAGTTACACCAAGTTCTAAAATTTCTTATAAATGTTTGAGAAAAAATCATAGTAGAAATCGTTAGATACTTGATTAAACTTGATTAGTTAATAAAACTACGGGACCTCATAATATAATTTATACACAGAAGATAGATTAGTTTATATTTGCTACTTCTTAATGTACTTAAATAAAAATGAAATCACTACAATTCAAACTTAGATAATCACAAATTTTAACAAAAAATAAATTAAATTAAAAAACTTTTTAAAAACAAGATTTTATTGGAATGCCCTAAAAAGAATAAAATAAAGTATTCCTTGATAATTTTTAGTATCAACTTAAGTATAATGTCATGTCATTACACAATTTAAAGAATACAAAAGCTTGTCGCGAGATTTCAATACCAGCATTTGCTTAGTTTGAAAATTTTATACAAAGTCAAGTTATTTCATTTACTTCCTTACACACAAGTAAATCTCGCGACAAGCTTTTGTATTCTATAATTATAAATTGATAGTAAACATTTTCAAGGAATACTTTATTTCATTCTTTTTAGGGCATTCCATTTCCAATAAGAAGCTTGTTTTTAAAAGTTTTTTAGTTTAATTTATTTTTTACTTTTTAATTATCGCCGGATAGGTTTCCCACCCTGTTCATCTCATTCAACGCAGCAATGTTGCAAGAAATCTACGACCGAAGTACCTTCTTATAAACACAAATTAAAAGAACTCAAACTCGAGGCGGTTACGTCGTTTTAATACAGATATCCTATGAACACCTTTAGAATTCGTAGTCAAGCCCTGGTTACTATTTAAGACTAAGTATTCGACAAGAGTAATCAAACGATTCCAAGCTCGATGGTGTTGCGTCGTCCCATTACAGAGTTCTTATGACCACCTTCCGGCTCCATCATCAGACTCCGGATAACATTATAATATAAAGTACTCGTTAAGACAAATCCAACGATTCCAAACTCAATTGGTTTCGTCATTTCATTACAGAGTTCCTATGACCACCTTGCATCTGCATCATCAGACCCTGTATACTATCAAAACACAAAGTACACGTCAAGACGAATCAAACGGTTCCAAATTCAATGGTGTTGCGTCGTTTCAGTACAGAGTTCCTATTACTACCTTGCAGATCTATCATCAGACCCTGGATACTACAAACACATAAAGTGTACGTCGAGACGAATCAAACGGTTCTAAACTCGATGGGTTGTGTCTTTTGATTACAGAATGCCTTCCTATGACCACCTTGCCGCTCCAGCATCCGATCAGCTCCATATCAATATAATATTGTATTATCACGCTGTATACATTTGCTTGCAAAATTTCAACAAAATTGGTTGAAGACATCTGTTTCAAAATTGAGTTGCAAGATTCCACCCGAACCGAACATACAAGTATAGGTGCATACATACATTGCAAGTTAATTATAAATTAAATAGCTTTTTAACAACAAGCTTTTACTGGAATGCCTCTATACGAATCAAACGAGTCCAAACTCGATGATGTTGCGATGTTTCTTTACAGGGTTCCTACGGCCACCTTCCAGCTCCAGCATCAGATCAGCTCCATGTCATCATAATATTGTGTTGTCACGCTGTATACATATGCCTGCAAAATTTCAACAAAATCGGTTGAAGATATCTGCTTCAAAATTGAGTTGCAGGATTCCACCCGAACATACAAGCATACATTCATTGCAAGTTAATAAAAAGCATGTAATTGCAAGTTAATAAAAGCTTGTAAAAAACCGACTTCAAGAACTAGACCAAATTGAAATGGGACCACACGGGAAGCACCAGCTTTCAAATAAAAAAAGCTTCATCAAAATCGGTTTACCCAGTCGAAAGTTATGAGGTAACAAATATTTAAAAAACAATTGTTAACCTCCTTTCTTGAAGTCCGTTAAAAAACTGTAGTATTCTACAATTCTACTTTAATATCAAAAGCATTTTTTTTCATTTAGGTCTAAACCAGTCTTTGCTCTTGAAGTGCTATTTAAATATTTGTTTCTATGACAGTGCCATTTAAAGTATATTTGGTTAAGAATCAGTCATTCATTTGGTCGCTTGTTTAAGACATTCAAGACTTTTTTCTTTTGATTCTTAGTACACTTATCTTGCACTACAGCAGTCTACTATGTTGTATTGACTCCTCCCTCCCTCCTGTGTTACATCAGAAATCAATAACAAAATCTACCATAAAGTCCTATGAATAATTATAATAATTATTTATTGCTTATGCATTATACATGTCATATTATATAGAAATTAGTCGGTAGAAACACATATATTATAATATCATATATATGTGTTTCTACCTATATATTTATACTCGTATTTACGGCGTACACCTGTAGCTGGAATCAAATTACAACCAGATTATTGAACACCTGTTCTCAATCCTTTTTCTGCATTAAATTTTAAATCACAACTTACAACAATTTGTGAATATTTAACGTGTATATTATTATTATAATGGTAATAGGCTAATATAAGATAAGTCCAATTTCGAAACAGGTTTATGTAGGTACCTATGCAACAAATACTACATACGAATAGGTAAATGAAAAAATGCTATGACCGCGTCTCGGCAAACGGAGGGTAGGACTTCCACTGGCCAGTTGGACCGATGATCTGCGCAAGACGGCGGGCAGGAGCTGGATGCGAGAATCCGAGTATCGAACCAAGTGGAGTGCAATTTGAGAGGCCTATGTCCAGCACTGGACTGCGATAGGTTGATGCTGATGGCGATGTGCTAAGGATCTGATTCTATTATTACTTAAATATAAGTATTCTCAACTCCATCCTTGACTCCACGAATATAGGTAGATACTGTGAAAATCCCTAGTTGTTAGTAATTGCTCTTGAGGACCAAAACGACGAGACCAAGACAGTTGTGTGTTTGCGATTTCTTTTGTATATATCGGTTTTTTTAGTCGTTTATATAGTGTAGTCACCGATAGAAAAGAGTGGTTATAAAGTTAGAAAGAGAAGACCAAGTAACTAAAATGTACTTTTTATTTATCTTCATAAATACCATATCTATGTGAGGTTTAAAAAGTGTATTATTAATTACGTACTAACTTTTATTTACATAGGTATACATACAATTTATGGCATATACATACAATTTATACTACAAGTAAAATATATTATCTTAAAATTAAGTTGAAATACTAGGAAATAATAATAAAAAAAGGAAGCAACAATATTTACATACAGGCGTCAATAAATCATCCACATCATCGCCTACTGGTAGCGTTCCCAAAAGGCTGGCAGCATTGCCACGTTGAATGGCAATGCTAATTTGTCTGTGCTAGAAAAAGGCCGGCCTTCTGGTCACGAAAAGCGTCGATCAGTTGCTTAGCTAGTTGTTTAAACATAGCGCGAGCACTCGGACCCCATTAACCTAGCGTCTCGACCCCAAGTGGTTCAAAAATGTAATTACCTAAACGAATAGAATAAAAAAATATGTAATTACCTATTAGATTTTGGTATTTACGCCGTTTGAGGCTTTCTGCAGAAGCAGCAGCAGCGCCGGCATAACGTGCTGTACGTGAAAGATGAGGTGGCGACAGGGTGTCTACGTTGCGTCCCACACCAAAGGCCTAATACCCATCTTCCATGGCAGTAACGACATACCATCCGGTCTTTTGCCATCGTCTCGTACCAGACCATTTAGTTCATGTACAGCTGGAACGCCGGCGGCGGTAACAAGAGCACGACCGATAATGTCGTTAATATTGGCATGTCGAGATATACGGCCAGCGCTTTTGCTACAAGAAAGGCCGTGATGTCCGAGACTGTCAACAGCTTCTCCACAGTGACAAAAATGCGGAGAAACACAAGGCGCTCCTAAACGGAGGCAAGTGGCAAGGCAAAATGTAGTATCGTCCAACAAGGTGTCTATGTTGGGCGATGGAAGTGCCCAATTCCATAAACCTGATTCCCACTCTCCCACAGGCAACAAACGAGCACGCTCAGCAAGACTGTTTGATGTATCCAGAAGTCTTCTTTGCTTTAAAATACGTAACGGTGCGTCCCATTGGCGCTGAGAAAATGGGTTAGCAGGTAATATAGTACTAGGACAAGCCATCTGCTAAGTATCTATAGCAATGGCATTGCATGACACTTCAGAATCAACCAATGTGTTTATAAGAATTTTCCTGGTTAACTCTTCTGTGCCATGAACCGAAGACATAAATGCTGGAAGGCTGACATCTACAATTTTGCCTACTCCAAGACCACCCAAACGAACTGGTAGGGATGCTTGGAGCCAGGCTCTATCGTTTAAAGCCACATTCAAAATTTTGCTGAGCGTGTTTTGTATAATTCTGTCTACTTTTTCTAAAAATGATGAATATTTCCAAAGGGGTGACTGATGACCGAAGTGCATGTGTAAAATAAAAAATAAAATACCGCCTTCCAAAAAACTTGTAACGAAAACTCTCTGCCAAAAAACACTAAAAAGCGTAAAATAAACATGTGCCAATTCTTGTCTATACCTAATTCTTTATTCATTTAAATAGTAGTATTATAATGTGTGCTAGGTAGCCTAGGTACCTAGAATCTGTTTGAAGTCGGTGCCAAGCGACTATCGCTTAGATTTTTGTAATTGTTCGTTCGTATTCTTTTTGGCTTGGCACCGACTTCAAACGGATTTTAGATACCTAGCACACATTATAATACTACTATTTAAATGAATAAAGAATTAGGTATAGACAAGAATTGGCACAGAGCACGATATGAAGAGCCAGTTTATTTTACGCTTTTTAGTGTTTTTTGGCAGAGAGTTTTCGTTGGATATTTTTTGGAAGTCGGTTTTTTTGTACAAAAAGTTTTTATTTTTCAGTTTTTAGTACAAACAATCGTAGGTAAGTAGTAAGTTGAACTATTTCATAAAATTTCTGTTGATGCAAATAACTTAGTGGTTTAAATGTCAACCCCTATTTCACCCCTTAGGTATAGAATATCCAGAAACGCTACGTAATACGTTAATACTCATTTTTATCAGTAGCCCAAAAATAAAGTTTGACGTTTCTAACTTAAAAAATACGAACTTTTATACAATCTTTCAACCCCTATTTCAGCCTCTTAGGGGTAGAATATCAAGAAACGCCTAAAGACATTTCTACTCATTTTTAATCAATAGCCCAAAGATAAAGTTTCATGTTCTAACTTAAAAATTGACGGACTTCCACACAAACTTTCAACCCCTATTTCACCCCTTTAGGGGTAGAATATCCAGAAACGCTTAAATACGTATCTACTCATTTTTAATCAGTAGCCCAGATAAACTTTCATGTTTCTAACTTAAAAAATGACGGACTTTCGTACAAACTTTCAACCCCTATTTCACCCCCTTAGGGAGAGAAATTCCAAAATTCCTTCCTTAGTGAGTGTCTACTCAATAAAACGATCCATATGAATAACTGAAAGAATACAAATTAAGGTCTATACGTACGTGTAATATTAAAATCATCCTCTAATCCCTAACCTTCTATCATCAGCTCACCTAAATAACTTGAAAGTATACGACTAAAGGTCTTTAGATATGTATGAAATTGAAAGAATTATCCTCCAACTCCTAACCGTTGAGGAGTTGTACCTTCTATCATCAGCTTACCTAAATAATTTGAAAGAATACGACTTTTCTAAAGGTAACATACATACATATGATATTTAAAGATTTATCCTCCAACTCCTAGCCGTTAAGGAGTTGTACCTTACATTATCAGCTCATCATCATAAAATGATGACTACCAGACGCAAATACCGTTGTAACTTCAGAAAATATACGAAACAATTAGTGTGTGCCAAAAAAAAAGGGGGTTTCCCTCGATTTCCCTGGGATCCCATCATCAGATCCTGATATGGTGGCAATGGGACCACCTCGGGAGCATACCCTTTCGAATACAAAAATAATTTTAAAATCGGTTCACAATTGACGGAGTAATCGGTGAATATACATTTAAAAAAAAACAGTGGAACATAGAACCTCCTCCTTTTTGGAGTCGGTTAGTTAGGTATAAAAAGACAATGATAGTAAAAGCCGAATGAATATTAATCTTAAGTAAACGATCCGGCAATTTACCATTTTTTAAAATTTTGTCCTCTATGAAAGTCGGAAAACCATTTTCCAAGACCGGAGACCCAAGAAAGCGAAGATACATTTTTTCTAGAACTTTAATGTTATGTGCCAATGAATTAAATTTTTGTATAGTCGAGAGTCTGTCTGTGTTATCACTTATCACAAATGAAAATTTCACATTTTTGTCAGAGTTAAGTTCTAAGCCAATCGATTTAAATTTATTTTTAATAAAAGATAAATCTTCCAAAACTATAGCTACTTCCCCTCCTAAAGTTCCATCGCCAAGGTACCATATGTTAAATTTAGATTTTATTTGCTCTATGGGATGCGATTGCTAAACTAAACTGAAAATAACTGGTACCCTGTTAACATCCAACGACAGAGTCTAAAAGATTGTTCTTATCTTTATACATTAGTTTTGTTGGATTTCTATAACATTGCCAAAGAATAAATTAAATTAAAAATCCTTTTAAAAACAAGCTTTTACTGGAATGCCTCGAGCGAGACGAATCAAACGAGTTCAAACTCGATGATGTTGCAACGTTTCCTTACAGAGTTCCTATGGCCACCTTCTAGCTCCAGCATCAGATCAGCCCGATGTCATTATAATATTGTATTGTCACGCTATATATATATATGCTTGCAAAATTTCAGAAAAATCGATTGAAATCTGCTTCAAAGTTAAGTTCCAAGATTCCACCCGAACATACAAACATACATTGCAAGTTATTAAAAAGCTTGTAAAATTATAAAGTTTAGGGGTTTTAATTTTAGCTTGTGTCAACAAAGTATTAAGTCAAACAAATTCCCTATTTACAGAATTGAAAGCATTCCTCAGGACAACCTTCAATCACGTTAGATTAATTTAACATACTTTTTAAATATGATTTATCTTATAGCACTTATAGGTATAGGTATAGGCTATGTATTGTATAATATATATATATATATATATATATATATATATATATATATATATATATATATATATAACAAAAAAAACAAAGTGGTGTTTGTTAAACCAATTATAACTCCAGAACAGCTGATTTTGGGTTTGTCTTCGTCCGGAATATTTATTTATTTTAAATACGCGACAACTCAATTATTTTCATCAGTGACTTCGGTAAAACGAAGCGGCGAGAGTTGCAAGAACACGCCAAAAATCAGGTTTACCCTAGCCTATAGATGTTTCACATCAAAACATAATTACCTAATTCGTTGACTGTAAGGCGGAACGAAGTTCGCCGGATTAGCTAGTTATTAATACGCAAGTAACGTATATATAAATTCAGTATGAAACGATAGAAAAAGGAACCATATCCTATCATTTACCATCATCAACAGCCTTCAATAGCCCATTGGTGGCTGGCCATAGGCTTCTCCTGCCACGCGTTGATGCTAACACTGTAAAATAAAATAATAAAGTCCAACTAAAATAAAATAATAATGTAAAACGTGGATAATTAGGTTGGTGGTGCACTAATTTATATGTTATGTACTTTATTGCTATTACACACATTGTACAACTGTTTATACCAAATAAAATAAAATAAACTTCAACATCGTTCCAACTATGAAAGTCATTTCTTGCGTGAATAATCTAGAAAATCTATTTTCTTTACGCTCCACAAAAGTTTGGTGGAGTCGGGTTACATATTGTTTATAGTCTACTAACTGACCCGGCGAACTTCGTACCGCCATATTTACATATCTGTCTCAGCTTCCCGTCGCGGACAAAAAAATGACTTTGCCCGATATCTTTTAATTTTTCTTGTACACAAACATATAAGTATTCCTACCTGTCAGTAATCAGAATTTATAATGTTTCAAGGACACCACCTAGGTGCGCTGCGTCACAGTCATGGTAGGCATGTTTGGTTCGAGGTGACCGGTGCACCCGGTGACGCATCCTCCCTTCTAACTGCTGAGCTGCGGCTACACCAGGCTCCAACACAGACCGAAGACCCCGCCACCTTGTACACTGTCATAGCTCACAGAGTTATCAGTGTTGATAATAAAGGGTTAGTATATTAATAACAACATTTTGCATGCAGTTAATTTAGGAATCACAATTTCAAGGGGTTCATTTGGTTTAGTATATCTATAAAGTTCTTTTTTAGGGATGTAACTCATAAAGCACATATTTCGTACTAGTTTTTGCTCGCGGCTCCGCACGCGTGTATGTCGGTTATCGCGGCAAGTAGTAGCCTATGTGTTATTCTGATGTATAAGCTATATTACTGTAAAGTTTCATCCAAATCCGTTCAATAGTTTTTGCGTGAAAGAGTAACAAACATCCATCCATCCATCCATCCATACTAACAAACTTTCGCGTTTATAATATTAGTAGGAAGTAGGATGAAAAATCAAGACAGAACGATACCAAGCGATCACATTGTCTTTAAAGTGTTGTAACCATCATGACGTCAACGAGGTTGTTACTGTCTATGACACCGGTAGTCCACTGATAAAGCAATTTTACTCACTTTTAAATAAATTGATTCTACGTCAGAAGTGCCAGTATGGTCTTCTGTACGATTACTGTTCTTCCAAGTTTAAATTGAGGTCTGTCTTTGCTTTTAATATCTGTTCGGCTTTAGGCAATGCCACTTAGAGTTTTATACGAGAGCTAAATAAAATCGATGATATAAGAACTTACTAATCTGGTAAGCATACTAATTGTTAGTTGTACACATTACCGAGAGAAATAATAATCTTTCAGACATAGAGCTACACTGTTCCGTTCCTCTCTGTCAAAGTATAAGCCCAAACGGGCCTACGTGTTACATTGTTATGACACAGAATGTATCTGTGGAGGAACGAAAGTCATGTCCCTCCAACACAAAGGAAGGCCGACCAGGCGAGGTGATCATGCCTGGCGGGCCAACTGCCTAACGGTTAATGTTGGGATGTTGTATATATGATTATCGGCGCGAGAACTTCTATTGCGCGATGCGGGATTGGTAGTTTCTTCGTATTGTATGTTACTCCGTAGTTCAGTGTATCTTCTGTAGACGGTGTTGTCGTATGTTTTCTAGATGCGCTGTATGTGGAAGTCGCCACATATCCATGTGAGCGTGAAATTCTGAATATTTCGTTTTAACTGTTATGTGTGAGTTCATAGTGACAGAAGATTGATTTTGTATGTGAGTCTAAAATCTGTATGTGTAAAGATTTCCCACCGCAAAAATGACAGCATGTTTTGTATCGGGATGAGACGCTATGGCAAGTCCTCTCCGTTCGGTGGTCCGGCCACCACCATCATGCTTTCAAATGATTCGCACCCTAGTATAAAAACTGTAAAAACGTCTCCATCTACCAACAGACTTAAAACAGGTGTCATTGGAATTGGAAGCGTCTAGTGAAATAGAGAAATTTTTGCTATGGCGACATACCTCAAATGTGGGGTTTAGGTTTTATAAAAAAAGTGTTATTCATTTTAACTTTAACATTCATTTTGTTTGCAATAAAAAACGAGTGAATAAGCATTAGTATGATCATAACCATAGATATGCTTACGAAGGTACCAAAAACAGCTTTGATCCTAATGAAAAGACGTGGAGGGTGCACAGACCCAAATATCCTTACTTGCTTGCGACTCGCAGACTTTTGCTTGTTTACCGGTTATATAATTTTTCGGGCTTTCTTTCTTTGTAATATATTAATCTGTATGAAAGGGCTACATAAGATACGATTATTATGTTTTAGGAGTATACAGATGGAGCAGGTAGCTGCAGTAAACACCAGTGCTGGCTCTGAAGGCTGGCTTGAACTCAATGTAACTAGCGCCCTAGCAGCGTGGCTCTCATCTCCAGCTGATAACCGAGGCTTTTTTATCACTTTACATCCACATTCACAACCTGGTACGTAGATGTTTTATAGAGTCATACAAACGTCGAGCATTATGGTAGAATCTTCAGAGTTTTAGTTTAACTGTTTACAAGATTGTACGATGCACTAAAATTGTTTGGGAGCAATACCAACGTACTTACTGTAAACGATTAGAAGTTCTAACCTTTTCAATTAAGATATGGACCTAAATATACTTACATACATCCTGATATCAAAAACAGTCTTCGTTGTTAATATGATGATTTTATTACAGAACGCCACGTGAAACTGGAAGAAATCGGTTTGGACGAACCGCGCGGGGTTGTGTCAGAAGGGAAACAGCCCTTCTTGGTGGCTTTCTTCAAGAGTGGACCGAAGCTTAGTGGCGGAGACGCGGGAGCTCGGCGAAAACGCGAGGCGAGAAGGTGGCGTTCACATGGATACTCAGAGAATTATCTCACAAGAAATCCACTTACCGGTTAGTATATTATACTTACTAGCTAAATAAATATTAGATGACTGATTAATAGTGCTTTGTATCATTATGTTTAAATGATCAATGCAATAAATAAAAAAAGCGGCCAAGTGCGAGTCGGACTCGCCCATGAAGGGTTCCGAAGCAGCAAGTAACGTAATATAACAATTCTTGTAGTTCTTTCTAACTTTGATCGATTAATTGCGGTTTACGATTTATGACGTATTAAAAAAAACTACATACTAGATCTCGTTCAAACCAATTTTCGGTGGAAGTTTGCATGGTAATGTACATCATATATTTTTTTTAATTTTATCATTCTCTTATTTTAGAAGTTACAGGGAGGGGGGGCACACACATTTTACCACTTTGGAAGTGTCTCTCGCGCAAACTATTCAGTTTAGAAAAAAAATATTTTAGAAACCTCAATCTCATTTTTGAAGACCTATCCATAGATACTCCACATGTATGGGTTTGATGAAAAAAATATTTTTTGAGTTTCAGTTCTAAGTATGGGGACCCAGTATACCCCACAAATTTATTGTTTTTTTTTTATTTTTGTGTGAAAATCTTAATGCGGTTCACAGAATACATCTACTTACCAAGTTTCAACAGTATAGTTCTTATAGTTTCGGAATAAAGTGGCTGTGACATACGGACGGACAGACAGACAGACGGACAGAGAGACAGACAGACATGACGAACCTATAAGGGTTCCGTTTTTTGCCTTTGGCACGGAACCCTAATAAAATGACTAACAATTTTATAGAAATCCATGTTGAAATTATAGTCCGAAAAAGAAAAATGTGTTCTTTCCTTCGGATCGTTGAGCCACATACATACTCAACGTCTTCACTATCACTATCACTACATAGTATAAAACAAAGTCGCTTTCTCTGTTCCTATATCCCTATGTGTGCTTAAATCTTTAAAACTACGCAACGGATTTTGATGCGGGTTTCTTTAATAGATAGAGTGATTCAAGAGTAAGGTTTTTATGTATAACTAGCTGACCCGGCGAACTTCGTACCGCCATATTTACATACCTGTCTCAGCTTCCCACTGGCAGTGTACAGTCGCGGACAACAAAAGACTTTTCCCTTTATTTATTTTCTTTCTAGCAAAAAAAGAATGAATGAAATCGGACTATGTGTTATTGAATTACAATCAAGTACATATTTTGACTTTCATCCCCTCTCTCTACCTCGTAGTATGAACTAAAATCATGCCAAGTTTCATTTGAATCCGTTCAGTAGTTTCGGCGTGATGCGCGGCCAAGATACAGACAGACAGACTGACAGACAGACAGACAGACAGACAGACAGACAGACAGACAGACGGACAGACAGACAAAAATGAAAAAAAATACAGTTTTGGCTTCAGTATCGATAATAGAGAGCCCTCCAATAAAAAAATTCAAAATATCTTTAATGTACAGAATTGGACCTATTACATTCTTATTATAAGTATAGATAAATGCATAATATAGTATGGAAACACTGTTAATTTTCGAGGTTTCTAATGTGATGTAGCAAATAAACACATTTTTTTGCAAACGCTGGTTGCACCCTACGAGATAGATCAAAATAATGTACTACAGTATTGTACACCTTAAAAAGTACTACAAAAAAGTCCGCGACGGTATATGTCTATCTCTTAGGGATAACCCACAACAACCATTTTTTATTCCTTTATTTTTACGAGAAATAATGGCTTATTTACGAAGTGATTTTAAGCAATACAGAATGAATCCTTATACAATTAATTAAATTAAAAACATTGTGCATTTAATATAGATCAAAATGGCCCTTTCCAGTATATAATTTAAATGAATATATTCGAAGATATTACAGATTTAAAATGCACGAATCGTGTCGTCGGCGGGGGCATCTGAAATCCACCCGTGCGAAGCCGGGGCGGGTCGCTAGTTACAATATCAAGTGTTGAAAAAAATTAAAAGTATGTGACAACACTCTGATCAAAATTATCTTTACATAGTATAAAATTAAGTCGCTTCTGCTGTCTGTTCGCTTAGATCTTTTAATAAACTACTCAACGGATTTTACTCAAGAAGGTGTGTGTGTGTGTATATAATACTTGCATATTATAGTAGAAGAAATCCGAGAATTTCAGTGAATTTCGTGCAAAGCTGGTGTGTGTTGTGCTATTTATTATGTGTATTATCTATACTATATTATATATAAAGCGGAAGAGTTTGTTTGTTTGTTTGAACGTGATAATCTCAGGAACCGCGGGGTCGATTTGAAAATTTCATTTAGTGTTAGATAGTAAATTTATCGAGGAAGGCTATAGGCTGTATATCATCACGCTAAGACAAATAGGAGCGGAGCACCAATGAAGAATGTTACAAAAACGGGGGAAATTTTTTACGCTACAGGCAATAGGAGACGTAAACGACGTTGCGTGGGTCATATACAATATAAGTACTTAGGTACAATTGGTGGCCTTATTGCCCGAAGGCAATCTCTTACAGGCAACCATAGGATGGAGAGAAAACAAGATAGGAAAAAGGAGAGGGTTGTGTCTGGTGAATTAAAGAGTATATAAGTAAGTAAGGAAAAATTAAAGCAGCATATACGATGTATAATGTATAAGGTGAAAGTTAGTCTAAAGTACACACATCAAAAGTGTCTAGGGATCAACATATGTGTCTAGGGATCAACATATATTTTTGCAATAACTTTTCTCCTGATTGATATTAATTAAAATTTTCTTTAAGGATTCATCAAATAAAGTGTTTTCGTTTGTCACAGTAACGATAAACCAAGTCACCTTTGCATTAATAAAGAAATTTGCCATTTTCCTAATAAAAGGATTTTTGACATTTGAACCACTAACATTAAAGTTCGAAAAAAAGACTTAAATTAGAGTTTTCTTAAAATTTTTATTAGGTAACTTAAACAATTAATAATCCGTGTTTCTACCGCGAACACTAACAACACAAGAACATCGGTTTGGCATACTCAAAATGAGTTCATCCAAACACGCTGTGGAATGGCCGCCCATGTTCGTTGCAACAACAAAAAAAGGTCTTCTTGCGACTGGATACCCTCCATATTCGGCAGAGCTCTTCTCTGTAGCATATCCCATGCATGCTCAATCGGGTTCAAGTCTGGCGACTGAGCAGGCCAGGGCCAAAGCCACATCTCAATCTCAAGAAATCCGCATAAAAATGCTTGATCCCTAGACACTTTTGATGTGTGTAGATTATTAAATAAGTAATTTACATTATTAAATAGAAGAAGGTGTCCTAATGACTAGGCGAGACAGGTAGGTTATGGGACTTAAGGGTCCGTTCACACAGACCGGCTTGGTTAGGAGAGCAGATTTTTATTACATTGTAAACAGAGGTTTGAGTAATTGTAGTAAGGTTTATTTTTGCATGTGCACTTCTTTTGCCATCAAGAGTGCTTGAACGCGAACGCACTTAGTGTGAAACAATAGGAGGAGCCGACCGGCTCCGGTGTCGTGCTCTTTCTCGCTCGCGCAGCCGATCGGCTCTGATTCTCTTCCACAGTCGGTCTATGTGAAATAGTTGGCGGCGCCGCTTCCGGCCAATTCCAAGCGTATACGATACGGTCTGTGTGAACGGACCCTAAAGGTCTCCCAGGTAATGCTCTTTTAGTAGTCTTTTGAAGGCAGATAGCACTTCTAGTTCCACAGTCGAGCTGCTTGGACAGAAAAGCTTTAATATATATTATAATATCTAGTTGTAACTTAAAACAAATAAAAAGTATTCACTATCTTTCAGGTGCTTGATGTAAAACTTGAAAATTAGAATAAACTATTTAAAAATCATGAGCGGAAAGTCAACTTTTTCATTAATATTAATAATAGAGACTTTCGGTTTTTAATAAAAAAATCCACGGACTAAAATAAGGTTGTTCCTAATATAATATAAATAATAGGTATTATTAGATATGATGAGTTTGACTACAACACCCTAATATATACTTTTGTACATGAAAATACTTATTCAGTAACAAATTTGAAGAGAGATTGCGTTAGAAGTGTCGGCTATTATCCAATTTCCGCGAATATTTACGCATACGTAAACACTCACTCATTACTAAACATTCATTTCAGATACATCGCACTGGACCACGAGAAGCTGCGAGATCCAAACGCTTTATGTTAGTTTTAAAGATCTAGAGTGGCAGGTTAGTACCTATTTATTTAATACTTATATTACACAGTCAATAGAACCTTCTTTTTACCCGACTGCGAAAGAAGGAGGGTTATGTTTTTCGAGTGTATGTATGTGTCGTATTTTTATGTGAGTAGGTTAATAGATTCGTCTTAGTCGTGAGAGTGACATTGGGTACATCAAAATTAATAAAAAACAAAATAAGAAATATTATACTCAGTCGGATTTTTTAAAATAATTCATTACTTGTTTTATTTTGTAACTATTATTTTGTTACTAGATTAAACACTCATAAGAGTTTATTTATTGCCTTTAAAAAAAAAATTGGATACAGACGGGAAAAAGTTATATTATGCTCATACGAAAAAAAGACTATAAGTGTCAAGTTCCACACACCTGGTGTAATAATCTGTTTTCGCATTCGCCATTACTTTCTTTCGAACGTTTATATTTATCCAGATATTTAATTTACACAAGGATATACATAACGTGTCAGATGATTTAAAAGGATCGAATTGTTTGACCGCCTAATGAAGGCCCGAATCGAACGTTGAAGCTAATATCTAACTTTTAATAATTTTTAGGATTGGATCATTGCACCAGATGGATATGGCGCATTTTATTGCAGTGGAGAGTGTAACTTTCCTTTAAATGCTCATAAAAATGCTACTAATCATGCGATCGTGCAAACACTAGTGCATCTCTTGAACCCCACTAAGGTAAGTATTATTTTTTTTCGTTTTGGGAATAAAGAAAACTTACAATTAGCAGAGGGCTTTGTATTGTGGGTTCATCTTCTGGTCTAAGCATTTCTTCATGGTCATGACGGTCACCAAGTATTACTTGAAAATAAAGATTTTACTCCCGATGAAGTTGACAACAACACCGTAGAGGAGAGCAAATAATCCACTACGAAATATGACAGTTTCAATGACTTTTATAGGTTTTTCCTATCACCGCCCCGAAGAGCTGGTTCAGCTGACACTTGTTTACGGTCATAGTTTTCGGAGCGCTTGGTGGAGATCGACTCGTCGATCGTCGACTGTCCCCGAAAATTGAGAGATAGTGATGCTTTTTGCTCTATTTAATAATCTTTTTAGATATTTTTTTTATTCTGGCTGCTCCCAAAATGCCGCCGTTTCTGTCAATTGTCCATGTGTCAGTCATAACTGGAGCTTGTTTTGACCGGAGTCTCTAGGTACCGCCTGCTCTAGTAAAAGTGCTCTTAAATATTTTGAGTTATATCACTTTCTCAATAATCCGAAAATAGCGTGCGTTTTATGTCTACCTGGTTATTTCCTTAATTCCAAAGTTATGTTTAAAGTAAAATAAAACAATAATTTTACAGGTGCCGAAGCCATCTTGTGCCCCGATTAAGTTATCACCGATTTCAGTACTGTATTACACGGACGATTCGAATGTTATCTTACGCAAGTACAAGAATATGGTGGTGAAAAGTTGCGGATGCCATTGATGTACACTAGTCCTTAAACGCTTTTACAATATTGAACAAGTAGTTGTGTACTGAATAATAAATTCGTATAGAATGTAATATTTTATAATTAATTTTATGCCAAATATTGTGGTAGAATAATTCTACAGTGTGAAAATATCTAACAAAAAAATTAAATCAGAAATTATCTGTTTTTGTTTAAATTTAATAACAGAAACTAAAAGAAATGATGAAATTGGGAATTATTTTTTATGGTTTAATTTTACATCCACATTTATAATAATCTGATTAAGATAAGATGAATTAGGAAAAACAAAATGTACCTCAGAATTGTCGACATCGGCACAGTTTGCCATTTATTAAGAAGAAGAACAGAATGTACCGAATGGATGAATTAAGGAGTGACAAACGTTGACAAACTTGAAATACAATTTTACTTTACTTCATAAAGGTTTTATAGAAAAAAATCTTAGGACTCTTATTATATATATTGTAGTCCATAGCTCTTAGATATTTCTTATAATCTTAGCTGTTTATATACTGTATTGAAATTTTAACTATATTTTATATTTGTATCTGTAACTATAAGTATTTTATGTTCAATAGACTGAGTATTCATTGTTCTAAGAGTAAGCTTAAAATAATTTAATGTTGATTTGAGTTTTAAAATAACAATACAATAATTTACTTTAATAAATATAGATACAAATTCACAATAGCTTAACTAGCTTCAGATAATGGTCTTATTATTTCTTACTGATACGTACGTAAATGTATAAAAACCAGCTTTCAAATAAAATTATTTGAAAGCTGGTGCTTCCCATGTGGTCCCATTTTAATTTGGTACAGTTCTGACATGTCATCCATGAGAAAATCATATAAATCTTCAATTTGCATTATGTATGTGCGCGATAAATTGACGAATTACTCAATTCAATTTGGCCGTTCTTGAAGTCGGTTTTTTTTTGTTAAATTTTTTTAAGAAAAGTATCATCAAAATCGGTTCACCCAGTCGAAAGTTATGAGGTAACAAACATAAAAAAAAAATACAGTCGAATTGAGAACCTCTCCTCCTTCTTTTGAAGTCGGTAAAAAATCGAGAGTATCAGTTAATATTTGAATCATATAAACATGAACATTAAATAGGGCACAATTGCTTACTGCAATCTAGTATATCGGCTTTTCTATTATTCTAGAAGGTGATTAATCTTCGAGAATATTATGAGGAATTTCTAGATATTTATGGGTTCGCATGTTATTTTTCCGTCCTTAAAGTACTACATCACTTTTCAGACTTGCAGAGGTTTAGTTTATACTTTTGAAATACAAGAGTGCTTTTATTTTAAGCTTGTGGTAATTGAACATACTTAAATTATTAAGTACTTTTCTGTAAAATATTTTATAAACGTAACGTTAATGTTTACTGTTTATTACTTAGACTATATTATTAGATATATTAAGGTTCATATTGGAATTGCAGTTCAAATTGTAGACATAGATATCACAATATTGCCTTACGAGTAACGATAAATTAATATCAAACGTCCCCTTTACATTAGTTAAGTAGATACATGATTAATGTGCCAATCGATTCAGTCAATTAATACTGAGTAAGAAATTATAAATTAGTTGTAATTAAAAATATTTTTGTAACAATATATGTATTATTTGTTTCCTATACCTATAAGCTCTAGTAACAATAGTAAAGTGTGTTACTTTACATGCACATATTAACTGACCTGTTTTTATCAGCTGTAACTACTGACGCACGCTATGGTGGATGACAATCGCAACGAATATATAGTACAAAATCAGTGTATCTTTCACTTTTAGTTTCCCTTGCTGTTTTCAATAAAATACGAAGTTTTGGTCATTTCAACTGGCTCAGGTGCTCTGTGCTTTTAATTTTTTTATTAATTTAATCGGATCGGAAAATAATCGGAACATCGAGCTTAATGAAAATTTATTTCTACATTGTGAATTCATGGTGGTTTCAAAAAACAAACCATTATAAGCAGTAAGAAAAATAATTGTCTGATTTACCGTTACTAAACCCACAATTAGAATACACAATTACAAATTGTTAAAGCGTTGGTGGCGTAAAAGTATTGAATAAAATACTATAAATTACCTATAGAAAGAATATGAGAATTCCGTCGAAGTCGAATAGGGAGCCACTTAAGCAATTTGCGAAATTCAGACACACACACATGATCATATTTGCGTAAACCAAATATAAATCTAATTTTAATACAGAAGTTTTGAAGACGCTCAAGTTTATTAAGCTGCTCCTCAGTGATATCAAGATGACTGACATCAGAGTAATCAAGTATAGGAAGGAGCAGGGATTCAGCTAGCGCAATTTTAGTAACTGTGGGTAGAAAGTAGAGAAGTCTTCGCAGTGAACCCGCCGATGCAACCACTTTTCTACTAACTTCACGTATTTGGGGGCCCCAAGATAACGTACTATCGATCAGAATTCCTAGGCTCTTGGAGCACGTACTGATGGAGAGTACAAAGTCATTAAATTTAATGTCTGGTAAATCAAACCAGTCGATCTTCGCGTGCATTCTGGAACTGCCCACAACAACAAATTCAGTCTTAGATGGATTAACAATTAAACCATACTGGTTGCTCCATTTACACGCCCGCCCGCTCTAAATCTGAGTTCATAGTTGTAAAAGCTTCCGACAATTTATTCAATGGTGCTTGCGTATAGATTTGAAGATCATCTGCGTAAAGGTGCCATTAATTCCTTTTGCTATGAGGGTAGAGATATCTGTTAGCTGGTGCCTATTGTAACCAAGACCAACATCAATGAAATGTAGTCGAAGATCAATCAAAAATGTTACAAAACATTACAACACGAGAAAAAATATTGCTTTTTGAGAGACGTTGACGAAAATGCTTGGGGCAAGATGTATTCTCAACAATTTATTTCAATTTTCACAATAGCAACTAAATCTTGGCTTAAGTACAGCACTCTTAGATACTACTGATCAGTCTGTAATCTAGACACGCGATAGCGTGTCAAGCCAAGTTCAAGCTAAATGAACTGGCGAGCAGCACCGTGTGTAATATTACACGAACCATTTGGAGCTACTTTTGACACCCTAATAACTCAAAAACTATTTCATATTAACATGTCAAATTTGCGCGATCACCTATTCAAAGGTATTACATACCTCTGATTTGCCTGACGTTTCGACCAGGTTGCATCGGTCGTGGTCACAGGCTGACTGGCTCAGCGGCGCACGCCCTCCGTCGTCGAATCCGTGAAGTAGAAGGTTCTTCGTCCACCCGCACATTTCGACATTATTGATAAATTAAAATTAAATAGATAATAAATTAAAGGTTAAAGTTTGACTTGGCTGGTTTTCAAATACTAAAACTGTAAGTTCTTATTTTATTCTTCCGAAAATTTGGCTAGCTGGTAGAAACTAGCCATCGAACATAAGACTCTTCCATGACTATGTTAGTAGGTACTTAATAATAATTCGTACATAAAAACTAGGCAAGTCAGACTTTAGGATTCAACATATTACCCTAAGTTTTAAAAAGAAATGATATTTGAGTTGTCATAAAATATTTTATGTTGTTATAAATAAATTTCAGAACTGAACATTGAACTTGGCACCCATTTGGATCTCACTACTTTTGTCGTTGAAGTGAATAACCAAGGCATACCTACCTATATCATTATATTGAACTTGGTTCTCATTTCACATTTATGTTTTTGATGGAATAATCTATAGGTACTAATATTATAAAGAGGTAAAGTTTCGAACTTTGTTTGTATGATTGTAGGTGGATCATCTTCGGCAGTAGGTACTGATCCGATCCTAAAATAAAAATTCCGATCTTAAAATTCTTTCACTAACAAAAAGCGGCACTATTCAGGAGTGATATGAGGTTATATTTTATTATGATTGAACAAAAACTTGAGCCGTCACGGGACGCCTGACAGACGTGAAACATCGAAATTGTTTTGTATAAATAAAATGAGTCTTTATTACATTAATATTCAGGTTTACCCCTCGCCTATAGATGTTTCACATCAAAAAATTCATAAAAAAAAAATAGTATTTGTTAATCAAGTCGAAGAAAAGCGGGTGGCTAACGCCCAAAAAGTGGGCACGGGTCGGCTAGTATATTATGTAGGTGTATATGAATTATGTAAGTAATTTTGGTGTTATCGTTACTAAAGCTAGCCGTCCATAATTTTTATCATAGTCGCCTACACGTTTTCCGGCGCAGGATACAAAGCTAAATATGATGTAATTTTTATTATGATCACAATCAACTATTAAGCCTACACTTGTAATTTTTCTAACCTTAGCCAATGTGTGCAGTAATGGACGTCTTTCAGCTAAGAAGAAGAAGAATAATTGTTACAACTAAGGATCTAGTCGAGGCATATGTCCTAATTTATATTTATACATTAGTAATTCTCACTAATTTTGTTTTCGGCTCCTGACGGTCTAGACGACAGTCGTAGAGAAAAATAACAATGTACCTATCGATAAAACAGCTCTCGAACACAAGTCATGCTATGCTATGTTTAACACAAGTTAAGATAAAAATGTTTTTGACAGACAAAAACATTTTTATGAAATGAAATGTGTAAATCTACAAAACTGTTTAGAAGAACTTTTGTTTTCTTTACAAAGATTGAGATAAGAGGAAAAATAATTGATAAGTATGATCTTAAAACAGACATCGTGGGCTTTTTATTTTTACCCGACTGCGTCAGAAGGAGGGTAGTGTTTTAAAGCGTTTGTATGTATGTGGATATGTAATATGTTTGTCCATTTCTTTAGCACGCCCTACATCCCAAACGGCTGGACGCTTTTTGACATAATATGAGGGCGTTGAATTCATCAGAATCGTGATAGTGACAAAGGCTGTTAAAATTTTCAAAACGGCGCCCACAAATGGGAAAAAGGGGTAATGGGTCATTACTACTCATTACTCTTAAGGGTTTCTTGTTTTTATAATAATATTTTTTTATTAATATTCTATCCATCTTTCAAGAGAATTCGTAGAATGGAACGAGAACACGTCTTTGCACGTATGGCACTATGGAAAAGACGTTTTGTTGTTTTCTACTAGTTAATAAATATACGCCGACTGCACGGATGGCGTATTGGTTGAAGCGGTCACGTCGCCGCTTTCTACTGCGCTGCGTGTTGTGGGTTCAAACTACTTGGTACAACACTTTGTGTAATGCACGATTTGTCGTTCTAAATCTGGGTATTTTTAACCGACTTCAAAAAAGTCGAGTCGAACCTTGAAGTCAGTTTTATTTTTGTTAAAATTTTACTTGTTTATGAACATTTCATATATGTTTGTAAAGTTACCCACTACACAGGCTCATACCAAGTGCGCGAGTTGCCTTTTTCAAAATTAAAGCAAATGTTGTAAAAAAATAATTGTTTCTTTTGAATAGGATATATAGAAGAAAAACTAGGTGAACTCTTGTACCGTTTTAAATAATGAATCAATAGGCGTATTAAGGCAATAACTAAAGTTAACTCTCCCTGTCTTCCTATTTGCTAGGTACATTATTATGTTGCTCTTCAGAGCAACATTAAAACAGAAAGTCTAGGAACGATTAGGAACATCATTATGATGACAGCTTCAATCAAGGTATCATCAAGGTATCAGTAACAGATAGTATGAGATTCTGTGAGACGGTTAACATCGTTAACAACGCTATGATAGATCTCTTCAGTGTTTTTCGGCAAACCGGCATCTTATCCTGTTTCGTAAAGGAAAGAATCAATGAAATTCATGTTTAAAGTAAATGTGGTTTAAAATATTTTTCTCGATTATCCAAGGTGTTATTAAATACGACTCTTTTGCAAAAGTAGTTCGTGGTTAATTACCGATACTTTAATATCGTCTGAAACAGTAGACATGAAGTGGTAGGTAGACAGTAGACATAATAAATCTATGACATTCCATATATTCTGCACTACGATGATAGCTGAGTGGTAAGTTAAATCAGTTACTGGTTGTAAAGAAATTCTTATGAAATAAGTAGGTACGAATTTCTGAGTTCATATTTAGCTATTTACGATGTCAGTGTTCTTCATTTTGAAAGTATTGCTCTAACAGCTACCTAGATACACTTCTTGTCTCTACAGAAAAAAAACTTTGGTATCTCATCATTACTAGATAATTTAAGAGAAATTGGTACTTTGAATTTTTGGTGACTGGATCGTATTCATCTCTAGCAAACCAGCTAATCAATATTAGCTACTAGCTAGGATTAAGGATGGATACCAGATAGCTGGCAGATGTCTGTATCATGTCTCTATGTCTAGTAATTAGCACCACTATATGGGTAACCTTTTTTTTTTTTTTTAACGTGTGGAAATCCCCTCGGACTGTCACCCCACCGGGGCTTGCGGCGGGGCGGTGTGTCGGACTCGAACCGACTAAAACCACACGGTGTGCCACTCTGCGCCTGAGACGGGAGGGACCCGGGAACTGCTGTTATTAACACATCCAGATCCCTCCCAGCGCCTGCCCGCACAGAAGCGGGCACCATCATCTGATGACTCTCAATTTAGGCGACGTACGGCACACGCGTAACGTCGCCTCCTCGCGGGCGGCCACTAGAGCGGATGGAAGGGAAAGCCCGTCCCGACCATCCGCGGCCACACTCAGGGCGGAATGAGGCGCTGATAGGCGCGCCTCCGCCGCCCGGTTCGCCGGCGGCCATACAGCGCCATCGACCGGACACGTAACAATTACGCCCAGCCCAGGGGGCAGACGACTTCGAAGGACCCAGTCGTACCCCACGTTCCACAGGAGTGGTCCAAGGACAGACCCCAGCGGAACGCCGCACGACATGGGTCGCCGTCTCAAGACGCCCTCTCGGTCCTCGTACACGACGGTACGCTCCTCTAGATAGTCTGCCACTAGCCGCCTCAGGTACTCTGGCACCCCGTGGTGGTGGAGTGCTTCCCTGATGCAGCTAAATGGCAGACTATTGAAGGCGTTGGCGATATCCAAGGACACCGCCAACACCACGCCGCCACAGCTCACTGCCTCTTCGGTCACGGCCCTAAGGCGCATCACGGCATCGACCGTCGAACGCCCCTCTCGGAATCCGAATTGGGCGTCCGACACTCTATGGGTAACCTATTCCAAGATAAGGTCTTATATCTACTTTTTTGGTACAGTAAATGTTAAAGCTTATTTGCATATAAAATGTTATTAAAACTATCGGTGCCACATAGAGCGCTGGTGCTAATTTATCGTAAAACTAACCGAATGGTCAAAAAATTAAAAAACTCATTTATGCGACCTTTGACCTTGAATAAAAAAAATGAACACATGGGATCGATAGGGACTTTTCAGTTTTATTAAAGTGGTATTCCATACGTGCCTGTAAATTTTTAGCTTGTTGGGAATTAATGCAAGCGTCAATGTCTATTTTGACCGGGCTACTAAATTATTTTTACCAGCTTTTGCCCGTGTATGTCCGATATCGCGGTAATCAGTTTTCGCGTTAGTAAATATATAGCCTACTATATATACATACTAGTTGTTGCCCGCGGCTCCGCCCGCGTATATGTCGGTTATCGCGGTAAATAGTAGCCTATGTGTTATTCTGATGTATAAGCTATATTACTGTAAAGTTTCATCCAAATCCGTTCAGTAGTTTTTGCGTGAAAGAGTAACAAGCATCCATCCGTACTTACAAACTTTCACGTTTATAATATTAGTATAGATATACTCGCAAATAATGTGGTTTTCTTTATAACAATTTAGGAAGTCGGTTTAGTAGATCAAGAGATTACCGCCTACATCACTTTTAACTCTTAATAATATGCATTATTTCGTATATGTTAATATATATTATAATATATTATCCGTCATTATTTTGCTGATTTTTTGACCTATGCTCTCAATGCGATATCGTTAGAGCTCATTGTCCAGTGCTTAGCAAAATACCAGCGCCGCTTCCTTGAAGTGTCATTACGGTAAGCTAATGACCTTTTGTAGTGATGTTTTATCTGTATGAGCACAACAATTATTGTTTCTTTCTCTTTCTTTTATCATAAGTGGGATAGTCATGGTTCAGCATATAGTCAGTTTCAACTGGAGTGGTATGAATGAATGAGGTTTCTAGAACCCAAACCTGACCTCCTCCTGATTCTTCAAAACGTGGCAACACTCTTGTGACTCTTGAGTTGTCCATGGGTGATGGCAGTCACTTATCTTCAGGTGACCCATCTGCTTGTTTGGCCCCTACGCCATAAAAAAATAAGTATATTTCTACTTAATATGTATGAAGGGCTATCAGGACAATAAATATACAAATAAATGTGCAGCAGTCTCCATGTCTAAAATACCTAATATTACCTTTAACATGTGTGCGTGAGCAGAACATAAATATGTGATCTCTATAGACCTTTTAGAAAACGCAGTATGTAAAGGTTCAAAAGTTATTTTGGTAACATTTTAAACTGTCGAAGCCTTGTCGGAGCGGTTATTTTTGATGATGTTTTTTACCTTTTTCGCTTTTATACATAACTGCTTTGATTCATACTCAATAAAGGTGTAGAGGGACGGGTACTATGTCCCTCCAACACAAAGGGAGGATCCTCCGACCAGGCGAGGTGATCATGCCTGGTGGGCCAACTGCCCAACGGTTGATGTTGGGATGTTGTATGTATCTTAATTGGCGCGAGAACTTTTTACTGCGCGATTCAGGATTGGTAGTTTCTTAGTTTCCTTCGTTACTCCATAGTTCAGTGTAACTTCGGTAGATGGCGCTGTAGTATATTTCTGTTGCGCTGTATGTGGAAGTCGCCACAAAGTATTATCCGATTCGTAGCATAGAAAAAAGCTGAAAGCATTGTTGATAAACTTTAGTTATTTTTATCAATTTCTGGACTAAACAAGTATACCTATATCTTTTATGTTTGCTGCTATCCTGCTACACTTCTATACAAATAAATAAAATTGGAGTGTAGGTTTGTAATATTAAGATCCAGGTTCGCTCGTGCGTGGAGTACTGTTCTCACCTTTGCGATGGAGCCTCACAATATCTGTTTGACGCTCTCGACCGGTTGCAGAGGCGAGAAATCGAGTCTCTTGAGCCTCTGCAGATGCGTAGAGATATCGCCTCTATGGCAGTCCTCTATCGCCTTTATCATGAGGAGTGTTCTGAAGAGCTCTTCCAACTGGTCTCCCCTTCTCCCTTCCTCTAATGTACAACACGTGCTGGGCTCGGAAGTCACCGCTTCAGGGTGGTAGACATACGTTACCTCACTCTTCGATTCGGTTCTTCCTTCCTGTGCCGAGCGGTTAAAACCTGGAACTCACTAGGTACCAGCGCACGTGTTTCCGTCCCACTATGATCCCGGGTCCTTTAAGCGGGGCGTGAAAAAGCATCCAATTAGGCCGCCATACTGCTGGTCACCATGCTGCACTGCCCTTGTTCGCATCGCTTTTTACTAAATGCTTAAGAATGTAGGTATGTATGTACATATTATACCAAAATAACACTTTTAACAATTTTTGTCTATCTGTATGTTTGTTCCGGCTAATCTCTAGAACGGCTAAACCAATTTTGACGAAATTTTCACTGGCAGATAGCTGATGATATAATGAGTAACTAAGGCTACTTTTTTTTGACTAGCTTTGCCTCGCGGCATTACCCGCGGTTGTTATTGTACCGCGGGTAACACTGAGGGCCCAGCTAGTATTTAAAATGCACACTAACATTTTAGATGTGTGTGTGTGATTTATCGACATTTAATTTGGTGCAAAATTCAGGAAAATGAAGTTCCGAATGTCTTCAAAGTATTGATGTCTTCAAATCAATTAAAATAATAAAATTAAAAATTCTTGCTTTTCTGTTTCTGTACAATTACATTTTAGTTTATAGAAAGACTAGCGACCCGCCCCGGCTTTGCACGGGTGGATTTCAGATGCCCCCGCCGACGACACGATTCGTGCATTTTAAATCTGTAATATCTTCGAATATATAAATTTAAATTAGATACTGTAAAGGGCCATTTTAATCTATATTAAATGCACAATGTATTTAATTTACTTAATTGTATAAGGATTCATTTTTTATTGCTTAAAATCACTTCGTAAATAAGCCATTATTTCTCGTAAAAAGAAAGGAATAAAAAATGGTTGTTGTGGGTTATCCCTAAGAGATAGACATATACCGTCGCGGACTTTTTTGTAGTACTTTTTAAGGTGTACAATACTGTAGTACATTACTTTGATCTATCTCGTAGGGTGCAACCAGCGTTTGCAATGTAAGCGCAAAAAAATGTGTTTATTTGCTACATCACATTAGAAACCTCGAAAATTAACAGTGTTTCCATACTATATTATGCATTAATATACATAAAAACCTTCCTTTTGAATCACTCTATCTATTAAAGAAACCCGCATCAAAATCCGTTTTGTAGTTTTAAAGATTTAAGCACACAAAGGGATATAGAGACAGAAAAAGCGACTTTGTTTTATACTATGTAGTGATTTATTATACATAAAAACCTTCCTCTTGAATCACTCTATCTATTAAAGAAACCCGCATCAAAATCCGTTTTGTAGTTTTAAAGATTTAAGCACACAAAGGGATATAGGGACAGAAAAAGCAACTATGTTTTATACTATGTAGTGATAGTGATTTGAGACTTGAGTACTAGGTTCTGTATTCACAGTCTAGGAATATTTACATAAAATACATCGTATCGTCATGTTTTAGGATGTACGACTTGAATAATTAAATTTCGTTTACAACTCTGAGATAGTCCAAATAATTTGGGAACACTAGTACTCAATATATTTAGACGCTTATCATGAACACATAATATATGTGATTTTTAAGCAATGATAAATTTAAACAGCTATGTAATGTACGTTACAAAAAACTAGTAATATGATGCAAGATATCAGCAATATAAAAATTATTCAATTGTATTTAATACGATTTGTTTTTTAGTTTGTCATAAGACGTAAATATTTTTGCACTAAATCAGTTATTCATTGCATATCGATATATGGCAAACAGAATGGATTCTCAGTAGTCAATCAGGCGTCTTATGTGTTATCTATAGATAACTGATAAATATTTGGATTTGATGTCTTTAGAATGACTCAGTAGTGTTCGAGTTTACATCCTTGTGTATTGTATATACTCAGAGTGTTCAAAATATAGCAAAAGTACGATTTGTAGGCACATCATTGTTTGTGAAACGTCATTGTTTCCGCGTGTTGGATATGCTCTCAATTTATATTAAGAAGGGTGAATAATTTTCATATCTATCTGCATCTTTCGTGAATGAACAATAAAACAAGTGTTCCAAAAGCTCGCAGACTGACTTCAAGGACAAAGCAGCAGCCTTCATCGTAGAACTGACTGTGGGGCAGTCCGGCGTTGGCAAATCCCACATCATAACGCCGCCGACGCTGTGCTATATCGCACGTTTACACGCTCAGAACGGAAGATAAACAATGTGAACCACGCTGATCGACATTCAACACCTGTTTTAAATATTTTATTGGTGAATATTTTAAAAGTCGAACCCCCCGAACATTTAGTAACAATGTGGATGTTCATTCTTATAAGTGCCGTTATAAATACTGTAACCGGTGATGTGATTCCTCAAGATGTGGTTTTTAATAAGTGTTGTTTGAAAAACCAAAGTTTATTACGAGTGACAGATTCTGAAGACGCCGAAAGCTTTTATAAGTGTGTAGATCGCGACATTGCATTCACGAATTATAGCATATCCATAACTCCACTTATTCTCGGGAACAATGTAGAGGTCAAGTACGGAATTCCAGAAGACTGTAACGAACTGCAATCTGTAATGATGAGTTTGTCAACATTAGGTGACGAAGTTAAAGGAACACTTAATGAAAACTGTTATGATAGACTTGAGTTAGAAGTTGTCAATACCACATTAAAACCATACATTCCCAAGGTAGTAGCATTAAGATGCATTAAAAATGACACTGAAAAGACTTCCGAAATTAATTTTATTAATCGATTACGTAAATGTTGTCCAAGAGGTCAAAGCTATGATCCAAATTTCCATGTATGCAGAAAAGTATACACAGACAACACAGAGGAATGGCTATTGACCCAACTGGATCTAAATAATATTTATGAAGTTGATCATGGACTAGGCTGCAAAGCCGATGAATATGACGTGGAATTAAAAGAAAAGTTTTTCTCCATGACCATAGATGGGAGTACTTTGAATGTGAAAAGAAGGACAGAAAGCGACAATGAACAGATTCTTTCAGGGCAGTGGTGCATCGACAGAGAATACAACACCGAGGATCTCGTAGCTCGTGTTTGTACTCGTGATTGCTCAAAGTATGGAGCATATTGTTTAAGGAAGTGCTGTCCCGTGGGGCAACATTTTAGACCACGGCGCTGTGGATCATTTGCTAGCGTATGTGTTCCCACTGAAGACGATGTTCTATTCGATTTAACTGATTATTTGGAACCTTTGCAACATCAGAAGAGTGACATAGCAGGTATATTATGGTGAAATTGTTTTTTTCATCAATTATTTTTATGGAATGTGTTTAGAAAACTTAACAATTACAAAAGGTAATCTTATGGCTACCTTTTTTAATAATATATAGGTTACAGAACTACCTAGCATACGACTGAGGTGAACCCACTCCCAAAACTAATATGGCTAGTGGGACAAAACAGGTTTTGTCTTAGGAATGAATTAAACCTTAAGGGATTTTTTGTGTTTTCAATTTTTTATTGGCAGAAAGAACTAGAAACGACTGCCTCGGTGACGGTCGACGGCTGTGCTGAGATCTCGAGTTCGATTCCCGGGCTGGCCAAATGTTTAAATGACCTGTAAATATTTGTTTCGGAGTTTGAGTGTTTTCTATGTACAATATTTATGTATTTACAATATTTGTCAAATATATACAAGTATGTATTCTATCAGTCAATCTAGCTTGCATAGTACAATTTCTGCTTAGTTTAAGGCTAAATGGCGTTGTGAGTCAGGTATCCAAAAATATATCTAAATATGTAAAATCAGTTTAAATAATAGGCAAATTATAACTCTGCAGCTAAGTAAATGCCGAGTAGAGAATAGAATAAACAAAACTGTGTTGTCAATAAATGACACCTAGTGATTTGTTTAATTTCGACATCATACATTAGGTTTAGTAGAGTATCAGTCACAGTACAGTACACACAGTACACGGTACATGTGGTTATGTGGTTGTTTCGTATCATTAAAAAAATACCGAAAACATAAGTTGAAGGACAATAAAAACAATACTCCTAGTACTATACTTTGATATCATATATGTTTTAGATATCATGGGACTTCGAACGGGCTTGGATTGTAGTGCCGGTCGTGTAGTACTGAACAAGTCATGGCCGCGAGATCGGCATGAGTTGGATTTGTCGGGTCGCCTCATCTCACCCATTGCAGTTGGCCATGTTTATTGCTTAGAGGCGTTTGATATGCAACGATGTAACAGTAGTGTAATGGTTACTGCTGTGAATTGTTTCATTAAATCTCCGGACAAGAACTTCCAGGTGTCATTTATTGTAAGTACATTCTAATCTTATCCTTACTTACTAAACACATTAAGTAAATACACACACACACACACAGGCAATTTGTTAGATAGTTGTATCGTAACTCGGTTAAAGGTGTTTCCCTCATTTCGCGAATAGTCACGTATTCACAAAAACTTTAGAAAAATACGAAATTACTACAAAAATATAATGGTAGGTCTCTTATATTTATTTGATTGGGTCAGAATTTCGTAACAATCACATTGATTGTAATTAGCAACAGAATTATTCAAAAAATCATATCATCTATTTAACGCAAGTTATGGTAAAGTTGAGTGTAATTATTTCATGCCAAGAGCCGATGATAATAATAATTTGAATAAATTCATATATAGGATAGGGGAAGGGGTTGGGGTATGGGCCGTCGGTATCCTCACTCACTCGGTGAAACACAGCACAAGCACTATTTCACACCGGTTTTCTGTGAGGCCATGGTATCACTCCGGTCGAGCCGGCCCATTCATGCCGAAGCGTGGCTCTCCCTCTGTAAATGTGTTTCTGTTCATAACACGTATTTTTTAATTGAATGTTTAGAATGTTTAAAAAAACTCATGGTCCCCTATTTTTGTTTCAGCAAACAAGTAAAACTTATATTCGTAAATGAGTTGCAAACTATAACTAGGATGAGCGTCAATCACATACGATGTAGTATTATCAAAGCAAAAGTATTAGGACGGAATTTGTTAGTATGTTTACATTAGAGGCCGTATTGACTCATAGACGATACCCACTGTTATACCAATACAACGGTTCTAATACATTTTTTCTTTTTTAAAGTTTGGATTAATATTTTATGTTTGAATTTTAAACAATTAATATTTGCAAATTATCGCAAAATTAGGAATGATCACCATTATGAATGAAATATATGAGCGTTGTAGTGCGAGTATAATCGACGGGAATCTTGATTCTCAAGATCCAACACAAATTACAATTTTAGGGTTCCATAGCCAAATGGTAAAATATATATGGACGTTTAACACTTATAAACCTTCCTCTTGACATTTTAAACATATCCCTACCACTATTTTGCTTTTTGTCATTTGTAATACGATCAGGAGCAACCGAAAGTTGAATATTTTTATGAACAACGCTCTCGAACTACTGAACTAAACATGAACCTTTATAAAGCAGAAACATGAATTAAATTGTTATTATTATAAGAAACCAAAGTGAAATATATATTTTTTGTGGTAAAATTGCCACTAAATATGTAGAATTGTCACATTCATTTACCGTGGGAGAGCCACGCTTCGGCATGGATACCACGGCCTCATAGAAAACCGGTGTAAAATAGCACCTGCGCTGTGATTCACCAAGTGAGTGAGGATATCGGAGGCCCATACCCCCAACCCCTCCCCTCATCCCCCTCCCCATCTCCCAAAGGCTGGCAACGCAGTTGTGACGCCTCTGGTGTTGCGGGTGTCCGTCTTACCATCAGATGATACGTCTGCTCGTGTGATGAATTATATATAAAAATTAAAACAGTAATAAGCACATTTGGTCATATTGGAATGAAAAGTAAATGTTGGTAAAAGTTAATACTCATCAAAAGTCCGCTGGGAATGAGCCATAACCAAAGAAATTTATGTTTCACTACACTAGGTGCTTCTTGTTTTAAGCAGCAACAAGACCGAGTTTTTATTAGCATAGTCTAATTGGTTCAAAGATCCTGGTTCCTGCAAAGATTTTGAATCACACAGGAGATGTGTTAATGAGATTGAAAATGATTAAAAAAGAAAAGACCAGGAACGTGCTTGTAGGAATAATTGCACATTTTTATTCCCAGACTTATTCCCATACTATTAGCTTATTCCAAGAAAACAGTGTCGCTAAAGAGTACAAATATTTCATGTTTAGACATTGTATTACTGAATATTTTTAAATACTTAGGTAATGTAATAAATATTTTTATATCACAGATAATCTGCATCACCATCGCGTGCTTAGCTTTGACGCTGGTGGTGTACCTGTCTTTGCCAGAACTACGAAACTTACACGGACGTACTCTGATTTGCCATGTAAGCACGATGCTACTTGCGTTCAGCTGCCTTGCTCGAGTTCAGTATGACCGAGTACAAGACCAAACTTTCTGCACTTTACTTGGTAAGTGATCCATATTTTGTCTCCACAATGTAATTATGATCTTTGCTAATTTAACAAGTAATTTGTTTTGGTTTTATAGAAAAAAAATCATAAGATCCGTAATGTGAGTTTTAGGAAAAACATTGAATTATTATATGACTCGAAAAACAAGTTAGATGTTCCATGATTTATGAAATTCTTGAAGTGGAAACTTCTTTTGGCGCACCGCACACACATTTTTTCGACGTGAAACATCTATAGGCGAAGTGTAAACCTGATTTTTGGCGTGGCGAGATTTTTGCAGTGGCGAAATTTCTCATTTGCCGTGGCGACGGTCGCCGCTGGGCGGCGAGCTTCGCCGCTGCAATTAAATTCTCAATTCAATTCTTTTTGAAGTGAAAACATTCTAAAAGCATCACACACTTACGCAACTTACGACCTACGAAAAAATGTAAGTTAGGCTGATCCGTCACGCTCTGAGGTGAAAGGCTCGATCGGGTGAACTCGGGACCGCTGATTGTACCAGAGCGAGAAAGATACGCCTGCTCGCCAGCCAGTCAGCTGCTTTTCGCTGTTGTGTCGTGTGTTTAGTGTATTAAATTAATACGTAATAATTGTCATTTTTAATTTAATAGTTATTATCGGTACGTAATAAGATTGCGATTGCCAATGAAGTTTTCACTTCTACCGTGCGGTCTTAAGCACACACTCAGTTTTTTTGGGTATGTCCGTAGCGATATTCGGATGCTACATGCTACGTCTAACCATGTCAAGCAACCTCGTAGTTCACGATGTAGCCAGCAAAAATTGACTTTACTGTTTAAATATCAATGGTTGATAAACGTGAATTCCGGTTATGTTCTCATTAATTTGGAGTCTCCATTAAATAAATTATTGAAAATTTTGAAATAAACTCATAAAGTTACAAATTTAATCTTGTAAAAAAATATTACAAAGAAATAAAAAGGATACTGGTTACCAATTATACTGTGCTGAGCCCTGTGTCTGTATTGGTGATTTTTAAATAAATGGATAAATGCAATTTCCCGGCATAACAAAAGACTTTTCCCGTTATCTTTTAATTTTTCTTGTACAAAAACCTTGTCCTAACAATAACGAAAACATAAAAAAAGAATTATTTAATTTGGTGCAGCCGATCGGAAGTTATGCGCGTACATACATTTCGGCGATTTATTTATTTAAATAGATAAAATGGGTATGTGGAAGAGGTTTATAACCATCTTAACAAGATTATGTTACAGAAACGATCTAATAATAACAATATATATTTATTCTAACAATATTACTGGACTAATGTAGTTATTAACTGATTAAAACTGATAATTATATCTATGATAGATATGACGCTTAATACTATTTATTTTTATACTTTCCAAAAAAACAATTATAGATTCATGGAAGATAGACGTGTTGAACACAACTTGATAAGATAATAATTCTTTATCATAGAACAGATTTATATGCATTTGATTTATTTCTTTATTCTTAAAACATAAAATTTTGCAAAAAGCCGCGGATACTTTTTGATTAGACCATATTAAAAGGTTTATACATTTTTCATTGAAATAATTGTTAATGAATATTAATTAATTATAATTAGACATACATCAAAAACGCCTCTGCTATTTTTAGGGCCGCTTCATAATTTCATCAGCTTTATCGAAGAAGAACTAGGTCAAGTAATTTTAAGTGCGGCGGTCGGTTTCATTTTATTTGCTATCAATTACCGAAATTTTGCAGAAAAAAAACAAAAATTGAGTGAATCTTTTTTTATTGGAAAAGTTTGCTTAAATTGGTTCGATTTCGTAAATTTGTCTTTTAAATTTCTGGGTGATAATGCATGTAGCACTCAAATATATCAGAGTGTCAGCTACCTCTAACCAAGTTTTTTTCAAAATCGGTAATGCTGTTGGAATATGAAGAAGTAATAAACATACTAACATTAGTACAGTTTTACTTCACTATTTTTTTTTCATGCCGAGTGATAACATAAGTCATTTACAAATATTTATGTTATGGTACAGATAAGCATTGTTGAAACTATGTATGTTCGTAATTCCTTAATGTTTGATCTACTCATATTGATTCCGGTAGTAGTAATTGCTTAAAATGTTTTTTTTTTATGTATCATTAAACTTCCTGGCTGTCACTTTTAAAATGTATTTCTTCCGTCGAGCCTTTTTGTCCAAATTAGGTTTTAAATATAATACGATATGGTTGAACTTAGATCTTTTACGGGGAGTCGCAGAGCCAGTGTCATTAAATCTTCACAACTCGAGTACTAGGCGAAATCGAAATTCTGTAGAAACTGTTTTCGAGCCGTAGTGATTGCCAAAAATGTTCATGGCAACCGGAACTGGCGGTGTAACGCGCTCTCCAAGGCAAGGGAGCAGGGGCCTCAATTGTTAAGAATGGTCATATACTGGCCCGTGCTAACCTACAGATTACCATTTAGCTACGAGCCTTGTTTAAATGTTTAGTGTAATATGCTTTTTATTTTAATTTATTTTAATGAAACAATATAAGATATACACTTTAACTTATATCTAAGATGCCACATAAACTCATTCGAGTTTTTCCGTGCATCAGTGTCATCACCAAAGCATATTTAAATCTACGATAATTGTGTGTAGCATACACACAATTATCGCTAAATTTATACATAGCTATGGTTACAAAATGAACCAGCATTCTCAAATAGTTCATCATATTACATGTTTAGTTTCAATTGAAAGAAAATAAAATAAACGGCATGAAATAAGTCAACAGAGATATGCATAATTATTAATAAAATTAGAGAGGGTATAGTCATTGACATTTACGTGAATCTACCGGCACCGAACATAACCGATCATTGCCGACCGGGGCGCTCGATGATTCGATCACAATATTCTAGCAGAGACATCTAATATAACACGTTATACAGAGTAATTGTTAAGTAAAATATTAATGACTACAATTTTATGGTAGGTATTCACTTTATAATCACACCACATACAATGAAGACGACTGTGAAAACAAAGGATAACTTCTGAACCAAATGTAATCTATACTTATAATAAAAATGTAACAGGTCAAATTCTGTACATTGAAGATATCTATACTTATAATAAAAATGTAACAGGTCAAATTCTGTACATTGAAGATATTTTGAAAATTTTTTTGGAGGCACTCTGTTATCGATACTGAAACGAAAACTATTTTTTTTTCATTTTTGTCTGTCTGTCTGTCTGTCTGTATCTTGGCCGCGCATCACGCCGAAACTACTGAATGGATTCAAATGAAACTTGGCATGATTTGAGTTCATACTCCGAGGTAGGACATAGGATACTTTTTATTCCGAAATTCCGGACGGTTTCCTTGGGAGGGGAGATGAAAGTCAAAATGTGTAATTAATTGTAATTCATTAACGCTACTCGTCCGATTGCAATAATTCTTTTATAATAAAAATGTAACAGTTCAGTTCTGTACATTAAAGAAATTTAGATGATTTTTTGGGAGGGCTCTCTAATCGATACTGAAGCAATTACATATTCTTGAAAATTGTTTCTGTGCTTAAAACAGCGACATCTTTTGGAATCAAGTAACTAACTTTACAATAGGTACGTAATATGATTACTTTTAAACGCATAAGAAAAGTGTATAAGATCAATTCTGTACATTAAAGAAATTTAGATTTTTTGGGAGGATGCTCTTATTGATACTGAACCAAAAACTAGAATGCCATAAACGTTAAATGGTCATTTATAATTATGATATTTATTTTAAGTTTAAAATACTTGAAAGAGGAGTAAACATATAACATAATAGTTCATCATAATTTACCAGAAAATGATACAAAACATCTTTATGATAGGTACCCGAAAGGCAGCGCGGGCGCGTGGCCTGCGCCCTGCCACAGAATAACTAATACATAGTACTGCCCTGCGTAGGTTACCAGACACGTCCAAATTGTTTAAAAAGCAGTACCCGCGCGGTCGGTCGGCTCCCTACGCGACACACGCACCCAAATCGACTTAAAAACTCAGTAGTAGTTCTTGAATGTAAATTCGGATAAAAAGTTATTTTTTGGAACTATTTACTTGATTTTAGTTCTACCTACTATAAATATTACTTGGTATTATAATATTTCTTCTGTATTTTTTACCGACTTCCAAAAGGAGGAGGTTCTCAATTTCATCGGTATATTTTTTTTAACCGACTGCCAAAAGGATGAGGTTCTCAATTTCATCGGTATATTTTTTTTTATGTATGTACACGGATTATTCCGTCAATTTGTGGACCGATTTTGGAAATTCTTTTTGTATTCGAAAGGGTATGCTCCCCATGTGGTCCAAATTAAGTTAACTGATACTTTTTAGTTTCTGAAGTCAGTTTTTTTAAACGATTTTTTTTTTAGGATTTTGTCAGGTTATAGCATAGGTATAAGCAGGCGATTTTTGTTGTACCTAAATAATTAGCAAATAGTCTTTTGTAGATACTAATTGGTTTTCTCGGTATTTTTAGAATTTTGTAAGGTTATAGCATAGGTACCTAGGTACCTATAATTTACTTTTTATAGGATTTTGTTAGGTTATTGGTATAGGCATAGGTAAGCAGATGTTTTTCGTTGCAAATATTTAATTACTTAGCCTTATTTGTTGGTGTTTTAATTTCTTTTAGTAAGTTGTAGATACCTTCCATTTTTTTCGTTGAATTAGTTGTAGATACTTAATTAATTTAGTTTTATTTACGCTTTGAAAATAAGCTTCATTCGTTATGTCTAATTTTTCATTTAACTGTAGTGATAAATTTAACATTGTTTTTCGTATTCGATTTTATCACATCACACTAATTTATAAAAGCGAATGTTTGTGAGGGTGTATGTTTGTTACTTCATCACGCACTGGACGGAATTGGATGAAACTTTACAGTAATATAGCTTACTAGCTGTTGCCGCAGCTTTGCTCGCGTGGAAGTTGATTATTTACAATATATTTAATTAAAACTGTGTAAGTATGTATGAATAATTTATTCATGTTTTTAAACGTACCTATTTATTTATTTTTAATCAATAGCCCATTAAAAAGGATTTCACACTAACGTTCGACCCTTATTTTTACCCCTTTAGAAATAGAATTCCCATAAATGATGATATAGGTATTAATTTATTTGTACTTAAAAGCCTAAGGACAAAGTTTCAGGCTACTAAATTAAAAATTACTCACTTCCAAACTAATCTACTGACGACATTTCAACACCTAATTCACCCCTTAGGGGTAGAAATATCATTTATTGGATTTCCTTTTGAGGGCGCTCTGGTTCCCTGGTTTCCAGAACCCGAGACGGTGTGCGGTTTTTAGTCGGTTCGAGTCCGACATAACCACCAGTTGGTGATATCCGAGGGAATTTCCGCACAAAAAAAGGGGTAGATATAATATCCAGAGACACTTAGTATCTACGCGTTTTTAACTATTAGCCCAAAGATAATTTTTCATGTTTCTAACTTAAAAAAGACGGACTTCCATACAAACTTGCAACCCCTATTTCACCCTCTTACGGGTAGAATATTGGGAAACGCTTAAATACGTATCTCCTATTTTTTTATCAATAGCCCTAAAATAAATTTTCATGTTTCTAACTTCAAAACTGACGGACTTCTAGACTAACCCGCTTACGAAATGTCAACGCCTATTTCATCCCTTCAGCGTAGAATATCGAGAAAGGCCTAAATACGTATCTATTCATTTTTAATCAGTAGCCCAAACCAAAAGAAAAGTTTCATGTTTCTAATTTAAAAATGACGAAGTTCCAAACAAAGTTCAACCCCTATTTCACCCCCTTAGGGGTAGAATATTATGAAACGTTGAAATACATATCTATAAATTTTTATAAGTAATCCAAAAATAAAGTTTCATATTTCTTAAATAGCCCTAAAATAAACTTTCATGTTTTTAACTTCAAAAATGACGGACTTCCAGACTAACCTACATACAAAACGTCAACCCCTATTTCACCCTTAAGGAGTAGAATATCCGCTCTATCTATCAGAAACGCTTAAATACGTGTTTACTCATTTTTAATCAGTAGCCCAAAAAGAAAGTTTCATGTTTCTAACTTAAAAAATGACGGACTTCCATACAAAGTTTCAACCCCTATTTCACCCCCTTGGGAGTAGAAATTCCAAAATTCCTTCCTTAATGGGTATCTACTTAATGAAACGATCATACTCACCAAATTTTGTATTCCCAAGTTTAATAGTTTCCGCTCGGCGATGATGAATCAGTCAGTCAGTCAGTCAGTCAGGACATGTTATTTTATAAGTATAGAAGATACATCAGATTAACACATAGGTTACTGTTTGCCGCGATAACCGACATACACGCGGGCGGAGCCGCGGGCAACAGCTAGTGTATGAATATGCATATAAACGCAAGACAGAATTATAGATTGTTTAAATTATTTTGCAAGAAATACTGTTTTAGTTTAATTTTAAGATTTTCAGGAGTTAGTTGTTCCTTCTGTGCCTGTGCCATTTTTAATTCATTAATAAGACATATCCCAATTTTCTTTTACCATAATTGTTGGTATATTTAGGTAAAATTAGGTATTTTTTAAAAATATGACGTGTTTGCACCGTGTTATTATTGTAATGTCTTATTTCTTTTAGGGCCGGTTTTTCAATCCCCAGTTAAACGGTCTAATAACTAACAAGGGAATAAATGTATCCAGCTCTTTAACAAGCGAATAAACTTTTTGTGTTTTTCAATCGGGAGTAAACAGTCAGATAGTTACTTGATGGTCCTTCACAGCTATGTTCACTGTAATCATGCGCAAGTGAGATGCAGCTATACAGGTAGTCACACGTTAGATAAGGACCAGAAACTTTTAGACAACATTCAAGTTGACTGTTCTTTTTCTATTTCTTTTTGTCTTTTTTTATGATTGGCGGTTTGGGATATTTAATTAAATGAAATGAAAGCATTCGATTATAATTATTATTTGTCTATAATAGATGTAGTAAATAATAATTTGGTAAAAAGTCGTTTAAGATATTCCTGTAGTAGAGTCCATAACAATTATTGAAATCAAAATTTATAAAAATGAAATGCCGGGTTTGCGGGTGGTGCATAGTAATTTTTTAAACGGGTGTTTCTACGTTTAATAAATATGTGTTTAAAAGTAAAAAGTATATTTGTATATAAGTCAGTTCTCTGTACCTATTGGTGACGAGCAGATTCCCTAGCGGCAAGTCGCAGAACTAACGTATGACAGATAAAAATACGAATACACGTTAACATTCCACTTTTAGAATACTGTTTACCCTCACGAAGTGGTCCTAAAGTATTTTTTTTACTACTCCGTAGACGTCTATCAATGAAATCATTGTAGAAAGAATTTAAATGGTGACGAGCAGATTCCCTAGCGGCAAGTCGCAGAACTAACGTATGACAGATAAAAATACGTATACACGTTAACATTCCACTTTTAAAATACGTATTTTTTACTTCTCCGTAGACGTCTATCAATGAAACAATAACAATGCACTCGCTCTGTACATTAAACTGCCAGGTAGAAGTGTCTGTCATACGTTAGTTCCGCAAACGGCCACTAGGGAAATCTTCTCGTTACCAATAGTACAAGCTCTGTTTTGTTTCGAACTAGATAGCAGTGTGTGAAATAAAAAATCTTCATCTTCTCTATAGTATCTATAACCTATATTTCTCTTATTACCCTTTTTACCTCAGAACAAAAAGTCAATCGAGTCAAAAACATCCATAATCTATCAAATATTCAATAACGACAACGTACTTAAACTTTACCACAAAAAGGTACAAGAGAAATACACAACGTCAAATCACTATTCTACAGAATAAAACACTAACTGAGGTTTGAAAGCACAGATAAAGTTATCAGTCAGATTACAGCTTTATTCGTCTGTTAACTGATGTCTGACTATTGAAAGACCCAAACTTACGCTAACTGAGGAATAAATGCTATTTGACTGTTTATCTGACTATTGAAAAACCGGCCCTTAGACGTTCATTAAAAAAATTCTTCATTTAGTATCGTGTATTTAATTTTGACATGGATCGATAATACTCTACAAAACTCAAACAATGCATGGTAATTATTTTCATTTTTTTTTTATCTTCTTGGGTACAACTTCTTTTAGCAACCTCAATTGAAGTGCATAAATTAAGTCTAGGTGGGTTTTATACATTCTTCCATAGCTTGATAAACCGTAACCGATTATCGTTTCAACCAGAGCTGTATACAGTTGTAGTCGTATCTTATAAGGTATTTTTCTCTTTATCAGAGAGAACTTAACCAAAATACCTCTCAGTTTATCACAAACTAGGTCTATTTGGCTTTTCCACGACATCCGGCTATCCATTATCAGACCAAGATACTTTTGCTGATGTACTACATCGATAAAACCACAGGTACACCCGCCAGGTATGCTTTTATGATATTCATGAAAGCATTCGTGCTTGTGTGCGATGAGAGTTAGTTTCACGAATTCTCTATTTTGACTCGAGCTGATGTACATCACTTTGGTTTTATCTTCGTTTTAAACAAGCCCGACGTTATGAGACCATTTTGCTACCATTGCGAAGTCCATTGTAGTTTGTTTAGTGCGTCTTCCACCGAGTTGCCAAATGCCAAAAGGCAAGTATGATCAGCGAATTGATATATTTCACATTTCGTAATTAGGTTTTGTAAGTTATTGACGTATGTAAGGACGTGCAGCGGTCCTAACACCGATCCATGGGCCGTGCCATTTTTCATTTCTGTTAGGCCGCTATCAACACCATCTACCCTAACCACGAAATTTCTATTTCTGAGATAATCTCCACACCACCTCAGAATTTGCTTGCCTTGCCTTTGATACCACATTGTTCGAGACTGTTTAATAGTGTAGTATGACTGAGCGTATCAAAAGCACTGCTGTAGTCTATAAACACTACCAACAAACCGTAGCTTAAAACCGTAATTCAAATATTATAATTTCATCACTATTTCTGGTAGTTGTCCGGTTCAATTTTCATGAATCTGCTTTGCTTTGCACTCATTCGTTCAAATAATATTTAAAATCGATGCGATAGGGTAAGGTTATCGTAGTCTTATCATCATAAATAGGACTCTCCAATCAATGATACATTATATATATATGTATTTCCGATTAGGTTTTGAAACAGCCCGAGAAAGAAATAAATGCACGAAAGACTTCTGCAAAATGAAACAAACCACATGAGTGGTTTTGTTTGAAACTAGTTGACGCGCGCAACTTCTACATCCTCTAAAAGGAATAAATTATATTATAATAAATACAATAATCTTCTTCGATAAACAGGCTATTTGAAGCTAAAATATTTTTTCTATTCGAACCAGAAGTTGATGAGACTAGCGTGTTTAACCAAACAAACAAACTCTTCGTTTTAATATTTTAATATAGATACAGTTTGTATTTCAAGTGTAGACCAAATATAATAAATCATAGCCGGTAGCTATCGTCAACATCCAGCAGTATGCGTTTAAAATGTTATAAACATCCACATTAATAAGGATTATGACGGGGATATTTTTTATTAAAAAAAAGTCACAATGTTTTATGTATATACTAGTTTTTGCTCGCGGCTCCGCCAGCGTGTATGTCGGTTATCGCGGTAAATAGTAGCCTATGTCTTATTCTGATGTATAAGGTATATTACTGAAAAGTTTCATCCAAATCCGTTCAGTAGTTTTTGCGTGAAAGAGTAACAAACATCCATCCATACTTACAAACTTTCGCGTTTATAATATTAGTAGGATTTATTACTGGCTTATGACCGCGGTTGTTGCCTGCGTGTATTATCGTACTAAAGAGTAGCCTATGTCCTTCTTTAAGAATTAAAGTATGTCTTGCCAAATTTCGGTGCAACGGTTTAGCCGTGAAAGCGTAACAGATAAACATATGTAGTTACTTTCAAATTTACAATATTAGTATGGACTTAGGATCTCTAACAAGATTTACATGACATGACTTAATCGATATAGCTATCTCGAAAATTAAAATTGAGTCACTTTTTTTTAGGGTTCCGTACCCAAAGGGTAAAACCCTATTACTAAGACTCTGTTATCCGTCCTTCTGTTTGTCCGTCTGTCTCCAGACTGTATCACAAACTGTGATAGTTAGATAGTTGAAATTTTGACAAATGATGTATTTTCATTGCCGCTATAACAACAATTTATACTAAACTGTGTATACAGATTGATTAATTTAAAAGCAATTAAACGCGAGGTTTATTTCGAATATAATTAATTACTATACAGATTGATTAATTTAAGAGCAATTAAACGCGAGGTTTATTTCGAATAAAATTAATTACGTTTAGTTTAGTTAGATATAATTAAAACACCGCTGCCGACTGCAGGGAATATTCACACTACATATAAATGTATAAATAAAAACAGTTTCGTGCTAAAAGAAATTATTGCCAGGAAATCTAGCAAATATAAAATAATTACAAATTTTAACAAAAAAAAAATCCGACTTCAATCTGGACCAAATTTCATCAATCGGAATCATCAAAATCGGTTCACCCTGTCGAAAGTTACGAGGTAACAAACAAAAAAAAAAGACGTGTAGCACTCGGGGACTGCCGCGGTAAAGATATTGTATAGCATGTTTTATCAACTTATGCAATTATAATTATTTATTTATTTTTTATTTATGCAGTATGTATAATTAATATTGTAATTGAAAAATACTAAAATATTAAATTAGTACCAACATCGTCACTAGATGGCGTTGATCAATATAGCCACTCTCAACACGAGAACTCTCAGGACACCCGAAAGTTTGCTAGAGTTAAAAAAAACCCTAGACTATGTAAAATGGGATATTCTAGGCGTTAGCGAAGTGAGAAGACAGGACGAAAATATTGAGGAACACGAAGATTTCATTTTATATCATAAATGAGGTATATGCGACCGAAGAGGCGTTGGTTTTTTGCTGAAAAAATACTTAAAAAGCAATATCGAAGAATTTATTGGAATTTCGGATAGGATAGCAGTACTTAATATGAAGCTGCCGGGCTACAAAAAGTTGTGGTCCATTGTTCAAGTATATGCGCCAACTGAACAAGCTGAAACTACAGAGTTAGAATCTTTCTATGAAGCTATGTCTCATACACTAACAAACAATGCTAAGAACTACATCATACTAATGGGAGACTTCAATGCTCAAGTGGGTGTCAAGATGAACAATGCTGAGTACGTTCTGGGAGAATTTGGATACGGCACGAGAAGCCGTAATGGTCAAAAACTAGTCGAATTTGTTATGGAGCACAATTTAACTATATTGAATACGATATTCCAGAAAAGATGTAAAAGTAAATGGACATGGCTCTCTCCTGGTGGTGCATACAGAAATGAAATCGACTACATTATAAGTAACTGTCCGAAAACATTTACATATACTACTGTCATATCCAGACTGAACTTTAATACAGATCACGGTATGGTTCGCAGCTCTTTAAGGGGCGCGTCCCTAAAAACGCGCGAAAAGGCACTTGCAGTTTTGCAAAACACAAACAACTCAATTCATTATTTGACAACAAAAAAAATAATGTCAGTAGTTTAATAAATCAGTCTACCAATCTACCGAGTGACATTTATAAAATAATTCTTTATTTTTGTGAAAAAAAGCCTTAACAAAGATCAAAATCATCGAAATCGACCTTTTTAATTAGCACACTCTGTCCTATTTCGTGCTCTATTTTAAATGTTTTTTTCTTATTTCGCGAAAAGAAAGTATGGAGAAAAGATTTATCGTTTTAATTTTATTATTTATTTTATTTAGATTTATCGTTATAGAGATATCGTCTCCCGTAAATTGCAATAAATAATTTTAACCCCGTTCAAAAAATTCAGTGCCCTCCGAATATTCTAGGTGACACCACGTCCGTTTGTAGTTCGCACTGAGCTCCATAATACGTAAATGACAAGTTTCAGGGTGGGTTGCTAGTGAGTGTCGAATTGTAACTGTTAATTTGTATTCTTGAATTTAATTTCATTTTTTTTAAAGAATAATTTCAAAGAAAAATATTAGTATTTTTTATTAACCCAGAACTTATTTTATGTTTTTTTTAAGTTGCTATGTATGTATATATCTAACTATATTTGTTAAGACGGAATCTTGCAACTCAATTTTGCAGATATCTTCAACCGATTGTGTTGAATTTTTGTAGGCATATGTATATAGCGTGACAATGCTATATTATGATAAAATGGAGCTGATCAGATGTTGGAGCTGGAAGGTGGTCAAAGGAACTTTGTAACGACGGAACCTATCGAGTTTGGAGTCGTTTGATTTGTCTTGACGAGTACTTTGAAGACACTTTGACAGACCGAGACACTGTGAGAAATTGTTTTTTAAAAAGTTTTTTTTTTTTATGATTTATGTTAGAATTGAATAACTACTACTGAAATAATGAAAGACCTTAAAATTACAGTTTTATTTTTGACTGCATGGTTGGTCTTGTGGTTTAAGCGGTTGCCTCGCCGCTTCCTACTGTATCAGGTGTTGTGGGTTCAAATCCCTGTGTGTGTGTGATCCACGAATTGTTGTTCTGAGTCTGGGTATCCATTGTGTCCGTTTCATGTATGTTTGTAAAGTCCCCGCGACACAGGATTTATTGGATATATACGTGTGTTTTTTTTTTTTTTTTTTAAACTAGCTGAGCCCCACGGTCTTACCCGCGATACTACACCAACCGCGGATACTCCTTATATCATCAGCTACCTATCAGTAAAAATCCCGTCAAAATCGCCATTCCAGAGATTAGCCGGCACAAACAAACAGACAGACAGACAAAAATTGTAAAAAAGGGTCCCATCTACACTTTACGTCATTTCCATTATTATTCATCCCTTAGGTTCGAATTTAATCAATTGGTGAATTGTAAAACAATAGATGCCCTATCCCTTACATTATCTGATATCTGTAATCAATATAAATAAAAGAGGAAGGTGACTGACTGACATACCTAGAGATCAACGCACAGCCCAAACCCCTGAAGCTAGAATCCTGAAATTCTGCATGTAGGTTCTTTATATAACGTAAGTGAGCAGGAAGGAATTTTTGAAATTCCACCCCTAAGGGGGTAAATCAGGGGATGAAAGTCTGCGTGGGCGAAGCCGCGTGTAAAAGCTAGTATTATATATTTAAGAAAGTTTCCATTTCAAAGTGTTACACTCTTAATATTAATTTTAAGACAAATAGTTTGTTTTTTAACCGTCTAAAAAAAAGAAGGAGTTTATAAATTAACTGTATTTTTTTATTTTTTTACCCGACCACGGCAAAGCCAAAGGAGGGTTATGATTTTGAAAGGCTATGTATGTATGTTCATCTGTTCCCTCATAGCTCCTTAACTACTAATTAGAACTGGTATATGAGATATCGTTAGAAGCGTCTGGATCGTCCGCTGCTTATAGGCTATATGACGCGTCACTCAATTTAATGTGGCGCCCTCTAGCCGACATAAAGTACTGTATTAAAAAATAAATTTGAGTTAAATATGCCGTGTTTGGTATCATCGGAAAGGGTGTTACTTGTACATTTTAAATATATATATAGGTATTATTAGCATTTGCTGGTGACTTTGTTCGTATTTATTCATTTTTTTTTATATTTCTATGTTAGGTATTTAAAATATACTTTGCATATAAATTATTATCATTATCACTACACCAAAACATTTAAAATAAAAAAAAGAAAAAAAATAGAAACGTACCACAACTCTTAAAAACGTGTGACTACGGCTTTTCAAAACTTGTTTCATACTTTTTCAGCGTCGTTTTTTGTCAAAAAGTGAAAAAAGTAGGGCGTACATCTATGTAGTAAAATTTAGTCAATACGAGCAATAAAAGCGATCAAAATTTTATTTTTAAGAAACATCAACATTATGTTCCATTAATATAACTTATCATACAAATTTTATTTCATGACATAGCATTAAAATCCGTTGATTACTTTAAAAAATCTAAGCTGACAGATAGCGCGAGCGACTTAATTTTATACTGTGTAAAAATATATTATTTGTTGTCTATGAAATGAATTAAAAATGATTACACTTGAAACCTACACTCGGCCGTTGACGAGTTACTTAAAGCCCGCGGGCTTTCCGATATGACTAAGATACATTGCGTGCTTTGTAGGACATTCTAAACATTCTTCAAAGGCGAACAGTTAATGAATATGTAACTAGAAGAAAAAACCGAAAGTAAATTTATTAGTTGCCAGGGTTAGTATGCAACAGTGCCCGATGCGTTTGTGTGCATGTAAAATATGAATGTGGGTGTTCAATCACAAATTCCCACGCTCAAGGCCTACAGTCTTAAGGACACATCCACACAAAACATCTCGAACTTTCATAAGCCACAAAAGATCATGCAAACCAAGACACCCACAAAACATAAGTAACACTGAGTTTATAGAAGAAATAAAGAATATAACTACAGATACAAATATAGAAGCTACACAAGAATACAATAGATTGGAAAAGCTCGTGCAGAGCCACATGACTGAAAAAAGGATAGAAATACTAACAAATACCAATCAAGCAAAGAAACCTTGCAACTAATTAATGAAAGGAAAGAGCTATTCAAGAAGGAAAGCAATAAGGAAAACCTAAAACACATAACACAGAACACACAGAAATAAGTAAGAATATAAAAACAAGCATGAGAAAAGATCGTAAAACCAAAAGACTGCAAACCCTGGAATACCACATACAAAGAACTGGAGCTGTGAAAACAGCACTAAAGGAACTTCGAGAGGAAGGTAAAGAATGGATACCAAAACTCAAAAGAAAATCAAAGACTGTCACGCAAAGAAAGCGTATAAAAAATCTAGCAACTGACTTCTATCGCCATCTGTACGAAAAACAAAACCTGAACACCGAACTATCGCACATACGGAAAACATCCACAGCCAATCTAGACCCAATCCCTACAATCTTACCTTGTGAAGTAGAAAAGGCTATCACAAGCCAAAAAATGGGAAAATCGCCCGGACCTGACAACATTACGAACGAACTGCTGAAAGGAACAATAGAAGAACTAATACCTGCTCTTACACACATCTTTAACGAGATACTTAGAACATGTACTATCCCAGAGCAATGGTCGAAGTCGCACATCATTCTGATCCACAAAAAAGGCGACAAAGAAGATATAGAAAACTACAGACCTATCAGTCTGATGTCTTATGTGTACAAAGTATTTGCAAAGGTGCTATTAGATAGAATCAGCATAAAATTGGACGAACAACAACCAAATGAGCAAGCAGGATTCAGGAAAGGGTTTTCAACCATAGATCACATTTACACAGTTAAACAGGTCATTGAAAAGTATAAAGAATACAATAAAACTTTATACATAGCGTTTATTGATTACGCAAAGGCATTCGACAGCTTGAGCCATGAATACATAGGGGATACTCTCATACAACAAGGAATACCAGTAACATACGTAAATATCGTTAAGACCATCTACGGAAATAGTAAAGCTAGAATCCAATTGGAATCACTGGGCAAAGAATTTGACATAAAAAGAGGCCTGAGACAGGGAGATCCACTATCCCCAAAATTATTTTCAGCAGTTCTCGAAAACATATTTCGTAAATTAAACTGGGAGAAATTCGGCTTGAACATAAATGGGTCGAGACTGAACCACCTCCGATTTGCCGACGACTTAGTACTCTTCGAAGAAAATCCAGCTAACCTTCAAGCCATGATCCAAAGCTTAGGTCTAGGAATGAACACTGTCAAAACCAAATTAATGACCAATTCAAAGAGAGTAGAGATAAGAATAAAAGATGAAACTCTGACATACGCGGATAGTTACATATACCTTGGTCAAATTGTCTCATTCAAAGACCAAATTGTACAAGAAATAAATACGAGGATTGCAACAGGATGGAAAAAGTACTGGTCCTTCAAAGAAATCATGAAGTCAAAAGACCTAGGAATGGCACTGAAAAAGAAAACCTTCGAGTCATGTATACTCCCATGCCTGACCTATGGGTGTGAAACATGGGCACTGACCAAATCTCTAAGAGAAAGACTTGCCAAATGTCAAAGGGCAATGGAGAGGAGCATGTCAGGCTCAAAAAGGAAAGATCGAATTAGCAACATCGATCTTCGTACCAAAACAAAACTGACTGACATTTTGGAAAGAATTGACCAACAGAAATGGAGATGGACAGGGCACATGATGCGTGATACGAGGGGAAAATGGAGCCAAGCAGTGACGAAATGGTATCCAAGAGACGGAAAGCGTAATCGCGGAAGACATTTAACCAGATGGGAGGACGAAATAAAACTAACAGCAGGTCCAAACTGGAGAAGGGTCACGCGCGACAGAAATCAATGGAAAAAGTTAGAGGAGGCCTTTGCCAACCGGCACGCCGAGATCAGGGATATCTTGTAAACCTAGTTGTAAAAAAAACAAAATGTAAACCTTGTTTTCGGAATAAAGGGCTTATTATTATTATTAGTATGGTTTCGTTAGACAGCGTATTATAAAGGGTTTAAACTATTCCTAATAAATGTCTTCGTCATTGAACGGGTTGTTTTATTCACAATATTATTTTTTCTTAGAACATGTATACTTACATGCGGTGAGTTTGGCATTATAAAGATATGATAGATAACTTTACACCTATATACTTTCTCAAAAAAAATAGCTGCTTAAGCCGAACCGGACACACACGTTCAAGTATACTTGCGCAAACCCAGACTGTTTTGTCTGACAGATTTCGGGGCAGCTCGTTAACGAATCTGTCAGAGACAGGCGGATTCGTTGATTCGTCGTTCCTAGCAGCTTGTCTCGATCTGTGCGAGCTTCGGGTATCAGGTTTTATTTTCGTTACGTTACGGTACGATTTCTTGGTTCAAAAATTAAATTAAATTTAATAATTGTCTATTACCAACTATATTGTCGTAAGCGGACTTTAGAAGTACAGCATAGGTATGTTATATATGTGTTCCATAGATTTTATTGCATTTATAATTAAACACAATCTATTTAATTACGTTAGCATTTTAGTCTTCGAGATTTTAGAATATAATAATTTCGATAGTTCAATGTAGCGTGCATTATATGCTTCTGGCGTATGCTTTAAACATCGACTTTACGTCACTTACATACCATATCCATTGCTTCTGAAATTTATATATAAAATAATGAAACGTTCCTATATATATGCGCCATACTTAAATAAAAAAAAAATATCTTGTAAATATTGTGCTATCAGTAACATATTGTATAATTACATCTCTATCTATTGAGATGTAAATTGCGATACTATCAATTAGATAAGCCGCAATGGAAAACGTACTAAGTGAACAAAATAATTAATACCTATTTAATTTGCTAAATTATTGCTAGTTTAAAAATAGTGCCGACCTCGTCTATTGAAATATGTTTACCTAATCGAAGAAGCAAATAGCCTTGCTTATTTTTGGTACGTATTAGTATCTTGCCGCGCTAAAGTATACCTGTAGAGAATTCCATAAGATAGTTTATTACTTATTACGCTTGTTTGATTATCCACTAAGTCACTTATATTTAAAAAAAGTACACATAATTATTTTGAACATTTAAGTGATAATTATAAATGACAAGGTAGGAATGTACGTGAGAGGAGCTTGTTACTCGTCATTTAGACTTTCTGAAATTTATTGAATTTATAGGACGAGAGTGCACACAGTAGTAGAAGCGGTCAAACGAGCGGTCGGCCTAGATGAGTATTGCCAAGAAATAAGTACATATTAGATAAATATTGGGAAGAAGAAATCAATATAATTAGGTAGTTTATAAATTTTGCAGTTAACTTATTGAAAGTGCTTTTGTGGATATTAAAGTTTTTTTTTCAACTGCAATACTAAAATGTTTTATGTGAACGTAATCTGTAATATAAAGTTGTTACAATTATGGAAACCAATCTGAGCGACATTTAACAAATCAACTTTACTTCGGTCTTCCCAGATAGGAGTAAGGTTCTAAAATACGTTCCAGTAAGGATCTATATTTTATTTTCGTGGTAAGCATGATGAAACGGATAAGTATATATTTTTCATCTGGCCTTCCACAGCTGATTTTATATGAAGGAAGCATTTACTGCCTAGAATGTTACCCATGACTAGGGTTGCAACCCGTACTCTAAAATAGAGTAGTGTCCTCTATATCATGTAGGCGTACTTTATAATCTACAATACTAATGGAAGACGCTAAAATAATTGTTTTTAAACTTTCGCGACTATACTTATTATTCGAATGTAAATCGGGACTTAATGGCAATAATATCTACAAAGTGCAATACCTTTTTGGTTTCCCGACGCTAAGCTCTCACCAGTCTACCCGTGACTACGATGGGTGCAATTCGGTCGAAACGTCGGGTAACCAAAAAAGATATTGTACCTTGTAGATATTATCGCGATTAAGTCCCTCCCGGTTTACATTCGAATAAGACGCTAAAATACTCTTTTATAAACAATGTTTATTTCACTTATTAAAAATGAGCTCCTGATCTATATAAACTTAGAATTTTTGGAGTCGAACAATTCTTTAAAACAAAAGGAAATAGTTATCGGCTGCAAAAAGCACCAAATAAAAAAACTTGTTTTTTTTTGTCTCTCTGTCTGTCTGTTTGTTCCGGCTAATCTCTGGAACAGCTGAACGGACTTTCACTGGCAGATAGCTGATGATATAAAGAGTAACTTTGGCTACTTTTATTTTAGACTAGATGCGCCCTGCGTTTTATTCGCGGATATTGTAGTAGTCGTAGTAGCTATATTCTTTGCGCTGTAGCATGGTGCGGGATGTGCTTTGATTTATTTGTAGACTAGAACATTCTGGTTGGTTTAATTTAATTTACTACAGTTATTAATGATTTAATATATTGCGAATGTGGTACAGCTGAAATACTAAGTCATAATATGTAAATCGCGGCAACTTTCAAGAAGTATAAGTTTCAGAAGTATAAGTATAAGTTTCAATAACGGATCTTTCTCCCGCACGATGCTACAGCGCAAAGAGTATAGTCATAAATATAAGGTTATGTCTCTACATGTCCAGCAGTGAACTGTTAAAGTATGATGATGTTTCTACATTATTTGACTACTTATGCATGGTATCATTTCTGTTTAAACATTTAAATTACTTGACTTTATAAATAATTTTCTTTCATTCTGTTCTCCTATTAGTAATGAGTCAAAATGTCATAAACTGTGCCCACATGGCACGCTTTCTTAGCCATCTGTCAGTTAATTAGTAGATCTCAATTACTTTTATGAATAGCTTAAAAATACTATATACTATGACAGATTTAGACTATTTGAATAATTACTTTTTTATGGTTACTGAAAAATGTTTAGGCACAGATTTCATGACTATGATATGAAATGATATCACTATGTTCAAGGAATTTACTCACAACTCATCATTATTAAATATAAATGATGCAGTTGTTTTTTAACAAGCATATATAACTGACAACCACGAATGTTTGAATTAAGAAACATCTATTAAGGGGTTTGTTCTTTCGGAACACGGTCCCCATTTCATCTCATCCACATTTTTTATATTTTTTATCATAATTTTCATCACGACGAAGACTTAAAGACTTGTGATATGAAGACTATAAACAGTTGACATTAGCAGAAATAGCTGATCCGAGAGATCCGGCTGGTTGCCATTTCATCAAAAAAAGAAGAAGTTAAAACAATTCACTTTTAATTTGTTCTATAAAATAATAATCCCACCAAAAACATTTTCATGTAAAATGTTGCCAAGACGACTGCATATGGCTTACCCTGTGAAAAAGATATCAGACCTCATGAAGAGCTAAGCTTCTGAATCTACACGTCCTAACTCTACCAACCCTATCTTCACACACTCTACATCTCAGTAAAAATGCATGGCTTCGCCGTTTCGCTACCGTTACGAAGGCGAAACGAACGCCTTTTGTCATTGCAAATATCTAGTTTCTGAAGTAATGTGTTATGCGAATATTTAGTTTCTGAAGTAACGAAACAACTAAGCCATACATTTTTGGTAAGATGTAGAGTTTGTGAAGTTAGGGTTCGTAGAGTTAGAGCGTGTAGATTCAGAAGATTGGCTCTACATAAGATCTAATATCTTTTTCACAGGGTAAGCCATATGCAGTCGTCTTGGCAAGATTTTACATGAAAATGTTATTGGTGGGATTTAATTTCTTTTTGTAAGTTGCATAAGGCAGTTTTTTTTTTTTTGGGGTGTATTTCTTGTACATCTTTTTTCTTCTTTCGAAAAAGTCCGTATACCAAAAATAAAACCTGTAGCATAAAAAATAGTGAAAGTCTCATACAAACTTCCACCGTCCAATTTTAGATATAAGTGCAGGTTTATCAGGACGATATCTTGAGCTTGTTAATATTTTTTAAAGATGCAACCCACAAAAGTTATAAACTTCTCTTAAGGATAAAGCCGTTCTTATTTATTTTATAAAAAAAGTATTTCTGTAGTAGTTTACACACCCTAGAAAACCTCTAATTAATAGTATCGTATATCATCCTTAATAATTGTTTAAAAAATTTAATGGTCGTATCATGTAAGTTGCAACTGATTTGCATATTCTATAAGCTGTGAGTATTATATAATATATTATTTGCGCAGGGTATGGGATATACTTCGGGTTCGTCGCAGCGTTCGCCTGGCTCAACGTCATGTGCTTCGACATCTGGTGGACATTTGGGTGAGTTTTGTTGAGAATCAACACAAACATCTAGTTTGGGTACGAGATGCAAATGATGTGTGAATTTAGCTTAGCTCTGATATTGACATTGTCTGTATTCCCAGAGTCGAGTACAGCTTTTATAATAGTTGCTAACATATGGATTCAACTTTTGAAAAGTCTCACCAATTTCAATGCACCTAAGAGATGGACTGTGTAATGTAATAAGTTGTTTTTTCAGCTCTGACTTTTCACCCACATTAGAATATTTTCTTTAGGTACATTTAAATAATACCTACCTACTGACACAAAATCTTCTCTGTAGTATGTTAAGTTAACCAAATAAAATAATAAATAAATATTTTGGACATCTAACACAACGCCATCTAGTCCCAAGCTAAGCAGAGCTTGTGTTATGGGTTACTAGACAACTGATTGTTAAGGCCGTATTCATTTCGATTAGTGCGAGTGCAGGTGCGTAGTGTAAGTGATTAATGATTGGTAGCAAATAGGTGTGATTCGCTGTCTACACGTATTTTCTACCAATCATGGATCACCTGCACTTCACACCTGCACTCGCACTAATCAAAGTGAATATGGGCCTTTAGTAATGTTTTTTCTTTACGTCCACTGCTTTATAGGTTTCTATTTTACCAGAAAATTATTACCAAAAAAAAAACTTCGTTTAAAAAAACCGACAGAAGCTTTTTTTTTCGCTTTTTAGTCTTTCTCAAGTCTCTCATCATCATTTCACCTAAATAACTTGAAAGAATACGACTAAAGGTAACATAACAGAATATGAAGGCATGCAGACAATTGCCTTAACTTCATTGCAGGCGCTCACGTAAATTTGAGGGTTTCCTTCGATTTCCTTGGGATCCCATCATCAGATCCTGATATGGTGACCATGGGACCACATGGGGAGCATACCCTTTCAAATACAAAAAGAATTTTTAAAATCGGTCCACAATTGACGGAGTAATCAATGTACATACATAAAAAAAAAAAAAAAAACGATGAAATTGAGAACCTCCTCCTTTTGGAAGTCGGTTAAAAATAGTGGAGGTTTCCCTACATTTTCCTTACAATCTTATCAATTTCTTCGAAACCGAAAATATCTTTTGTTGTGGTCGTGGCAAAGATATTTTTAATTCTGATATGAAATGAATTGTTTTTGTTATTAGTTTCCCCAAATGAACATGCGTAATCATTCTTAGATAATATACCTATATATATTCGTTAACTAACAGAAACAGTTCCTTGACGTTTATAATATTAATCCGTAAATGATTAAATGCTACAGATTTTTCAGTAATTAGATTAGTATTGTAAACAAAAGGAGTATGAAGCGGGTAGTTGTTCTACATGCATTTTTCGTACAGTGTTTTAAATAACTTTAGGAACGGATACTTGTTCGGTATACAATAGCGTTCATGTGTTAGATTAGTTATAGTTTACGTAATTTGGTTTAGATCATCACGTTTAAGAATATATTCAGCCATGTGCTGCGCCAGACTGCAGCTTGAACTATATATGTAGTAAAAAATGTATCAAGATCAGGTTCACTTGGAACAGTCTCTATTTAAAAGATTAAATTGGTATGTGTTAGAATATTCAATTGAATACTCGTATATACATATATGTATCAGACACCCAAATAAAAAGCGGTGACGCGATTGTCAAACAAAATGAAAAAATTAAGTGATAAACGAGACGTAGAAAATATTAATGTACATTTGCATGTCAGATGCCACATGTAATCTAATGTTTTGAAGATTAAGGTATTTGATAAATAAGATGATGTCGTCATAAGCGATATATTACTAGATAACAAATTCTGGCGCAAATGTTTTGAATTTCAATGAATGAAACTGTTTACACTAAAACTATTAAATATTTTTTCCGTTACATGTATGTAGTAGTAGTTCTAGAAAGTAAGGCGTGGGCGCACTTACGATTCTTTGATCCACATTGAACTAGGAATTAGGTGAGACAGTATCGAGAATCGAGGAAGTTATTTGCACATTTTCGCAAAAATTTCAACAAATATCTAAATAATTGTGAGTTACATTGTACGTTTACTAATTAAATGATTTGTTGGCAAACATGTCATCATTCCTTTAACAGTATGACCAGAACCGTCTGTCGCAATGTGGGATGCGTGTAAATGTTTGCTTTGTCTTATTACATATAGTTATCGATACGTTTACACACAAGTTCTTTGATATTTGTTTGTATATAAGAACCTCTGGGTTGCTACAAAATGTTAAACGTATATATACGAATTCAATTACTTTTAGATGTTCTATTAGTAGTAAAGTAATACATAATTAATATAAACGTTGCGTTTGAGATAAATAATGATTTTTGTAAGAGTAACTTTGTGCTAGTTTTAAGCATAGATTAAAAAACAAATTAAGTAATTCTCGAAGATTTTTGCTTGTTCTTGACATACCGGAAAAGTTCAGTACGTACAGAACTTTTCCGTACCAAATATACTCTTCATAGATCAATGTACGTTACAATTAGTTTTAAAAACTGTAAACTATTAGTTGTTTTCGCAAAAACAATCAAGTGATATAACAACCAATTGACAACCGACCGATGTGTTTCTTTATTTGTGGAGAATATACAGGTTTGGAAATACGCAGTTGGAAGATATTACTTTATATATGTGTGTTAGTGGAGTTAAAGTATTAAATTGGTAAAGTAAAAATAAATACATTTAAAACAATCTCTTAAGCCGAGTCTCCACCGAACCAAAGTTAGCAACTTTTGCCAATACGCGTTGGTGATAAATATTTCTGTAATTTCTTTGTGTTGGCAACAAAAATTGTCAACAAATGTTAGGAACCGTGTTTCTGTTTTTGGCGGTAAACATCAAAAGAATACGCTTGTTGCAAATATTTATTGGCTCTTTGGAGACGCTTAGTTGGAATGTTTTTCAAATTGTTGGCGACTCGGTGTAGACATAATGGAAACAAAAGTTGGCAATTTTCTGAAGAGTTGCAAACAGTTGGAAACACTGAAATTGCCTACAATTTTAAATTTTTTAGAGATGACAATTTACATTGTATCTATTAACGTGCTCCGAAAAAAATTAAAGGTTCTTTTTTCCTCAAACATACATATTGTATCTTAGATGTAAGTACAGACTACAAAATAACATACCACTTACATAAATAGTAGAAAAACGGAAGTGTGTAATTTTAGGATAGGATCTACAAGAATAAAGTAGTAGAAAACGTAGGTTACCCCAAAAAGTCAAGGGTTTCATAATAATAGCTATTCGAAAAAAAAACATCATATATAGATTAATCCACAAACACTTTTAGTTTCTTTCTAAATCTATTCCTGTGTCATTTTTTTGCATTTAAGCATTTTATTACTTACTTTGTACTTATAATATATTATGTAATAAACTAATATGTACAGAGTAAAATTGCACTCGTCTTTTACGCAACCGTTATCAGTATGATTCTTAAGGTACATATTTGAATAGTGTTTTAAAGGCTATGTAGGTACATTCATGTCATAATTTTAAATAATAAATGTTGATCAAGAGGTCTCAGCCAAAAGTGTTGTTGGGTTTTTCTAACAAAAAGTTCCTAATAACAGTCCGGAGTTTGGAAGTTTGACGGTATTTCATGCCCGAGTCTCGGAAAGCACATTAAGCAGTTGCTCCCGGTTATCATGAATTTCAATGGCAATCGTTATTGGCAAATCGGTGCCCTCAAATAAACCGAAAACTAGTTCAACCTTCTAATTCAGTTCGCCCTCAGGGTTGCGGAGGTTCGATGCTAGTTGTTTCGGTGAAAAATTGATATTCAGGTACCAGAATATCAATCAATATAAGGTTGAGCTAGTAGCTGACGCCAAATTATTTTGGGAATAATACAGGCTAGGAAGATGATGATTCAAAGAGTTTATCGCAGGTCAATAACATTTTTGCAAGTATTTGCTATAGTTTTAAGTTAACAGTACAAAATGACAATAGTATATTTTTTACAATACTGAAGTCGGCGACAAATTGATTTGTCACATCCGTGTCATGAAGCAATTACCACGAAAATCGTATTGTGAGGTTAGTGTTTAGTGTTCGAATCTAAATATAATTTATTTAGCATTGTCGTAGGGACAAATATTTAGATAAGCAAGAGTGAAGACTGGTTTAGCCTTTAAATACGCATTAAAAATTGTCATGTTGTCTTCATTACATTTCATATATTATCTTTGCAAATAAAACCAATTGCATTTCTTTTATATTTAACTAGAATAAGGACCGAATACCCCGTTTATGTAATGTTAGATATATCTTACACGTTTCATATGACGGATTACACTCTACGTCAAATGAAATAAAAACTACATAGCTACCTATTTAGAAGCAACTCTAATTTCTTCAGTTTTAATTTTAGTAAAACCTTAGTTAAATCGACACATCAGACGTATATAGACAGAAGGAAATTGCGAAATTATTACTTGTTAGGTTAATTTTAGAACCTTAAAAACTTCCATACTATTTGTTTTGGTCTTGCAGTTTCTTTGTATAAGATGTGGTAACAAAAAATGTCTAAGTAAATATGTTTATGCTTGTTTTATAGAATCATGGTATGTACGAGCTATGATTTATACGTTGAGTTAGGGCAGGGTAACATGTTCCTGAATATTAAATTCACATATTATAAGAATTGCCACACATATGACTGCACGTTTGGCGTAGTGGTTTAACGGTCACCACGCCGTTTCCTACTTCGCCAAGTGTCGTGGGTTCAAATCCCACGTAGGACAATACTTTGTGTGATCCACAAATTGTTGTTCTGAGTCTGGGTGTTCTTTGTGTCCGTTTCATGTATGTTTGTTAAATCCCCCGTGACACAGGATTTATTCCTAGTGCAAAAAAAAAAACAAAAACAAAAAAAAAAAAATTACATAAGATGCAATTTTGGTAATGACATTAATCATAGTATGTACTTAGTCGTTATTGACTAAGCAATGTCGCCTATGTGACGCCTTTGTTTTATGATTAACGATATTTATTAGCTCAAATAATTGGTTCTTCTTTACTATCGGGTCTACGTCATAGTTCATTGTATTGGATGTTATTTGTGAATAGTAATAAATTGCAAATGAAACTTTCTTAGTACGTATTTAGGAACGAGCGTGTAAGATGATTGCTGCAAATAAAATTCCAAGGAGTAATAGTGATTTATATATTGCCAGTATTGAATTGAAAAGTTGTAGTCATCCTAACGTCTAGAACATTTGTTCCTTTTTTAGTGTTCATGTATACTATATAATATTATAAAGCTGAAGAGTTTGTTTGTTTGTTTGCGTTTACGTTGCGCGGGTCAGCTAGTTATTGTATACAATAAAGAAAAACGATTGCTGAACGTTGGATATCACATACATAGCTATAGTTTACTTAGGGATGTAGTGATTCCGTATTTTGAATAACATTTCATAACTGTTCTTTTGGAGATAGTAATTTTTTTATTTACCAAAAGCATACTCAAGATGTAAGTCCAGGAAAGATACTACTTTGTACCTATCTATACAGATAGATAGAAAGTAGCATCTTACCTGGGCTTGTGTGCTGTGGCAATTATAAGAAAAAAAATCACGAATTTGGCTGTGATTTTGTATTTGCAGTTAATACCAAGATGATATTGTAAAAACAAAAAAGTGATTTTATTCCTTGTGTGTCATTATGACCTGTTTTGCGCAATATATATTTGTTCCTCAACAGTTGTATACGCAGATAATATAAGTGTGTGGTAGTGAACACTTTTAAACTTTTAGTCGCGACATAGGTTGCCTAGTGCCGAAAACATTTTATCTGCTGCCTCTTTCGGTATGACTGACTGCAGGTTATCGGAAGTTTTTGGCATCTGTGCCATGCGATGAAATAAAAACACAATGATTGAGCTCGACGTTTTTGCCCACTAGCCTTGAATGTCAGTAAATTAACAGCGTGTCAGATATAAGTAAAATCGTGATGACGTACAGGCGGTATTGTTAACAATGGCAATGTGAAGTTTTATTATGATGTATTCGTTTTTTGCAATTAAAATATTGTAGACCTTATTATTAGCTCTGTGTTAACATTCATTATAGCAAGCCTGTACTTCCTATTAGTATTTACATGGAAATTTAGTAAGTAAATATCGGAAAATTGTAACTATCAGAACAATGGAGTATTCTTATAAAATGATGCTTGTAAATGTTTTCAACATATATAAGTGTTAAATATACACTTTAATAATTATTATATTAGTTACTACAACAAAAACTATTAGAAATAATCATGGGTGTTCAATACCAATAGTATTAATATGTAGATTGTAATGGCAACACTTTGTCATTTTTGCCTTGTCAAATGTCAAATGTGACTCGGAAAATAGAACTCAAAAAAAAAACATGGCGCCGATGCCGTAATTAATTGAGAAAAAGCGGCCAATTGCAAGTCGGACTCGCGCATGTAGGGTTCCGTAGCAGCAAGTAACGTAATATAAAAGTTCTTGTAGTTCGTTGTATCTTTGATCGATAAATTGCGGTTTACGATTTATGACGTATTAAAAAAAACTACTTACTAGATCTCGTTCAAACCAATTTTCGGTGGAAGTTTCCATGGTAATGTACTTCATATATTTTTTTTAGTTTTATCATTCTCTTATTTTAGTCGAAACAAATTCCACAAAGACACAAATTTGCGCACACCGCTAAAAAACTGCCGTTGGTCGTATGTCCTCGTTTTGAAGATATTGGAATACTTGGAGTCGACATATCGAGTCAAGTCCAGTTTCGTGGTCATTTGGACGGTAAGGCCAAATTGGCCTCAAAGAAACTTGGCGTGCTCAATAGCTTGAGTCGGTTTTTCACTCCGGCCAACCGCCTTCTGCTTTATAAGGCGCAGGTTCGACCTCATATGGAATACTGTTCTCATCTTTGGGTGGGTGCACCCCAGTACCAGCTCCTCCCTCTGGACCGCATTCAACGGAGAGCGACTTGAATCGTCGATTGCCAAGAGGTTTCAATTCGGCTGGATCTCTCTGGCGCTGCGTAGATGTGGCTTCGTTATGCATCTTCTATAGTATTTACAATGGGGAGTGCTCCGAGGAATTGTTCAAATTAATTTCTGCCGCCCCTTTCCGTCAACGTCCTTTGCGACAGCAGTTTCATCCCCATCATTTAGATGGTTGGCAGTCCACAACTGTGCGCTTTTCGAGAAACTTTCTGCCTCGCACAATAAAATTGTGGAATGAACTGTCGCATGCGGTATTCCAGGACCGTACTCGAAAAGAGCGTACTCCTTCTTAAAACGGCAACGAACTTGTGACGCCTCTGGTGTGTGCGATACCGCTTACCGTCAGACGATACGACTGCTCGTTTGCCCCCTATTACATGAAAAAATACACACTAAATATAAAGATTCTATACCTAACTTACGTCGTTGCTTAACTCTGCGTATAAGAATTGGCAAGTGCCAGCTAGTATTAAATATAATTGGTTATACCTGCGCATGTAGGTGCTTCACATAACCCTGAACGTTTTTCTCGGAAAAGCCCCGTCTAGACTTGAAACTAATCAGGCCTTCCGTTAACTAAAACTGCAAACAAGTCTATTTTTATAGGTGAAAGGTTTTCATTATGTTTTAATATTAATCGATTGCGAGACTTATGTAAGCTTAAGCTTCATTTATGCACTCTTATCAGTATCAAAGAAAGATACTTATTTTCTTATTAAATAAATCGTTGCAAAAAGCAGAAATACCGTGAATAACTGGTAGAATACCCAATGTTATGAAATGTTTTACAGTTTTTTTCTAAAATCACTGTAAAGCTGTTTTTTATGAGAAAACATTTAATTTTTGAAGCTCGTAGAAAAGACTTGCGTAAGTTGGATTTCACACATTTGCACTGATTAGTATGTAAATGCTTAAATTCATGACAATAAATTGGAAAAGCCAAGCTTTGTCATTTCAATTAGGTAGAGGTTAATGAAAAGCGACAGTATAAAGAAACGCAATTTACGTGTCATTATCAAGGCGGGGTTTTAATTAAACCACCCATGTAGCCATTACTCTAATTTAATACAACCATATCATAAGCTATATTTGTGTGAAATTGACCACAATGCTTAAATTCTTTGGATGGTACATGTGTGCACGTTGTTTATGGGTCGCCTTTCATGCTATTCGCTTTAAGACAGTGATCGGAATACTGGTAATTAATTCCTTGATTCTTACTAACAGATCAATGATATATGTACCAGATTGTACCTATATAATAAACTAGCTGACCTACGCAACCTCGTTTGCGTCCAAACTACCATCCTCCGTTTTAACCCCAAAAGGGGGTTTATTTCTAAAGATACATTATTAGTACACCTCCACACCATCTATAGAGCATACATTTTAAATTTCAAGTCTCTTACTTCAAAAACATAGGACTTTCATACAAACTTCCAACCACCGTTTTACCCCCTTAGGGGTGGAGTTTCGTAAAATCCGTTCATAGCGGATGTCTACACCCTATAAGGAACCTACCTGCTAATTTTCAAGTTTGTAGGCGTTATAGTTTCTGAGATTTCGTGATTAATAAGTGAGTGGTATTTCGCTTATATATATATAGATTATATATATATGACATAAAATATTTAACAGTTACTACAATTTTTTAACGTTTACCTTCAACCAATTATGCCATATCTGATATGTTTATCATGTTTCTAAATTGAGGATGTGTAACATACCTATATAAATAAGAACTGATGATTGTTTATTTTAATTAAGCAGTATTTTTTTCACGAGTTCTTGGTTAGAATCAAACTCTAGTATAATCGACAATACTTAGTAATTATATAGATTAAAAATTTAAAGTAAAATAAAACAATACTCAACTTCTTAATCTGATCTACATAATATATATATTCATTGATATTCAGTATGAGGATTGTGAAACCACTCAATGTTTCCTGGCGCTTCCATTATAGAATCACATACGTACACAACACAACTATTCAATATACACATAACAGATTAAGAAGATCGTGTACTCTTAGCGCTTGATTTAAATTTTGTTTAAAATTACGATAACACTCATAAACCATATGTATGGTAAATGTTAATACGTTCATCGCTGCGTTGTGTTTACAATTTCATAGTCCGCCTGAGGTATACACGATTATAGATTAGTAACATGCGAGTATCTGTACGCTGTCCATTATGAACTTATTATACTTTAAGCCCACTAGTTAAGAGCTTTATTGTTATCTACTCGGCCTCATCACCTTATCGTAGAATATTTTGTCCATGTCGTTTATCCTCGTGATTAGTGAGTCAATTCCCGTGACCTGGCCGAAATAATGGCAAGTCGTAAAACCTAATAAAAAGACCGGGGTGTTATAGTTATTCACGGCCGCACCATTATGACTTCCATGTCTAGTTACAATAGTCATAAAATAGGGAGGTGGTGAGAGCTTAATTATTCTCATTTTTATATATCTATAAAAAACAATTACATGTACCACAATTTTTTTTGGCAATTATTCTCTGTTGTTTATGAAACTGAATATTTTTAGCAGACTATCTCGAAGGAAAGTAATGTATTTTATTGTATAGATATCATATTTTATGATATGGGTTCTCAACAGCCTAAACCGTGGGACGTGGGATGTAAACCTAAACGGAGTTCATTGATTCACCACAGTTATAGAATTATAACATTTTAGTTAGTCTTTTGAAACAAGATGAGAATGATGAAATCTGTTAACAATATTTCTTTATTATTTAAATTAATAGGTTTTTCAATTATAATAATAATAATGTTTATTTTATGGCCACAAATTACATCATGCTTATAGTATCCAGTTGACAGAAAAATTGACAAGAAATTCGAATTATAAACCTAAATTAGATTTGCATAGTTAATACTTTTTACATTGTGTGCGAATATAAGGCTGTCAATCCTGCTATCCTGCTGCTAATGGTGTCCAATAAAGACTATCTACAACTTATTCTCATCTTATTAAACTTATATCACTCGATACCAATCTCATTCTGGATTCGTCAGTGTTCGACTATTTATTTGTGTGTCCACGAGGTTGTCTTATAAAATAAAAATATAGATAAAGAAGCATATATAAATATTATTTCTGAGGGATTCTAATTGTAAAATTAATTAAAACTACCTAAAAATCATTTTAGGAGCATCCGCAGCGTGCAGCCAATGCGGAAAGGAAACTCCGAGATGCGACGCTTTATATGGTATTCTGTTTATGCGTGGTTCAGTTCTTCACTGCTAACATTAACGATGTTTCTCTTCGACAAGTATCCCGTCTCCATTCATTTGGATCCTGACATTGGAGTAGGCGCATGCTGGTTCAGCTCTAGTAAGTAATCAATCTATTATGAATACAGTAGTAATCTCCTTACTTTCACTTTTCAAAAATATGTTAATAAACCATTAAATAAATTAGTTAAATTGAAATTTAATTACTTACTTAATCATAAACTTAGTCTCAAAATTCAGTACTGGATGATAATTTGGGAATTAGATATTCAACAAATTGTGTTTTTACTCAATTTTGGATTTGATAATTTTATTTATGTATTAAAAGTAAAAACAGCCTAAGTGCGAGTCGGACTCGCGCACCGATGGATCCGTACTAACCTGTTTAATGAATTTCAATTTAGGTAATACCTCTACGCGTATATGAGGAGAGGGGTAATAAGTTTAAAATTATTTAAAATACTTTTATTAGGTATATGATGAAACTCAAAATGTATGCTTTTCGCAATTTTTCCTTTATCGGTAGGTACTATAAGACGTTACTTCGTACCAAACTTCAAGGTTTTGAGTTCACGGAAAGTTTTCTGTAGGTTTTGATTCTCTTGCGAGTGTCGAAAATTTGCAGCATAAACGGCTGTAGCATCTGATTGCGTTGGCTTAGAAGTTTATTTTTTTCACAGCTACAAGGGACAGTAGACCAGAGTATTTGATATGAATTTCAGCTTGACACCTCCACGCGTTCCTGAGAAAAATTGTCTTGACAGACAGACAGACGGACAACAAAGTGATTCTATAAGGGCCTTTCCAGCTATTAATTAGTTAACAAATGAAATATATTTCGTCGCAAAATGGGATAATAAGTAGACAGGTGCGGCGCTCACCTATTTGTCGTGCGACTCATACGAGTAGTACCTACTCGAGATTTTCCGAAACACCTACGCGAGCATGATTCATTGTAACATAAATATAGTATAGGTATAAATTTAACATATAGTGAAGATTTTCTTTTATAAGCATGTGTTATTGTGATTAATGTAAGATAATGTAGGTACCAAAGTACTATCGCTAAAATGAGTTTAAAGTAAACTTTCATGCGAGTTCTGCGTATAGTAAAAACAATAAACAAATCCATTACGTCATCTACGCCTTAGACCATGCGTTACAGGAAATTTCGTAGTAATAGAAAAATACCAATTTTATAAATGACCATGTCACGAATTTGGTTTTTCAACAACATTGTTGTATTTGTCCAGGACATGTCGTATTAAATAAGTTAAGGTATAATCTTATTCTATATATATAAAAAAGGAATGTTTGTCTCTATGTCTTTTATAGAATCGTAAACTATGCATTTGATCATGTCATAATCTTCAGCAAAGTGTTGTGCATGAGCCAACAAAGGTTTCTGAGTTGGTATGACTAATCTTTGACAGATGGCCGACAAACACGCGGGTGGAGCCGCGGGCAACAGCTAGTTATAAATAAAAACGAAGCGCCGAAATGTATGTATGCGCATAACTTTCGATCAACAGCACCAAATTGGATAATTCCTTTTTTCTATTTGTTCGTTATTGTTAGGACAAGGTTTGTATAGGAGAAAATTATGGTGGTACGGAGTTCGCCGGGTCAGATAGATTATATATGTTAAAATGTTGTATACATATCTATGCTCATAGTGGTTCTATTAAGAAAAAGACTAGGATGTACCGTGGTTGATTGAAAAAATATGATATTCAAAATTAAGGGGAATTCGAGTGTATATAAAAATGAATAATTATATTTTGAATACCATTACGTTTTAAGACAGGTTTTACTTTTTGTTTTGTTCATAAAAGCAGTGATTTTAAAGAGGTTTCTTCGGTGGAACGTGGTGGAACGTGTGGTAACTCCATTGCCGACTGTTACAGTAAACAATTTCGAAATATATAAGCGCCTGAGTTCAAATTTTGACACGATACCGATGTTTTTACTCAACTGACAAGGAAGAATAAATAATCTAGCCTAAAATAATTCTATCCAATATGGGTCCCGATTATTGCAGTCAACATGTTCCGTATTAGAATTTATTATTTGTTTTATTTTATTTATGCGCTATTATATTGATAATGAAATTATTTTGATGTTGTAGCAATTAAATTGTTTTCTACACTTCTGGACTGAACTTGTTTTTTCTTTTCAGTTTTTTATTTAAAGTTATTTTTACGCACCCGGGCTGTCTCCCTACAAACGTATCAGCTACAAACGTATCTAATTAATTGTAAAATCTTTGTTTTTCTAGTTTAGTTTCTGTTTAAAAATGACTTGTCAGTAAAAAAGCAATTGTTCCTTTTTATGCTTATTCATTCGTTGTATGAATCATTTCATTGTACGGTCTTATCTAATTCTCGTGGTCATATTGTTGAAAACTGTATTAATTGGATTAAGTAAAATGAAGTAGGCTTATACTGGATAACATAACCCGATATGAATAAATTAATTAATATTTCTACTTAGCCAGTTTCCCATAATTAGGAACCTATTCAATAAAAAACACGCGAATGTCAAAATCGATGGCGTCGTCTCGCCTACTTGTAAGCGTTCCCTGAAGCATTTTAACATTAAATGACAATGTGAATTCCATATGTATCCGAAGCAAGACCCGCCTTCTATACACGAGACTAGTTGAAATAATATATAAGAATTTTAACTTTTGTTAAGGTGACTTGTCATTTTACAGTTCAAAATACCCAGACGGATGTACCGCATTACGTGTTCTTTGTGATTCCCATGGGTTTGGTAACCTGTACTAACTTTGTACTTTGGGTGTTGACGTCTCGCCATTGTGCCCGAGTGAAGTCTGAGGTGCATCGTCTGCAGGCAGGCTCAGTGGGTGATCGGGCTAAGAAGCGGTTTCGCGTTGATAGAGCCAAGTGAGTACAGCGACAGCGACAAAGACACTATCAATAGAAAAAACAAATTAACCTGATCTGTACAACAGTATCTGTATCTAGATTTTTTTCTTAATTATAAAACTACTTTTGTAGATATGTAGTGTCATCTGGCTGTAATGATGATGATGATAGTGACTATATTATACTGACTATATTTTAAAAGTGTCTATTCGTTGAAATATTTAACGTAACCGATAATGAATTCCGGTGAACCGAGGCATTACGCTGGAAAATTCACGCATGTACATATTATAGGTACATATTGTAGAAATATAGGTATTTTAGGAACAATACAAATTGTACCTACCTATTGCACTTGTATTTGGAAACGTTTCGAATGTTAAAAAGAGACAGATATTTGACCTGTTGCACCGTATATAATGAGTATAATTACAAGGTACAAGTACAAGGTTTTATTGACTAAAATAAGTGTTTGAGCCTCGATAATATTTTAGCTTCATGATTGCACGCAATATGTATGACATTTGTCTTAGATCACTGCAAATGTATATGTAGATATCCATAGAGAGATAAATTTTAATTTGATAAACCAGATAAATACTAATAGTGTTATCTAATATTCAGGTACATGCTGACCGGTAAACTATGGGTGGTTATGGGAGCTGGTTGGGTGACCGAGTTATTGTCGACCATAGTCACAGAGCCTAAGTGGTTTTGGATGATCATCGATTTTGTTAACTCACTTCAAGGAGTTTTTATTTTCATAATACTTGTGATGAAGCCGAAACTCTATTATCTTATCAGAAAAAGGCTGGGTAAGAACTTTATGTTTTTTAAAATGTTTTTTTGATAGAAATTTGTGTTCATTGAATGTTCTGTAAGCAATGTAACTGGTGGCTTAACCTGAGTTCCTTTTTTAACTTTGGTTACATGTAGTTACTCTTATTAAGTGATTTCATAACAACTAAATATCCAAGGACTTAAATACCGACGTAATGTGATTGTGCGTACTTAATTTTGTTTTATTATCTAATTTAGGAAGAGACCATTATGTAGTAACAATGGCCTATAAAAATGTTGGTAATAAAAACGAAAAAAATAAATATTATTATGAATCATATAGTACCATTGATTGTCTTAAGGGGCTTATTCAGATATGTGAATGTAGCAATCATTATTTTAGGACCTGATACAATAAGTTTATTTTATTTTCAGGTTGTTCAAGGATACCGATCGAATCAAGTATATATTAGTTAAAATAGTTGAACGTTGTCTTGTTTGTCGTAGTTTCATAGATACTTCAATTAGAACGTACCACTAACCAGTAACGCCACTATCGACGTGGCCTCACTGAGCCCGTTTTCATTACATTATCTTTTTGCTTAATTAACGCATACAAAAAGCTAACATCCTGAGCAATAAAACTATTGCGTGAATTGATATGCACCACACTTTGATTTAATATAATTTATTAATTTAGATAGCGTTATCTACCTAATACTTCGAATCTGCTAAATCTTTTATTGCATATATCTAAGTATAGGTAGTTTTATCAAGCTGATTATATTAATTTCTTAATTAAACGCAAAACCAGAACATCCGTACACCTTAATTAGTTTTTGTATTAATCCTAATTTATCTAGCAGCCTTTACACGAAATATTATACTGTTCATGAAGCTTTAACGCTTCACGCATTTCACTGCAAATCATTTTTATAATTAGTGTTATTTGAAAGCTTTTATAAGAAAGACAGGTTAAATTATTTATTCGGTTTTGCGTTTATTACCTATGTTACGTTTTGGTTTACATGTTAATTGTTTGTGACTAATGTGCACTAATATACAACAGGACTAGAGAACCCCGACGCGCAGAAAAATGGCACATCCTCATCATCAGCGCGGACTTCGTCTACCATCCTGTCACGCGCACTCAGTACCGAGGATCGAGACCGCGTGCGACTCTCCATTCAGAATAACGTGAAACTATCTTAACAATGCGGTGTGTCATAGGCATATTAAATACTAGATGAGCAGTCTCTGAGTACGTGCTTATAAAATACGAGTAAATGATAAATGAAACGCTGGCAGCGTAACAACAATGAACCAACTGCAAATTTCGGTAACTGGGTATACGTCAACACTTGCGTGTTCTTTTTTATAACTTTTAAGAGAAATGCTTTATCTACTATATAATATCTCTACTTGGAAGTCATATGAACGTCTCTGCCGTAATTTCCTCAATAGAGCTTTGTCTTAAACTTCACTGCCAATACATTGATGTTTTATAGATATAATGCATACTATAAAGGTTTATTTCCTTAAGTAATAAGCAATAGAGTGTTTAGTCCAACATTTGTTCTTAATGTATCACCGCTTTTTCAAAGCATGTTTATAAAGCATTCCTTAAAATAATTAAATTAACCCACAACTTTGGCGAACAATTATGGCACAGTGCACCTATAGATGTACATTTTATTACTTGGTCTAGTCATAGAATAAGTATTATTAATATCAAAATTATGTTTTACAATGTTTTATGTTTTACTTCTAGTATCTGTCACGAGTTATGTTATTGGGGACGTTATGTTATGCTATTATTGTATTTTAGGGCTTTACATTGAACGATATACTTGATGGTTGGATGGACGTGCCTACCAGCATTTAAATGGTTGTGACGAGATCACGACCCTATTTATGTAGTTGCTTATTTACATAGTTAAGACCACAAAATATAATCATTATTGTTGTGTAGTAAGTACCATAAATTAAAAACCCAATCAGTATGTTTATAAAAAATTATTCAAGTGTATTATTCTCATTGATCTGCGTAAACAGTTTTCGTAAAGATAATGACGTCAGTGTATGTGCTTGGATTTACCCAACTCTTGATAAAAAAATGGTCAACAATGTTCCGCAAAAATCCGATTCAATGGATTTTTTGTGCGGTCTAGTACGTACGTGGTTTTGAATCGAATAATGAATATATCTTTTATGTTTCTGCCAATACCTACATTAACTCATCGGCAGGCCAACATACTAAAGTAAAACAGAGTAATGTGGTGTAAATATTTTTTAATGTATCAAATAACTGTCTAGAAACCGCTGAGTACAAATTGATTTAAAAAATATCAATCTGGAATACACTTACTTACCTACTAGATGTATTTAGTGTAGCTCTGTATACCTACTGATTGCGTACCCATTAACAAATTAGTGTCGATACCGATAAAGTTTGGTTTATTCAAATATTATGCGCGTATATTAATAGAACATATTTCAGTAATAATAAAATACGTTAAAAGTGTGCATTAAAAGTATTTTAAGAAAATACATTAAAGGCTTAGGTACTATCTCAAATAATATTTACATCTTTAATATTGCACTACGACAGTAATGCAAGATTACTTAATATATACGAAAAAAATAATGATTTACTTTGAGTTTTACCTTGAGTTAAATTTTAAAGTACAAACTTATATCTTGATTCAATGATTCAATTTCATACTACTACCACGACTAAACTTAATAAATTAGGTAACTATACGTATTATAAATGCGGAGATGGATTGCGAAATCAGTTAATCTATAGTAATATACACACATCAAAAGTGTCTAGGGATCAAGCATTTTTATGCGGATTTCTTGAGATTGAGATGTGGCTTTGGCCCTGGCCTGCTCAGTCGCCAGACTTGAACCCGATTGAGCATGCATGGGATATGCTACAGAGAAGAGCTCTGCCGAATATGGAGGGTATCCAGTCGCAAGAAGACCTTTTTTTGTTGTTGCAACGAACATGGGCGGCCATTCCACAGCGTGATTTGGATGAACTCATTTTGAGTATGCCAAACCGATTCTTGTGTTGTTAGTGTTCGCGGTAGAAACACGGATTATTAATTGTTTAAGTTACCTAATAAAATTTTAAAGAAAACTGTTATTTCAGTCTTTTTTTCGAACTTTAATGTTAGTGGTTCAAATGTCAAAAATCCCTTTATTAGGAAAATGCCAAATTTCATTATTAATGCAAAGGTGACTTGGTTTATCGTTACTGTGACAAACGAAAACACTTTATTTGATGAATCCTTAAAGAAAATTTTAATTAATATCAATCAGGAGAAAAGTTATTGCAAAAATATATGTTGATCCCTAGACACATATGTTGATCCCTAGACACTTTTGATGTGTGTATTTTTTATATTATAAAGCTAAAAAGTTTGTTTGTTTCAACGCGCTATTCTCAGGAACCGCTGGTCCGATTTGAAAAAATATTTCAGTGTTAGATAGCCCATTTATCGAGGAAGGCTATAGGCTATATATCATCACGCTAATACCAATAGGAGCGGAGCATCAATACAGAATGTTTCAAAAACGGGGGAAAATTATCATGCTACGGGCAATAGGAGACGCAAACGGGTTTGCGTGGTTCTGCTAGTACTTAAATTGAATTGAATTATTCAAGACTTTTAAACTGCAAGTAACAAAGTAACTATTATATTGTATAAACTACTAGTTAAATGTAAGCTGTCAGGCTACATGACATTTTAAGTGCTTTACCGTTAGTTACTTATTAAAATCATTCTAAACGTTTTAATTTTATTGAATAGTTTGGTTGCAACTGCATTCTACGAGATCAAATAATCAGCTCTCTCAGCAGATTAAGCATCTTTCTTTTGTTATTCTGTGTAACATTAATGTGTGAAGATGTTTAATCAATTCTTCCACCTAATAAAGAAAGTAATCAATTAATCGAAGGGACTGTTATACACGTGCCATCAAATAATGCTCAACATCATAATATTTGACATGTAATGTGAACCTCGAAAGCATTTATTTCTATTATTTTGTTAATTATACTATTTACACTTAGACTTTACTATACATTTATAATAATTAAGCTTTGTTCTTAGGCGCTTTACTATGTGATGTCTTTTACGTGTTTTGTAAATTATTATTTGAACTTTACTATGCCCATGTAGCGTAAATACTTATTCGAAAACAATCCTACTAATATTAGAAACGCGAAAGTTTAAAAGTGTGGATGGATGTTTGTTACTCTTTCACGCAAAAACTACTGAACGGATTTGGATGAAACTTTACAGTAATATAGCTTATACATCAGAATAACACATAGGCTACTATTTGCCGCGATAACCGACATACACGCGGGCGGAGCCGCGGGCAACAACTAGTTGATAATATTTGTGCTATGCTTACAATCATAAATTGTACGTTATTTAGAAAAAAACTGTTTTAAATTAAAAGCTACTCTTGATGTATGTTAATCTTTTATGTATCTGTTACATATATTTTAAGGGATAAAAGCTTCTACATTTTGATATTTTTGTGATGAGTAAATCACACTTTTTTGATAAATTAGAATTATCTCCGTCACTATACCGCAAATACATATTATTTAACTTTAAAATTTTTAATATTGAAAAAGTTACATGCGTTAGACGTATTTAATGGGATATTCTGAAAGTATTGCAGTTTAACAATAATTGACATATATTTAATCAAACAAAAGAAAACCTGTAAAAAATACTTTTACTTTACTTGTTTTTGGAAATGATCCATGTAACTAGCTTAGATAAATATTATAGAATAGTACCTATGTTGAATTTTATGTGAAATGCATTTTATTTTAGAATAGTATTTTGAATTTTATGTGAAATGCATTTTATTCTATAATAGTATGTTGAATTTTATGAGAAATGCATTTTATAATAGAATAGTATGTTTAATTTTATGTGAAATGCATTTTATATTAGAATAGTATGTTTAATTTTATGTGAAATGCATTTTATTCTACAAAATATAATTAGTAATTTTAATGGAAATGTCATATGAAAATCTTAAATATTATTTATAAGTATACAATTACCAACTTAATTCACTATAGGTGTTCTCGAATATATTAAACTATTGAATATGGCTGAATAAGAATATGTAAGCAGCCTAGACAACTAGAAATTCGTAATTGTAAATGAGCTTAAGCTCACGTAGACACTAGAAATAATACACTTGTCCTTTAATTTAGCACTTTAAACGTTAAAGATAAAATTAGATAAGGCCTTGCTTCGTTTAACTATCAAATTGTAGGCGTTTAAATCTAATGTTGCCACCATAATCTTATTTTTATTGAGACATTTGTATTAGAGGAAGAAAAAATGTGAAAAAATAAACAAGTGCCCCATTCCATTGTTTTGTTTTTTATTTTCGTAATAACTTTTATATAATACCTTCGGACGTAGGTACATTTTGGAGTCAACCGAAAAATGAAAATTTATAACCTTCCTTTGCTTCATCATCAAGTACAAGTGACATCCAGGTAAGTCGAATTCAGTCAAAAGACTTTGTAATGAAACTTATTGCGATGATCTAGAATAGAGTTATGAGGAGGACAGAATCCTTTATATTATAGAAATAATACATTCTTTACCGTTTTTGTTATAAGTCACGCACTTCTACTTCAGTACTCTAGAGCACTCAACGTCAGGACTAGGACAAAAATCGTCATGATAATAAGTGATAATTAGTGTTTAATGGTAATTTTTGTTACAGAATGTACCTATCTATATTTTGTGAATCACGTTGATCATTCATGTTCTGATCTTTTATGATTTTTAGTACAAAAGTTGAAGTATTTGAACTTGCACTTTATAATACAATGTAGAGCTAACTACATTTTATTAGCCAATAAAGCCTTTGTACTCACAAAATGCTGAATTCTCCTGTTCTTTAATTTCAATACTTATTGTGAGTTTCAAATAATGAGAGGAATTGACATACCACGTAACAGTTTTCTTATAAGTTTATAGAGAACCACACAGTTAAAAAAATAAACAGTTAGTATGTAACTTTATATGTACTATAGATTTTATTCATTATGATTTGTTATTAACTTTTTAACCGACTTCAAAAAAAGGAGGAGGTTCTCAATTCAACTGTTTTTTTTATGTTTGTTACCTCATAACTTTCGACTGGGTGAACCGATTTTGATAATTCTTTTTCTATTTGAAAGCTGGTGCTTCCCATGTGGTCCCATTTTAATTTGGTCCAGTTCTGACATGTCATCCATGAGAAAACCATATAAGTCTTCAATTTGCATTAAGTATGTGCGCGACAAATTGACGAATAACTCAAAATCACGCTAACCGATCTCGATGATTCTTTTTTTATTTGAAAGCTGGTGCTTCTCATGTGGTCCCATTTAAATTTGGTTCAGATTGAAGTCGGTTTTTTTGTTAATTATTTATCACAGTTTCTTTTCACACTGGCTCCCGATTTTTAAATGTAACACTAACTATCCTCTTATTCTTGGCAATAGTAAATAAGCATTACAAATTAGCAAAATATAAATATGATAGGTATAATTTTACAACACGGAAACACTGTTAAAAACAACAAAATACCAAATTCGGCAAATTTGTAGTCAAACCTAAGTAAGTGAGAACTCAAGGGACCGCGATCTCTTTTTCTCTTATAGAGGTTTCTCACTAACACTAACTAAAAAGAGTTTCTAGCTTACAAAGTTACAGAAGGGGTCTGTCTCACTTATATAGGTCTATAAAATACGGCAAATATGACATAATAAGAAACAAAATACGTCTATGTATGGGTATTAGACATTTATTGAAATACATAATATAGTACAAGATCCCAGTCAGCCCAGACTTACGTCATTTTAGGAAAGATGAAATTTTTAGGGTCGGTAGTCTAACATATACTCAGAAAGGAATGGATACTCACAAAGCTGAAAGTGGGGCTGTTTTACAGTTAGCAGGTATCAAAGGTGGAAAAAAACCATGCTAACTTACGTCATTTTAGGAAGCCTGAATTTGATATAATATCATTAATTGTAATATTTTAAAATATTTTCCAATCAGCCAGACACAGTCTGAGAAGCGTTTGACCGTTCGTTTAAAGGTTATAGAAACTAACGCTACGGCTATATTTATGGCAGACATACGCGTCATGTGTATTGCTATTTAAGTTAGCGTAGACATTAATACTTCTCAACAATATAGACTAAAAACTATCATGGCTTATAGAGGTATATGCAAGTATCAATCTCACTTGAAGAGGTTCACGCGTGAAAAATGACTGTCACTTATACAGGTTTTATCTTTCTCACTTATAGAGGTTTTAGGAGGGCAAAATGACGAGACCTGGTAAATACTCTCATTAATAGAGTTTTCTCGCTTAGCCAGTTCTCATTTACTCAGGTTTGACGTACTAGGTATGTCTTGTCCGGCAAAAGAACATCAAAAATAAATTTAAAAAAGTATGCAAGAGTGTATGAAAAACAAGCTTTTTAAAATGATAACTTTATTTTGAATATTTGAAATTTAAATAAAGAAGATAAAAACGCTGACAATCTGTTGTATAGATGCTTTAAAAGAAGGAGAACTCTTTCATAGCACAAGGTCTGTGAAAGAATCACCATGTGTTATGAAAGAGCTGGTACCTACTTTCTTTCATGAAATGCAACTGAAATACTAATCTAAAGAACACATTTGTTTAAATTTTTTTTAATAATAATTTATTTCAAACATCTGACACACAATGCATGCAGTTCCAAACTAAATAGAGCTTGTGCTATGGGTATTAGACAACTGATATAAATACATACATAAACTTTTTTTCTTTTTACTGAGATGTAGTGTTTGTGAAGTTAGGGTTGGTAGAGTTAGGGCGTGCAGATTCAGAAGTTTGGCTCTACATGAGATCTGATATCTTTTTCACAAGGTAAGCCGTATGCAGTCTTCTTGGCAACATTTTACATGAAAATGCTTTTGGTGGGATTATGAATTTCCTAGAAAATGTGACACTTAGAAAGACCCGCGCGCATTCGTCATTGTTAAAAAAAGACTGACAGCAAACGTCGCGATCAGTCACCAGATGGCACTAGTCATGAACATAATGATTTAATAAATGAGTTAAAGGAGCAAGTTTAAATACTAAATGCAAAGTTACATAGTGCTAATGACGTAATAGACAGACTATCGATTGACAATACTGAGATAAAAGAGGAAATACAAAACTTTTTGCGCAAAAACACTCCATTTAAAAAAGTAACCAGAAGTACTGCTAAATCGGCTAAATCGACACCAAGAAGGAAATTACATACAAAATCACAGGACTGTCTAAACGTTGTCCTTCCTACACCTCCAGCCTTGTTCATTCCTCCTTCCTAGTTCAAGCCGTTACTCTTTGGAACTCACTCCCAATAGAAACCAGGATGTCCACTAGCCGATCCATTTTTAACCGGCTTCCAAAAAGGAGGAGGTTCTATGTTCCACTGTATGTTTTTTTTTTTTTATATGTATGTTCACCGATTACTCCGTCAATTGTAGACCGATTTTGAATATTTTTTTTGTATTTGAAAGGGTATGCTCCCGAGGTGATCCCATTGGCACCGTATCAGGATCTGATGATGGGGTCCCAGAGAAATCAAGAGAAACCCTCATTTTTTATAGGCACACAGTATGTTTTTCGTATATTTTCTGAAGTTACACCGGTTGCGTCTGGTAGTCATCAATTTATGATGATGAGCTGATGATGTAAGGTACAACTCCTTAACGGTTAGGAGTTGGAGGATAAGTCTTTAAATATCATATGTATAAATGTTACCTTTAGTCGTATTTTTTCAAATTATTTAGGTAAGCTGATGATGGAAGGTGGAAGGTACAACTCCTCAACGGTTAGGAGTTGGAGGATAATTCTTTCAACTTCATACGTATCTAAAGACCTTCAGTCGTATACTTTCAAGTTAATTAGGTGAGCTGATGATAGAAGGTTAAACTCTTCAACAGTTAGGGATTAGAGGATGATTTTAATATTGCACGTACGTATAGACCTTAATTTGTATTCTTGATGATGAAATTTGATGAAATAGTTCAACTTACTGCTTACCTACGATTGTTTGCACTAAAAACTGAAAAATAAAAACTTTTTATAAAAAAAAAAACAGCTTCCAAAAAACATCTAACGAAAACTCTCTGCAAACAAACACTTAAAAGCGTAAAATAAACTGGTTCTTCATAAATTGCCTATAAATAATTCTTTATTCATTTAAATAGTAGTATTATAATGTGTGCTAGGTGCCTAGGTACCTAAAATCTGTTTGAAGTCGGTGCTAAGCCAAAAAGAATACAAAGTAGTGACTTATTACCTACACTTATTTCTGTGTATTATGTTAATTATTATTATTTGTCAAACATGTTAACTGTATAAATTATTTATATTGTATACGTTCATTATTATCAAATAATATTATATTTAAATTTAAATCTAGTTAAAATAAATAATGTTCAACGTACAAACAGATTTTGTACGTTGAATTATATAGTTGTTTACCTATTATCAGCCGGCCGGCGAGTGCGGGCGAGCCGCACGATATGTGCCAATATGAGGGCAGGCAGTACCGTCCCGGTTCTATAGCTATCAGCATCATATATTTATCTCGCCGCGCTAATTTGTTATTGTGTTTCCATATTCTCTTATTACTGTTATTCTCTTAATACTTTACTCCTTCTATATTGTAGTGTAACTTCTGTGTGTGTAATTGCTAAAATAAACTTTCGCTCCTTCACTCGTATACTGTGGACTTATTTTATTTTCTATACACCTACATATATTTACGTTACTACAGAACAATTACAAAAGTCTGAGCGATAGTCACTTGGCACCGACTTCAAACGTATTCTAGGTACCTAGCACACATTATAATACTACTATTTAAATGAATAAAGAATTAGGTATAGGCAATTTATGAAGAACCAGTTTATTTTACGCTTTTAAGTGTTTGTTCGCAGAGAGTTTTAGTTGGATGTTTTTCGGAAGTCGGTTTTTAAGTATAGGGTACGAAAGTTCTACAGAGACTTGTTGACGGAGTCATCAGAATAGCACTTTAAGTACTTATAAATATATGTATGTATATAATATATTTTGTAGATATTCTTAAATAAGTGTATAGTGTATCTGTGTATGTATGCGTGGTGCCTATGTATATATGTGTGTGTGTGTATATATATGTATGTAATATGTTTATATCTGTAGAATCCTTACTTTTGTAATATACTTTAATTTAATCTATTGTATAATATCTTTTAAAATAAATATACGCCTGCCACACAAATTCTTGCAGCACCCAAAGGTTTGACTGGAACAAAATGCCTGTGGCATTAACTCCGCCTTGTGCAATATGTTCGCAGGAAGTTTGTATAAATAAATACATAAACACATATATTTTTAATTGTTAATTAACTTTACTAAATGAGTATGCTATGACTGTGTAAATAATATTTATATGTCAAAAAGGCAAAACATGATTGTTCCACTACTTATTCTAATATCCTGCATGCTTTGTGTATGTATACTCATGTTTTAGACAAATAAACGATCTTGTAGCCTAGGCCTATATCCAGCAGTAGACGTCTTTCGGCTGAGACGATGATGATGAGAATGCTAAAATAAAGGCAAATATATTAGGCACGCGGTGCACGCCAGTTATAGAGTTTTTATCACTAATATGTGCATGTTTAAATTTGTCCAACAAATTAAATGAAAAAAGGCTTTATACCTCATTGAACTAATATTATTATACCTACCTACCTTTAATTTATTAAACACATTATATAACGATAGGAAATGTGTTGACAGCGATTCAGCAGAGACCATTTACATTCCAAGTTTTGCCTATACTAAGTAGCGATTATTGATGTCATAAAAGTTATAAATTATTATTAGTTATACTTATTAGATAATCTACTTAGCTTAGCTTAATGACATTTGACATCTCGGCTGTCAAATCTATGAACGCCGATTGATCGAAAGCGCATCTTAATTCAAGTGTTCTGTTTTTTGTTTTACCATGTTTCTATTATTAGACTAAAAAGAATTTTGCTTTTAAAATTAATTGTGCAAAGTTTTATCATTGTACGTAAACATTTAGATATATCATAGGTGTGTGGTAAAAAAAAAGCTTTTATTTATTTAATTGCGTGGCATTAAAGACTTTTGGACAACATTTTTTAGAAATTATTTTTCTAGTATGTACTAAAATATACATAAATTAGATTACGATGACACTGAATTATTCCAAGAGATTGTGTGACGGTAAAGTTTAGAAGTTTGGGAATAAATGTAATCATGTCATCAATAATAATTTGCAAGGTTGTGGCTTTTTCAAATCATCAGATTATGGGCATACAAGCTTTTAGTTATGTAATAAACCCACTTTACCTTAATCTTACAGTCGAGTAGTTTTGTCCATCAATTTTTTTTATCTGAATGGCTGGAGGTACTCAATAGGGCTTAGCATTTGAGCTTTTAATTAGTTTTAATCTGATCAACATTGAATATATTAAATTGACATTAGACTACCTGTAGTTATCACAGATTACAAATATGTTAATCTAAATATTAAATCGATACACGTGCGACCATATTGAATGACTTCTTTACAATTAAAGTCTAGGTATTTGATTTTGAGACTTTTTAAAATAGGCCAACAATAAAAGTTTAAATATTTATTTAAATTTCGAATTACCACCTCTATGGGAATATGTAGATGCTCAATGATTTCCTAAATCATTTGTTTTAACAAAGCCGGAGCAATTTAAAAAGTGTCTGTCATTGATCGACATCGAAAGTAAGTTAACTAGAGATACTTTTCAATTCCAAGCTCATTGATTTCACTACAGTTACTGTCTTACCCTCAGATCAAATAAAAAAAAGGTGGATAACGGTCCGCCTTGTCCTTGTTGAAGCAGAAAAAATATCGTACAAGTATCGACACCTTATACGATACGACTGACGAAAAGTAGCTTAGTTTATAGCATAGTTATGGCGTATCGCGTGTGTTTACTTGGAACTACGAGCATTTATCTGCTTCAACAAGAACAAGGCGGTACGTTACCTATCTTTTTTATTTGATCTGAGGTCTTACCTAACAACAATGTTACGATAGATGTCGATTAGCATTTCACTAGGAAGCCCTATTTCGTGTCGTGAATTTAAAATGAAAACTGTCACAGCTGAGTAGTCTAATAGAGAGTAATCAGCTAATACTCGACCAACTAGTTCGTATCCGCCACCGAAATCTTTAATGTGACATTTCACATTCAATATGAAGTAACAAAACGGCCTTATCAAATTTAAATTTTTATCCACTAGGGGATAAAGTAAATTGAATTTAGAACATCGTGTGCACTTAGTTTGTGAATTCAAAACATCATTAAACCTATTTACTTCTACCTCCATGGTGCCGATTTTTCATACAACCTTTTTTAATTTGTTATAAACTGAGACTCGGAACCTTCTAGGAGAACCATTGAAGAAGTAATATTAGTTCAATGTGGAGAACCTACTTTTTTAGGGTTTCGTGCCAAAGGCAAAAAACGGAACCCTTATAGATTCGTCATGTCTGTCTGTCCGTCCGTATGACACAGCCACTTTTTTCCGAAACTATAAGAACTATAATGTTGAAACTTGGTAAGTAGATGTATTATGTGAACCGCATTAAGATTTTCACACAAAAATAGAAAAAAAAAATTTGGGGGATCCCCATACTTAGAACTGAAACTCAAAAATTTTTTTTTCATCATATCCTTACGTATGGGTATCTTTGGATGGGTCTTCAAAAATGATATTGAGGTTTCTAATATCTTTTTTTTCTAAACTGAATAGTTTGCGCAAGAGACACTTCCAAAGTGGTAAAATGTGTTTTCCCCTCCCCTGTAACTTATATAATAAGAGAATGATAAAACAAAAATAAAATATATGATATACATTACCATGCAAAATTCCACCGAAAATTGGTTTGAACGAAATCTAGTAAATCGTAAACGGCAATTTCATTCAATCAACACAAATATAAAAAGAAAAATAAAATTATATTATGTATGTAAAGAAAGTCGTGTTAGTTACACTATTTATAACTCAAGAACGGCAGATCCGATTTGGCTGAAAATTGGTGGGGAGGTAGCTTAGAACCAGGAAACGGACATAGGATACTTTTTACATAGTTTTTTTTTTATTTACCCCGCAGCCTTAACCGCGGTTGTTGTTGGACCGCGGGTAACACCGCTGGGCTCAGCTAGTATTCCATACAATTAATAAAAAAACAGATACAGATTCAGATATAAGAAATTAATAATAACATATGCTTGTCAATGTCGTTAAAAAAGGTTTTGATAATGTGCCAACATAGGCTGATTGCATACTTAGAAAAATAAATAGTGTAAATACTTTAAATTCTCAGACTACTTAATACTTTACAGTCGCAAAAGAAGTAGTTCTAAAAATAGCTAATTTTCTGGAGGCCTAATTTTCTCAAAGTCTATTTTTCTATACTTTGTCCATTCGTTTATTTTCTTTTTGACAGCTCACGCCTATAGATTACCAATTTTTTTTCGGAATTATGTACTACAATAATGTCGTACTTTTTTTTTTTTTTTTTTTTTCCTCCCATTTGGCAGGGAACTTGGCTCGCACTTCTGTGCATTTGCCAGCGTCAAGTTTTATTTTTGGCATTTGAACTTTGAATGACACAAAGTAAAGATATGGAAACAATTTATCGCGAAAAGGCAATTTCACGGAATTTGGAACAAAGTTAACAGGATCAGGAATGTGTATATATTATAATACTTACATAAATAACATTAAATATTTTGATTAAATAGCAGGCACGTAAATATTAATATTTATATAAATATTTATACAATTTAAAGGCGAATGTTATTATTATGAATAAAATTCGAAAGAACACTATATATGGAGGGGTTAGAAGAAAAAAGAAGAGACTTTATGGAAGTGGGGAAAGGAACACGGAGTGATATCAAGTCATTATAAAAGGAAGTACGGTCATGAATCGGACAGGAAAGGAATATGTGGTTCAGATCCCCAAAGTCATATCCACATTCACATCGAGGACTATCTATAATATGAAATCGTGCCAGATGTGCTGGACACGTGGTGTGACCTAACCTCATTCTTATTAGAATGGTTGTCGCAATCTTGCCAAGTTTGAGGACAGAGAACCAAGGTTTACGAGGAATTTTCGGTTGTATACTAAAGTAGTATTTCCCTTTCGAACGGACACTTTCTTCCCAAACTCTATCCCAGGAATCCCCAAGATAAAGTCTAGGGAGAGTAGCCAAGTCCTGAGTATAATTTTTAAACGGAACAGTATCACCACACACCACAGCCTCATTGGCAAGTCTGTCAGCTCTTTCATTACCACTTATTCCACAATGGCTCGGAATCCAGATAAAAAGTACAGAAAAGCCCTTCACAACACAGTCTAAAAGTTTACTCCTAATATGCGCTATAAGAGGGAATGGTGGTTTAGACTTAAAAGGATATCTCAAGAGCGCCTGAAGGGCACTCATGGAGTCGGTTAAAATTAAACTATTTTTAAGTTTTAAAAGTAAGACATATTCCAGAGCCTTCAGGATGCCAAGACATTCCCCAGTGAAAACTGTTGCTTCAGGTGGACACTTTACTTTCTGAACGATATTATACTGAGCATTATATATTCCTACGCCCACAAAATTATCAGATTCATGCTTGGATGCATCAGTGAAAATACGGTGCCACTCAGGCCAATTTTGTTCAACAATGAAATTAAAATGGGGGTTAGCATTATTTTTATCAATATCTAAAATAAAGTATTTAATAGATGGCTCATGGATTAAGGATTCGAATTTATTATTAAACAAATCAAGTTTTGAAGATCGATGTGTCGGGGCATTAAATGATTTAAATCGAATATAACTTTTAACTAAACAAGGAAGAGATTTATGATTCCAGTAATTTGACAACTCAATGAGATCAGCAAGTATCTGAAGTTTTTGAATTAAATGGCTATTAGAAAACTGTAAAACACGGAAAAACAATCGATCAGCTAAAAATTGACGTCTCAGTCTAAGAGGAGGTTCACTGCATTCGGTTTGTAATGCATTAATAGGACTAGATTTCATAGCACCTGTGATTATTCTCAAGGACTTAGATTGGATGGAATCCAATCTCCTAAGGGCACTCACGTTACAAGGCTCCAATAAGAAGATTCCATAGTCAAGAACACTTCGAACTAGAGCATTGTAAAGAAGTTTTAAGGAAAACGGATGCGCACCCCACCAAACACCTGATAGGCATCTCATCAAATTGAGAAGTTTTTGACATTTATTTACCACATAATCACAGTGCGGAACACCTGTAAGTTTAGAGTCCAAAATAATACCCAAAAACTTGACCTGTTTTTAACTGGTATTTCGTTATGATCGAAATCTATAGCTATTGGGATGGGAATACGTTGTCGAGTAAATAAGACTAATGAACTCTTACTCGCAGATACACGCCATTTTTGTCCATCCAGATTTTTAAATAATCAAGAGAGTTAGATAGCTGAGAACACAGAGAACTTGCTGAATTTCCAATAGCGTATAAAACTAAGTCATCTGCATATTGTAGGATATTTGATGTATTTTGAAGTGAAGATTCTAAATCAGACGTATACAAATTAAATAATAAAGGGCTTAGAACTGAACCCTGCGGGAGACCTTTCCATACTAGTCTACTTTCATCCTGTGTTTGATCTAATTTTATTATTCTACCTGAAAGGAGGTTAATTGTGAAGCAAACCAAAATTTCAGGGATGCGAAGTATATCTAGTTTTTGTTTAAGGACATTTAGAAGAACATTATGATATGCTGATTCTATATCTAAAAAAACTGCAATTACAGATTCGTTTTGTGAAAATGCAACTCTAATATCTGTTACCAAGGTAGCCACACTATCCAACGTACTCCTGCCTTTCCTAAATCCAAACTGAGATTCTGGTAAAATTCCACGGTGTTCAGCTATCCATTCAAGGCGATTTTTAACTATGTTTTCAGCTACTTTTGCAATTACGGGTGACAAAGCTATTGGTCGATAAGATGAAGGTTCTGATGGTGTTTTCCCCGGTTTCAGAATGGGAATAACAGTTTGGGATTTCCATGTTGGAGGAATATTACCCGACATCATAATCTTGTTAATTAAGTTCAAATAATATTCAAGTGAGGTTTGATTTAAATTAGCCAGGAATGAATACGGAATGCCGTCATCACCTGGAGCAGAGTCTTTAACCGATGATAATACGCCCTGTAATTCTTGCATTGTAAAGGGAGAATTTAGTAGACTTTGGTTCTGAGAGATAGAAGAAGGAATGGTGTTATAAATAAGGTCATGTTCTGGAACAAATGGTGGAGCTAAACGATTAAGAAAAGAGTTCTTCAGAATAGGGGGAATGCCAGAAATATTAGAATTAGTAACACCATTTCTAAACCTTCTTATGTTTTGCCAGACAATAGAAGGATTTACATTGGGGGTAATGGAAAGGCAAAATTTGTTCCATCCTTCAAATTTCTTTTCTTTGAATAATTTACGAGCTTTCGCTATAGCATCAGTTACAATTTCAAAATTATATACGGACATATTATTTTTATATTTTTTTCAGCTTCCTTTCTAGCTTTTACCATTCGCGAGCATTCACTGTCCCACCATGGAGGGGAAGGAACTCTACCATTGGTTGAAGTTTTTACAGGGAAGGTTTCATCTGCAGCTTGTATAAGTACGTTTGTGAAAATATTATTACAATCGATAAGTTCGTGTGATAAATTATTTTGTAAATTAGAAAGTTTAAACTCTACAAGAGTTTTAAACTTATCCCATAACCCATCTTTATTAAGTTTGTACTTCATACGAGGTTGCCTTGAAGGATTAGGAGAACTGCTAGGATGAGTGGGCGTTATAAAAATTGGGAAGTGGTCACTTCCATAAGAAGATGGTAAAGTGCACCACGCAAGAGATGAAGCGAAATTAGGGGTACATATGGAAAGGTCTATTGCACTAACATTTTCATTTGGCCCTGTACGACGAGTTGGGGACCCGGAGTTTAACACACAAATATATCTAATAATATGTCACCACTATATGATGAAAGAGTACAACCCAAGAAATATGGTGAGAGTTGAAATCACCTAAAATTATGAAAGGACGAGGAAGTAGAGAAACGAGATTGTTGAACTGTTGAAGAGTTGAAGAAGAGGGGGAAGGAATGTATATTGAAACAATACAAGTATTATTTATTTGTGCAGCTACTACGGAAAAATTATTAAATGTTGGAAGAGATAGGGGACAGTAAGAGACAGTGTTTCTAATGAGTAGAGCAGTCCCACCATACCCATCAGACCTGTCATCTCTTAGACAAGAAAAACCACTGATTTTGAAGATGGAACCTGGTTTTAACCAGGTTTCTGAGATTGCAAACAAAGAAGCTTTATATTTATTTATCAAGTAAATAATTTCGTTTTTTTTAGAAACTGCACTTCTACAGTTCCATTGTATTATGTTATGAGTTTGTAGTAACATTATTAACAGGTTGAGGGTTTTTATACATATCGACTATAAGGGCAACGTTGGTCGGTATTTTTATATTAGATTGAGTTAGTGTTTGGATGAGAATTTGGATTATATCTGATGTTGACATCAATGTAGGATTTGCGGAATTGGTGTTAAAGGCACAGCCATTTTGTGACGTTGGTAACCTGTTTTCGTTAACTAATTGTTGATGTTGTTCTCGGTCGTAGCCTTTACCTAATTTGGAGGGAGGGCGACGATTGATATACACTGTTTTTTTTATGTGAAGTGTGTGAAGGAGAATTTTGTGTATAAGAAGACTGCGAATTTCGGTAAGCGTAAGTAGTAACCGGAGTACTAGCTACATTGGCATAAGAATTATAAATAGGTGCAATCATTTTAGAAACTTCGCCATATGAAATACATTTTTCTGCCATAACACTCTTAATTTCTTTTTGGCGCAAAAATTCAGGACACAATTTAGAGGTCGCAAAGTGTTTAGCAGAGCAGTAGCAGCAAGATATATTGTCCTCCTCAACATCACAAGTATCACCAGTATGTTCCTGACCACACTTGTAACATTTAGGTTTGGATCGACACTGAATTTTTGTATGTCCAAAGCGACAACAATTATAACATTGGATAGTGGGGTACACATACAGCTCTACAGGTAATGAGTTGTAGCACATGAATATACGTGGAGGAAGAACTTGACCATCCAGCGTAATCACTATACTCTGCGTTGGTTTCCAAACAGGAGACCCTTCTACGATAGTCTTATAGTTTATTCTCCTAACTTTAATAATTTTGCCACAGTTATCGGGTACTGAAGCATTTTCGATGATTTCTTCGGGTGACCATTCCGATGGGACACCACGAACAAGTCCCATTCATGTTAATTGAAATGTTGGTATAAATGCTTTTAAATTATTTTTTGATAACTCACTATTTAAAATAAATGAATTCGCATCATGAAAATTTGAGAACACTAAAGTAATTCTACACACATCAAAAGTGTCTAGGGATCAAGCATTTTTATGCGGATTTCTTGAGATTGAGATGTGGCTTTGGCCCTGGCCTGCTCAGTCGCCAGGCTTGAACCCGATTGAGCATGCATGGGATATGCTACAGAGAAGAGCTCTGCCGAATATGGAGGGTATCCAGTCGCAAGAAGACCTTTTTTTGTTGTTGCAACGAACATGGGCGGCCATTCCACAGCGTGATTTGGATGAACTCATTTTGAGTATGCCAAACCGATTCTTGTGTTGTTAGTGTTCGCGGTAGAAACACGGATTATTAATTGTTAAAGTTACCTAATAAAATTTTAAAGAAAACTGTTATTTCAGTCTTTTTTTCGAACTTTAATGTTAGTGGTTCAAATGTGAAAAATCCCTTTATTAGGAAAATGCCAATTTTGTTATTAATGCAAAGGTGACTTGGTTTATCGTTACTGTGACAAACGAAAACACTTTATTTGATGAATCCTTAAAGAAAATTTTAATTAATATCAATCAGGAGAAAAGTTATTGCAAAAATATATGTTGATCCCTAGACACATATGTTGATCCCTAGACACTTTTGATGTGTGTATTTCTACCAATTTTCTTAACGGATCCTTCCACAATGTTGTGAATGGCATTGGTCTTGAGAAACCTGCCAAATGTGACCGGGTGTAACGTGATATTATCATTGGGCGACTTAACTTCTTTTTGGACGTGTATAACAAACGGGCCTATGTCATTGTCCTCATACTTGGTCCTAGCAACTCCAGATACTGAACCCTGGGGGGCCGAACCACTACTCGGTGTGACTTTATTATTAATATGTTCAACCGGGCTAACAGTAGGAGTAGAATCACTATTCTCACTATTATCTGCACTAGCACAGCAGCAACCTTTGCTCCCATCAGCAGCCTGACTGTGCTTCCTTTTCTTTTTATTGCATACTTTGCATAATTTATGTAGTCTGGTTCTTTTATGACCACGTTGTGCACTGGGACCATCCGTTTCCATCCCAGATTCATTCGATACTACTGTTACAAAATTAGCAGCCGGGGGTACAAAGACCCCCGGGTCCGCCAAGTCAGGCGGCTCGTTCATGAAAATTTTTAAAACAACTTACCAAATCAGGTAAACTATACACTAACACTAATATATATACACTAAATGTGAATAATATTTACAATATAATACAAAACTGATCCTTTTATAATGAAAAATCAAAATTAAAAATTTTATCCAGAAAAAATGCACCGGTACGCTTGAAGTTTCCCGCGCTTTTTTATGTCGTACTTTATTGACTGTGACGGTCATAGAGTTAATAAGAATAGAGAGGGTGAACCCAGGCTCTCATGCAAGTGGAAACGTGACCCCGTTAGAAAAAGAGAGGAGATGAAAAGCGGCTACCTTTCTCTCTCTACTGACGCATGCGCAGTAGCGTTAGTTTTGCACAGCTTGACACTTGACAGCTTGTTTTTAAAGTTCAGAAGGAAGGTTATGTTTGTGAAATGTTTTTTATTATGAATACCATTAGTTTTTTTTATTAACTGTGAATCAAATGGTACAATATGAGGGTAACTTGTGCTGTTTGCAAAAAGCAGCCCATACCATCTGACAGGACTCGGAGTTTCCATCAGTAAGTACTTATAAGAAATAGGTAATTGGAGTATCAGTTTCTATAGCCTCATTTGTAGAATTAGAAGCACCAACAACTTCTTTACCATTGCAATGGTTATAAGTAACTCTCTAAGTCTTGTGACCTGTACGAAAAACATTGTGAAAATCAGTTGTAATATTAACGGTAGCCTAAACTCAGCAAGAGAAAAACGCTTACCCCTTATTATGACCCTGTTCATTTGACGACAATCTTGACCGTGTTTGGACGCTTTTTTGGCAGTTCATTTGTGCTACATATTTAGTAGTACTATTTTTCTAAAAACACCCTGAACAATTTAAATCGACAGGGAACCAACATTCGACTATTAAACCTATAATAATGAACCTACTTAAACCTGTAATATTGAAATATCAATGTGTGTTCTTAATTGTAGATTTCCTAACAACAGTGATTTGAGGCAGAAATGGATGGAGATTCTTGGAATAACGTCCATCAAGAGCTCTTGGAGAGTGTGCAGTGACCATTTCTCTGCCACCTCATTCCATGAGCAAAGTATGTACAATTGCAGCAAGAGAAGAATATTAACAAATGCACTGCCAAACAAGCCTCCAAATACATTCTCAAGATTGTCGTCAAATGAACAGGGCCATATTAACAGGTAAGCATTTTTCTCTTGCTGAGTTTAAGCTACCGTTAATATTACAACTGATTTTCACAATGTTTTTCGTACAGGTCACAAGACTTAGAGAGTTACTATAACCATTGCAATGGTAAAGAAGATGTTGGTGCTTCTAATTCTACAAATGTGGCTATGGAAACTGATACTCCAATTATTTCTGTTGCTGGACAAGACAAAAGGTAGGTATCAGAGAATATTTTTAAATATCTACATGAATTATTTATAGAGTCATATATATAAAAATCAATTGCTGTTCGTTTGTCTCGCTAAAACTCGAGAACGGCTGGGCCAATTTAGCTAATTTTGGTTTTGAAATGTTTGTCGTAGTTCAGGGAAGTTTTAAACGGTGAAAAATTTAAATAACTTGAAAATCCAAATGTCACGTGTACGAAGTAGCGGGCACAGCTAGTTTACAATAAATATTTGTGTTCAAAGGAACCCTTCCACTGCTGGGAAATGGTCTACTGTTGCAATTAGCAAACTGCATTCACAACCAACATCTACTACTGCAGTTGAGCACAGTCATGATAAACAGAACACATCTCATGCAGAAGAAGACACTGGAAATGCCAATTTGAAAAGGTAATTGTTTCTTAACAATTATGGAACAACAATATGAATAGTTGTGACTTTAATGTGTTTGAACTGACATTGAACTGTACATAACTTTTCTATATTTTACTTTCAGAAAACGTATGGATTCGGATGAAAAATTACACAGCACCAAAAGATTCTGTTTCAAAGATGGATATACCATGGAATATCTCTCACGAGCAGATTTTGTTAGTGATGAGGCATGGCATAAATTTTTGCGGTATACAGTTTTGAAGAATAGAAAATTGAAATCGTGTCGGCAAAATAGCTTAAGGAAAGATAGAAAAATAAAGAGTTTTAAGGAACTTATTACAGTTATGAAAAAAGAACAACACACTGCTGCATCTCAGTACTTGGAGGTTAATTTAAACTAAGATATTACAATAATTACACCATACACTGGAACATACTGGCACTCACTACATACTGGAATGACAGTTATAAAACAATGACAAGAAATTACACACATTATTAATGAGAATTGTACATAATGAACAAAAATTTGCACATAATTATATGAGAATTGAACATAATGCATTTGATACATGTTGAATACACGTACAACTTGCCTCAATGAAGTTGGCTATTACATGTGAAACTGCATTTACCCTATTCATTGCTGTTTGCAAACCTGAATAAGATTATCTAAAATGAAATTTGTAATGAAATAATCACACTTCACACTATCACATCACACTAATATATAAAGGCGAAAGTTTGTGTGTATATTTGTTACTTCTTCACGCATAAACTACTGAACGGATTTGGATGAAACTTTACAGTTATATAGTTTATACATCAGAATAACACATAGGCTACTATTTGCCGCGTTAACCGACATACACGCGGGCGGAGCCGCGGGCAAAAGCTAGTAAATAATATCATGAATATGTTTTTTGTAATGAAATTTTTATATATTATGAACATTTTATAGAATAGAATACATAAATTTGATAATAAGAAACATACACAGGTACTGAAAAGGGATCTCACTCAGCAGGTACGATCATGTATGGGTATTAATTTTCATTTTACAGGAATTGCCAGCACACTTCAAAGAATTGATTTGTAGAATGAAGAACAAACACAGCCGCTTTTCCAGCCAATTTGAAAAATTTTGCAAGGACGCTGCACTTCTATTCTCCAGCTGCATATGAGATGGTGAGAGAGAGCTTCATGAAATGTTTACCTTGTATTGAAACATTGAACAGTTGGGACATTTCAAAAAATTATAAACCAGGAATTTGCAATGAAGTTATAGATAATGTTTCGGAATTAGTGGGCAAAGAGTCTCTGAAAGGAAAAAAAATAATTTTTAATGTCACGTTTTATGAAATGGGAATAAAGCAATGGACCAGTTATTGCAATAAATCGCATGAATGGAAAGGGTTAGTTGATTTGGGTGGTCAACTCGAAGAGGTCGATAGAAATGGCAAGGGTTTGCAAGCCAGTAAAGCTCTAGTCTTCATGTTAGTGAATGTAAATGGACACTTAAAAAGTCCAGTTGCATATTACTTGTTGAATGCTTTAACTGGAACTGAAAAGTCAATATTGTTAAGAGATTTGTTAGTTACATTACATGATAAAGATATTGATGTTGTAAGCGTATCATTTGATGGTGATGAATCTAACCAGAAAGCTTGTAAGGAATTAGGAGCGAACTTTGATTACAGTGATAAAGATCATTTCAAGCCCTATTTTCTACATCCAAAAGCTTTGAAACCTGTTTACGTATTTTTTTACCCTTGTCACATGCTCAAACTTGTGAGAAATTATTTTGCTTTAAAAGGACCTCTTATTTATAGAAACACTGAAACCATTAACTGGGAATACATATGTAAATTAAATAAAACTCAGTATGATGAAGGAGTGCACTGCGCGTGTAAGATCAAAAATAGGCACGTTAATTTTCATAACGAAAAAATGAGGGTATACCTGGCTGCACAAGTATTAAGTACGAGTACTTATGCTGCACTGAATCTATTAGATGTGCGTATGAAAAATGAGGATTTTAAGGGCTCTCGTGCTACTGCAGAATTTTGCAAGATTTTCAATGATATTTTTGATGTATTAAATACTAAAAATTTGTTTTGTAAGACACCAGGTAGAAAAGCAATCACAAGGGATACATTAAATGATTTGAAAAATAAAATTGATATTTGGATAACATACATAGAAAACCTGGAAGTCGATATTAAAGTTAAAATTAATCATACAATGAGTGAAACAGAAAATAAAGAAAGCCAATTACAAGATGTAAATACGATTAACTATAACATTATTCGTAAGTCTATTATTACGGCGCGAGAAGTTCGAACTGGTTTTGTAGGTTTCATAATTTGCCTTAAAAATTTGTATGATTTATGCAATAGCCTTTTTGAAGAGAAACTAATTGATTACTTTTTGTCATACAAACTTTCTCAAGATCATGTTGAAATGTTCTTTGCATTGATAAGACGAATGAATGGATTTTGCAGTAACCCTACTACAGTGCAATTTCAATCAGCTTATAAAAAATTAGTTAAAAACAAGTTACACGTTTCTGTTTCCAAATCAGCAAACTGTACACCGCAAGATAAAACATTCGTGATATCTGATGGCAGTGAAATTTCGTTAACCACAAGTGAAACACAGAAAAGCAGTATAGATAATCACTGTACTATGAAATCTTGTAAGAGCAAACCTGAAGAAAAAAAATGTAGGAAGAAAAAACTCACCAAGAGTCAAACTTTCCCTACAGGATTGTATTTGCACACAAGTTATTCTATGCTTGACCATGATTACTCAAATAAAGAAAACTGGGTTGCAAGCGAATATCAAGAACAAATTATTGGGCACATAGCCGGAGCTGTTGTTCATTCCATTAAAAGTCTGATTCACTGTGAGCAGTGCCGAAATATGTTGAAAGGAACAGCCTCGGGAAGATCTGCATTAACAGAATTAAAGAATAGAGGTGGACTTTGTTTTGCATCAGACGATGTAGTATGGATTTGTTGGAGTGCAGAAAAAATTTTGCGCAAATATAAAGACTGTTTGCTAAGTAAAGATATTAATTTTAAAATAGTCACAGAAACTTTGAAAGTATTACCTCCGTCCATTTTAGATTATAATAGTCATATACTTGAACAAGAAGCCTTGTATGATCATCGACATCAACTTATCTACTTGATTGTACAAAATTACGTAGACAAGCGATTGAAACATGAGGGTGATAAGTTTGGTGATGTTAAAGATAGAATTAGAATGCAATATAATAAGCTGACTATTTTTAAAGGTCAGTAAATAGAAGCTTAGTATATGTATTAGTATCCAGTAGTATATTATAGTATCAAGTTCAATCTTTCTATACTTATAATAAAAATGTAACAGGTCCAATTCTATACATCTATACTAATATTATAAAGCAGCAGAGTTTGTTTGTTTGTTTGAACGCGCTAATCTCAGGAACTACTGGTCCAATTTGAAAAATTCTTTCAGTGTTAAATAGCCCGTTTATCGAGAAAGGCTATAGGCTATATATCATCACGCTAAAATCAATAGGAGCGGAGCACCAATGAAGAATGTTTCAAAAACGGGGGAAAATTATCACGCCACGGGCAATATGAGACGCAAACGACGTTGCGTGGGTCAGCTAGTTAAAGATATTTTGCAATTTTTTTTGGAGGGCTCTCTTTAATCTATATTGAAGCCAAAACTGTATTTTTTTTCATTTTTGTCTGTCTGTCTGTATCTTGGCCGCACATCACGCCGAAACTACTGAACGGATTCAAATGAAACTTGGCATGATTTGAGTTCATACTACGAGGTAGGACATAGGATACTTTTAATCCCGAAATTCAGCACGGTTTCTTGGAGAGAGTAATTCAATAACACATAGTCCGATTTCTTTCATTCTTTTTTTGCTAGAAAGAAAAAAAAAGGTAACGGTAAGTCTTTTTTTGTTCGCGACTGTACACTGCCTGTGGGAAGCTGATGTAATGTAATATGTAAATATGGCGGTACGAAGTTCGCCGGGTCAGCTAGTATTATATATATATGCCTTGGTTATTCAAAAAAAAAATTGAGATTCATTTAGATTTCACTTTTTTTTGTCGTTGTAGTGAACGACCAAGGCATATATCATAATTCGAACTTGGCTCTCATTTCATGATGATCGGTTAGGTAGTTTTCGCGTGCAAGCGTAACAAACACACTTACCTTGGCATAAATTTGAAAAAACAAATTGAGCTGAATATTGAAATTATATTAAAACAGCAACGTAATAAATACGAAAGTCGACTATACTCTTAGTTATAAGTACTAAAACTGATAAATTAAGGGTGGGATTCTACAAGTTATATATTCACATGAGACCTTAAATCCACATAAAGACAGGCTGTGATCAATTTTGATTGCTGACTCTTACATTACAGGCATTATTATAAGTGTATATAAAAAATATAATAAAATGATATAAATTTACTTGTTTCTGATTTATTCCTATGTATTACTGATTCTTATGTTACAGGCACTATAAGTATTCATAAAAGAATCAATTAATTAAAAAATTATAATAAAATGATATAAATTTACTTGTTTCTGATTTATTCCTGTGTATTACTGATCCTTATGGTTACAGGCACTAAAAGTTTTTTTTATGTATGGCCGCCAAAATGACTACTCTGCCCTGTGGTCATCATACTCACTGCGAATGCAGACAATGCAGTATGGCGGCCTAGTGATGCTTCTGCATCTTTTAGTCTAGTCAACAAGTATGGAACTTGTTGACTAGACTATTTGGGCCTCCGGTCTCGCACTCACCAACGAAACACGACAGCACGAACGCTGTTTTCCGCATTTAAACTAACGAAAATGTATCTCGTTGTTTACCTATTTTTTGTATCTCTGAATGTTCTGGGATCTCGATATCAAAACTATAAGTAACGTATATATGTTGACATTGAGCGAAATAACAAATTGAGATAATAAAACATGTTATAAATAGTTGTAATATTTATTCATATAGATGAAATTTGACTTTTTAGATAATCTTCAGGTCCTGCACATTCTTCCAAAATGAGACTTTCTTCAGTGTTGATGAATTTCCTTTCCTTAAGATGCTTGACAATGTCAGAGCACAATGCAATCTTTTGATCACGTCTCCGGACCTTATCATTTAAACTCCTAACTTTTCTTTTTAGAAAATCACACTTTACTGTAAGTTTCTTTAGTTGTTTCTTTTTGCTATTCAACCTGGAAATCATAATAATTAACCTAATAAGTACTTCCCAAACATCAAAAACGGTGGATTTTTTTATTTAAATCCTAATGTTAAGGTCTTGATTTACTAAGAAATATAAATATACAGTAAAATTTCAAAATCAATTAAATATATCCATGATTGGTGAATCAACCTGTCAACACAATTATAAGAACCACAACTATGTTTTAAAAATATTTAAATTTTTAGTCCTAAAAAAATTAGAGGTTTTTACAAACTCATTCTTGGTAGCGTCACTGTTTGTTCCTTTTTATCATATATAGTGATCACATAAAATTTTATTATTTATCTCAATCTATCATAGAATTCACTAGTTTTTATTTATTTTCTTTGATAAATCACAATCGTGTCATGAGATATGCTGTGTTTGATATAATTTGACCAATGAATGTGAACCCAAGACCTAAAGGAAAGAATTGAACCTGTTTGTGTGTTAAACTAAACCAAATGTGCATTCTTGTGTCGAGAGTTCTGTTGAAGGATTTTTGTGGAAGTGCATCAAGCATCACATACCAGATTTTATGTCGAGGTATGAGGAGTTTATATTTTCCAAACCAATCTCCTTATATTTCCTTACTCATTGGTTATTACCTACTGTGATTGCGAGGTATAAATGTATTGCATTCGAGTCTCCACTTTTCGTGCGCTGATAACATATCTGCTTCTTTATAAATAATATCATTGTATCAGCTATTTTCTGTCAACATCATAATATTTATTTCTCTCCAGAAAAATATTTGACTTTCAGTTACCTATCATCCACACATGTAGGCTTAATAAACTATAATTTTTCTATATTTATTTATAATAATATTATCTATTTATATATTACGTGTGTATGTCAAATGTTAAATTAGATCATTTTCGGACCTCTTTTTTTTATTCTTACTACCATAGAGTTATAAGAATATCTATATGGTTCTTCTATGGATTAAACACATTAAGCATGCGCCAATAGAGAGAGAAAGGTAACCGGCTTTCATCTCCTCTCTCTTTCTAGTACGGCTACACTCTCAGCGCCGTCTTCCCCTCTCTATTCTTATTAACTCTATGGTGACGGTACTTTAGTGAAGTGGTCTGTGCATAACAAACAACCACAGACTATAAAACAGTACTTGAAATACGATAAATCGATCATATGATAAAAATAATTTGACTTCATGTACTGTAACGGTCGATTAGCACCAAGTAGAACGTTCGGGATATGAATGCGTGAAATTACTCGAACGAAGGTATTTTTATAGTATTTGACAGGCTTGACCCAATTCAATACTAAATTCACATATTTAGTAGATAATATCAAATATTGTTTACCATAAATATTTTAATGATTATTAGCATACAATTATTATTTGATAATACAGGATTGTGTAACATTAAAGATTTGATATGAAATATAAGTCGCGCCGGAAGCTGACAAGCGGAAGGCGCCAAGATATTAATATGAATCAACTATTTACTTGTTTCTAAAATCACCAATTGAATTATAAGTTTATAATATATTTTATTGTATGCCTAGTAATTATTAAGATTTAAACAAATGAGGCATTTATACGAGGTTGGAATCGTTACTTATAACAGTACGTATTTTTTCTGTAAATATAATAAAAAAAGGAAATAAAAATAGTATCTATGACTCCAAGATTGAATTTTTGCAAGGAATTAAGTCGAAATCTTGGAATTTAGGATCAAATCAAGAGTAAAGAACAATAACTCTGTTCATTCATCTAATTTACTGATTTATTATTTATATTTTTGTTTATTTCTTATATAATATAAAAAAACTAATAAAGGAATAATTAATATTTCAATAATTTTTTTTAATTAAATCGATTGAAAGTTCTTCATAAATAAAATCGCTATTCGTTTCAAATCGAATCGGTAATGGGTGAGGGCGTCACTAATTTCAAAATTTCTTGAACTGTCAAAAAGAAAATAAAGAAATGGACAGAGTATGATTGTGAAAATGGTCGTTGAAATAAAACCATAAATAAGTATTAGAAATAGAGTTCCGGTAGTCGGAACTTTTTTCCAAAGAAACTAAGTTATTTGCTTAGATTATGACATATAACATTAACGGTTATTTGTATCGAAGTATTAGATATGTGTGACACGATTTGTGAGTAACAGTTGATTGTAAATAGAATTCCTATCAAAACATAACACGTATCATAGACTTTTAATAAATATGTACATATTTTCTGTGCTATCGCAATTAATATTTGGCGACTTACATTATGTTGATGCATGGGCAATGGATTAAAATAAATAGTTACTTGTCCCAATTAACGTCTTTGAATTAATTTGAATTCGTTGAAGTGACGAATTCTTATTTCCTAAGTACGAAATTAGGCAGAGAGTAATATTAACAATGGTAACTTGATCACTGATAAACAAACTTATATTTCACCAAATACCTACATAACTAATCTCTTTAAATAAAAATGAATCGCCAAAATGTATGTACGCACGAAGAGGAAGTAGTAGATGGAGAGGCCTTATTTTACTATACGAACAATACATTAAACAAATATATGTGTCGAATGTACGAAAAAGCATTTTATATCTCTTTTTAACTTATGTTTACCTTGGTGTGAAAAGAGAGATAAACATAGTTTAGTGAGCACTAATATTGGCAACACTTTTGAGTGACGTCATGTACTTGTCAATTCGTAACCGGCGACGCCATTTTAAGTGCCAAGTTCTGAGGTAGATCTGCTGTCAAACGGTTGTTGTTGGAATTTTTTTTTTGTTTCCTACCAATTACCGGTGTAAACTGGTTTTTATTGTATTCAAGACTTTGCCCTAGACAGGAAAATCATGCCTTCGTGCTCTATTAAACAATGTGGTGCAAGAAAAAACAATAATCAGCCTACATTGACTCTTCACAGGTTAGTAAAAAAAATTCATTGAAATTGTTTAATATTTTAGGATTTTGTTTAATGTATTGTATTAAACATGATCTTTTTAAAATTTCTGAAGATGTTTGTCAGTTATTTGAGGTTCTCTATGGTGTTATTTGCTTTGTTTGACTTTGATTTGTTTACGACCGAGCCAAAGTGTCGATACTTCTATTTTTACATAAAAAAATGTTAACGTGGTGTTTTCTTCATCAGATTTCCTGTGAATGAAGTTTTGAGAAGAAAATGGATCGAAATCATTGGTTTGGAAAATATAAACTCCTCATACCTTGACATAACATCTGGTATGTCTGTTTGATGCACTTTCATAAAAATCTTTCAACAGAACTCTCGACGTTACGAGATTACGCGACTACGCAGTGCCCTTATCTTTGCTTCTGGTGAGTATTTTATCACTACATAGTATAAAACAATGTCGCTTTCTCTGTCCCTATGTCCCTATATCCCTTTGCTTGCTTAAATCTTTAAAACTACGTCACGGATTTTGATACGAGTTTCTTTAATAGATAGAGTGATTCAAGAGGAAGGTTTTTATGTATAATAAATGCATAACATAGTATGGAAACACTGTTAATTTTCGAGGTTTCTAATGTGATGTAGCAAATAAACACATTTTTTTGCGCTTACATTGCAAACGCTGGTTGCACCCTACGAGATAGATCAAAATAATGTACTACAGTATTGTACACCTTAAAAAGATCTACAAAAAAATCTGCGACGGTATATGTCTATCTCTTAGGGATAACCACCAACAACCATTTTGTATTCCTTTCTTTTTACGAGAAATAATGGCTTATTTAGGAAGCTATTTTAAGCATTACAGAATGAATCCTTATTCAATAAAGTAAATAAATACATTGTGCATTTAATATAGATCAAAATGGCTCTTTACAATATCTGATTTAAATGAATATATTCCAAGATATTACAGATTTAAAATGCACGAATCGTTTCGTCGGCGGGGGCATCTGAAATCCACCCATGCGAAGACGGGGCGGGTCGCTAGTTTTAAATATATTGGTGATGTGCCAAGCTCACCAGAATGTAGATAATAGACTTACATCAAATACTAGCCATTTCCTGCAGTTTTACCTACGTCTATGGTCAGTGCTCAGTTACATGGACTATACTATTCCTCGTTAAATACTTTATCCAATACAATTAAATTATTCAAAACTGACTGATATTTCGTCTAAAAGGTGGTATAAGAGGTGACTAAATAAGCAAGATAGATAGACAACATCACTATGACAGAGAGAAAATTTGAAAAAAAAATCTATACCGACCCATCACAGTAGGGTGGTATAGTAAAACAATTTCGCTCCAAGAAATTCCGGAGAAGGCCCATGCTCAGTAGTGGAATGTTTATGGGCTTAGATGATGATGAATTTAAACAGAAAAAAGTATTTTTATTTTACTAACAGAGCAATTTCTTTGTTAATCTTACCTTTCATAAAAAAATATTAATTATTGGTTCCATTGGAATAACAAGTTTGCTAGATCGACCAATCTAGCCAACTTGTTATTCGTGAAAGACAATTTTTTTCCAGCTTTCCTATTTGGGTGGAGCTGCCAAATGATATTGTAAACAAGAATGCACATTCAATAGACAAGGTAAATTTGATTTAGTTATACTTTCTAACACACAAACAGATTCAATTCTTCCTTTTAGGTCTTGGGTTCACATTCATTGTTCAGTTTGTATCAAACACATCATATCTCGTGACACGATTGGAATATAACAAACAAAATAAATAAAAACTAGTGAATTCTATGATTGATAAAGATAAATAATCATATTTTTATGTGATCACTATATGATGAGAAGGGACAAACAGTGACGCTACCAAGAATGAGTTTGTAAAAACCTCTAACTTTTTTAGGAATTTAAAATATAAATATTTTTAAAACATAGTTGCGGTTCTTATAATTGTGTTCCTTCTACTTTTTGACCCTTTATCCCCATTGTCATATTTATAAGTCAGGTTGATTCACCAATCACGGATATATTGAATTGATTTTGAAATTTTACTGTACATTTATATTTTTTAATAAATCAAGACCTTAACATCAGGATTTAAATAAAAAAATCCACCGTTTTCGATGTTATAGAATATATATCTTCGTTATAGATGTTATTGATCTTCGATTGTCGAAGTAATAGGTTAATTATTATGATTTGCTGGTTGAATAACCAAAAAAAAAACAAATAAAGAATCTTACAGAAAAGTGTGATTTTCTAAAAAGAAAAGTTAGAAGTTTAAATGATAAGGTCCGGAGACGTGATGATAAGATTGCATTGTGCTCTGACATCGTCAAACATCTTAAAGAAAGGAAATTCATCAACACTGAAGAAAGTCTCATTTTGGAAGAATGTGCAGGACCTGAAGATTATCTAAACAGGCAAATTTCATCTATTAGATATGAATAAATATTGCAACTATTTAAAACATGTTTTATTAACTCAATTTGTTATTTCGCTCAATGTCAACATGTATAGGTACTTATAGTTTTGATATTGATATCCCAGAACCGTCAGAGATACAAAAAATAGGTAAACAACGATATTCATTCCCGTTAGTTTGAATGCGGAGGTGTTCTGTTCTTTCTTTAGTCTTGTTGCTGATAGTGATTTTTTATCCGATAACAAATTGTTTTTAAATAATAGCTTGAGAAACCTCACACACAGCCATCTATTCCCAGACTATAGACAGACCAGGATTTCAGGCTTTTGCGTGCCGAAATTAAGGTCTAGTGGTCCAGTCTACAAGGAAATCCGACACAAACCTGCGGCGGCGGCGCACCGACGCGGCGCTCATATCTATATAGCTGGCGTCCCATCAACGAGTAACTTTTTTTTTGGATGTTATTCTTAAGTCCATCATTCAAAACTTTATCCATCCTGGCGGATTCACATTTTAAAATTCCTAACATAAATACTCAAGTAATCGCAAACAACTAACATTATTTCATGTTAAATATTGATATTTTTTCAATTTATTAAATTTCAGTTAAATATCGATATTGACATAGCTGCATAGGTACAACCCTAAAGGCAACCATTTTATGTGCTAACTTCTTGTGTAGGTATGCACGATAATTTTGTAGGTATGGCTAGTCCATGTACTTTAGGTCAATGGTACACACATAACTTCCGATATGTTGCATCAAATTAAATAATATATTTTTTAATGTGTTCGTTATTTTTAAGGACAAGGTATGTTTACAAGAAAAATTAAAAGATAACGGGATCAGTAAAATTTTTTTTGGTCCGCGACTGTACACTGCCTGTGGGAAACTGAGATAGATATGTAAATATGGCGGTACGATATTTGCCAGGTCAGCTAGTTATTGATAAATTACATCCAGAGCCACAGAACCAATAAATTCACCCAGAATACATATTTGTAAGATGAGCAAACAATTATATTAAAATTTTATAATAATATATAATATAGTTAAATTTATATTAAAATATTAATTTAAACTGCCTCGTTGGTCTCGCGGTTGGCGTGTGCAACTGCTAAGCATGAGGTCTCGGGTTCGATTTCCGGGTCGGACCAAATAATTGTATGATCTACGACTATTTGTTTCGGAGTTTGGGTGTTTTCTATGTATAATATGTATGTATTTACAAAAAACAAAGTATATACCTATGTATTTGTATCAGTTGTCTAGTGCCCATAATACAAGCTCTGCTTAGCTTGGGACTAGATGGCGTTGTGTGTTAGATGTCCGAAATATTTATTTATTACTAGTGGTTGCCCGTGGCTCCGCCGTCGTGCAGCGTCATAATAAATATATTATGTTTAAAAGTAGAACTAAAATAAACATACACGAGTTGTTTTTCTTTATACACATTTATTGCTTTTTTTTATATATTTGGATGGCGTTTATCATTTCTACATTACATTTTATGAAACAAATTCCAGAAAATTGGCATCTTAATCTCTTTACTTAAATATAAAAGTGTTTCTTAATAGTCTAAGTTCATTAATTTAGGTAAATTAATATCAATTGATCAGTAATAAAAATAACTTGGTCCCATGATTATTTTTTACAAAACCTAACTTCACTATAAATACATAACAAGAGCATACGTAACACGGAACTCTGGTGTCAAACACGATTGATTTAATTTTTAATATTGTTTACCCAGTGTATGTAGTGTTTTCTGCACCACAGTATTTAGGTGAACATTTTTCCACACATATACAAACTATTCATTTCCTTAAGCATATATTATCAACAAAAGCAATAAACGCTTTATTATGACTTAATCTATGTATATGATTTGTACCGAATAGAAATAGCAATATATTCTCTAAATTCCTAAATAAATAAGTTCATAAATTAGCAATACTGGTGACCACTATGAAAGTAAATCTTTAGCTATATTTTAACAAACATATTTACAGGTTAAATAGTTTTAAAGTGGAAAAGAACTTATTAATATAGTAAGTAATATTTAATAGCGAGGTTTTGTAGACAACAAATAATTAAGTTTACACCTTTATCACATGAAAGTCAAATTAATAGTTTGACAAATATCTTAATCTAAATCCTTCAAGTAGTTACCTTATTTAATATCTTAAGAAGCATTTCTTCAAAATAAGGGCTGATACAGTTATAAAAAGTATTTTTCTGGTCGTTAAGTACTCACAACTATTGAATAATAGAATAATAATTTCATAAAAATATAATTCTATGGGAAAGCAATCAATAGTAAATGTTGCCTAGATTAACTAAAAATTATTTTAACTCCTAAAATAAATATTAAATACAGCATTTTTTCATTGAAGTTAAGGTAATACTTAGAACCTAACAAAATCTCTTTTAGCCTTACACTCCTATACAAAGGTCACAGATAATAATATATAATCTGTTTCGCACAAGAGATACTATACGCTTGTAGGTACGAAACTAAATGAACATTCCATAGGTGTTGAATCTTATTCGAAAATACTATTTTTGTACAAACGGCTTGCGATACTATCCAATTATATAACAATTCTGTAAACGTAATACTTTTGAGAACTGTGTAGCAATGATAAAAGTTAAGAGTGATTTGCGGGTTGAACGGTGATTGGTGCCGGCGTGCTGTAAGCAGCAGGTGTTGCTGGGCTGCCAGGGACCGAAGTCTGTGCTTCAGCCTCGGCATCGCGTTCTGCGACTTCTTCCTCGTCGATGATTGAAATATCACGGATGGACGGACGGTGAGATCGGCGCCAACCTATTTACCAAAACGATATATTTATTAATGAGTACAAAAATATTATTATATAAACTAGTGTGCAGTACATTGAAGGAACCACGAAATTATAATATACTAGCTGTTGCCCGGGCTTTTCTCGCGTGGAAGTTGATTATATGTATATATTTTAACCCCTTAAGAGTACAAACTAGAATTATCATAAATGCTGTTCAAAAGTTTCAGGCTACTAACTTCAAAAAATGACGGACTTCCAGACTAAGTTATATATGAAACGTCAACCCCTATTTCATCACTTAGGCATAGAATATCCAGAAACGTTTAAATACGTATATACTCATTTTTAATCAGTAGCCCAAAAAAAAGCCCAAAAATAAAGTTTCATGTTTCTTAGTCAAGAAACGGACTTCCATACGAACTTTCAACCCCTATTTCATCCCCTTAGGGGTAGAATAAACAGAAGCGCTTAAATACGTATCATTTCATTTTCTATCAGTAGCCCAAATATAAAGTTACATATTTCTAACTTAAAAAATGACGGACTTCCATACACTTTCAACCCCTATTTTACCCCCTTAGGGGTTATGGGTGTCCACTCATTAAAACAAACCTACTCACAAAATTTCATGACCCTAACTTTAATAGATTACGCTCGGCGATGATGAATCAGTCAGTCAGGACTTATTATTTTATAAGTATTGATTGGTGACACAAGAAGTAGTAAAAATAATAATCATTAGAATAAAAAATTGAAAATTTGAAATACATTGTTGTTGAGATTCCAACTAATCATCAATAACGCGGGTGATAACATGGTCAGACATATTAAAATGGGTAAGTAGGTACTGCAATATATGATTAAATATATTTTTATACGTAACGATGAAAAACACTGTAACAGTTTCTCACAGATATTTTTGAAATGTAAACTATTGCGCTTATGATGTAAATGTAAGCTCTTGAAAAAGGTTATTAAAAATATATTAATTAATAATTTGCTCATAAATGTTAATAAAAGATGGTTGAATTATCTCACATCATTGATTGGACTATACAAGTAAATATTGTTAGCATAATTATGCACATAGTTTAAAGCATTGCTCTATTGTTTAAAGTGTCAGGTACCTATGACAAAACTCAAAGTTTATTAAAGTCAGTAAGTTATTATTTATGTATAGAAATATTTTAGACACATTAGAGAACCGTAGCCATTCCTCTTGTCTTATTGTATTTCTTTTTTCCCTATGCAGAGATTTAAAAATTAAGTTTATTTTAAATTAACAATTTTCAACATTACTAGATAAAAGTGACACATAATATGGCATGAATTATGTGAGAAGCGTACAGGAAAATCCTAATAAAACCAAAAATAGAAGGAACCTTCTTAGAAGGTCGACTAGTATACATTTGCGGCTATCGCTTATATGTAAATACTACGTACATGTAAATAGCAGATAAACAAGGTTAGAGTTTATCGGAATATTATTTTGTGTATAAGTCGACACTCACAATTACTATTTGTCAAAATGTTGGGAATAGCGCACCGTATTTGTGTTGCGTTAACTATAGTTGTATTATTTTGTAGTACTTTTGACTGTTTACACATTAATCTAGAAGAAGCAGTGTCGTACAAGTTAGAAAATGTTGATGTGTATCCAGAAGATTCAGACGTCACGGATTCAACGAAGATTGAGGAAAAATATAATGAAATAGCTCCAGATGTTAATGACATATTTGTTGGCGAGAAAGAGAGCTATGATGAGCAAGTATCTGAAGTATTGAAAAGAAAAGCGATGAACACACTTAAGACGGAACGAAAGGTACGTCAAGCAAGATCTAATCACGGGTACGAGTCACTTTACCCACAGGTGCCCTCGGGGCCTCCTTACAACCAATACCAGCCTTCTGCGCCACAATGGAATCCAAATACCTACAACTATTCACAACCTGGATTTCCATCACAACAGGGTTATAAACCAAATCAAGGATCATTTAATCCTAGTCAACAACCTTATAATACAAACCAAAGGCCTTACAATCCAAACCAAGGAACCTACAATCCCGGCCAGGTACCATATAACCCTGGTCAAGGAACCTATAATTCAAGTCAGCTACCTTATAATCCTAATCAAGGGTCATATAATCCAAGTCGTGGGCCGTATAGTCCAGGTCAAGGACAGTATAACCAAACTAATAGACCCTATAACTCAAATACCGGATCCAACTACCCAAGTAACGTACCTTATAACCCTAATCAAGGACAATATAATTATTCTAATACCCGACCCTATAATCCACCTGCGGGGCTTACTCCTTACGGATCGTATAGTACTACAAGCAGAACTTACTATTCAGCCAGTAATCAAAGTTCATCCTATAATCGCAATACAAGTGTTCCTCCTTATTCAAATGGTTACAAACCTCAGAATTCAGCAGTTAATTTCATAACCACGCCAAGACCGTACAATTCTGGATATAATAATTCATATCCAGGACAGCAGTATTATAATAATAATTATCCCACAAATCTAAACAACGGTTCTCAACGACCTCCTTATAATAATAACTATAATCCTAGTCAAAATCCATCGAATCCATATTCAAGTGTACCAAGTACCAATCCTTCATCACAATATCCTCAAAACTCAAATCCGTATAATGCAAACTCCTATTCTCAAAATCCCGCTCAAAACTACCACCCAAGGAATTCAACCTATCCTCAACATCATTATAAGTGAAAAAGTTACTCTCTGCTTCAGATAATGAAATTTGTCGCCTCTTTTCATTTACTGATTTACATTTCTAACATTGTAAACAAATATTTATCAGTGTAAAACGTTATACAACAATATTGTAATAACATTGTGTTAACAAAATAAATTAAATGGCTGTATAAAACTTATTTAGATTTGGTTATGCATAACCTTGCCCCTTAAAGTGATAAGTGCTGAGTTGTGATAAGAGCGCGATGGCTATACGAATATAATACTAATTTTACAAAAATAAGAACAGCAACAGCTATGGACTGTTTAAACAAAATATTCATTGTTAAGTGTTTTCTGCGAAAGAAGGAGGGTTATGTTTTTCGAGTGTATGTATGTATATTTCTTTGGCACGCCCTAGAGCCTAAACGGCTTGTCGTATTTTTATGTGAGTGGTGTCAATAGATTTGTCTTAGTCGTGAGAGTCACACTGGGTACTTCAACATTTTCAGTTCTTTCAAAATTTTAAGTACTTCAATGAATTTAATAAAGACGGCAGATTAATGCAGTCAGTTTTTTTTTATTAATAATTCGTTACTTTTTTATATGGAATTACTTTTTTTAAATAAAGACTTATGAATCTGTGTTTGCAATAAATTATACTTCGCAGTAGCCGTACGATAAGATTAAACCTGCCGATCGTAATACATACCAAAACATATTTATTACTTGCGCTTGTAGTTTTCAAATTGTGTTAGATATAAGAATATAATAGAAATAATAAGATGATTTTATAAATTATATATAGATTTTAGTGACTCGATTCTCCATTTGAAATTTTTTTTATAACATTTTGGAAATAACCTTTTAAGGATTGTGTTTAATATAAGTAACTTAGCTCAATTAAACAAAGTTCTCAAATTGTTAACAGTTGGAGTCAGTCTACGAATGAGTCAATCGTACGTGGAGACAGTTATCTATAATAATATCGTAAATCGTATGGACACTACAACATTTTCCGGTAATTTTTACTAAGTGAAAGAGCTGTACCGTAACTGTAGCCCACAGAATTAAAGAGTGCTTTCACGTATTGATAAGTGATCACTCAAGATACGTCTTTGCTGGTTGACTTGGTTCTCTAAAAACTAATATCGAAAAGATGTCTCATTCTTAAAACCGACTGAATTCAAGAGATAAAAATGATCTTACCTTCTAGCACTGGCGGCTTGGTAGTTCTGGAAAGTAGTTTAGGGCCCATGAGAGTGATGATGATAGCTCCAATTGGTGCTGTGATGACAATAGACATGATGCAGACGGTGAGAACAGTTTCGGCGTATCCTATCAGGACTGGATCCGGCTCGACGCCCGCCATCTTGCGGACTTCATCTAATGCTACGGGGCCTAAAGCTGCCTAAGGTACAATGGAAAAACAATGTTTAGTATAAAAATAATATCTTTTATCTGTTTTTACACATAGGAGTTATTCTAAACGTTAATTTGGTTTTAAGTTGTGACAAACATTGTAATATTCAACTTTTAGAATAATAATACTTGTTGTTGTAACTATCATTGTGTGCCGAGTTCATATAAGTTAACAAAAATTCAATAAACAGTGACCAAAAGGTACCAACGTATGCATATAGTCGGCATATATGTATTATATATCATTGTCCCTATTGTATAGAGGTTCCATATTTATCCACAATACTAGCAATTTGACTATGATTTCCCGTAAATATCGAGATTTAGATTATGAAGAAAATATTTGATTTTAAAATTTATGAGCTTTTATAAATCTATTAGTTTATTTACAACAATAACATCATTTACCTGTACTGTGGCTTTGGCCATCCAAGATAGACCCACGAACACTTTTTCTTTCATGTTGAGGTTACTTCGCACAGCAGACGCACTAGTAACTATGGCACGCAGGATCACGCAAGTGACCAGTATACCTCCGCCAACTAATACCAAATGAGGTTCCAGCTCTAAAATCTGAAAAAGTAATCGATTTCCTTTATTATGGGGCCTAAAAATAAATAGAAATGTGGAAAAACGTGAAACAAAAACTTTGTTATTTTGTTTCACGTACTTGTAGCACGTAGTACGTAGGTAATTAATACATAGATAACATATGTACATTTCAAATATACCTAGTACGAGTCGGGCACTTTGTTTAAAATTGTTATAAAGAATTTTCTCTGCATATTAACTATAGAACATGTTATACAACTTTGATTGAACTAATTTATGACTTAATCAACTAGTTTATATTATAATTTAACGTTTCGTGTTTATTTTATTTAAATTATTTTAATGTGCCGCATTATTTCTAATTGTCAATAAAGTAGGTACATTTGTCAGACTTGGTTTAATGTGGCCGTGTTTTTGACTAGGGAACTCATATCCCAAAAATCGATTAGTTTATAATTCTCGTATCACGTTGCTACTCACGATGAACTCTGAAACTATCAAACCGATTCTCACTTCAAATTTATGTTTCCTGGCGTGCGCGTGCCTGAGATAGGATTGTTAATATCACGCTTATACTAAATATAAAAATATACTAAACTAATATATAAAGAGACTCAGAGGAAGTTGCGTGGTTCAACTACTATTCAATAAAATGGTAGTGTCTCGTTAAAATAGAGTAGTGTTTGTAGCAACAGTTCAGATTAAACACAGTAAGTAAAAGTAAAAATGATGTATATTCATTAAAATATAGATTAAAAAACATAAATATATCTGTGACAAATTAATGGTTATTGATGTTGTGGTATTTAAATTGACCTCAATGAACTAATATCAATTTGCTTAGTAATCTCTCTAAACTTGTAATGAAATCAAGGCCATAGTAACATTAATGGGCAATGAGACGTTATAAAATCAAATGTCAAGGGCCTCGTTTTAAACAGACAGCTTTCTATTGACCGCCATCTGCTGATATAGCGATGGATTAGCTCGTTGCCGACTTGCAGTCGCTGACAATTGTCCAATTTGTATGTATCTTAAAACAATTTTTAAACCATTACTTATTAAAGTCCATTTCCATGTACAGAAAGACTACACTAATATTTTCTCAGTTCTAAAATTCTCTAAAAGGCAAGATAGCTAATATTTCTCAAGTAATTGTATAAAACATAAATAAATAAATATTTTCAGACATCTAACACACAGCGCCATCTAGTCTCAAGCTAAGCAGAGCTTGTGTTATGGGTACTCGACAACGGATACAAATACACATATACTTTTTTTTTTGTAAATACATACATATTATACATAGAAAACACCCAAACTCCGAAACAAATATTTGTAGATCATACAAACATTTGGTCCGACCCCGGAATCGAACCCAACACCTCATGATCCCGTAAAATAAAAAATAAAAAACGTATTTTGCATAATATATAGACAAGTTTTTTTAATTTTACGTCATCATACACGCACACCTTAAACGTATCGAAGGTATTCGCCAAGTGGTCCAGACGTCTTTTTCATTTCAAAATTATAGATAAACTTTTAGCAAAAAATACTTACGACCACTTGCGCACCAGTAACAGCGAATAGCATAGGCTCAAAGAACATCCAGAAGACTTCAAAAGCAGTAGCAACGGGATTGTCTTCCAGTTCCCAACCAAGTTCTGTCCAATTTTTGCAGGCAAAGAAGGAATAAGCAATCACAGCCAAGGGCCCTGCAAAAGACAATAAATCCACACATTATTATAGTTAGGAGATAAGGGATATCGAGAAAATAAATATAGCCCCTACAATACCTACTAGCGATTGGCACAGTGGCCAGTAAGTAGCCATAATATTTAATACAATTATTTATTTAATGAAAAATGGTTGGGCGCATTCAATTGATTTCTCTTGTAATTCCAAGAGATCAGTGGATATAGGTTGGATATTATGTGTAAAATGATCCCAAGACTGTTTTATACATACACATACGTCATTACATAACGTAAATAATAATAAGGATAAAGATAATAGTACATTATGATATAAGTGCGGTAAGTTGAAAATTACAACCAAGGTGATATTGCTAGCCCAAGTCGCAGGCGAGGGCTACAAGAAAGCTGAGGCTGTAATTAACAAAGCGCACGTATGTCATACGACGTTTTATAACATATTTTCGAGGAAATAAATAAAACCCGAACTTTCTTGATCGAATAAATCTTTAATTACTTGTTAAAGCAGTTATAAAAATTTGAACAATTTGTAAAATTGATTAATACGTTGCCAGTTGGCATTTTTAAGCTTGTCAAGTTATTATAGACATTCTCTCTCCCTCTCTTGAGTGAAAGTAGGAGAAACGAGACCACAGAGTTCAGCAGTCGACGGCAGCGGCGGAGGCGGCTGCGGAACTCTGTGGTCTCGTTTCTCCTACTTTCACTCATAAAATGTTGAGCACTTTTCTGACATAAAAACTCTTTGTTAATATTTAAAAGAGTATTGTTCGAGCATCTTGATAAACCGTGAGTTTTACTTTATTAAAAAAAACGTGCGTTTTACATTACAATAACGCACAAGTACGTAGTGAGATACATTACGATATTGAAATTGGTGAAATAAGAGACCCTTTACGAGCAAAAATGTTATAAATTGATATTTTGTTATATTAAAAATAGTGCTTAATTATTTAGCAAATAGATATTCAATTTAACTCTTTTTTTTAGTGCGTATTGCTTCTCCAGTTTTATCAATTGACAACACAGTCATTGATTTATAACAAGCTATTGTTCTAATGAAACGTAAGCATTACCTGCCATGCGGTAAACAATCAGCCGTGGTTATTGACTAAACGTTTTACAATTACCTTACGTATTTGTAACGTTGATCTATTTGTAAATACTAAAAATCTATAACGAACGACACCGCTTCACTACTGGGAATTCATAATATTTAATAAACGGCAATATAGTCTACTGGTGTAGGTAATTAAGTTACGTGTAAAAACTATTTTGGTATAAAATGTATATTATGTTGTTAGGTTTGGTGAAGATAAGGACGGAAATAGTGGCACGTTTTATCGGTCTCCGTGCTTGAAAAAATGTTATGTGGCTATCGTCTATTTATCATCAAGGATGTTGAACCAGTCCATACCATAAAATAATGTATATTAGTTATATTTTAGCAGAAATTTTGTATAATTATAAAAATATGTTTTTTTTTCTTACTCTAACAACACAACTCCCCTATGTAGGACTATACATCCTGTGTCGCAGGGGACTAGTCCCATGTAGGAATTGAACACACAACATTTGGCGCAATAGAAAGCGGCGTGGCGACCACTTAAACCACTAGGCCAACCGTGCAGTCAAAAGGTGTAAGGATGATGTTAGATTAAAATAAAAATAATCAAAGTGCAATGTTTTTCAGATCAACAGTTGAACGACAAACACTGTATTTACTTATCGCGAATTTGAAAGTCAATTACAAAAAATTGTACGCGCTATCATCTTTAGTCTGTTAATATGATTCATAATTCTTTACCAGTATTTTTTCAAGTCTAAGATAAAACAACTATTGCACACCCAGTCGGGATTACTAGATATCCTAGGAAGGAAGAACCCAAATACATAATAATTAGTCCAATAAAGAATCTAAATTTTGAAACTATTCAAAGTAACTTACCAGCGCCACCCCAGCCCAACTCTTCAGATCCTAGTACCATTGCCAGACCGCCGACGAGTAACAAAAGAACTCTCAGCGGCACAAGAAAGGCGTCATTGCGTTCAGGAATATATTTCACTAAGTAACCACATACTACGCCCAATACAATGCCTCCTATTATACTCAGAGGGCCCTGAAATAAAAAAAAATAGGTGAAATAAAGTGGTGTAAGCTAAATTATCACACCTAAGCCAAAGGCCCGTATTCACTTTGATTAGTGCGAGTGCAGGTGTGAAGTGAAGTGATCAATGATTGGTAAAATACGCGTGAATGGCGAATTCACGGTCCACACGTACTTTCCACCAATCACCCGCACTATGCACCTGCACTCGCACTATACAAAGTGAATACGGGCCTTAAGGCTAAATTATCTGACGCCAATGGTCCAAGATCGGTAAATATTTTTTCTCTACTTTCCAATTCTATTAGGATAAGCAAGCCATCTCAACAATTTTCCATAAAATTTTAGATGATTTGTAAACTCCTAAAGACGCTAAGCAGGTTGATAATTGCTTAATTTCTCATTGCTCTTATACGGACTTATAAACAATATTCTCAGATGTCTCAGGACATCTTTATTAAATACTGTAGGTAGAGATTGTTGTAAGAAACAAAAAAAAAAAAAAAAAATTATTTATCCATATATCACACTAAGGCCAACTGCACATGAAACTTCCTACGCACTAAGTATTTATTGCTCAATCATAGTGATTGCACGGATAGAAAGCAGTAAGCGTTAATGTGTTTTTCGATGGCGGCTTACTTACTTGATGTAGCCTAGATGATGGCGGCAGATAATAATTTTACTATTATTATGTTTTAAATTCAGCACACCTGTCTTCCTCATTGTGCGAAGGTTACTGACTACCTCTGGGAATCTTACGTGTGGCCATGGGATTAATGCACAGAGGCCTTTAGAGATTTACAGTACCGTAATAAGCTACCCCAGAGGTATGTTGTTGGACTATTGTTGTAAGATAATTATACATTGACGAATTGTATGATTAGCAGTGTTAATGTGTAAATTTTTGAAAATGAGGGTTTTTTTCCATAATCAATATTTCCAAGGACTCCTGAAGTTTTTTTTAATAAATAAATAAATAAAATTGGCGCGATAACGGTAAATCCATTTTGTAGAATATTTTTTGTAAGAACCTCTGCGGAGAGATAAGGATTGTGTGAAAGAGTTGTTGATTATTTTGAAAACATGTCTGTACCTATATATCAAAATATGTTTACGATGTATATATTTTAGGTTTTCTTAATGGGTGTGATAAGACCAGAATTTCGTTTTAAATATGGTTAGTTAAAAGGATTCAATGCTAATCAAATGATTCATACGTAGGTAATGTTTAAGAAAGTAAGCATACTTCCCGTGTCACGTTAGGTTTTTTCTTGAACACAATGTATTTTCTCGTATTTATGTAGTTTGATTAGACTGCAGTAAACTAAAGTAGATTATTGGAAGTTATCTAAGATTGCTTAACACCAGTTTTCACGTGATATTGGAGTTCCTCTTACTTTTAACCAATTACGAATTGCATGAAAGAAACAGTATTTAAACTCACTTTCAAACTCATGGTCACTAATTTGATTACGAACAGAATTTATTAGTATCTTGATATTTATTACATAGTTAAAAACAACAGATATTAAATTTGTGCAATTCGTTAAAATAAATTAGGTTTTTTCTTAAGTTCGTTCGATCTTCCGGACCCATGTTGGAATTTTATGACGAAGGACCAAAGGAAATAATTTATAGTTAATTAATTAAAATGTAGGTATATGGCTGTCTATGTAGTAATGTATATGATAAGATGTACAAGATTATGGTGATTGGAGTCAAATATATTAAGGTAAATAATAAGTTTATATAAACAAAAACTTACTTGAACAATATTCATTGTGACTGAAACGGTAGAGAACATGACGGATAAGATGATGCCAAACACGGCAACACTCGCCGCATCATCTACACCAGATACAGCCAGCACCAATGTAGGTATACCCTTCGACACACCGTAACCCTTTTCTCTGAGCCGAAATAGACATGGAACGATCACTGCCGGTGACACTGCTGCGACGATGGAAGATAGCAGGAAAGCTGAAATTTGTGAAAAGTTTATGATTAGACTAGAATATTAAGGATCGTACTGATTTATAAGATTTTGTAAATGAAACTTTATTGCAAAATAGAGAATAAAAAGGGAATTCGTTTGTATATATAAATGTAGTCTTACCCCAGTCCCAAGGTAGTCCAAGGAAGAAGTACGCCAGTACTGCGCAGAGCAAACACTCAAAAGTCCATGGTACCAAGGCTAGTTTGACGACAGTAAAAAAGTGTTTCTTCATGGCAATGGGGTCCAGATCCAACCCCGCTCTCGTTAAGATGATTGTTAAAGCAATTTTCCTAAAATATTTCAATATAACTATAAATTCTCAAAATTTAAAATAACCCCCGATATAATATCCTGAGTTAAAGTTAAAAAGTAAAAAACACGTGATCCGTATCCATTTGAGACCCCACTCGATGATATTTTTGCAGACATTCGGTTACTCTTCCTCACTTTCACTCCCATAACTTTTAAACGGCTTAACCGATTTTCATGAAACATGTCTAAGAACACTCGCAAGTAACTCACCTTTCATACAAAAAAAAACTAAATAGAAATTGCTTCATCGGTTCGGGAACTACGGTGCCACAGACAGACAGACAGACAGACCGACAGACAGACACGTGAAACTTATAACACCCCTCCTTTTGGTCGCGGGTTAAAAATAGTTATACGTCGCCCACAAAATATTAATGGAATGTTTTGAAACTGACAATTGATGTTTTATTAAAAGTACCTTATATAAGATGTAACATGTTGGTAATCTTCGTCAAAGTTGACGAATCCTATGTTCTTCATAATTATTCCTACAAAAAGCATTCCGATGAGCGCTGGTAGCGTAGTAATTTTCATCAATAATATGCCTCCGAAATACGCGACGATAGTTAGTAATGACAGCATAAACAATTGTCCGCCAGGTGCTGCCGTGTCGCCCATAACGATCCATATTGTCACCCAGACCAAAATTCCTGGTAAGAGACACAACATCAATGGTATTCAATTCACATACAAATAAAATAGTTGTCTTTAAAGTCTGTTTACGGACGATAGTTTAACGTGACAACGTCATAACGAAACATTGATGAAATGATGAGAGATAGATGCGGCGCTTGCGCATTAAGCCTTAAATGGAACGCCTCAGAGCGAGGTAACACTGCATGACGTCAGGTAATGTTTTTTCGTGTGTGCAGCCGGCTCCATCCAAATATAAGACGTTGTAACGTCAAAAAAGAGGGTTATTTGTTAGCAGTTGAAAAGTTGAAAAAATCGTTTGTTTGTATCCATGGTATGCATGATTGTTTTTTTTATAAACTTTGAATACCTAAGGGTGACATTGAGTTCATCTCTAGTTTTTTCTTATACATTTTTAAACGCCCGATTGCTATTAACTGATAGTCCAGAGCCATCGATTCTGTTTTAATATACAGGTCCGGTATTAATCCGTGAGTTGGCATCTCATATACTCCCAGGCAAACCAGTTAGGACAAGAATGGGACGGGATTCATCGATATCGTAGCCCATTATCTCGATTTCTTGGAGATACCCGTTCGGTGAAAAGACATTAAACGAACTGGACATACCTACGAAATGCCAAATTACATTTAAAAAAGTCGGAATCAAATCTAAAGTGTACAACAAGCCGAATAGAACGATGCATTAATCATAAAGCATTATTCGAAGGAGACAAACACGTTTAGTAATTATTATTGCTTTGCTACGATGGATTTTCTTTTGAGAATATTTATAATAGTATCTAATAAAGATAATCAAATAACTTACCAATTATTAATACTGAAATGTTTTGTGCGAATTGTCGGTAAGATGGGCATAGTGGGAAAGGGCAGACTTTCTGCCAATTCGGTGGTTCCCACGAAGGAATTCCGGAATCCTCGGTATGGCACTTCGCACAACAAGCGTACCACCAAGACCTGTATAAAAAGCAATGTCTGATATAACAGTTCAAAAATATGCATGAATAAATTTATTTTGGCCTACAAAGTGCAAAATATGACAATTTTACAAAAAATGCTTAGTAGGTACGTACAGCAAATACGCAAAAATATTTAAAATTATGCATGTTCACCCACACAAGTGTAACTCTTAGGATGATGGTTTAAGTGTTAGTTCATTCTAAAAATGAATGAATTAAAGCTTTATTTCATCTCTGAAGTATTCTGTAATTTTGTATTAAAGTCAGTTTACTTTGTTTAACTAACATATTTGAGAGTCATTCAATAAAAACACTATTTTACAACAATAAGGTGACATTAAACAGGTGAAACTTTCAGTTTTAATTTGACTTTTACAATGTAAGGTTTATGTATAAGAAGTAAAAAATTACCTTTCTATGTATTCACTTTGCTGTGAAATAGCTTTCTTTGAGTAGACAGAGGATGTGGTGGAATATTTCTTAAATCTGCCTTCGATGTGTCCCTGCCGATCTGTGTTTAACAAGCTAACGTTAGAAGTCAAATGGTAGTTAGAAATGTTTATCGATCAAATTGATACTGGGAACAAGTAATAGCTCATGACACCTGCTATTCCTACACCACAAAATGGTTCTTGCCACTTGACCTTGTCATAGTTATTTCTATAGAGTATTGCCTCATCAATTATGAAAACAGAGAAAAATTGTAACAAGGTTTTCTAGTTTTTTATCTTCATTCCAGTTGTTCGTTACTTATTCTACTAATAGGTCGTTAATTTTGGAAAATTTTATTTTCATTATGTTAGGTATTCTAAATATTGTAATCTATGATCACCTAATTTTACATAGAATGAAATGTCCGTTCGTGTGGGAAGCCGCTTGTTAAAACTATGAATACGGTTGTCGTCCAGTACGATATATGGTGATTTTGCTACTTTACCCTGCGAGAATAGTACGTATACCAAATAAGCATCGAAAAAGTTAAAGGAAACAGTAAGTCAACCGGGGATTTTATTTCTAATTATATCTATTCTTGAAATTGAATTTGTTGTAGAGTTAAAGTTTAATAAATAATAGTCGTGTACCCACGACTATTATTTATTAAACTTTAACTTTTCTTTTTTCAGTCACGTGGAATATCTTCCACGCGACTGAAAAAAGAGAGAATTACCCCAAGAGTTGTCCAAATCTCCAGCCATGACATTGTGGAGGTTGCTTTTGCGCCGTGAAGGCCCCTCCGCTTTAGCTGACACAGTGCCATTCCTGTTGATAAGAATAAAATATGGAAGTTAATTATAGTAATGTCGTTGAAAATTACTGTTGCTAATAAGTGGTATACATGCGTACGATCACCTACAAAAACATTCTAGGTTTACAAACAATTAGCCTTCGGTAAATATTCCTATCTGAAGTAAATTTTCAAAATATCTAGTGCAGCCCGGATACCTAAATTGTAATGAACATCTAAAAATAGATATATGTGTAATTTAATTCACAATACTTGTATTTTAACAAATTAGAAAACTAATCACGATTATGTTAGTTAATAAATATTGCTGAGAATGACAGAATCTACTTTCCTTTTCTTATTTAAATTATTGATGATGTCAGTGGCAGGCTGTTGTTTGTTTCTAAATCATCTATAAATCAAAATGGGAAAATGTAATATTTGATAACATAGTATAGTCTAGATTTTTGCTTGTGGCTTAACGAATTCTTGTGAAGTATAAAAATAGTCCTATGCTTATTAGGAAGGAATCTGATAGATGGTTTAAATACCAAATAACATAGGACATCCCTTTTTTGTAAAGCCAAAATTTTTAAGATTATACATATACTTATTGTTAATCGCAATGTTACAAATTTTACTGAACGGGTTGTAATGTTGTTCAATCACAAATACCAGATCCTCAGAAACAAAGTCAGGTCAGGTCTAGTGGATCAGGATAACTGATCTGCCTAGAGGACTACGGTTAGAGGTTTAATGTTTGGAAAAACGTATCTAACGTGTGAACTTCCCTTTCATGACTAATCTAGGCTGTCTTTGCGATGAAGCTGAACTATATTTTGCATTATCTAATTGTAATCAATGTACGAGCAGACAAACAAACTAACATTCACATACAAAACCGATCCATTCTAAGTTACAACCAATTCAGGAAATATTACTTTTATATCTTATAATATATATAAAATTCTCGTGTCACAATGTTAGTATCCATACTCCTCTGAAACGGCTGGACCGATTTTTATGAAATTTGGTGTGCATATCGGGTAGGTCTGAGAATCGACCAACATCTATTTTTTATACCCCAATTTTTTTTATGGCAAAACAACGTTTGCGGGATCAGCTAGTAGATGTATATATTCGTATGTGCATAAATGTCTATGTGATTGTTGTATGTATAATGGTATATCACATTCTAAATAGGTTTTGTTGCTTTCAATTATATGAATGTTTTGCTAAGTAGAGTGAAGTAAAATTTTGCATGCTCAAAGTTAAAGCAGGGTTGCAATGTGTCTGGTTTATTTATAGAATGGCATACTTTTAGTATACATTTCTATTAAAAAACCAGACCATTTCATGATCATTGATCAGTCTGGAAAAACATTTGTCGCACTTAGACACTAATACATTAATGTGCATAGCGTTAGCGGTTTATTACTTAGCACAACGGACGGACCGTATTGAATTCTTGGTACGTGTTCCACAAGCATGCTTGCGAGAGTGAAAAGGACTATTGCATACACTGCACATTTAAACTATCGTTTACTACAGTGCCATTATTATGCTTCAAAATATCAAAGTTATCATACAAATAATAGTTATCGATTTCTTTGTTTTTTATTTATCTACCGCTCTAAACTATGAATGTAAATTATTTTTTACTACTATTGAAACGTCGCAGCGCTGGCACGGGCGCGATTAATGTGATAGAATAACCTGCACGACTGTAGCCACTACTGCATAATATAAACATAATTTAATTACTTAGGTGACGTTTAAGAATCAACTATAATCCTATATTTGGTCTAAGACGAAAAGGCGATTAAAGCGAAACCGCTTGATACTATAAGTCTATTTCATAATACTCTTAAATTTATGCTGCTAAATAGCCGAAATTAATGTTACTAAGGTTCTGAAGAAAAATCTCTTCGTGAAGATATATTAATAGATGGACAATATACACCTTTGTTAAAATATTTAACGTAGACACTTAACTATGTTTGACTAAACTCAACAGTAGGATCGTAATTAGCTCAACTGCTGGTACTGTTCTGTACCGACCTGTCTTAAGAGATATCCTATGCATCAGGAACCTTACATTGTTTTGCTTATGAGGTAAAAACTAAACTATGTAAGTATATATAGGTATCTATTCAACAACGATAATAGTAAATAAACATACCTTATATATTTAACATTTAAAACCTTTGAGATTTTGTCTATTTTGATTCCAATTATTAATTATCTAAAATAATATTATAATTTTATAAAGCTAAATATTTTGTTTATTTCGTTAAACGCGCTAATCTCAGAAAGTACTGGTCTGATTTGAAAAAATCTTTCAGTGTTAGATAGCCCGGGTATCAAAAAGGGCTATTAGCTGTATGTATATTATGACGTTATGACCAAAAGGAACGGGATATCAACAAGTTTGTTTGCAAAATCTGGGGCAAATTATTCTTTCATTGCGTGCGCTGCGTAAACGGTTAAAGATTCACAAAACCAAGATGTAAGAATTGTTCCGCTTTATACGTTCTAAAAGTCCACGACAGCATTTGAAAAAGGCTACATAATATGTGCCTGAGATAATAGATGCAGTTTTTGAAGTGAAAACTTCTTTAGCCGCGTTGAACATTTTTTGGTAGGGGAAAATCTTATGGGTTCGTGTCACCGACATCCTAATGTTTGATGTTGATAATTTTAATTTGAAAATTATCAAATTTTTAATTTTACAAATAACATTCTAAGTTATAAGTTTTCACTTCTATCCGAAGTCTTTATGACTGCCTATTTTTTGTTGTTCTTATAATATACCTAAATATACAGATCCGTAAGTTATAGAATTTATAAAATAAAATATTGTTATGTATACTCGTACAATCGCGCAATTTTATGCTGCTTATAAACATACCTAACAAGAAGAGGCAATGCCAAGTATGTATGTTTGCGTCACTTCGCAATAAATAAAAATAAATTAACATACCTAAATGTGACAAGCGGGTTGGCAACAGGGAAGGATAATTTGGTACAATATTGACTTATACATAACGAACTAAATTACACTAAATGAAAAAAAGATTAAATGTAAGACAAGTATTAATAAGGAGGTGCCACATAATAGTAGTTTAGCATTTTTTAATGGTAGATATTCATGAATACAGTTAACTTAAATAAGTATCATCAGCTGAAATTAAATCTTGTAATGAACTTTTATAATGTATGAAGATTTTCAAGCAACTGGGAGACCAACAGTAAATGGATATGATATTCCAAGGTTTGTTATTGGCTTCGTTTAGATACCTACTTGGTTGCAGGAAATTTTTATTAATTAACATTTTCACACGTGATGACAACCTTCTTTTTCGTTTTTAAAAATAACAAATAAGTAAACATTATTCATAGTAATAAAAACCAACCCCGCCTTTTAAATCTACGTGCCTTTATGGTTGACAACGGAACCCTATTCTGTGTGGCCTGACACGCACTTTACTTGGCCGGTTTATTAATTCTCTAGTGTCTTCTAGCGGAACTAACATCAAATATATTGTTTTAACATTCTTGAGATCTAATTATGATGTATGCCTATTAGGTTAGTAGTTAACGATTTTATGTTAAATTGCAGATTATGAATTTTTATCCCACCCGACCCGTATAGGTAATAACCACTTTCATTAACTCTAAATTTAGTAATATTATATTCCTATCCAAATATCCAAATTCATGATTATGTTCATTTGTCTAGTTAAGTATCAGACGACCGTGAGACAAAATATTTTATTTACAAAAATAAAATGAATATGATTATGTTAAAAAGTGACAAGAACTGACAGTAAAAAATTACAAGAATTAAAAAGAAGTTTTACTCGAGTATTATCATTTTATACATTTTTAATTATCAGAATATTCATTTGCACTTTTTTTTTTTTTTTTTTTTTGGCATGTCGGACCCGAACTTTGCACTAACATTTTAATTCATACCTGTATATTACGTCTTAATAAATAAGAGTGAATTCTTGAAAAAAACAATCCTATAAGCATTGTCCATCAGTCCATGGATAGGTAAATGACTAATAGATAAGAATAAAACTGAACTGTTGTCATTATTTAACCAATTTCAACATAGAAACTAGATAAATTTTAACCAAACTGCTTGTCAAAAGAAAAAAGGTAACATTATATCTTTATTTTCCTTTTAGTGAATAATTAATAAATTAAATTAAAAATAATTTTAAAAACAAGCTTTTACTGGAATGCCTCAAGTCGAGACGAATCAAACGACTCCAAACTCGATGATGTTGCGACTTTTATTTACAGAGTTCCTATGGCCACCTTCCAGCTCCAGCATCAGATCAGCTCCATGTCATTACAATATTGTATTATCACGCTGTATATGTATAAATGCAAAATTTCAGCAAAATCGGTTGAAGTTATCTGCTTCAAAATTGAGTTGCAAGATTCCAGCCGAACATACAAGCATACATACAAACATGCGTTGCAAGTTAATAAAAAGCTTGTAAAAAGTAACTGGATGACCGTTTTTTTGGGATAAATTTTCTAAAAGTGATACCTAGCTAGTTAGATTTATCGCCCCCGAATCCATACAAATTTCCTGAAAATCGTTGGAGCCGTTTTAGATTCAGATAATATATATACAAGGATTGCTCTTTAAAGATATTAGATATCTACTTTATGAGAACAAAACTAGAAAAGAGTACAAAATAAATGTTTAGTCATGTAAATAGACAACACTTAAATGTACTTAAGAACTGGCAGGTATGAATCACAAATTTGAAATAAAACTATCATGGTTCATTCGTTTTGGAGTCATACAAAGACACAAATACAAGGATACACATAAAAGATTAAATAGACTATAGACTATACACACGACAACCAAAAGGGGTTATCGAGCGTATTGGACACAACGCGCAAAGTCGAAAGAAATTTTTTAACCTCACGAGATCACTGAAAGAAGTAGCAATTAATAAATTAATTGACAACTGTTCCGCTTATTATCTCACATAAGCATCAGAGTACAATTACGAGTATAGCATCCTTTGTCCTTGTACAATTAAATATCGTATCAGCGGTGGTGTTCCCATTCCAGTCATGTTCACCTTTTTTACCCGACTACGGCAAAGCCAAAGAAGGATTATGATTTTGACAGGTTATGTATGTATGTTTATCTGTTCCCTCATAGCTTCTTCTTCTTCTCTTTCTTGAACCTGAATGAGTTACGACTGGGTGCCATTCAGATTTCCTTGGGAAGGGCATTCCAAAGAAGGACAGATTGAATGAGGAAGGAAGAATGAACGCATGCACAAGAGTGTGAGAGGCGCACGACAGAAGGAGGCTATATGTGGAACAATTCAGTTGTGAGTACGACGAATGTTGTATCACGCTACCCGGTTTTATCCTAAATCCTTCTTGATAGGTAGTGCACGGAAATTAATACTTAACAAACTAATTTTTTATGTACTTAAACCATTTTAAATAAAATACATTTTAGTTTACATGTTATAGGTAAAACAATCATGTTACAATATTTGCTTTCGACTTGCCATAATAATGGTAATGTACCATATTAATTAACAAAAATTAACTTTTTGGACAGCACATATGGCCTAGTGGTTTAAGCCAAAGCCAAACCCCGCATGGGACAACACTTTGTGTGATCCACAAAATGTTGTTCCGAGTCTGGTTGTTCTTTATGTCCTTTTCATGTATGTTTGTAAAGTTAGCCACGACACAGGATATATTTTTAAAATTAAAATAAAAACGAAATAAGAAAAAGTTGCTAGCATCAATATCAGAGTACTATTTCACATGTAGGTAAATATACAACGTGGATAGAACAGTACAAATTGTACAATACAGTATTGAATGTTATTAAGTGAAATTGAAAGTATTGTGTAAGAGTTATGCCATTGTAGTAGCTCTACCAATTGAATATTAAACATAGGTAGGGTTTTGTTGTGGGACGATATGTATATCAATGCCCTTGCGCCATCTCGTATTCCAGGTATTGTTAATCATTTTTTTTTAAAAGACAACTCCCGCACTAGTAATATATCCTGTGTCGCAGGGGAATTTACAAACATACATGAAACGGACACAAAGAACACCCAGACTCAGAACAACAATTTGTGGATCACACAAAGTGTTGTCCTACGTGGGATTTGAACCCAGACACTTGGCGAAGTAGGAAACGGCGTGGTGACCGTTAAACCACTAGGCCAAACGTGCAGTCTTCAGTGCATAATGCTGAAGGTACTTCTGCACCTTTCTGTTCAATTCTTAAAAGCGCTAGGGAGTGTCCTTAGCTTTAGCTGCCATAACTTTTGACTCCAGAGTTTGAGAGATGAAATGAAGCAAGTCTTGTTCAGGACTTGGTCGATGCTTCGGATCATTCGCCTCGTGGTGACCACTTTCTGGCGAACGGCACTGTGATATATCACAGTGCTATTATATCACAGTCTTACTCTAACAGCTTGGGTCAGTTCTAACAATCGTTAGAATCGATCAGGAAAGACGGTTTGACTGAAGTCTAATTAATCTAAGCGTGAATACTTTGCAGCGTCATTTGTATCTTTTGGTTTTAATTCTTAAATGTACCATTAGACGATAAGTCCGGCTCCCAATTATAAATTAAATGTGTATAATTATTAATGAAATTTCCCAACAATTTTATATTTTCACAAGTTTATTACATAACATTTTTAAGAAAATAAAAATGTCTGGAGATAATTTTAGATACTCGTGTTTTTGTATAAATTGTTTATTTCTAGTGAAATAAAACAAATAGCAGATTGCTAAATTAGCTAACTGATGAAAAATACCTCATACCGCCAAAGTTGTAGTATAGGAAGACATATTTAAAAAATATATTAATACAGAATATTAATATTTTTACAGGATCCTTTTCCCAAAAGAAAGTAAAAGGGTAAGTTACAGTTATCTTGCATTTGATGTAATACACACCCATTTGTTCTTGCGGAAGAATCTTTACTGTTTTGGCCAAGACTTCGTAATTTTAACAGTAACAAGTGTAAATAAAACAACGTACAAATATTTCGAAATCATGAAAATATTCCCAACATCCAAGTAGTTTTATTACAGAATACCGAATAGAAATAAAACTTTAGAGGGAGAGCCTTCTTAAATAAGTGTAGTATAGGATGTCTACCAACATGGTGAAAACACGACCACTTGGAAACAAGACTTATAAAGGTCTTCTCGGAAGTCATCGAGTCAGGTCACCTGCGGTATTCCCGAACCAATACGACCTTCAAACCTTCAAGAAAAGAGCGTACTGTTTCTTAAAAGGCCGGCGACGCACTTGTGACGCCTCTGTGTCCTCTGTGTCCATGGGCGGCGGTAATCGCTTACCATTATCATGTATCTCGAAAAATAGGTGTATGTGGTAGTGGATGTGTTATGGTCGTGGAGGCCTATGTCCAAGAAGATACATACGCACAAATTAAAATATGAGTACCTACGCGTTAATTTTAAAAAGCGGCCAAGTGGGAGTCGGACTCGCCCATGAAGGGTTCCGAAGCACCAAGTAACATAATATAAAAGTTCTTGTAGTTCGTTGTAACTTTGATCGATGTTTTAATAATAGTGTTTTTTTTACGGTTTACCATTTATGACGTATTAAAAAAGAACTACTAACTAGATCTCGTTCGAACCAATTTTCGGTGGAAGTTTGCATGGTAATGTACATCATATATTTTTTTTAGTTTTATAATTTAGAACTTTATCACTTATTTTAGAAGTTACAGGGGGGGGGGGGGACACATTTTACCACTTTATTTGGAAGTGTCTCTCGCGCAACCTATTCAGTTTAGAAAAAAATCATATTAGAAACCTCAATATAATTTTTGAAGACCTATCCATAGATGACCCCACAAGTATGGGTGTGATGAAAATTTTTTTTTTGAGTTTTAGTTCTAAGTATGGGGAGTGGGGACCCCCAAAATTTTATTGTTTTTTTTTATTTTCGTGTGAAAATCTTAATGCGGTTCATAGAATACATCTACTTACCAAGTTTCAACAGTATAGTTCTTATAGTTTCGGAATAAAGTGGCTGTGACATACGGACGGACAGACAGACAGACAGACAGACATGACGAATTTATAAGGGTTCCGTTTTTTGCCTTTGGCACGGAACCCTAAAAAGTAACCAGTTGATTCTTTAAGTTTGATCCCACCAAAATCATAAATGTAAAAACGGAGATCCAAGTTTAATACAGAAATTATGCTTGGCTGTGGGCTTCGTCACAAAAAGAATGGAGATTTAAATGAGTGCCAAGTTTTATGCAAAATCCAAATATGTATTTATAGGAACAAAATAAAATTATGAACAAGTATTAAACTCTATTTCTTTGCTTTATTGGATACCTATAACAATTGCTGTTATTTAAAAATGTGCGATCTTAAAATAGGTTACATTTGACTCAGCTAGTTTTCATAACATCAGTCATTTTATAAAGTTATTCAACATATATATATATTTTAATTCTGATAAAAACTGGCTAAGACCTTCATATCTTTATAACCGTTTGAGCTAGCTTCATGAAATTTGGGCTTCTAGATGTCCTTATAGATATAATTAAACACACGTAGTTTTATGTGTTTACGTTAAAGAGGTTTTGAGTTATAGAAGGGTCAAAAGTGGCACCAAGTGGTTCGTGTAATATTACACTCGGCGCTGGCTAGCCAGTTCCTTTGCTTGAACTTGGCTTGACACGCTACTGCGTGTCTAGATCTACTGTAATGCAGTCTTTAAAAACTAGTGAATCCATTTTTGAAACTTCTTTTTTTAATGTGCAAGCATTTGTCCTGAAATGAGTATTCCGTAAAAGAGGTGAACTAATAATGACACTGAATAAGTGTTAACATTTACCTACAGCCCGCGAAATCGATTGTTTCTCGCTCAAGGGCACAACGTTGATTAGCGAATTAAGTCATGCAAAAATTATTTCCATGTTGTATTGTATTTACATGAATTAAACGCGTTAAAAATACTTTAGATTCAGGTAAGTGTGAATTTTGTAGGTGTTCCTTATGTGTACATTAAAGCACATGTACCTATCGATAAAATACGATAATGAACATTTACGAAATACACCCACTATTGTGAACTGAAACCGTGACAAGTTCAGTTTATGGTAAATGTTTATTGATAGAAACTACGCATACGCATACTGTGTCAATGTTTATCTGAGGCCCCTATTATACCGTAATTTTTTCATTACATCGGTCACCAGTTTTGTTGAAATATCAAAAATAAGTGTTTGTTCAGCTTTCTATAGTTTTAAGTTTCAAGTAATGTATTAACAATACCCATAATTACTCTCAATTATTTACAAAATAAGAAACAGTAACCTACGTAATAATTTTACGGTTCATTTTGTTTTTTCGACCTTGTTCCTTGGATCTTTGTAAAAGGAACTTTAGTTACGATGGATAGAAACCATAGGAATCAAAGAAATACTTTTTCAAAATTAAAACATGTTCAAAATACGAATAAAAATGTCTAAGCATAGATTGATAATACGAGTAAAACTTGTTGGGCACCAATGGAACTCTTTTGTTTACTGTTGCTAATCGTTTCCTGCAGTTTTATCAGCATTTATACTGTGTTATCAATGACCCTCCTAAGGGTGGTGGCTACATTATGTTAAATAAATATCCAACCTATTTATCTTAATCTGTTATTATTTTGTCTAATCCGACTAATTGATCATTAAACAGAAAACTGCAGACTTACGAGAATGACACGTGTTGCTTTGCCGTTTTAGAATTAAGTTACACTGCCAATTTAGGCGAGTAAATCATTAAATCATAAATGTTTTGGCGAGTGTTTTTGGGACGAGACGAACCTTGTACCTCAAGGACAATCGGGATTATGAAGAATGAAAGGGATAAAAACAGAAGAAATGTACTGGAGAAAATCGCGTTTGAATACATAAACTATTTGAAAAACCTATACGAACTCATTCCTAGGAACAGGATGATTAGAGTCAGGCACACATCCGTAAAAGTAAACTCTTGCTATGTTATACCTTCTGAGTTAAATTTCGAAACGGGTAAAACAATGATGAGATTATCGTTTATTTATTATTTAGTATGAATATAAAAAAAATCCTTCTTTTGGTCGTTGCTATGTTCACATGGATACCAACTTAGTTTAGGATAATATTGTCATCAAATAAATGTTAACGATGGGTAATTAATACCTCAATAAACTCCATCTCGGTAATCAGGCTACATATCATAAATCAGCTAAAAATGTTAAAAAAGGCTATAAACTTGGAAAGATAAGTCGAAAAATAAAACTGTCACAGAGTATAAATTATTTAAAGCTGAATCGAAAACTTGAAAGGGAGGCTTTCATCAGCAACTACTACACAGACACAAAATGGATATGTTTAATTGAAATAATTTTAATGTAAGGATTACATTATATTTATTTCTTAAAAAGGCATATTATATAAATTCATATATTATATAAATAATAAATTCATATTTTGATTAAATTCATTAATAAAAAAAAATTGAGCCAGTTTCAGCGGTTCAAGTTTGGTTTTATTCCATTTGTAGATTATAAGCCAACGATATTGTAAACCTAACTCTAAGTTTCATAAAGCTACATAATATAGGTATCCTAAGGTACCTAATAACCCTCCTAATAAAACTTACTCAGTAGGACGTTTGTTTAGAAATAATGATCGTTTGCCTGTGTACTGAGACGTAGGATACCTTATATGAAGACCTATATGTACACAGATCGGTACTATGGTTTGTCATGTTACCATGACGTGGTTGTCCGCCAAGATGTCAAGTCTATATACGATGAATTGTTGTGCTTACTGTATTATGTGGGTCATATAACGAGAAATATCTGTCAACGACGACCTTAGCCATGGCTTAGATTTGATTTAGCGAGCATAAAAGAAAATGATATCTACAAGGCGACCTATTACAACTGTTAAAGGTTACGTACGTTATTTGGTTTGATTACACAAATACATACGTTTATATTATGATATACTTTTCATTTATTCGAATTTTGATAAAAATAATTGCAACGAGAAGCTTTTGGTATTCAAGTTAGTGACGAAATCGTTCTGCACAACATGTAACGTGTGACTAAATTGATAAGGTACTCTAGGCATATACTCGTACGTGCATTGTACATGTGCATATAATATGTAGGCGTAAATACATGCCGTGGATAGTAACGGGCACTTCATAGAATTAGATTTTGTCTGCAACTGACTGTGAGGCTTTCAAGAAAAACAAACTGTCAGTGTTTATAAAATTTTTTTGTAAATTCTTGTTACCATAACGGAATATCCAGTTTCGCGCAATTAGGATATTTTTAAGTTGATAAAGAAATGGTTTATTGTTGAAATTTACTGAAACAGTTAAATATCTGAAAATTAATAAACAACCTAAAATTTCTACTGTATTTGTTGGTGAATTTAAATAACAGTGTTAGTTAAAATAATTTATATTTATATTAAATAGATTGAAGCAATACTATTTTAGTGTTGAAGAGTTCTTTGGAACTTACCAGTGCCGGTTAAGTGCATCTGTTTCGAGGGACGAATCCGAAGGCAGATAGCTGTCGTAGTGACAACTTAGGCTGCTGTGAGACATCCTACATGGTACTCAGAGAGTCTGATTCACTATAACTAGGTTATCGGGTGAATTTGTTGAGTGGTTTACGCGGGGGCATGCCGCTCGGTTCAGCACGTTCCACACCTATGCCGCGTCGAATGTGCATGTTATAAGAGAAGGTTCGGCTGCGAACGACTCGGCCGCCTCACCTCACCCCGGGCACGTGACTGCCTCTGTACGTTCAGTTTCGCCGGCCGGCTGGCCGGTCATTGGCCGACGTGCAAAAAATTTACAAAAGAACAACAGTGGACCCACTGCCATAAAAATGCGTTCTGTGCTATTGTACGGGTGGCAGACTAGGCTGAGAGCGAGTAAATGAACCAGAGGCGTCGCGGCCTTGTTTATACTAGTCATTTCAAACAACGCTCGTATAACAACGGTGCAACCGCGCCGCCCGCTCAACCCGCAACCACCGATTCTTCCGCACGCATCGATACAATGTGTGCGATCGCGATTAAAAACACCCAAGTGATTTGTTCCATGTGGTATTACATGTCGTCTGTTAACAATAACTACATAGGTGTGTGATAAATTCTCAGAACTGTAGACATGTGTATACTCCATATGTACCTTCTTAATACAGTCACTACGCAGATATTTAATTACTGCCTAATGGCAATGCCACTTGGTTTTAATGGAAGGTGTCGAAATAATATTATGTTGTAATAACACACTCACACAATTTAGTTACTATATATATATTACCTACACATTTAATTTCTATGCACAAGTACCCCACTGTATCATAACATAGTTCATAATTATAAAAAAAAAAAACTATTATTTCAATTTCAATTCTTTTACTGATCTGTATTTCATATGACTTTAATGATATCAATACAATGATATCTAATTGTATCAATATTAAAAATCAAACAAACAGTGAAAGTAAGCATAGGTGCTTACTTCACTGTTTTTTTTTTCTTTATGGAATAGACCGGCAAACGAGCAGACGGATCGCCTGATGGTAAGCGATTACCGCCGCCCATGGACACCCGCAACACCAGAGGCGTCACAAGTGCGTTACCGGCCTTTGGGGGATGGGGGGGGGGAGATAGGGGGAGGGGTTGGGGTATGGGCCTCCGGTATCCTCACTCACTCAGTGAAACACAGCGTAAGCAATATTTCACACCGGTTTTCTGTGAGGCCGTGGTATCACTCCGGTCGAGCCGGCCCATTCATGCCGAAGCGTGGCTCTCCCACGGTGTTTATTTGATTTTTAACAAAATAAAGAAAATATTGCTGCTAGCTGTTTTACTTTGTACATATGTATATGTATTTAACTAAATACTGTTATAGGTAGATACCTACTAATTGAATTAAGAGTACTTAAAATGTCACATGTACAGCATGTACTGGTACCGTTACTTCTTTCGTCATTACTGTTTCATTGATTTAAAAAAATGTTAATGCCGCTACGTGGATGGAATTTTTTTGGTTCACTGATTGTTGTTGAACGGCTTCCATACTTAAAAACAATTTGACTAATCAGAATAATCAACCATGATTATATAAATCAAGTTTCAGAACTGGGGAGCCAGATATTTTATTACAACGTGTAGTTAAGATACTTTAGCTCTCTTTTGTTTCTACTTGTCAAATTCAATATACCAGTTTTAAAATATACATTCAATTTGATGAAAATATTTGAATGTACCCACGTTTTTCTAATTTTAAAGCTCAACGTGTTCAAGTTAGGGTGCGTTCCCACTATGTCGTGACGACAGATAATCGTGTAGTTTTAAGTGTCGTGGCTTATATGTTAAAATGGAGGTGTTCACATATAGAACGACACAACTTACTGTCGTCTACGACATTTTTTGCAGTGACGACAGATTGTCATGACAGTGGGAACGGCTAGCACAACAGTCGTAAAACGATAAAAAATCGTTACGACTAAATCGTGAAGGCAAATGTATCGTAGCCACGATAAAAATATATATTTCTTCTTTTCAAAAAATAATACATTATATTAAAATTTCGTCTTCGTCCATTGTACTCAGGAGCATAAACGCACTACTGATCTCCAAGAGAACGTAGAGGCGACTGTAGATTAGATTTGTACCTTGTAATGTATAAACGACAAAGCGACTGCCGTGAAACGATAAAATGTCGTCGCGATCCAATGGGAACAGCTAGAGACGACAGTCGTCTAACGATAAATAAATCATTACGGCGAGTGGGAACACGCCCTAACGAGTACATAACCATCGATTGATATAAATAAATGGACTCGCCGTAGGACGTTTTAGTTTTTTTGTGTTGGCATAATCACAATAATTCTTAAGGGGCGCGTCCCTAAAAACGCGCAAAAAGGCACTTGCAGTTTTGCAAAACACAAACAACTTAATTCATATTTGACACTAAAAAATAAAACTCAGTAGTTTAATAAATCAGTCTACCAATCTACCGAGTGACATTTATAAAATAATTCTTTATTTTTGTGAAAAAAAGCCTTAACAAAGATCAAAATCATCGAAATCGACCTTTTTAATTAGCACACTCTGTCCTATTTCGTGCTCTATTTTAAATGTTTTTTTTCTTATTTCGCGAGAAAAAAGTATGGAGAAAAGATTTACCGTTTTAGTTTTTTATTAATTCTCACTAAAAAGCCATAATCTAAGGCTAAACATCATTCATTTTTAGCGACAAAAGTTCCATACATTTTAGTACGTAGATATCGTCTCCCGTAAATTGCAATAAATAAGTTTTATCGCGCTCAAAAAATTCAGTGCCCGCCGAATATTCAAGGTGACACCACGTCCGTTTGTAATTCGCACTGAGCTCCATAATACGTAAATGACAAGTTTTAGGGTGGGTTGCCAGTGAGTGTCGAATTGTAACTTAATTTGTATTCTTTAATTTCTTTAAAGAATAATTTCGAAGAAAAATATTAGTATTTTTTATTAACACAGAACTTATTTTTATGTTTTTTTTTAACTTGCTATGTATGTCTAACTATATTTGTTAAGACGGAATCTTGCAACTCAATTTTGCAGATATCTTCAACCGATTGTGTTGAATTTTTGTAGGCATATGTATATAGCGTGACAATGCTATATTATGATGACATGGAGCTGATCTGATGTTGAAGCTGGAAGGTGGTCATAGGAACTTTGTAACGACGGAACCTATCGAGTTTGGAGTCGTTTGATTTGTCTTGACGAGTACTTTGAATACACTTTGACAGACCGAGACACTTTGAGAAATTGTTTTTAAAAAAGTAAAACATTTTTTTTAATGATTTCTGTTAGAATTGAATAACTACTACTGAAATAATGAAAGACCTTAAAATTACAGTTTTATTATTGACTGCATGGTTGGTCTAGTGGTTTAAGCGGTTGCTTCGCCGCTTCCTACTGTATCAGGTGTTGTGGGTTCAAATCCCATATGGGACAACACTGTGTGATCCACCAATTGTTGTTCTGAGTCTGGGTGTCCATTGTGTCCGTTTCATGTATGTTTGTAAAGTCCCCCGCGACACAGGATTTATTGGATATATACGGAAGTTGTCTTTTTTGAAAAAAAAACTAGCTGAGCCCCACGGTCTTACCCGCGATACTAAACCAACCGCAGTTACTCCTTATATCATCAGCTTCCTATCAGTAAAAATCCAAATCGCTCAAGCCGTTCCAGAGATTAGCCGGCACAAACAAACAGACAGACAGACAAAAATTATAAAAAAGGGTCCCATCTACACTTTACGTCATTTCCATAATGGAAATGACGTAAAGTGTAGATGGGACCCTTTTTTTTTTTCATTCATCCCTTAAGTTCGAATTTAATCAATTGGTGAATTGTAAAACAATAGATGCCCTATCCCTAACATTATCTGATATCTGTAATCTATATAAATAAAAGAGGAAGGTGACTGACTGACGGACTGACATACCCAGAGATCAACGCACAGCCCAAACCGCTGAAGTTAGAATCCTGAAATTTTGCATGTAGGTTCTTTATATAACGTAAGATTATATAAAGAAGTGATGAGTCATTACCGTCGACTTAGTGTCAATAGTATTGTGCTCCATATAATTATTTTTGTTTGAAGTGGAAATAACACGTTATAATAACTATATAAAGTGGCATTGTGTAGAAAAGATGTTGTTAGCTTTGAACTAAAAAGTGAATAACCATTACAACAGTTATTAAGTTCCAAAATTCAAATAAACAAATTGATAAGAACATTAAACCACCGACATTTAAGTGAACGCGGAGTGTTTCGCTAAAACGCGTAAGTGACGGCAGATACACGGCGCTTACGTCGTTCTTCTCGCGACCTTGCCGACTGCCCGGACTTGAGTTATTTATTATTGACGGTGTGTATTAACAGATATTGCAAATACTTTAACTTCTTAGTAAAACATTGCAGAGAGTAGTGGATTTTGCAGAGAGCTTTCTTTGTTGTTTATACTTCTTAACATTCAAGTTGCAGTTGCAAGGAAACTTGTAAAAACAGCATATTTATTGTTTTATCATTTGTAAAAAAAAAAAAAAAAATTGATAATAATACAAAATGCCGAAAGTCAACCGATCGTCACCAGCTACTTCTACAACAGGCAAACAACAGGAGCCTTCTACCCCTGATATGTCAGATCCCGCCAATGTCACAGCGCGGGGTAAGCGATTACGCCCGGACTTCTCACCCGACATTGACTGGACCGTAGCCTTCGAAAATCGCATAATGAATTTACTCAGTTCATGGCAGATGGAACAGAATGTATTGCTACAAAAACTAACATCAGACATTGCTGATGTAAAGCAACAAAATATTAAAATACAAAATACCAATGTTGAAATAGAAAAATCTATTGAATTTATCAACAATGGTTATGAAAGTATAAAGCATTCAATGGAAAAGTTAGAAAGAGAGCGAATGGAACAACGTGAATATATCATAACTCTGGAAAAGAAGATTGAGGATATACAACAAGGTTCGCGTTCTTCAACTATAGAAATACGAAACGTCCCGCAACGCGAAAAAGAGTCCGCTAGTGATATAACATCTATTGTACTGCAAACTTGTAAAGCTATAGGAACAGCTGTTACCTCCTCTGAACTACGAGACGTCTACCGAGTACCAGGGAAAAAAGATACAACTAGGCCTATAATATGTGAATTTTCATCTGTAAATTTAAAGCACCAGGCCCTAGATGCCGTACGTGCATTCAACAAAGACCGTCCCCTTGATGAAAAATTAAGTACTAAGTGTATCGGAATGAGTGGTCCTCGCAACCCAATTTTTATCGCTGAACACCTACCTGGAATACAAAGGCAGTTGTTCTACGAAGCACGTAACTTCGCCAAGAACAATAATTACAAGTTCTGCTGGACACGAAACGGCCGGTTATTTCTGCGAGAGAAAGAGGGAGCTGAAGCAATACCAATTAAGACATCGTTGTGTTTTAAGAAATTACTCAAACCACAGCGTGACTAATACCTCACATTCTACTTTGTTTTTTTCTACTTTTAGCATTTTAATACTTACTAATAGATTAATTAAATTACCTTTTGCCTACATACCTATTCTTAAAATAATTCAAATACAAAACTGCTACTCTCATTACCACAGACCATGTTATACACATTATCATTACAATAAATATACTGTACAAATTTCATTGTATTTTTATTCTCACAAATTACATAAACACAAACAATACACTAAAAGGCAAAAACGAAGCACATGCACGCTATTTACAGTCTATAGGATGATATTAGAAGTACCCTCTACGTGTTATTCAAATCGATACAATGGTTGATTTAAGTTTTTTATCTAATGACTTGGATGTTTACGGGTCATTTGAGTCATATAGTTGTAAGCCAGAACAATGTGTGGATGTACTCAATAGGAGTAAAAACTCAATACAAATATTACACATCAATATACGCAGCGTGAATCAAAACTTTGACCAGCTTATAGTTTTTCTACATACTATTAAAACACAACCGGAAATAATAGTCCTATCAGAATGTTGGCTTAGTAAAGTTTCAAAAATACCCCAAATTGACGGTTATGTAACGTATAAAACAAATAATAATCAGAATCAAAATGCCGGTCTTATTCTCTTTGTTAAATCAGCTATTTTACATACTATCACTGAACCATCTATACATGGCACAAATTGCTTAATTTGTAAAATAGAACCAGCTAAACTGGTCATAGTTTCTTTGTATCGTTCCCCCGGCTCCCGTGATGTTGATGCTTTTCTTGACTCTCTTAACGACACCCTTACATCCTTGTCTAGCTATGAAAATGTACTCCTTATAGGTGACATTAATATTAATATAATCCCCACACAATTAAATCAACAAGCCAACTCGTACCTTAATCTAACTGCATCGCATGGTCTACTGCCGACACATGGTTACCCTACTCGAGACAAAAGCTGTCTTGATCACACCCTATTAAAATCGCATCTAAAACCAGTAACACTAGTCTTTGACACCTGTATAACTGATCACTGCCCTATTCTTATACAACTTGAGTCTAACACAGACAAATTTAAAAACCGTAGCGTACACACAAAGGTGGATTATACATCAGTTTATGAGACTATTTCTAATACTAATTTCGAATCAGTGTTGGCCATATTTGATCCAAACTTAGCTGCAGATAATTTTGTCGCAACTATCAAATCAGTTATCAATACACATACTGCAACAAAGCGCATTCCTTCCAAACACAGAACATGCAAACCATGGATAACTAAAGGTTTGTTACGCTGTATCCGAAATCGGGATAATATGTATCGCAATTTAAGAAATGACCCAGAAAATGTGTACCTTAAACTGACCTACCTGCGATATCGTAATTTTTGCAATAAATTACTAAAAAGATTGAAACATGCCTATGAGAAATGCGAGTTCTTGAAAGCACGGAATAACCCAAAAGCAACATGGAAAGTCATAAAGAATATTACTCATACAAATAGCTCAAAGAACCCCTCTAGAGAGCTGCTTGGTATGGATACTGGTGCAGAGACATCTGTAAATAAAGTAAATGAATATTTTTCAAGTATTGGTAGAGAATTAGCACTTAACTTCAGCGCATCTAGTGATAATGATAATTTAACATCAACTGATAGTGGTCCATACAATTCCTTAGTTTTGCTCTCCACAGATGACGCGGAAGTTAATAGAATTATTCGATGTTTACGCCCAAATAGTGCTATTGGATGGGATGAAATCCCAACCAAATTACTTCAACAGTGCGCGCCCACACTAGTACCCATCATCACGCATATTTGTAATATTTCTATGCAGCTTGGTATATTCCCGAGATCGTTTAAGAGGGCTTTAGTGCACCCTATCTATAAGAGCGGTGGTAGAGAGAGTGTCAATAACTACAGACCAATATCTGTACTGCCCGCACTGTCAAAAATCCTGGAGAAGCTACTTAACTCGCGTCTTATTAATTTCCTTAATAAATATAACATTCTTGCACCGAACCAGTTCGGTTTCAGATATGGAAAATCTACGCAAGACGCTGTAGCATCACTTGTTGACCAAGTAGTCGACAGTCTTGAGGCCGGTCAAAAATGTATAGGTATTTTCCTAGACATAAAAAAAGCTTTTGACACTGTCTCTATTTCACACTTATTATCAAAGATGGAGGTCTACGGAATACGCGGATTAGCCCTAAGTATATTCTCCAACTATTTATCTGAACGAACTCAATGCGTTAAAATTGATTCCCATACTAGTGGCTGTGCGTCATTGGATTACGGTGTACCTCAGGGCTCAGTACTCGGTCCAACGCTCTTTCTATTGTACATAAACTCATTATGTAGGCTTTCCATCCCTAATTGCAGTATTGTTACTTACGCGGATGACACTGCGTTGCTAGTCCGTGCTGGTAACTGGCGTGATGCATTTGACTATGCTGAGTTGTCTCTGGGTCGGGTAATGCAGTGGCTTAGTAAAAACTTTTTGACACTTAATCTTGACAAAACCACCTATTTAACGTTTTCGAAATCAAGTATAACTCAACCCTCTTTAGATACTTACTTTCTTAAAGCACATATCTGTGAACTAAATCCCAATAACCATTCTTGTGACTGTATAATTATAAATAGAACCAACCAAGTGAAATATCTAGGTGTCATAATTGATAATTTACTTAAATGGAAATATCATCTAATTAATTTAACAGCTCGGGTACGCAAAATTATTTACATTTTTAAAAAACTGCGTCACTCTGCGGACTTGGATACTCTTCGGACAGTCTACTTCTCTTTAGGCCAATCAATAATAGGTTACTGTATTGGGGTGTGGGGTGGAGCGGCTAAGACACTCATCTTGCCGTTGGAGCGTGCACAGAGGTCTATTTTAAAGGTGATGACCTTTAAGCCTTTTAGGTACCCTACCTCGCAGCTATACAATGACTGTAAAGTACTAACTGTCCGACAGCTATTCGTGCTTGATACTGTCACTAGAAAACACGCTTCACTTGCTTATGACCCAGTATTTACAAAAAAACGACGTTCGTACAAAGTTTGCCAAACTAAAAAACATACTACCGTAACAGCCGCAAGGCATTATGGTGTGCTTGGCAGTCATTTGTATAACACTGTAAATAGATACTGCAACATATATTCACTACTTAGACCTAAATGCAAAAGGAAAGTAAGCGATTGGCTTATGTCTAAAACATATGAGGAAACTGAAGATCTCTTAAAAATATCCATTCTATAATCTTTTCTTACACACACACACACACAAACACTCACTTACACACACACACACAAACACTCACTCACACACACACACAAACACACGCACACATGCTATTAGTCGTTTAATTTTATTCTGTAAAACTGTATTATGATTCATAGAACTAGCAGTGGTCACATGTTGTAGATACTTGCTGTGGCCTGATACCCATAACACAAGTTAGATCTTACCATGGGTATCAGTGTTGCAAAACCATTGTTTCTTATGTCTTGTAAAACTACTTTGGTGTATGGTTGTTGTAATTTTTGGATAAATAAATTTATTATTATTATTATTATTATTAAGAGAGCACTAATAAAGGAATTTTTGAAATTCCACCCCTAAGGGGGTAAATCAGGGGATGAAAATCTGTGTGGGCGAAGCCCCGTGTAAAAGCTAGTATTATATATTTAAGGAAGTTTCCATTTCAAAGTTTGACACTCTTAATATTAATTTTAAGACAAATAGTTTGTTTTTTAACCGTCTTAAAAAAAGAAGGAGTTTATAAATTAACTGTATTTTTTTATTTTTTACCAGACCACGGCAAAGCCAAAGGAGGGTTATGATTTTGACAGGCTATGTATGTATATTCATCTGTTCCCTCATAGCTCCTTAGCTACTAATTAGAACTGGATAAATGAGGTATCGTTAGAAGTGTCTTGATCGTCCGCCGCTTATAGGCTATATGACGCGTCACTCAATTTAATGTGGCGCCCTCTAGCCGACATAAAGTACTAAAAAGTATTAAAAATTAATTTGACATAAACATGCCGTGTTTGGTATCATCGGAAAGGGTGTTACTTGTACATTTCAAATATATGTATAGGTATTATTAGCATTTGCTGGTGACTTTGTTCGTATTTATTCAATTTTTTTTATATTTCTATGTTAGGTATTTAAAATATACTTTGCATATAAATTATTATTATCACTACACCAAAACATTTTAAATAAAAAAAGTAAAAACTTAAATTAAAATAGAAACGTACCATAACTCTTAAAAACACGTGACTGCGGCTTTTCAAAACTTGTTTCATACTTTTTCAGGGTCGTTTTTTGTCAAAAAGTGAAAAAAGTACGTAAGTAAGTAAGATCTATGTAGTAAAATTTAGTCAATATGAGCAATAAAAGCGATCAAAAATTATATTTTTAAGAAACATTATGTTCCATTAATATAACATATGTCATACAAATTTTATTTCATAACATAGCATTAAAATCCGTTGATTACTGTAAAAGATCTAAGCTGACAGATAGCGCGAGCGACTTAATTTTATACTGTGTAAAAATATATTATTTGTCCATGAAATGAATTAAAAATGAATAGGTACACTTGAACCCCATTCTCGGCCGTTGACGAGTTACTTAAAGCCCGCGGGCTTTCCGATATGACTAAGATACATTGCGTGCTTTGTAGGACATTCTAAGCATTCTTCAAAGGCGAACAGTTAATGAATATGTAACTAGAAGAAAAAAACCGAAAGTAAATTTATTAGTTGCCAGGGTTAGTATGCAACAGTGCCCGATGCGTTTGTGTGCATGTAAAATATGAATGTGGGTGTTCAATCACAAATTCCCACGCTCAAGGACTAGTCTTAATGAAAATCTGTAAGGTAGGTAATATTTATATTATTCACATTAAAACCAAACTTTATTTAAATCGGGAATATGATTTTTTTTATATTATGTTAATACTAGCTTTTGCACGCGGCTTCGCTCACGCAGACTTTCGTACCCTGATTTGCCCCCTTAGGGGTGGAATTTCAAAAATTTCTTTCTTAGTGCTCACTTACGTTATATAAAGAACCTCAACCTACATGCAAAATTTCAGGATTCTATCTTCAGCGGTTCGGGCTGTGCGTTGATCTCTGGGTATGTCAGTCAGTCAGTCACCTTACTCTTTTTTATATATATATAAAGATAGATTATGTTGATTAGTTTCGAATAAAAACTAGTAAAGAAAGGTAAATATTAAAAATTAACACAGACAGACACAGAATATTGTTCACCCAGAATATTCTAACTACAATAATACTATAATTTATAATAATACCCGATCTAATGACTGTACTAATAGAAGCTGTTGATGATGATGATGCTAACTACATACATATTTCTGCTTATCTGCACCTTGCATTCATGAGGGCTCTTCATACAAATTTTGATTATCGATTACAATTTGTCATCAAGGAATAACACTGTGATCTTAAAATTGTATGTTTAATTACTTTAAATTCCTTTCCTTTAATTACATTTAAAATGTTAAATAAAAACATACAAGAAATCGTTAAAAAGTTGATAGATTTTTATCAGAAGGTATTATTTTAGTTTGTTTGCAAATACATAGTAAGACTATAGTAGACCTGCCTGCATTACATCTAATACCAAAACTTTTTGTATTCGACAAGTGGAGCAATAACATGTTTGTATTAAAATAAAAACAGTTCGTTGACAAGTATATTTCTTAAAAATAAGTCTTAAGAATAACCCGACGAATTTAATTTCTTATTGTTTTAAAGTGTTCATTTTCTTTTGTCGTATATTGGAATAATATACAAGGGAAAGTAATATCTTAGGTGTTGTTTGTTCATATAATACCTAATATTATTTAAACAATGTTATTTTGTCTAATATAGCAAGCTGTACGACTATCACATTTAAACTAAAGGCGACAGTTAGTAATCTAAGGGCGACAGGTTATAAGCGGTAAGTGTGTATTCAGGGCTCGCACTGTGCATGAAACATATAAACTTACTTGCTTTGCATCAAGGCGCCTAAATTATCCCATCTAGCCTACAGCAGGCTACGGGCTGTTAGTTCGATGACGCACGGATTGTGTGGTTTCGATTGTACCAACTGCCCACGCAGAAGTACTATCAAAAGATTTCATGTGATAAAAACACGCTAGTCACTATAAACTATTAGAGTCCCAAAGTAATGGATATCTATAAAATGTGTTATGTACCTGCAAGTTTCTAACATTAACATTTAATTTGAACTGGACGATGGATTGATGATTTAATTTATGGATGGTCAAGATGGCTTCAAATTAAAAGATGAAATCTAGTTTTCTTTATTAGTGTACACATACAAGTATACATATAGTATGTACATTAATATATATATTAATATAAATGTATAAATAAGGTTCTAGATTTTTTTAATTTACCTAAATGTTGCTGTTTTTGCAAAACCTTTAAAAAAATGAAATATTACTTCCCACTGATAGAATGGCAACGCTATAAAGTTCTGGGTTCCTCAAATTTTTACTTTGTGAATAATTTAATTAATTAGCTAAAAGGTCTGCAATAATATAATAATTACAGTAAATTATATTATTCCACAGGTATTTTACCACCTAGATCGAGTTAGTTTTAGCCTAACAAAAAATGTATCGTTTACATATTTGTCTAACGCTCAGATCATAAATTCTATGATCTGTGGTCTAACAATACCGTAGAAAAACAATTGAAACGTGTATCATTCGAGTCATTACGATTTCAGCGCTTAAACAAGGTTTTTTAATGAATATCCCATTTTGAGTGTTAAAAAAGTATCATGGTCGTAGGCCAGTCAATAATGTTGTCGTTTAGTTGTTAAACCAATGTGCTTAATCTGGTTTATTTGGAATTAAATGTGTACAGAAAAAACACTAATAAGTTGATATTGAGTCCTCGTCGTCTAATGATAGTGTCACACCCCAACAGAACTGTTACGGCTGGTTATCTAAATACTAATTAGTGTTACCTTTACATGCAAACGTCAGACCTTAATATATTCTTAATTCGTGAAACAATAGCAACTTAACAACGTGTGGAAAATATTGTTTTGTAATAAATAATATCTGTGCTTATCATTACAAAAAGAAATGAAACTAATAAAATTTTGCTCAAATAGTCATTGATTGAATATGTATTAACCTTTTATGTGCGAAGGTTAATGTGTTTTGTGTATTTAGGTATATAAGGTAATCATTCATGATAGTTAAGTAGGTTATTAGTTAAATACGTTTATTAAAGACGACCAAAAGAGTTCAAACTAAAACCTTTGAAACTCTTTGAAGGCGTATGAAACATTATATAAATTTTACCTTATGACACAATATTTTCAATGACATGACGTTAAGTTAAAATTCTGGGAAAAGCCACAGGTTCCTTTTTAATCTAAGTGGTTTCATCTTCAGTTAGTTATAGTGGGTAGCAACATTGCTATGCTTGGTGACAAATTTTTTTAGTGTAGTGGAACAACAATCTTTTTAAATTTGTCGGGATCTCAACCCAACTCGAAACGTAATGAATAATTTAGAAAATATATGTTTGTTCGTGTCTCCTAGTTATTCTATACAGTTGATACATTTAAATATGTAATCAATTTCTGAAACAATAAAATTAAGGAGGTCAAAATTACCAGCATCAGAAAATATCTGTAATTTTTATAACTTTTTGAAGTTTTGCCATTATACGTTAACTTTGGAAATGATTTTTACTTCTTACTAGTTTGTCATCAATCATTCCTTGTGTAATCATTACTTGTGTCTCAGATCAAAAAAAAGGTAGATAACGCACCGCCTTGTTCTTGTTAAAGTATCGACAACTTATACGATACTGACGAAAAGTAACGTAGTTTATAGCATAGTTAGTGCGTAACGCGTGTGTTTACTTGGAACTGGAACTACACGCCTTTTTTAACCGACTTCCAAAAAGGAGGAAGGTTCTATGTTCCACTGTATGTTTTTTTTTTAAATGTATTTTCACCGATTACTCCGTCAGTTGTGGACCGATTTTGAAATTTTTTATTGTGTTCGAAAGGGTATGCTTCCGAGGTGGTCCCATTGCCAGCATATCAGGATCTGATTATGGGATCCCAGGGAAATCGAGGGAAACCCTCATTTTTTATAGGCACATACTATGTTTTTCGTATATTTTCTGAAGTTACACCGGTATTTGCGTATGGTAGTCATCATTTTATGATGATGAGCTGATGATGTAAGTAACAACTTCTTAACGGTTAGGAGTTAGAGGATAAATCTTTCAATATCATATGTATATATGTTACCTTTAGTCGTATTCTTTCAAATTATTTAGGTAAGCTGATGATGGAAGGTGGAAGGTACAACTCCTCAACGGTTAGGAGTTAGAGGATAATTCTTTCAATTTCATACGTATCTAAAGACCTTCAGTCGTATACTTTCAAGTTATTTAGGTGAGCTGATGATAGAAGGTTAAACTCTTCAACAGTTAGGGATTAGAGGATGATTTTAATATTACATGTACGTATAGATCTTAATTTGTATTCTTGATGATGAAGTTTGATGAAATAGTTCAACTTACTACTTACCTACGATTGTTTGCACTAAAAACTTAAAAATAAAAACTTTTTATAAAAAAAAAAAAACTGACTTCCAAAAAACATCCAACGAAAACTCTCTGCCAAAAAAACACTTAAAAGCGTAAAATAAACTGGTTCTTCATAAATTGCCTATACCTAATTCTTTATTAATTTAAATAGTAGTATTATAATGTGTGCTAGGTACCTAAAATCTGTTTGAAGTCGGTGCTAAGCCAAAAAGAATACAAACGAACAATTACAAAAGTCTAAGCGATAGTCACTTGGCACCGACTTCAAACAGATTCTAGGTACCTAGCACACATTATAATACTACTATTTAAATGAATAAAGAATTAGGTATAGGCAATTTATGAAGAACCAGTTTATTTTACGCTTTTAAGTGTTTTTTGGCAGAGAGTTTTCTGCTTCAACAAGAACAAGGCGGTGCGTTATCTATCTTTTTTTATTAGATCTGAGACTCGTGTTATTATGAGTTGATCAAGTAGTTGTAGTATAACTGTAGCTTTTAAGTAAAACGTTGAGAAATAAATAACCTTATCACGCCCTACGATTACAAGCACATATATCAGAGTAAATCACATCAAAAGCCTTTAACAATCTACTGTTGGATATAGAACTCTTCTTAGCAAGGAGGTTGTTGGCTCCTACATCTAATACGCTGTTGGTATAGCTTTTGTTTCAAGTTTTCCTTCTGTTTGCAGTGATGTTGTCCTGCTTCATTTGTTTCTTTTTTTTATATTATAGGGAGCAAACGAGCAGACGTATCACCCGCAACACCAGAGGCGTCACAAGTGCGTTGCCGGCCTTTGGGGGATGGGAAAGGAATGTTGGGAGGGGTTGGGGGTATGGGCCTCCGGTATCATCACTCACTTGGTGAAACACAGCGCAAGCGCTATTTCACACCGGTTTTCTGTGAGGCCGTGGTACAACTCCGGTCGAGCCGGACCATTCATGCCAAAGCGTGGCTCTCCCACGGTTTAATAGTCGGTTCCTCAGTTGGTCCTTTTATAAATTTCTTAAAAGCATTAACTTTTTAGTGTAGAAGCAAAGAGTTTACATACAAGTTCAGAATAATCACTACATATTATAAAACAAAGTCCTCCGCCGCGTCTGTCTATCTGTCTGATCGCGATAAACTCAAAAGCTAATGCACAGATTTTTATGCGGTTTTTACCAATAGATAGAGTGATTCTTGAGGAAGGTTTTCGTAAATAATTTGTTAAATTTTAGAGTATATTGGCTAAAGTATAACGATATTTGTTGAAGACGTCGGAAAAAATTAAGCCTCACATCTTCTCACAGTAGCATACCTAAGCTATATTTTATTTTCGTCGTAAAGAACCCGTAGGAAGTCGGGGCGGGTTGCTAGTCACACTAATATATAAAGGCGAAAGTTTGTGTGTATGTTTGTTACTTCTTCACGCAAAAGCTACTGGACGGATTTGGATGAAACTTTACAGTAATATAGCTTATACATCAGTATAACACATAGGCTACTATTTGCCGCGATAACCGACATAAACGCGGGCGGAGCCGCGGGCAGCAGCTAGTAAATATATAAACAAAAGCTAAATAGGTTTATTTATCCTGTGGTTTTATAACACCACACTTATCCTTCCTTGATTTATAGTAAGTATGATTAAATTGCTATAAATAATACTAAGTTAATTGCAGTATTGTGTAAAGGTGCATGACATACTTAATATACTTATTAATACATAACATACAACTTAGCTCACGAGAGTTTATTATTATTATGAGTATTATGATAAAAGAAAGACTTATGTAGAAACTATAAAAAGCATAACTAAAAATTTTAACGTTTAAAAGTTATAAAGTAATTGAAAAATAATTAAATAATTTGAAACCTCCGACTTAAATACATATTCAATAAGATATCAATCTATATACATAAAAGAGAAATACCACTCACTTATTAATCACGAAATCGCATAAACTATAACACCTACAAACTTGAAATTTAGCAGGTAGGTTCCTTATAGGGTGTAGACATCCGCTAAGAACGGATTTTACGAAACTCCTCCCCTAAGGGGGTAAAACGGGGGTTGGAATTTTGTATGAAAGTCCTATGTTTTTGAAATTTAAAATGTATGCTCTATAGATGGTGTGGAGGTGTACTTCTTCTTCTTCTTTTGATGAAATGGCAACCAGCCGGATCTCTCGGATCAGCTATTTCTGCCAATGTCAAGTGTTAATAATCTTCATATCATAAGTCTTCAAGTCTTTAGTCTTCGTCGTGATGAAATTAATGATAAAAAATATAAAAAAACGTGGATGAGATGAAATGGGGACCGTCTTCCGAAAAAACAAAAAACGATCTCGGAGGTGTACTTATAATGTATCTTTAGAAATCAACCCCCTTTTGGGTTAAAACGGGGGATATAAGTTTGGACGCAAACGAGGTTGCGTAGGTCAGCTAGTAACATATAAACTCGATATAAAACTCAGGATTATACGTCAGGGCTGCCATTAAATGAACCAAAGTTTGGCAGTTTTATAGTAATGTGAATAATTGGAGATATTTTATTGCTATACTTATTTATATTTATGTTGAAATTTAAAAAAGTGATAAATAGCGATGATGATAACCCATTACTGAATAATTTAGAAAAGTTCGTAGTGTCATATGTCAAATTTATATTATTTATAATCAAGAACATCATAATTGAAAAAGTTTATTTTATGTAATTGGTCAATCCACATGCCAATTCTAAAAGCATAGTTTTTTTTTTTTATATATATGGCCCGCCAAAATGACTCTACTCTGCCTGATGGAAAGCATAAGCAGAATCCAAGAGTGGTGGTCACCATACTCACTGCGAATGCAGACAATGCAGTATGGCGACCCACACCATGGCGGCCTAGTGATGCTGCTGCATCTTTTAGTCTAGTCAACAAGTATGGAACTTGTTGACTAGACTATTTGGGCCTCCGGTCTCGCACTCACCAACGAAACACGACAGCACGAACGTGGTCATTTTACGTTGATTTTCTGTGCGAGGGTAGTAGTTGAAATGCATTTCAATTAAATCTGAACTTCGTTCTCTGAGATTTCTATCAAGTTTTAGGACATCAAGGTTCGTCTTGATTTCTCTTGGATGCCATCATCAGATCTTAATGTCCTTATCATGGTACCACCATTGGTCTCCTTTCCATTAAAAAAAGAATCATTAAAATCGGTTCATAAACGATGAAGTTATCCGCGAAAACACATTTAAAAAAAACATACGGTCGAATTGAGAACCTCCTTCTTTTTTGTAGTCGGTTAACAAAACGAAGAAAAGAATTGTTTGCGGTTTTAGTTAGCACTTCAGAAATATATTTATTATTTGCTCAGCACTATACTGGTAATGGATTTATCCACATTTAACGATCTAAAAATAGACTCGATATTCAAACAGGCCACAAATATAATTACAATGAACATTGATTAATTGTAAGTAGAAGCACGTGATTTATACAGTATGCTGTCTTATTATTGCAATACAATACTTAAAGTACAGTTTGGTAAGTCATGTGACATGAGCAGTGAGCAGATACATCATGTTGGGAGTAACCAATTGATATAACCTCTGCTATCCCCTCTTTGCGTCTGTTGCTAATAGTAAACAAAGGCACGTTGTATGACTCAGCAAGGTTCTTTCATGACTGGCCAGATTCATTTATGCCTTTCACAAAATATTAGTCACGTGACGAGCAAGATCTAGTTGTGTATTTATTATACGAGTAGTATAGTATTCTTAAGTGAAAGGTGAGTTATAAAGCATCACGCAATAAATACGCACTTATCAATATAAGCAGACCTTAACGGCAGTCTGACGTATCCAACATTTATGATTGTTACTTCAATATTATGTATTAATAAGGGCTTTTTTCTGTCATATGTGTATTATTTGGGTAAAATTTAGACAACTTTTTAGTGGGTAAAAATTTCAATTCCCGAGAGGCAGTACAAAATGCCTTTGAAGAGTTTGTTGCCTCCCGTCCAGCTGATTTTTACAAGAAGGGCATCAATAAACCATAATATGTATGGGCCAATGCGTATATAAACCTATACGGCTATACCGACATCAAAAAAAGCTATTGAATTGTCTAGCATATAATATTTAAATTGATACTTGTTTAAGCTAAGGCCTTATGGGACTGGCATACCCTAATAGGGTAAAAGTCCCTTAAAAATAAATAAAGAGAAAAAAAGTACCCTATGTCCGTCTCCCGGTTCTAAGCTACCTCCCCACCAATTTTCAGCCAAATCGGTTCAGCCGTTCTTGAGTTATAAATAGTGTAACTAACACGACTTTCTTTTATATTGTATATATAGATTAGCAGGTACGGCTGGCCTATTGGTCTAGTCGTTAGTTACTCTGACTCTCGGTTTAGTCGCAGGTCGTGGGTTCGATTCCCATGCAGGACAATTACGTGATGAGTACTGTCATTTGTTATGTAGATTTCGAACAATCAAAAGACATGATAGATATTTTTGAATTAAAAAGAAAAGGTCTAATTAAATATTATAGAAGCTAATTAGGTTTATTTTTTTTATATGTTTATCTTATAAAATGACTGACACTTTTGGTGTAATATATATTTACAGGGAAATTGTCTGCTTGCCTCTTGCTGCAACTTTGCATACAGGCGCTTTGTTCACAGAAATGACATAGCATGACTCTTTCATGGTTTCATTCATCTCATTTTTTTTATTTGATATTGATATTACACAATGGATTCTTAAAATAAATAGGAATATTATCCTTTAATTGATAAGTATTTTTGGAACATTTTATAAAAAATACTTTTTTCATTCCATATCCTTGAATTATTCAATATTTCATGAATTACACTTCTTAAAGTATTTGTCATAAATTGTTTATAGTTACGTCCACGAAGTTGTGCGGATACGTATTAGCAATGTCCGGAACAAATCAGAATCCGCGTATTCCTCGTTTGTAGTAATCGTCATTTTCAGCAGAATCAGAAGCACAAATAATACTCCAATTAGCAATACTTAGTCACGAATAGAAAAGGTATAGAAAAATACAAGTCAAATTTTTAACTAAATGTACTAAGAGCTAGACGCTTATTCTTAATTACTCCCGGTCTTCATTTTAACTCTTACAATAAATTCTGATAATATCCTAGACATCACACCTTGTTAGATAGCACTTATTATGTACATGTTTTTACACACCTGTAATTTAGCTATCATAGATATCTTTTTTGTGATTATTCGGCAAGAAAAAAAAAGTGTTACAAATTTATTTATTTTTGTTATTACTAAACATGTATTTCGGACCAGTTTGTTAAGTTAATTAGATTTACGACAATGGAAATTTCTATCGCTTTTGTAAAACAGTAAATATGAAAAAAAATATGATATAGGTAAGTTCTAAAAAACTTGTAATAAGTAAAATTTTGGCAATTGAGAAATTGATAAGAAAAAATCAATTTCTCAAAACTTGTCAGGTTGTCAGGTTGTTAGAATTATATTTCAGACTAAAATCTATTTGAAATAACTATAACCTCTTCAAGGATCTAGCTTGACTTAACAAGTGTGTATAACTAAATATTTAAATTCGAAACCATCATCATTTCATAACGACTTTTGAAGTCCTCACGTTGCAATTTTACAATCACCTCAAAGCGAATTTTTATACGTATGGTACGGTTTGTATTAGCCTGTCAGGCTATGTGTCTGAGAAAAAAAATACAGACATAAAACATACATTTTTAGAGTCCACCTAGAAGTACTTAGTAACTTTACATACCTTTCCCGTTCAGATGGCATATTTTCTCGGTCTTTGCTAGATTCATCGGCCATAATGGAAACTTTTCTCTTCCCGTCTTGAGATCCCACAGAGAGTTTTGATTTTTTTCGCGTGGAAACTGATATCGGCTGTAGCGTAGGAGCTTTATCTTCACCAGCAACCGGCTGGTTCTGAAGATCACTCAGATCGAAGGGATATTCCTTTATCGCAGTCATTCGGACGCTAGTTTTACGAACCTGGATGTGACAAATAAATGTTTTTGAATTTTTGATAACTATGGATATCTATAATTACGAGAAAAGTATGGTTATGGATCAGTTGTATTAAAATAATATACACAAACAGATTGCCTAGTGTGTCATAAGATATTGCTATAAGCTATAGCTAATTTCATGAATTGTAAAATAAAGAATAGCACAAAAATCAAACTGTATGTAGAGAAATTATTCAGCTGCTTTAAAATAAAATAAATAATCACAAATTTTAACAAAAAAAAAAACCGACTTCAATCTGGACCAAATTTAAATGGGACCATACGGGAATATTGAGTTATTCGGTAATTTGTCGCGCACATACTTAATGCAAATTGAAGACTTATATGGTTTTCTCATGGATGACATGTCAGAACTGGACCAAATGAAATTGGGACCACATGGAAAGCACCAGCTTTCAAATAAAAAAAGAATCATCAAAATCGGTTCACCCAGTCGAAAGATATGAGGTAACAAACATAAAAAAAATAAAAAATATCCAGTCGAATTGAGAACCTCCTCCTTTTTTTCAAGTCGGTTAAAAACCACGAGATTGCTGTAAATACGTCCATTGCCCTTATAATGCAGATTGAAAAAATCTAGAAGTCAATATATAATAGGTAATTTTATAGAAAAAAACTGCTTTAGGCATAAGTAGAATAGTGGGTCTATTAAATTTGAAATCAATTTAGTACGAGTATAATCTACACACCGCATGCTACACAGATTCCTGAATGTATCAAAACTATTAAGGCTAGTTCGTGCCGGGTGGCGTATAGGTCTTCAAATGCCGCGCGCGTCACTGAATGTCCGACGGTTCACTGAAATATCACGAGACTGATTGATTTGTCTTCAGATTTCAGTAAGGAAGCCTTCGACGACTTAGCAGATACATTCTAAGTGACGATCACTTATGATAGTTTCGTGATTAGGACTTGAACGGTGGTCATTTATTTAAGACAGTAAAATGAAAGAAGCGTAATCTGGCTTAGTTGTTCCTATTAATGTTAAGTTTTGTTTTAATAACTGCTTAAGTAATTGTTAGTAATGAAGATTTGCACAAATGTAATATTGCCTGGTGTGGTTTTGTTATTAAAGTATAAAAATACAATAGGGTCTGTCTTATAAGCATTTTTTGACCTCATTTTATTTTATTTCATGAGTAGAAAATGAACGGGACCACCGTTCGTTTTCTACTCATGAAACTTTACTTTACTTACTTTACATTAAATTACTAATGACAGTAAAACAAGCTAATTTCAAGCTTTTATTATTATTTTTTTAGCTTGTTTTATCACTTTTGTTTTATCACTGAGCAAAATGGAGGAGGCCTTTACCCGTTGAGGGGTCCATATTGAAAATTATATTCACTGGACATCTACAAATTAATGAAATGTATATGTAACTTAGACTAAAACTTGACTTTTTATTGTATTATGTTATTATTCTAATTTCAATTTCTAGCAATTTTGGGTAATTTTATTTTATTATATCATACAAATTCATGCATGCACTTAATATATAATTGTAAATTTGTTTTATAATTTATTCAATAAGGAAATAAAGAGGCTTTATTATTATTATTATCACTTAGTCGAGTAATCATACGCCAAAAATGCCTTACATCATTTTGGAAAAGAGCTGATACTCTTACACTGCTAGACCGATATTAACCAAATATAGCTTAGAACCACCGCAAGAAAACTGGCTTTCAAATGAAAAAAACCGCATCAAAATCGGTCCATCCGTTTCAGAGCTACGATGTCACAGACAGACATAGGTACACACAGACAGACAGACATCGATGTCAAACTTATAACACCCCTCTATTTGCGTTGGGGGTTAATAAAATAAGTTTAATCTGGCTTAGTTGTTCCTATTATTGTTCAGTTTTCTTTGAATGACTACCTACTTATTTGTTAATAATGAAGATTTGCATGTATGTTATATTGCCTGGTATGGTTTTGTTAGGTAGGGTATTAAAATTATTTTGCTTTTCACGAACTAAGAAAAGTCGATCATCTTTACTAATATTACAAAAAGGTAAAGTTTGTGAGCTTGTGAGGTTGTTGTGGGTTATCTCTGGATTTACTAAACCGATTTTGAAAATTCTTTTAACAATAGAAAGCCATTTTACTTGACAGTGTTATAGGTTAAATATTAACCTGAAAACTGATTACCGTCATATCCGACATACACTCGGACGGAGCTGGCAAACGCTAGTAATACCATAAATTTGTACATTGTTATTTGTAAAATACTTAATATTATTAATCAATCATTGTTGTGTTGTGACTTACCATCATAGGTACATAGAAAACCAATATTCAACGATGTGGATTAACATTAATATCTAGCGATACGATTTAAAAAATGAATTGTTTTCAAAAGAATTAAAAAAAATGATATAGTTACATATTGTGCTATTGTAATTTCATATTCATACTCATTGTGTCTGTTATTAAAATTATTTATGAATGTTTGCTGTTTTCGTTCATTACTCTCGGCTAAGGTTGTATTTTAAACTGGAAAACAATTTTGTTATTCTATAGCTGAAAATTTAACTTTACTGTGTAAATTTTTATATACTTTTAACATTTTTTTTTAAACACAACTCCCGCATTAGGAATATACATCCTGTGTCGCGGGGGACTTTACAAACATACATGAAACGGACACAAAGAACACCCAGACTCAGAACAACAATTTGTGGATTACACAAAGTGCTGTCCCATGTGGGATTTGAACCCACAACACTTGGCGCAGTAAGAATCGGCGTGGGGACCGCTTAAACCACTAGGCTAACCGTGCAGTCATATACTTTTCTAATAGCACTAAGCAGTCCTATCTAAAAGGCTTAGGAGAAGTTATCAGGCATGGCGCGGTTCCAGGGGGAGGGAGGGATGGGGAGGGTCACAGGGGACATGACCCCCCCCCCCCTAAAACGTACCCATGTAACTTTTTCCCTGCTACTAGAACCAGATTACCAAATAATATTGTTGCGCCTTCGAGAAAATTAGTCTAGAACAATCTACCAGTTGCGAGAATTGAATTGAAGGCGCCATCTAGTGTCAAATAGCGCGCAACTGTGGAGTAACTCTGATATTCGACGCTAGATGGCGCTAGATTACTCACTCTGGTAATTTCTGTTTAGTGTAGAATGTTCTATTGAATATTATAGATCTTTCTAGGGATTTCAAAGCCATATATAAGCAGATTGGGTTACCCGTACGAGTGAGTATTGTTCACGATACAGCGGAGTTAACATCGAAGCGATCTTCTAGCGCGATTAACAAGTGACATAGCGAATTCTTATTGTAAAAAGGGTTGTAAATAAACAGTGTGTTATTTTTTTGGTAATCAACCGACTTTCTTTAATTATTTAATACCCGGCTCGTAACAATTTGGTGTCAGAAGTGGGATTAAAGTATGCCGGTTTTACCAAAGGAAGACACGGAAGGTATCCGAACTAGGAGTCAGCGTCAGCAAGAGGCCGACCTGAGGCAATTTGGAGGTGCACAACTGCCCACACCGGAAGGTCAGCAGCCAGCGATGGAAGCCACGCTGTCCACATCGTCAGCAGCTCCAGATATCACGGCCCTAATGGTGATGCTCCAGGAGCAGGCCCGCCGTCAAGAGGAGCAGGCCCGCCGTCAAGAAGAGCAGGCCCGCCGATTGGAGGAACAGCTGCAGCGGGACAAGGAGGAGCAGGCCCGCCATCAGGAGGAGCAAGCCCGCCGCCAAGAGGAGCAGGCCCGCCGTCAAGAGGAGCAGGCCCGCCGATTGGAGGAACAGCTGCAGCGGGACAAGGAGGAGCAGGCCCGCCATCAGGAGGAGCAGGCCCGCCGCCAGGAGGAACAAATGCTCTTGTTAAAAGGCATTCACGAGACCTTCGGCAAAGAACTCAAGGTAGTGAAGGATCAGGTTCTTCAACACGAGAACCGTATCACTGAGGCCGAAACTCAGATTGCCGACGTGAAGAAGGCATTAGGGAACCTCAAAGTTGGAGATGGAGCGGCGACTTCAGTAACTGCTGTTCCTTCGGTGCGGGGGTTCAAAGTACCGCCGTTTGATGGGACATCTTCGTGGTCAGCCTACAAGATCCAGTTTGAGGCTGTTATGACGGCGAACGGCTGGACTAAGGAACAGGCTATGACCGCGCTCACCTTGGGTCTTCGAGACCAGGCTCTAACCGTCCTCGAAGCCCTCGGTAAGAAGGTAACCTATGAGCAACTGCTGGAGGCATTGGAGGCAAGATATGGTGACGCTCACCTGGAGCACGTTTTTCGTGCACAGCTGAAGGATCGTGCCCAACGCATCGGTGAGAACTTGCAACAATGGGCTCTGGAAGTTGAGAAACTGGTCCGTAAGGCATACCAGTCTGCACCTGCGCTCGTGGACGGGAATCTGGTGCAAGCTTTCATCGATGGCATTCGTGACCTCGAAGTTAGAGCTGCTGTGCGACTTGGGCACCATGAAACTCTCAAGGATGCTCTGGCCCATGCTTTGGAGGTGGAAGCTGTGAGACAAGATCATCGGTCTCATCGGGTCCGGGAGGTTGTGGCGTCACCTGTGCGGGATCGGGTTAAGGGGTACAGCCCTAGGTGTTACGCCTGTGGTGAAAAAGGTCACCTTCGGTCCAGCTGCCCTAAGCGAAGCATAGGAAATGAATACGAGCGACCTCAGCAGATTAGGGCGACTGATAGTACTGCCCAACATAGCAGTGGAAAATCTCACGGTAACGCAGACGCATTATCAAGAAGACCTTGCCCTGAAGACTGCAAGCACTGTGCCAAGCAAGAAGTAAAGGAAGCTGTTCCTATAAGGACAATAAAGACGGACCTTAGCATCGAATGGAAGGAAAGCCTACAGCAAGCACAGCAAGAGGATGCAGATATCAAACCAATTCTCGAGTGGATTAAAGCTGAGACTTCTAAGCCTCACTGGAGCGATGTTGCATCGCTGAGTTCAACCACAAAGAGTTATTGGGCTCAATGGGATAGCCTAGTCATCCAGGATGGAGTCTTGTGCCGTAAATGGGAAAACGCTCGAGGAGACAGCTGTCATCTGCAAATGGTTGTCCCTAAAGCTCAGATACCAGTGGTTCTGCAGCTCTACCATAACGGATGTTCAGGAGGTCATATGGGAGTTAAGAAGACATTGTTAAAGATAAGGGAGAGATTCTACTGGATTCATTGTCGTGATGATGTTGAGGACTGGTGTCGCAAGTGTACTAATTGTGCGGCCGTGAAGGGACCTCACACACGTAGCAGAGGTCCATTGAAATTGTACAATGTTGGGGCACCCTGGGAAAGAATTGCAATAGACGTAGCGGGACCATTTCCTGAAAGTGAAACTGGAAACAAGTACTTCATGGTTGTAATGGATTACTTCACTAAGTGGCCAGAAGTTTTCGCCATTCCCAACCAAGAGGCATCAACAGTTGCAGACAAATTAGTGCACGAAGTCTTCTGTCGTTTTGGAGTGCCTTTAGAAATTCACAGTGACCAAGGAAGAAATTTTGAGTCTCAAATATTTCAAGAGATGTGTCGAGTAATGGGTGCTCACAAAACCAGAACCACCTCTTATCACCCACAATCTGACGGAATGGTGGAACGATTTAACCAAACACTAGAGAGGTATCTCGCAAAAGTTGTTGTAAGTAGGCAAAAAGATTGGGACAAACACATCCAACCGTTTCTTCTGTCATACCGAAGTGCAGTCCACGAAAGCACTTCAGTAACACCAGCTTCTGCAAACTTCGGAAGAGAACTACGATTGCCTGCAGACTTGATCACTGGAATACCCCCTGACACCCCGCGAAGTATAACGGAGTACGCTAATGACTTGCGGAACAAGATGAATGACATTTATGAGCATGTCAGACAATCGGGCCAGCAAATGTCTGAGAAGATGAAAACCCGATATGACCGGAAGGTGAACAATAAGGGCTTTGAAGAGTGTTCTCTAGTATGGCTCCATAATCCAGTTCGCAGTAAAGGGAGATCTCCAAAGCTACAAGCCAAGTGGGAAGGGCCATACCGGGTGGTGACAAAAATCAATGATGTTACCTACCGGATACAGAAGTGTCCAAGAGGCGCCCCAAAGATAGTTCACGTAGATCGATTGGCGCGATACTATGGAACTGATTATGCTCGGGACGAGCATGTCTTAGGAGGGGGCAGTGTTGCGCCTTCGAGAAAATTAGTCTAGAACAATCTACCAGTTGCGAGAATTGAATTGAAGGCGCCATCTAGTGTCAAATAGCGCGCAACTGTGGAGTAACTCTGATATTCGACGCTAGATGGCGCTAGATTACTCACTCTGGTAATTTCTGTTTAGTGTAGAATGTTCTATTGAATATTATAGATCTTTCTAGGGATTTCAAAGCCATATATAAGCAGATTGGGTTACCCGTACGAGTGAGTATTGTTCACGATACAGCGGAGTTAACATCGAAGCGATCTTCTAGCGCGATTAACAAGTGACATAGCGAATTCTTATTGTAAAAAGGGTTGTAAATAAACAGTGTGTTATTTTTTTGGTAATCAACCGACTTTCTTTAATTATTTAATACCCGGCTCGTAACAATATCATCCAAATAGATTTACAAATAAAAACAAAAGATATCTATTTGTTTTTAATGTGTTCAATAAAATTGTTTATTGTGCAATAAAGTCTAATTTACTCAACTTAAATTGTTTATATATATTAGTGACCCCCAAAATTTCAGGCTTCAACCGCTCCTCCGCATACAGACATACTCGTAAAGCGACTATGTTTTATGAACATTTTGTGAAGATAAAGAAAACTACAGTAACATTTCAAAACTATAAAAATATTATACTTTTGGATTTTATTATTTTTGGTACTTGTAAATTTTATTTTTTTAGTTTGATTAAACTTTAAATATGCTAGCCAATCCTCCTCGGCGGCTCTTAATGCCATAGTGATGGCGTTCCCTGTGATCGGCCACTCAAGTTGTTCTTTACACTTCATCATGGTGTAGTGGCGCAATGGTTATGGCCCTGGCTAGGAGACTTAGCGTTTCAAATGATAACGTATGGTATCCTCTCATGATCCTGATGGCCACAACCAATATTTTTATATAAAGACTTATTTATGAAGCAAAAATACAGGGCAGTATGATGAATTGGTGGAAATGTTTAGCGTAGTCCTTTAAATAATCTTATCTCTAATAACATGGATTTTTTACCCTTAACTTACAATTGTAATAAATACTTTGTTGGATAATACGAGTATAAGGAAAACAATCAATCATTTGATATAACTCAATGATATCTTATCATTTTTCTCTTATTGTTGTCTGACACAGAAGCACGAAGATAGTGTATCTATTAAGTTTATATACAGCATGATTAGAGAAACGAATATAATATATGTTTTAACAAACTATATCAAAAAAATGTGAAAATTATTAAATTTAATAATTTTTACATTTTTGGATTCCGTAAGGGATATATTATACCCTTACGGTGTCCATAAGAAAAACATACGAAGGACCTGTATCCCAGCTTCTCTCCAATCTAATCAATTTGAGTCGGTTCAAACTCAAATGAACCGTGTAATTTATTAAAATCGATGGAAAACATAGCTATGAAAACTTTAGAGATGTAATTGAAACATCTAATACAATTATGGAGGAATTTTGTAATGCTTGTATGTAAATATTTCATTGTTTTTTTTTTATTTCCTAGTATTTCAATCTAACTTTAAAGTAGGCTACTTAGGTTATAGGTGTATTACATAGTTTCAAAACATTAAACATTAACTTGAAAATAAGTAACGCAATATGATTACGTAGAAGCGTCAAAGAAGTTCGTCTTATTTTAATTCCTCAGCATTAATACGATAAAAATAAAAGAACTCCCCTACGCGGGCACTTAATCGAGTAATCATACGCTAAAAATGCCTTACATCATTTTAGAAAAGAGCTGATACTCATGCATTGCTAGAGCGATATTAACTAAACATTGCTAAGAACCACCGCTTTCAAATGAAAGAAACCGCATCAAAATCGGTCCATCCATTTAAGAGCTACGATGCCAGATACAGACAAACACACACACACACAGAGAGATAGACAGACAACCATACTTAATAACAGCTCGAAGTTTGGAAGTTGGGGTCTGAACCCCCATGCCTCGGAGAGCACGTAAAGCTGTCGTAACGTATAGATCTACAGACGTAAAGGCGTAAATAGTGGTAGACTAAATATCTTTGACTATGAAAAAATATTCAATCAGCTTGATGAATCGATGCAATGTGATTGGAAAAAAACATATTCCTTTTATATCAAAAATGATCAACCTATATCTATTGAATGTTATTTTAAGGACAAAGTTTTACAAAGAAAATATAATAAAGTAGGAGGCCTTTTTATTGACACGTAACCTCAACCCCAATCAGCAAAAATACTTGACATTAAAACTTTAAACATAAATATACTAAATTCATTACAATTTTAAACATGTCCAGTTTTATATTTAAGTAATTGCATCATGACACATCTTTTGTCAAATATTAATATCTTTCTTTACATATTTAAATTTAAATAAAATCCTTCCATTTTTTTAAATCTTTGCATATTTATGTTTAAAATGGATACTCTTTTTAGCCACTAGGTTTTTTTTTTTTTTTTTTTTTTTTATTTATTTATTTAAAGGACTTTGTCGCTGAGCGACTACATCGTCCCATATGGACATCAAACAATATAACATAACAGCAATTATAATCATAAGTAACCATGTCTTAAAACTAAATTATTATGTACCTAAACCTAAATCAGCCAGTTCAATTAACTGTCTAATTTCGTATGTTGTTGGATTAGACAACACACCATTCAAATAGCCAACTTGTAGCCTCTTTTTCCCGTCAAAACACGATGCTCTCAGGCGCTCGTTCCGGACACATTCCATCAAAATATGTTGAACATCTTCTATCACACCGCATTCCAGGCAATTAGGTGACGGGACCTTTTTCATCAAAAACGCAAATTTTTTTGATGGAATGTGTCCCGAACGTAATCTTAGTACAGTTTTTAAATTGTTTCTATTTAATAATATGTTGTCTACCCATGGTAGTATCGAAATTTGAGGCTGGATTGTTCTATACCAAATACCACACTGAAGCGAACGTTCATCAAAATACTCTTGCCAATTCTTTGAGCACATATCCTTTACCACCCTCAATTGGTCTGAAAAAAGGGGTACAACACATGTGGGAATTCCATCATCAGCTGCCTGATTAGCAAGCATGTCTACACGTTCGTTTGCTTTTATCTGAATGTGGGATGGAATCCACTGGAGGATTACCTTTTTATGTTGTGATTGTAATCGAAGAATCGATTTCCATATTTGGTAGGCAATCGGTATACCTTTCCCGTGAGAGGCAGAACGAGCCAAATGTTGCAGGGCGCTTTTTGAGTCTGTCAAAATGACAAAACGGTCAAAATCAATGGAATCTATGTACGATATCGCCTCTGCTATTGCAATCAATTCAATATGCATAATGGAAATATTAGAATCGATCCTCAGTTTCACGTAACATCCCAACCTGGGGTCGAAAACAGCTGAACCAGCTCCTTTCTCTCCTTTCGAACCATCGGTGTAGATTTGATAATAATATTCAAAATTTTGCTGTATATAATTTGTACATATGGTATTAAGATCATGGCAGGTATACTTTCGTTTAGGGCGATCGATTAGAGGGATAGAACTTGATATCACTTGGCGTACTGGAATGTTACTAACCCATGTTTCCAAAGAAAACATTTCAAGTAAATCGCTACACTGTACTGATACAAAGTCTAGAGAATTTTTAATGTTGATCAATAGCGGTATTGTTTTATTCAGCCAATAGCGAGATTCAATAACTGAAGCTAAGTGGTCTAAAACATAATTAATACTACCATTAACAAAAGATTTGGTTTTCAAAATAAATTTTCCTGCAAGATATTGCCTACGAACATGAAGAGGCGGAAGACTTAACTCATTCTCCATAACGTGAATTGGAGTACTTCGTATAAATCCGCCTATAACCCGTAAAGCTTGATTTTGAACTCGATCTAGTTTTAATAAATTAGTTTTACAGCTATTACTATATAAGAAACTGCCAAAGTCGATTCTACTACGTATAATAGATATATATAAGCGTCTAAGGTGCTTTTGATGCACGCCCCATCCAGGACCAGATAAAACTTTTAACAGATTAATATACTTTGAGACTTTATCAATGGTTTCATTAATATGTTTCCCCCATCTTAGAGAACAATCCAGCCACATACCCAAATACTTAACACAATGAACTTGAATCAATGCCTGATTATTAATTCTAAAATCAATAGTATTTCTAAATTTACCTTTCTTATATATACATATTTTACTTTTGTTTGGAGATATAACTAGACCTAGGCTATGTAACATGCTATTGAAATGTTCACATCCCAGTTGCAGTCCTGCAATAGCTGTATCTATGTTATGGCTCGAAACATACAACACAAAATCGTCGGCATATTGAGAAATGTATACATTTTGCATACTTTTACAGATGTTTATAGTTGCTGCGTTAAAAAGTAATGGGGATAAAGGATCTCCCTGTGGTAAGCCTTGGCCCGTAGATCTAAAGAAATTGTAATCATCGACCCCAATTGCCAATTGTCTATTACTTAAATAGGTCCAGAGGTAAAGACAAATACTTGTGCCCACACCCAATTCATCTAACGTTTTTAACAAACATGTAATATTTATGTTATTATATGCATTAGCCACTAGGTTACTGCTAAATCTTAAAAATTGTTTGACTCATAAAGATGAAATTTTAGATGAAGATGAAATAATCTTAGAATGAACGTATTTTGAGATATAATAATGTAGATTGTATCATGTAGGTATGTATAATCTAACTAGCAATATAAATGCGAATTTGAGTTTGTTTGTTAAGCTTACACGCCTTAATCACTAAAACGATAAATTTAAAAAATTCTTACATCAATGTAAAGCCTCATTATTATCAGCGTCTATATTACGTTACTTTTTAATGTGATAATAGCAATATACGTGAGGAGAACCGTGGACAAAAGCTAGTGAATTATAAATTAAGGTCAGATTAAGGAGGTTTAAATATTTTCACAAGTTTGAACTATTGACTCTCATGTTATTAGTTTCTTCTAACAAAATTCGACAGGAAAGATACCGACAGGGCTTGGGTTTACGAGGTCTGAGAACAATTGGAATATTGTACTTTATTAATTAGCAGTGCAGGGCTGCAATTTCTCAGGTATGTCTATTAGAAGGACATATTAGTTAAGAATAGATTTTGTAAATGGAATTTCTTTAACCATACCGTATGCTAAAGATTTACGCAACTTTACGTGATAATTCTTGATTTTTCTGATTCCATTTCGTAATCTGAAATAAATAAATTAAGAATTCCTTACAGGAAGAGCTTATAAGCAGAGCCGTTATAGAAACCATTTTTTTTTAAGTTAGTTTGATATCTGCTGTAGTAGTATTAACTTCAAATGTTTCCGTATCGTATACCAAGTTAGCTTCTTTTTGAAAAAAGTTTTCATGTTAATCAAATTCTTGAGTTATTAAAAACTTTTAGAATTGTTTAAAATTTTTGTGATATGTCATATTAAGAATCATCGAAATCGGTTAGCGTAATATTAAATTATTCGTCAATGTGTTACGCACATACTTAATGCAATTGAAAAATCATGTAGTATTCTCATGGATGACATTGTGATAACTGGACCAATTTAAAGTGGGGCCACAGGGGAAGCACCAGCTCTCAAATAAAAAAATAGCCATTTACACGATTAATGGGTATAACATAAGTTTCTTTGCCCAGCGTATCAATCAAATTTCACTAGTCAGTGCTATATAAATTATGTTCCAAAATGAAGGTTTTTATATATAATATAGCTATTTTATTGTAGCAGATATTTGCGATACGTTGCGAATTCGCTGTTATGTGTGGGAGCCCATACACATTTATATTTAAGAAATATTATTCTTTAATCTTTCAAAACATTTACATAGCTATCAAAAGCTATGTAAATGTTTTGAAAGATGAAAGAATAAAATTAATATTTTTTAAATATAAATGTGTATGGGCTCCCACACATAACTGCGAATTCGAAACGCATCGCAAATATCTGCGAGCTTGCACGAATGCGCCGCAAGAACTTCACGCCGCATCGCATCGCAGTTATGTGTGGGAGCCCTATAAACATATACAAAGTCTGTTTCAAAGTTAATTTTGAATGAACATTTTAAAATTTATTTCATTGCCAGCATATAGAGTTCAACAAATGTTATTATTTAATTAAGTTTTTTTTTTTCTATTTTTTTTTTTTACAAAGACAACGCCCGCACTAGGAATAAATCCTGTGTCGCGGGGGACTTTACAAACATACATGAAACGGACACAAAGAACACCCAGACTCAGAACAACAATTTGTGGATCACACAAAACGTTGTCCTACGTGAGATTTGAACCCACGACACTTGGCGAAGTAGGAAACGGCGTGGTGACCGTTAAACCACTAGGCCAAACGTGCAGTCGATATATAGTAAGTACGATGTACGAAGTAATATGTGACGTAGGTATATTTAAACCTTAAAGTATTATTTACTTGTTATTTACTTTTAGTAGCATAATTGAAAAAAAAACTAATCTGGTTTATAAGCACATCTAACTTTAAAAAAATGCAAGTACGTATAAGCACAGGGGTTGAGATTTGATTAAACTATACGACGAAACAAGCGGTAACTTCATTTTGACGGAATGGCAAGTTTTTCACGTCGGTCGTGGTCTTATTACTTTTAGCTACACATATTAGAATATTTAATAATAAATGTGCAATTTAAGATTGATCCATTTGAACCTCTTAGATTACGTCATCATTTTAAGTTTAAATTACCACCAAATAAAATAATCATCGAATGGGCGAAATTGAATTATGTGGGTAAATGTGTTTTAAACTAATTCCCGACTCGATGACGGACAGTGTGTCACCAAGGCGTTATTTGTTTAAGTGGTCTCATGACAATCACATGATCAGTCACGAAAAGGCGTCGACTATTTTATGAACGAGACGCACTCTTGCAACATTTATGTGCTTGTTCACGTTGGAACGCGCGGGCGCGGCGGCGGCTGCGGGTGCGGTATACATTGCGTGCTCGTGTTCACGCCTGGCGGCCAATGTGAACACGAGCACGCAACGTATACCGCGCCCGCAACCGCCGCCGCGCCCGCGCGTTTCAACGTGAACAAGCACTATCATTCAAACAATTAAACGGATTGCTCACCCTATCATCATTATGACGTGGACATTGAGGTCTCGATTAAAAGGTAAAGGACAATGGCCTGTGGAGAGTAGTCACAAGACGTGGTGAGCCCTTGTAGCGGTCAGTAAGGACAATTGTTCCGCTTTATTTGTACTCGGTATGGTTATGAGTGTGAGTTTTGAATACAAAATGATTAAAGGTTATGTATTTCCTCACACACATTGAAATGAATAAAGTTTTTTCAAAAATTTTTTGTGTTTAAATTCGAAACGGTTTATTGTCAATGTTACGAATAAGTTCTCAGAAAACTACGGAAGAGTTGTTATGGTCGAACGATTTATTAGTATTATTTATCATTTCAAATACAATGTTGTTATTGAAGAATTGGAACTTTATAAATGTCTTCACTTTCATTTTCATGAAACGTTTTTGTTTAAATGCTTTTTCAACGTATTGTGGACGTTCACATTTTTCTCACTCACACATTTGAATTTGCGTGTCCCGGCATTTGCATTTATTCTCCTCACAGAATAAAGAGAAAATAATAATAATAGTAAAATAATATTTATTATACAAATCCTGTATCTTCCTTTTCATAGTGAGGCATATGTCCAGTCGTGTACTTACAGCAGTTAGTATGCCGCAGCCATTTTCGTAATCACTTCGCATACCAAGGCATATTGGTAACCAAAAATTAGGGATTGTTTAACTGTATACTTATACACGTGACATGTCTAATTTAATAAAGCTTAATTAAAACATTATATATTCTGCAACTGATTGTGGTGATGATGTTTTCCTAACCGATTTCGGCCACTACGGCCAGTTTCGGTTTTCTCCGGGGCACGGAGGTTAAGAACTTCATTTCCAAACTTTAGGCTGTTAAGCATTTCTATGTATCAGAAAAACTCAATAACACTTTTTGACCAGACTCGGGAATCGAACCCGTGACCTATCGATCGGCAGTCGCACACGCTAACACTAGACCAACAAGGCATATAATAGTACAAACTGCTACTAACAAGCATTGGATTATACCAATTATCTCATGATAAATTCATTTATATCATAGTTCCCTTTTCACCATAAGCAAGGTATTGTTTCTTGAAATATTCATCACCAAACAGCACTATTTGTTTAAAAGTTCATAAATTAAAAATTAACGTGTCCTACTTAAATTAAAAAGACCATTCAAGAAACAAAATAAAACAAGATTTCCTAATCATTTTTAACGCTTTACGTTATTTACTGGATCTACTGTACGATTATTAATTTTTATATAGGTATGAGCCTGCCAAAGTAACTACTCTGCCTGATAGAAAGCATGAGCATTCCAAGAGTTGTGGTTACCATACTCATTTCGAATGCACACAATGCAGTATGGTGACCATCACTATGGCGGCCTATTCAGATGATTCCGCTTCATTGGGCCCCGGTCTTGCTCTCACCAACGAAATACGACAGCACGAATGCTGTCATTTTAGGTAGAGGGTAGTATCGCCCCGTTCGTCGTACTTTGAGTTCCGCTGAGCTATTCCAGTTAATCCCAACCGTACTTTTCCTCTCCAGACTTTGTGCGATCCACAAATTGTTTTTCTGAGCCTGAGTGTTCTTTCTGTCCGTTTTACGTTTGTAATATCCCTAACACGATATAGTAAATACGAATATCCGTAATGCGGGAGTTGTATTTAAAAGAAAAAAACCAAAGAGTCACTCCAGTACTCCATTACGCACAGTTCAGAGGCAATTAAACGGCAGTCCCCAAATTTGTGGGTTGTACCTAGATGCGTGTCATAGGTGCCGTCTCACTACACCCTTGTAATTGTAATTCAGTTAATTTGTCAATCAATCAATTCTGTTATGGAGAAAAAATCATAATATTTAAAATCTAACTTTATACAACTTATGGTTATAATAAGTATCTTTAAAATCGAGGCTAATCTATACTACTTATAATAAAAATGTAACAGGTCCAATTCTGTACATTAAAGATATTTTGAAAATTTTTTTGGAGGGCTCTCTATAATCGATACTGAACCCAAAACTGTATTTTTTTTCATTTTTGTCTGTCTGTCTGTCTGTCTGTCCGTCTGTCTGTCTGTCTGTCTGTCTGTCTGTCTGTATCTTGACCGCGCATCACGTCGAAACTACTAAACGGTTTGAAATGAAACTTGGCATGATTTGAGTTCATACTACGAGGTAGGACATAGGATACTTTTTATCCCGAAATTCAGCACGGTATCCTTGAGAGAGGGGATGAAAGTCAAAATATGTACTTGGTTGTTATTCAATAACACATAGTCCGATTTCATTAATTCTTTTTTTGCTAGAAATAAAAAAATAAAAGATAACGGGAAAAGTGTTTTTTTTTTGTCCGCGACTGTACACTGTCTGTGGGAAGCTGCGACAGATATGTAAATATGGCGGTACGAAGTTCGCCGGGTCAGCTAGTATTATGAATAAAATGATTTTGGGAAAAGAAAAACATAGTGCGGATTTCATACTAGCTTTTGCCCGCGGCTCCGCCCGCATTTATGTCAGTTTTTTTTTTAAACTATAAATTTTAACTTATTATGTTATTACGATGTCTAAGCTATATTACTGCAAAGTCTCATGAAAATCTGTTCGTTAGTTTTGGCGTGAAAGAGCAACAAACACACATCCTTACAAACTTTCGCATTTATAATATTAGTAAGATACTATCTATCTACTAACATATCATTAACCGACTTCAAAAAAGGAGGAGGTTCTCAATTCGACTGTTTTTTTTTTCATGTTTGCTATCTCATAACTTTCGACTGGGTGAACTGATTTTGATGATTCTTTTTTATTTGAAAGCTGGTGCTTCCTGTGTGGTCCCAATTAAATTTGGTCTAGATTGAAGTCGGTTTTTTTTTGTTAAAATTTGTGATTATTTTAGTTAATAAGTAAGAACTAATTTATTGTAGTTTTGTTGCTAACGTCAAAATATTTGTGATGGTATGTGATATGTTTCAGTAAATACTTAAAGGCTTTAGTTTATTACATTTGTACATGAAATATTATTTAAGTAATCTAAATCTAATCTAGTATCTAAGTATCCCGTCTGCTATTCGTACCTACGTATTTTGCTGGGATGTTGGTTTGAAACCAGCTTAATTTTTCGACCTTTTGTGTATTTTACTTAATGTAATAAATAATATTGACTGCCTCGATTGCGCAGAGGTAGCGTACGCGATTGCTGTGCTTGAGGTGTCGGGTTCGATTCCCGGGTCGCACCAAATGTTTGTATGATCTGCAAATATTTGTTTCGTAGTTTGGGTGTTTTCTATGTATAATATGTATGATTTTACAAAAAAAGGTATATATGTATTCATATCAGTTGTCTAGTAGGTACCTATCACACCTACACAATCTCTGCTTAGCTTGAGACTAGATGACTTTGTAAAAAAAAAATACAATGTATTTCTATACCTTGTATTATTTATTACGTTATATTTATTTTATTAAACTATAATATTATTTATTTCATTTCATTATTTATTACAAAAAACCTTTTATCTTAAATTTCATGCAACAACATACTAGACAGATTATTATTTTTGCCTTTTGAAAAATAAATTCATCGGATTCTAAAATATGCGGGCATCTCGAAAACACGAGAAAACGAATTAAAGAAATTTCATACTTAAATGACATTGTTTTCTGCTGAATCATATGAATCCTTATAAGCATGAACACTGAACAGACGCGCAATGTATGTGGTAATACGCCCTACGAGAACACTAACTAATCTTTTCTTAAGAGAGTGTATAAAACAAAAAAAAAGAATCTTATTTTACAAAGTTCAATTATTTATTTCATCATTCAAGACGTTTTATCACATTTATTAGCAATAAAAACAAAAATAACTTTGTAAATACATAGAGTGCCAATGTGATGAACAGTATGGTGCTAATCTCTTTCATGTGACACGAGGACGTCAAAGGTGGGTCCAACAGTCTTTGCTTTATCATGAATACCATTAGCATTATACCTCCACTGTGACAACTAACTACAATATCACGACTTACATTTATGTATACAGATGGTTATCATAATAACAAAGGCGTATTTATACATTTTACACTTGTAAATTTTTCCACATTTGTCTAGTTACTATAATTAATCTTTTATATCAGCTATCTATTACATAATGGGCGTACACTGTACAGATTACGCCCATTTACATAGATATAGAGAATGGGCATTTCAACGTTAGGATCGCTAGAATAGGAAACGTAACAACCTAATGAAAAAATTGAAAAGCATAAAAGTGCTTTCCTTTGGTCATAGAAGCAAGTATATGGTCCTGTTGGATAAGGATATGTTACCGGAGGACCAACTGGTCGACCTCTCATGCTCTTTGGTAACTTTGAGTGGCACTGAGGGTTATTAATAACATTTTCGGTCCTTTTAACGTTATGATGTTTTTTATTTCGGCTTGGTTTCTCATTTCGTAAAAAAAGTTTTTTTAGACAACTCGTTATTATCTAGCTTTGATTTTTTGTAATAAAATTTAAATTTTATAGTATTTTTAGCCATTTAAGGCACTACACTACCGTAACCGTTGTGCTGACATAAGTTATGTTGTCGGTCAAATTCATTTTAGCATTATTAGTATTGAATAAGGTGTAAGGTTATCTGAATTTTAATGAAATACACAGTTTTGAACATTAGAACAGGTAAAAATAGCTGTCATTGAACGGAATTAATTAACTTCCTCTTACTCTAGTCTATAACATTATACCTAATTGTTACAATGTCCAAGTTAATTCTATCTCTAAAATGTTAATAGTTAGGTACTAGTTGCCACGGCGGCCAGTGTTAACGGAAACTAGTGACCTACGCAGAGTCGCTGTCACAGACAAGTGCACCTGTGTATGTGCGCAAATACAGGTGCACTTTCAGTTCCCTCATTCCTACAACCCGATGGGACGGCTATCCTACACGATTGGGGAGAGATCAGACGCAGGACCCACGGCTTTAAGTGCTCTCCGAGGCAGAGAATTGAGACTCCAACTTCCAAACTCCGAGCATTAAGCATTTCCATAATCAGAACAAAAATCTTCTTTCTTTTATTACTTTATCTTTGGTCTTTATAAGACCCAGGTTCACTCGTGTGTGGGGTACTGTTCTCATCTTTGTGATGGATCCGGGCAGTATTTGCTTGATGCTCTCGAGCGGTTGCAGCGGCGAGCAGTCCGCATTATCAACAGTCCCGATGCCACCGAGCCCCTTAGAGGCAGAGGTTCTGCAGTCGCCTCTAAGGCCGTCCTAAAGGTAGGTAGCTTTACCATGGAGTGTTCTGAAGAACTCTTCCAATTGGTCCCACCTTCTTCCTTGCTCTACATCACAACACGTGCTGGCCTTGGAAGTCATCGCCTTAGAGTCGTAGAAATACGCTCTCGAACCAAACGGTTTGATTCTTCCTTCTTGTGCCGAGCAGTTAAAAACTGGAACTAACTAACGTCCTTTAAGCGGGGCGTGAAAAAGCATTTCACTAAGCCATAGTGTGGGACGCCATACTGCATTGTCTGATTTCGCACTGAGTATGGTGCCCCCCCCCCCTGTTGGATTCTGCTTGAGCTTACCATCAGGCTGAGCAGAGTCACTTTGGCAGGCTATTTATGAAAAAAAAATGCCCACAAGTTGGATTTTGAACATTTTAATTAAGTACATTGTTTTAAATTTGTAAAGTATAAAGTACTTTGTTATAATAAATATTCATGATTTATTAAAATGTAGCCGATAATATTGCTGTCAAAGTTATTTATTACTTGTTATGTAGAGTTTAAAAAAAATAACCATAATAACATATAACATTGAGTTTAAAAATTACAGCAATAAACAATACAGGTACAGAGACTGGACAATTCATTTTTATATTGAAACAGGAAAAATACAGATATACCTACTGTATTTTTTGTTTTAAACTTTCATGGTAATTAACATTAAAATAGAAATCTACGGGATTGCTACCATGTACCTTTTTGTTTGTGAGTATCCAATATTTCGGCGCTGTTGCAAGCGCCATGATCACAGAGTAAACTTTGAGTTTTTGAAACAACTGTTTTTTTAAACTTGAAAAAAAGCCATTTGTATTTATTTATTAACCGACTTCCAAAAGGAGTAGGTTCTCAATTTTATAATAATATGTTATGACTACATTCCGTTCAGTCTATTGTCGTCCACTGCTGGACACTAAAAGCCTACATTATCTGATTCTAAAAGTTACAATTTTCAAAATGATTGCGTATGATTATTTGTGGAAAAATATCTATAAATTATTACGTGATGCGTTAGTTCAATCTAAATGGAATCAGTGTGATAGAAAGTATTGAATACTATTCATTCATGGATAGCATTGATTTCTAGCGGGAGCCTCCTGAGACTAATAATATAGAGTTCGATGGTTGGTTACGAGCAAAGATAGTACGTCTGGAATTTTAATTGCTTAGGATTATACAGGAAAGAAAAGTTTAAAAGATGATTTATAATATCATGTAGATTAATCTATTTCTGAGCCGTAGCTGTGCCCGCTTCTTCGTACACGTGACATTTGGATTTTCAAGTTATTTTAATGTTTTCACGGTTTAAACCTTCCCTGGACTACGATAAACATTTCAAAACCAAAATTAGCTAAATCGGCCCCGCCGTTCTCGAGTTTTAGCGAGACAAACGAACAGTAATTGATTTTTATATCTAAGGAGAAGATTACTCATTGTGAAGTGCCCAATATATGTGTAAATATTCTTATATACCTATATGAAGTTTGAACAGTTTTCAATGCAATCTAGTACGATTTAAAAGTTTATGACTCGGATCAGAATGCAATAAAACTCTTGTATGGCTAAGGTTATAACATACACATAGGTTTTATTTGGAAAAAATAGGCTTGGTTTACTGAAAATTGATATATCTAATAATATCACAATATACCGTAACACGTAATCTCAATATTGTACCTCATTTACGGTAAGTGTAAAGTGAAATAAATAACAACTCAATAATCTATAGTGTGGTACAGTACAATATTATTAGCACAGATTATACTTAGGTATTTACCAATATGAATTCGTGCTAAGTAATTACATTAAATTTACACAGTACATACAATAAGTTATTATTGAGACGCGATTGAAGAGTACAATAGGTTTCAATGGAAAGTAAGTCTTCAGTTGTGCTTCTAGAATAGTACTATTATGATCATAGTAGGGAATGAAGCATTTTCATCCATCTAGTCGCGAATGGCATGGCACTTGTATGTAAATATTACGAACTTAGTACTTCAATACGTTACACACATTAAACTAGATGAAATTATCTTTTAGATAGTAACAAATAAAAGAGACTTACTTGGACATAACACTGTCAGAGAATATTACTAGAAACTATAAAAAGTAGAGTAGTACTGACCATTTCGCTGTCGTAGATAGAATTCACTGTCACTATAGAGAACTGAGTTCGATTTTAAACGTGTATTGTGAATGATAAACAATAATAATCATTAATAGACCGTCTTCATGGCAATGAAGCCGGGTGTCCGCGTCCTATCGTGCTGATATGTGACGACAGTACTACGCGGGCTCACTCTTATGAAACACACTTGAATGTTGCACATCCCTGTCTGCTCCCATCGTGCCAATTGGACCACAATCACCATTAATGAAGTTGAAGAACATGCATAGATATTCACAGACGAGTGTCAATTATTTAGTAACATTATTCTATTATCTATTTATTTGGATACAAAATTAGTAGGAAAACGTCTTCACGGCCGTAATGAGGTCGAGGTAAATTCTTTCATGTCTATTTCTAAGCCTTGTCTAAAATAAAACGATTTAACGAACGATTCAATGTGAACATGTAATTGCTATACTGTGATGCATATCAACAGTTTCAATAATTTACTATAAAGGGCTCAAATGTACCCTGTCACGCTCTACTATGATGAGCAACAAAACTGAAAATAATCACAAATTTTAACAAAAAAAACCCACTTTAAGAACTGGACCAAATTGAAATGGGACCACACAGGAATCACCCGCAAATATAAAAAGAATCATCAAAATCGGTTCACCCAGTCGAGAGTTATGAGGTAACAAACATAAAAAAATGCGGCCAAGTGCGAGTCGGGACTCGCCTATAAAGGGTTCCGAAGTAGCAAGTAACATAATATAAAAGTTCTTGTAGTTCGTTGTAACTTTGATCGATGTTTTAATAATAGTGTTTTTTTTACGGTTTACCATTTATGACGTATTAAAAAAACTACTTACTAGATCTCGTTCAAACCAATTTTCGGTGGAAGTTTGCATGGTAATGTACATCATGAATTTTTTTTAGTTTTATCATTCTCTTTTTTTAGAAGTTACAGGGACTTTATTCGGTTTAGACAAAAATGTTATGAAAAACCTCAATATATTTTTTTAAGACCTATCCATAGATACCCTACACGTATGGGGTTGATGAAAATTTTTTTTTTGAGTTTCAGTTCTAAGTATGGCGACCCCCAAAATTTATTGTTTTTTTTTTTATTTTTGTGTGAAAATCTTAATGCGGTTCACAGTATACATCTACTTACCAAGTTTCAACAGTATAGTTCTTATAGTTTCGGAATAAAGTAGCTGTGACATAAGAACGAACAGACAGACAGACAGACGGACGGACAGACAGACAGGCAGACAGACATGACGAATCTATAAGGGTTCCGTTTTTTTGCCTTTGGCACGGAACCCTAAAAAATACAGTCGAATTGATAACCACCTCCTTTTTTAAAATCGGTTAAAAAGAATAATCAAAATCGGTTTACTCAGTCGAAAGTTATGAGGTAACAAATATAAAAAAAAAAGTACCGTTGCCATCGAATTGATAACCTCCTCCTTTTGAAGTCGGTTAAAAATAAGGAAAACTTGAAACAAACCCTATACCAAAGCGTCTGGCCAGGGTGGTATAGTTATTTAAAACCTCCTTTCTAAGCAGAGGCCTATGTCCGTAGACTATAAATATCTTAGGTTTTAGACTAGTCTTTCTTAAGTTTTAATGAAACTATCCTAAAGATCTATTTCATTGAAACGTATTTTGTTCAAATAAATATATAAATAAATAACACAGTTTAATAATTTTCCTCTTGGTTTGTATATACCTTACTGATGCTAATATGACTGATGCTAAACGTTGGTTTGACGGTCATCATCAAGGTAATTTCATTAGGAAATATGAATATAGTAATAGATTAACCTTAAGATATCCTGTTACAGTACTGTCAAGAACATGACCAGGAAACGTTCTAAACTACTACTTAAGATTTTTTTGAAAAAATAGAGCCTTTTCGGGCCATTTGTTCTCTAAAAGTAAGGAAATACTAAGATCCATTAAATCAGTTCATAGTTCATACTTGCCAAAATCTAAGGGTTTCCTCTAAGTTGTAATATAAAACAGTGGAAATATATTTTTCTTCTTTATATTTTTAGAAAATACCGTTTGTAAACGAACGTTTATTTTCATTTTAGAACCTGCCAAAGTGACTTTATTTGATGACATGCTTTCCACATGAATCCAACATACTCAAAGCTAATGCAAACAATGCGGAATAGGGCCCACCTTATAGCAGCCTAGTGAGATGCTTTTTCACGACCTGCTTAAAGGACCCTTTGATGATGAATCACAAATTTTAACAAAAAAAGAACCGACTTCAAGAACTGGACCAAATTAAAATTGGACCACACGGGAAGCACCAGCTTTCAAATAAAATAAGAATCATTGAAATCGGTTCACACAGTCGAAAGTTAGGAGGTATCAAACATAAAAAAATACAATCGAATTGATAACCTCCTTCTTTTTTTAAGTCGGTTAAAAACGATTTTGAGTAAATCTTTATGAATTAATAATAATCTTATCATGATTTTTTACTAAAAAATTTAAAAAAAAACTGTAGACATTGCGACTCATTACTAATGCAATGCAATAGAAATGCTATATCAATTTTTATCTAAATTCAACATTAGTTTTCTATAGGTCTAGAAATATTGGTACATAGTAGTATTTAACTGTGATATAGTAATTCATGTGTATTTAACAAAATAAATTTAAAGATTTTTTTATTATGCCATCTCTAAGCTCGTCCTAACAAAATTTAACCATCGTGGTAAAATAAATAATGAAATAATGTAGTCAATCGTTTTTAATTGATTTTATTCCTATCGTTTGATAGTACAGTGGTGGTGTGCAATATCATATTGGTGCAGTGTGGGTTCTAACTAGGCAGAATAATATATAAAATATAATTTTATAAAATTTTACGGCGTCTTGTTTAATCTGAGTTGGTGAATATGAAAAACTTTTCGATTATATCATCAGTTTATGTACGGTACCTACGTATGTGCTACGGCGACGCGAGCTCTATGCGGTCAGACCCCGCCTTAGCTGGAGTGGTGGCTACAGACGCGTGTCATAGTCTATAATCTATATCGTCACTCGAAGATTTAAGGTGATTGCTCACTGCTAGTTATGGTACGTACTATGGTTGCTAGCTTAATTTTATTGATAACTAAAATTTATACAAAAAAAACCGTCTTCAAGAACTGGACCAAATTGAAATAGGCTATTTGATAATATTGAAAATAAACTATGGATTGTGGTCATCCTATCAGATAATAGCCTAAAAATACATATTTCACTATGAATTAAACAAAATAATGTGATTTTTTCGCAGATTGCACGAAATAAATTGTAACAATTTTTTGAAATATTTTCTGCGACATGAACGCCTTGTGATTTGTTGCAACTCTGGTGACGTCACACGCTAGTAAACGAAAGATTCCTCGACTGAGTATTGTTCGCGTTTTGTGAATTTGTTTACTAGCGTGTGACGTCACACGTGTCATGTGACCAGCGCCGTTATAGAAATGTCGTTTTTTGACGCGGTTGTTAAACTTGAACTTTATCTTAAACTTTAATTCATAATACAGTAGAAATTCCGCAAAATATTAACGCAGTGTGCTTATTACGTAATAAAGAATAATTTAAAACGATTTCCAAAAATCAGTCAAATAGCCTTTTAGACCACACGGGAAGTACCAGCTTTCAAATAAAAATGGAATGATCAGTTCACCGATCAAAATCGGTTCACCCAGTCGAAAGTAATGAGGTAACAAACATAAAAAAAAAACAGTCGAATTGATAACGTCCTCCTTTTTTGAAGTCGGTTAAAAACGTAGCCTATGGTGTTCTCTGATAGCTCGATTTATAGGTATATGTGAAAGGATAATAAAAAAACTTGCATTCTCTCCGGATATTTATTCCACATATATGCCGATAATTCGATATTGTGGAGCAATGTGGAAATTCCTGAATGAAGACTTTATCTGTCTCTATTTATTCGTTTGTGAAAGATTCATTATATCAGGCTCCAAGGGCGTTTACTTAGTTAAAATAGTAGTTAAAACGAAGAAGTATTGTTACTTATCTTATTTATCTACCTTCCTATACTCATAATATTAAAAGGAAGATTACATGAAGTAGCTCCTTATAAATATGAAAACTACTTAAGTATTCACTATACTCACTATCTATGCAAAAATTCTATCTTATCTATTTCATAAGGGTTTTATTTTGTTTATGTAATTCAGAAACAGAAACAAAGGTAGTAAAGTTTAAAAACAAATAAAAGACAATTTAAAATATTTTAGCGTTTGTTTTTCAAGTTCAGGAGGATATCGGCAAAACAGATCAAAACGATGCTCACATGACTTTCATTAGTATCGTTGTGAGTCACATTCAACAGTGTGACTTCTTAATGTAACGTATTGTTTAGACTAATATTACTTCATGATAGCTTGAATTTGCTTGTTAAACATTAGAAGCTAAATTTTGATTTGAAGATCTATTAAATGCTCGATATGAAAGTACTTGCAAGTATTGTTATTAGGTACATGCTGAATCGTAGCGCGGGTAACAATGCGGGGCGAAACTAGTCTAAAAAAGTAGCCTAAGTTATTTCTTATATCATCAGCTACCTATTAGTGAAAGTCCCGTCAAAATCGGTCCAGCCGTTCCAGAGATTAGCCGGAAAAAACATACAGTCAAAAATTGTAAAAAATGATATTTTGGTTTATGTACCAAAATAATGTGTATACATACATACATATGCATTTAGTAAAAAGTGGTTATTTTAATCTTACAAACAGATACCCCAATTTAGACTAGATAACTCGATGAACTTCGATTAAACTACATCCATTTATTAATATTTTTTATGATAAAATAATAAGTATTGTTTTTTATATTTTCTCACCTTTAAAACTTTGTCTAGACTCTCACAAATAATTAAAGACCTAAGATGAGCCAAATCGGTAGAGAGTTTTAGTTAGACAAAGGAACAGCAATTTATTTTTATTGTAAACTATTCTCTTTCCATTTCTTTATTTTCTCGATGACAGTTCTAATTTGATAGTTGTAGTGTTGTGACCAAATAAGTAATGATATCGATCGCATATATTTATTATGTTTTGAACAAAGACAAATACAACAAAAACATTCAAATATATTTTTGCAAGCTGGGAACACTCAATGACCCACCACCATTTTGTGTTTGTTTTAATCTGTCACTCGCAACAAGACGGTCGTGCTTTAAAGTCACTACATTTCTGTTTGCTGAGTTATTTCACATTATCCATACATACGTTACGTTGTGTATTTTGTGTTCCTCCGTGTTGATTGCTGCCCAGCTGTCAAATGCCAAAATGCCTAAAGGATCTGTTCTGAAAAGGCAGGTGAGAGAACTGGTGATCAAGGTTCGTAATTACTTTGAAGCAGAGTATCAAAATGGTGGCCCGCTATTACCACTGCCGCAAGTGCGAGAGCGTGTTTAGGCCGCATTAGGAATTAGTGGACCTACAATTTCAAAAATTACTACCGGTACAAGCGGCACACAGGAAAATAAGCTTCGTACGCCGAAGAAAAAACGCCAACCACGTCGTGTGACATCGATTGACAACTTCGACGCTGTCGCTATTCGCCGTCATATATATGACTATTATTTGCGCAAAGAAATTCCAACACTTAAAAAACTTGTTGTTTCTTCTTTTTCGTTCGTATTCTTTACGTGAATGTGGTTTGTTCCATTGCCAAAAATCGTCATTTAGCTTGGTTTTGAAAGAAATTGGATTTTCTTATAAAAAATCGAACAAACTTAAAATATTGATAAGCGTCACGACGTTGCTATGGCTCGCTGCGAATTTTTAGCGAAGCCAAAAAGATATCAGATTGGTCAAATGTTATTTTCACTGACGAGACTTGGTTAAATGCAAACCACACAGTATCTAAGAACTAGACGGACGACACCGCCGCTTCCACTAGTTCAGTGCCAATGGGAAAAGGTGAACGCCTTATCATATGCCATGCAGGGTCTACGAAAGGATTCGTGTCTGACACGAATCTTTGCTTTACTGGCCTTTAAATCCAAGAAAACAGTGGACTACCACGAAGAAATGAACGCAGAGATTTACGAAGGATGGTTTAAAAAAATGATACAATCTAAGAAATAGTGCAATCTCTGGCAGAACCGTCGATAATTATTATGGACAATGTTACATATCACTCCAGACAAATTTATAAAATGCCGACGCAGGCCAATAAAAAACAAGAGATAATTGACTGGCTCTAACGTCATGGCGAAAATGTGGATAGTACTTTATTAAAAGTACAATTAGTGAATATATTAAAATCGAAAAAAAGCCTCCCTAAAACATATATTACCGGCGAAATAGCTGCCGAATGTGGTCATTGAGTTCTTTGACTTCCGCCGTATCATTGCCAGTACAATGCTATAGAACAAATATGGGCACAAATCAAACGACACGCCGCTCGAAACAATACCCATCCCCTTTTTACGGCAAACAAGATGTTAGATTTATTAAAAAATGCATGTGCGGAAGTAAAACATTGTAGCGTCGGATTGGGAAATTCATGTGGCATTCGATAATATAGAAGTACAGAAACTTATAATATATGTTAGGGAGAGCTCATCGAGTGACAGTGACGATTCATCAGATTTTGATTAAAATAAATAAATAAAGAATCAACATAATATAATTACATCTTGTAATGAAATGTAATATTAGTTAATAAATTTGTACAAAATTATCCGGCAATGTTTAGTTTCTTACACTTTGTAAAAAAATATCGGGTCTGTTATCGTATTACGTTTATCGATAGCTCCATCCCTATGATTTTCAATTATCTGCTATGACCTTGTACGTGCGTAAGCGACATATTTTTATTAAATAATGTATACAAAATGTAAAAAAGACGCCCGTTCAAGTTTCCACAAAGAACTGTCATCGAGAAAATAAAGAAATGGAAATAGTATAGTTGTGCGCGCTACTGCGTATGCGTGAAATTTGGCTTTTGGTACGATTAACAGCAAATATCATTTTTGTTATTTAACTTTTTCTGAACTGAAACATTTGACAACCAAGCGAAATTTTTTTGCTTTTCAAAAAGGTAAAAGATATCAAATGTTTCAAACCTAGGAATAGTTTGTATTGGAAAATTAGATGGTCGTTTTTTGTGTTTTTCAGTTACTTATTATTTATGTTTCTTACCGTTTAAACCTTCCCTGAACTTACACAAATATTTCAAGATCAAAGTTAGCCAAAACTGTCCAGCCAATCGCGAGTTTTAGCGAGATAAACGAACAGCAATAATTGTTAAATAAATTAGAGTATTATATTGAACTGCAAGCATCATTTCACGTGAATAATTATTATACTGAATATTTAACTACGAAACTATTCTATTCTTCACTTCTATTTCTAGAAATTCACGTCTAAGATTATATCATTAATCACTGGTATAAGTGAAATATATTATTTTTAATTATACATGCGTATTGTGAAGCTACAAAGAAGAATGTATTAACCGTCACGTCCTTATACAATTCCAGTACAGTTGCTGAATTATCGTCACTTAAGGCTATAAGCTATAAACATCGTAATAGGACCAATAAAATCTGAGCATCTAGAAAAAAAATGCAAAGATGGGGATTATTCATTAATTTTGTAAGATTCAGCCCAAGTTGAGTGAGTCATCAAGGCATCAGAATACATATTTATATTTTTTTAACAGATGTATGTTATGATACGATTATTTAGTAGAACATTTTACAAAATAAAAACCGACTTCAAGGTTCGACTCGATTTCTCTTGGATGCCATTATCAGATCTTAGTGACCTTATCATAATACCACCGTTGGGATATCTCCTTTTCATGAAAAAAAGAAACAATAAAATCGGTTCATAAACGACGAAATTATCCGCGAACACACATAAAAAAAAGTCGTCCTTTTTTGAAGTCGGTTAAAAATACCTCACAATGATTTTAATATTTAATGTATTATGGTCATCTTGGCACATTATTTTCTCTATGTATTGTCATTAATATATGTTTTATATCCACGCAGTCCTTGCTTAATGTGGTGTAGCCGACGTATCGAAGGCGTCTGCTCTAATATTGATGTGACCTATTTGATTCAGAGTCTGCCTACACAGACGTCTAAATCTCTTAACATAGAAATATAAGGACTACGTATATTAACAATATGAATACATACTACATATCCGCTAGAACAAAATACCGTAGGAAATATAGAAGGCTGCAATGAAATTACTTTGTAGTAGTAAAATAGTATTAACACAATTTTTGCGTAATTCTGTATAATCTATACCTACATATAAAATTACTTGTACTACTAACTGACAGATTCATCATCGTAGTGCATATAACAATAATTATTTTTACGGGAATTAACGCGATCACTTATTAAAAGGTATTACATACCTCTGATTTGCCTGACGTAGTGCATGCCAAACTTGACAATTTAGCAGCTAATGCATTTATGTTGTAAGCATTTTAAGAAATGAAGTTTTTTTTTTTTTAATTTCCTCCCTTACAGGGAAAATAGGGTTATTTTATAAGTAAAAAAGATTTTGCAAGTGAAGCTACCAGCTATAGCTAGTATTTGTACGTAATATTTTAATGTATACATGCAAGAAATTTTACTTCTTTGTTTTAACTCTTTAAGACGTTCAAGACGAATATTTAACAAGTGATTAATTATAAAGTTTTTTAAAAACAAGCTTTTACTACTTGTTAATAAAAAAAAAACTATTTAAGCTCTTTCATATTTTGATTCCTATATTATATTGGGTGGGTTGTTCAGAAATATGTACGTCGCCATTTTGTTGTGGCTACCATTTTGGATTAATAATAATATCGATTATATATAATTGCATTGTCATCAGAACTAAAGGTACATTTCAAAATTCAGCTAAATCGGAAATCGCTAAGTGGATCAAATTTAATTTGAAAGCTTTGAGATTATAGACAAACATCGGGACTGATGAAAAAAAGCTTGTAAAATCTTTTTTTTTAAACGAATTTTCTTTTTTAGTTTTTTTTTTTAATTATTGTATTGTCATGGGCCCTTCACCCCTGTGCAAATTTTCAAGTTAATTAGACTCCTAGAAGTAGGTGAAATGAAGTTAAAAGATTTTGTTACATACATACATACCTACATACATACAGGTCAAGCTAATAAAAGCGTATTAAAAACACTGACAACATTGAGAACTGAATAAAATGGTAAAAAATATTCAGTTTAAAATCGTTGGGCGTATAGTAAACTGAGATGACTGGATGGAAAGTATGGAAACACGGGCCCAACGACTTTATACCGAATTTTTTTTACTAAATTATATTTTAGCTTTTAGTACATTATTTTCAATAAAACCGTATAAATTAAAAAAAAAATTACATATTTTTTATTTTCAAGTTTTTAGTTTTTAATTTCATAACCAAGTACTTTCATCTATGTTCTACTATTCAAGCCCTTTCATTTTGATACCCATAATTATAGTGATAGTGTTTGACAAAATGTGTAAACCAAAATTTTGTAGCGGCGGCCATCTCGGATATTAATTTTTCATAGAAAACTGTGTTCTACTAGTCAAGCCCTTTCATTTGATAGCATTTAGATAGATATTGAGGTGGTCATGACCAAATTTGTAAACCGCCATTTTGTAGTGGCGGCCATCTTGGATTTGCAATGGAACAGAATGCATTTACTGAGGAATACAACTGAGGTTGTGTACCGAATTTCAGGTCAACAGGAAGGGGTCAAATTTCAATTACAAGATTTGACCCAAACAACACCCAGGTCTAGCTAAATAAAGCAAGATTCACGCTACATACTGTCGCGACCGAGCCGTGCGCCGGCCGGGCCAGTCATTCATGTTACACCGGGCTGTTGGCGTATATTCTTTGCACGCGGGGTCTTCCGTGTCTTTTTCAAATAATATTTTTGTATTTATTATCTAAATACTTGAATGGAACATGTCATATACTACAGGATACTTGCACACACATTCTATCAATTTTTCATCGTTTATTTTGATACTTACATCACTAAGATTTGTCATCGAATGCCCTGCAGCTGCCCGGCGCACACGTTCATATTACAACGTGTCGCGACCGGACCGGGCCGGGAGACAATACCCACCGACATTTCGACGCCCGTCCGGGCCCGGGCGGCGCACGGCCGGGCCGCGGTCAAGCATGTATCACTTCATACAAAAGTATACTATAGATGTTTGACCGTGCCCCGGCCGGGACACGGCCCGGTCGGTACACGGTCTAGCGTGAATCATGCTTAAAACCGTTTACAAATGGAACAGTATATATATAACTGAATTATTAAATTTAATGACTAATTGTTTATGTGAACTAAAATTATTAAATAATATAGTTCTTCTGCCTGTCCGTGTATTTATAAACTTTAAATGAACGGGGAAAGAACATGCTAGGTTTGAGCAAATGCTACGACTAAGACCTAACAAACTCTTCTGGTAACACAAAAAGGAACGTGAAATTGTTCATTTTCATGGTGTTTTTAACTATTTTATTAACTTCATAGTTCAAAACTAAATACACTGAAAATTTTCATCCAAAAATTATAAAATTATTATTTTAGAGTTAATAGAAATCACACAAACCTTTATCTATCCTATTAAATAAAATTCTAACTAGGTAATAAAAAAAAAACTAATTAAATGTCTAGACGTAACCGTGTCCCTAACTGATTGTTACCCAAAAAATATTTATAATTACAAGACATATTTGTACACAAATTCATATACTTTCTAACTTGAAGCTGTATATCGTTAATTACTGTGGTCTGTATAGAATTGTGCGTTATATATATCTTAAGATCAAACATTTTGCACACCCTAAATATATTAGAAATTTAAATTGAAAAATATGTTAAAATGTTACGTACCAGTTGTCTCCTCAAAGCAGTTAGTAAGACACATAGTCACGCATCGAACAGTAATTTCAAAATACAAAACACTATTGTATATAAACTTTGCGACCTTACACGTAACAACAAAGTGACAAATCAATGTAATCCGCGATATCTGATACTTATATCGGACAATGAGATGTTGAGATGACAAGTGAGTGTAAAGGTGATTCCCGAATCACGAGACCATACCTTCTTTGATAAGGGTAAGTACCAGATAAGATTTCAACACGAGTGTGGACGGCGGCAGACTGCCGCGACGGCACAGTATCGGGGACTCCGCGTTCAACAGCTGGCTACGTGATCAGTCTGACTAAGGGCGGTCAACAACAATTCACGTTTGCACTTATTTCTCGACCTCGGTTTTTAGGGAGCACGTGTTTTACAATCTGTATTAGCACTTTTATTGACACCTTTGATGTCAGTTCTATAAACTTAAAAAAACTGTAATAAACAACTAGTGTTATGTTAATTGCTCTAAGTCACGAGATACTTGGAGTTTTTGTACGGAAAACGTCTTCAAAACATAAAATCTTGAACGCAACTGCCACAATTTCACAGTTTACTTCGGTTTTTATATTCAGTTAACTTGTAAACAATGGATCTGGGCCTCATTATATCATGTTAACATATTGAGGTAAATTAAATAAAGTCAATAGCTATCTCATTGGTATTGGTTGTTGAAGAACAAAGTTATCACTACGATCACACCATAAGTCAATTAAAATAAGTTTTAAAACAGTATCGTTGAACAATTTTTTTACTAGTTATAATTAGAGAATAACAAAAAAATCTATTAGTCAAACGCTATTCAATTATCCTACCTTATTCGTCTCTTACTAGTTGTTAGTTTTAGAAGTAGTTCGTCAGTTCAGCTCAGTCGTTTCCATTAAAATTTGAGATTTTACAAAGAGACTGCAGGCAATTTTTTTTTTCAAATTTATTAAGAAAACGTATTTAACGTTTTCTTAATAAATTTGAAAAAAAAAAAATTATTTGAACGGAAAATATACACTGCACATACCAGAGAATCAATTCTTCACTAAAACAATTCACTTTTAATTGTATGTACCGATGTAAAAGTAAATAACTGCATATTGAACCACAGTCGGAAGTCAAACTGAATTACAAACTAAACTAAGCATTAATTTTATATTCACGTTCATAAATATATTAATACAAAAAGAAAGACCAGGAAGCTGCTTATTATAACATACTTGAAGATGTATAGTAAACATTTGTATTTTTTATTATTATTTGTGCAAACACTTTTGAAACTACATTTTTAATCCGCGTACGTCATTGTCGTGCATTCACTCGAATTGGAACGACGCACGTTGTAATCTTACAGTAGTAATCTTCTATTGGTCAACAAATCACTAAATGAATAGAACGAGTCTCTTAAATGAAACGTCACAATATAGTGGTTTCAAAGAGCTCGGTTATAATGTAAACGAAAATTATGTAAATCGGAACGTACCTACTTCATTTTAAAATGAAAATTTAGTAAACTTGAAATTTTAAATAAACATATATACATATATGTATATTTAAAATATTAAAAAAAAAACAGCCAAGTACATGTAGGACCATCTGCGGTGTAGTGTATACGTACGTACGTACTACTACTACGAATGTACGAGAAAAAAATTATACCATCAAAAACATTTTTCTGTAAAATGTTGCCAAGACGACTGCATATGGATTACCCTGTGAAAAAGATATCAGATCTCATGTAGAGCGAAGCATCTGAATCTACAGGCTCTAACTCTACCAACCCTAACTTCACAACTCTGTTTTCAGTAAAATAACTTTGTTTCTCAGTAAAAATGTATGGCTCCGCCGTTTCGCTACCGTCACGAAGGCGAAACGAACGCCTTTTGTGCTTGCAAATATCTAGTTTCTGAAGTAACGTCTTATGCGAATATTTAGTTTCTGAAGTAACGAAACAGCCAAGCCAGCATCAGCATCAGTGTGTCATTGACGAAATCGGTGTATTTTAGATTTCATATCCTGAGAATTTGAACTATTTGGTATATCGGAAACCAAAGTTATGAGGGTTCAAAAAAACGACGAAGCATTTCGAGAAAAGGTAGGTAGAGCCCTTGCGCTTCGCTTGGCTCGTCTTGGTGGGGCACAGCCGTGCCCATATACCCATTACATATAGTATGCGATTATATTACCACTTCCTCGGCGTTAGCGTCGTTAAAATACAGTATAATGTTGTAATACTAAAAATGCCAGAGCTAAATTGCAGACGTATAGATATACATATAAATTACTAGCTGAACCGGCAAACGTCGTTTTGCAATAAAAAAAATTAGGGGTTGGTCACTCTTATCATTTAGGGGTATTAAAAATAGACGTTGGCCGATTTTCAGACCTACCCGATATGTACACAAAATTTAATAAAAATCGGTCCAGCCGTTTCGGAGGAGTTTGGTAACAAACACCGCGACGACATGAGAATTTCATATATTAGATTATGGTTCTATATTGCCTAGATTGTGTAGAAGATGCATGGAATTACATACCTACTGTAAATTAAAATATTAATTTACAAATAAATATATTGAGACTTGATGCACTTGAAGGACCTGCTGTGGATATAAAACTTAAGAGCAAATATGTTCCGTGGGTAATATCATCAATATATTATGTATATAAAAATCAATAAATAAAAAAATAAATATTTCGGACATCTAACACACAACGCCATCTAGTCCCAAGCTAAGCAGAGCATGTGTTATGGGTACTAGACAACTGATACAAATACATATATACTTTTCTTTTTTTTTCCAAATACATACATATTATACATAGAAAACATCCAAACTCCAAAACAAATATTTGTAGATCATACAAACATTTGGTCCGACTCGGGAATCGAACCCGAGACCTCATGATCAGCAGTCGCACACGACCGCGAGACCAACGAGGCAGTTTGCCAACAATGCCACTTTCGTTGTAATTTTATAACTCTGTTGTAATAAAAACAAATGTTTAGGCTATGTTCGGACTATTAGTAGATGGTTTATGTAAAGTTTGCACAAAATCGGTAGAGCGGTTCCTCATTTATCACATTTTTGTAACAAATGAACGGGCAATAGGAGATATAAACGGCGTGGGTCAGCTAGTCTATATATTATACAAAAGAAAGTCGTGTTAGTTACACTATTTATAATTCAAGAACGGCTAAACCGATTTGGCTGAAAATTGGTGGAGAGGTAGTTTAGTACCAGGAGACGGACATGGGTTTTTTTTTTACTTTGCCCCGCGGCGTTACTCGCGGTTGTTGTTGTACCGCGGGTAACACCGCGGGGCTCAGCTAGTTATAAATATATTTTGTATATTTAGCACTAAGTTTTTAGACTAAAACATACTACTGGGCATGATCAGTGATGCATTTGAACATATACTGTCAGTAGCGTCACATGGTCACTCCGCATATGTAGGTATAAAGCTACAAGTATGTGGCTCCGCCGACAGATTGGAATATTTTAATAAGACGCTGTGCGCTTCTCAGCAATAATACGCATTCGTGTTTGGGCTTGAATTGTTTGATAAATGTAATTTTATCACAATGAAGACAAAGGGAAAGTAGCATTTTACTTTTATTTTGAAAGGATATCTAAATGTTAAAAAAAAAAACCGACTTCCAAAAAACATCCAACGAAAACTCTCTGCCAAAAAAACACTTAAAAGCGTAAAATAAACTGGTTCTTCATAAATTGCTTATACCTAATTCTTTATTCATTTAAATAGTAGTATTATAATGTGTGCTAGGTACCTAGAATCTGTTTGAAGTCGGTGCCGGTGCCGGTGCCAAAAATCTAAGCAATAGTCACTATTGCTTACATTTTTGTAATTGTTTATTGTGTATTATTTTTGGCTTAGCACCGACTTCAAACAGATTTTAGGTACCTAGCACACATTATAATACTACTATTTAAATGAATAAAGAATTAGGTATAAGCAACTGTTGAAGAGTTTAACCTTCTATCACCAGTTCACCTAAATAACTTGAAAGTATACGACTGAAGGTCTTTAGATACGTATGAAATTGAAAGAATTATCTTCCAACTCCTAACCGTTGAGGAGTTGTACCTTCCACCTTCCATCATCAGCTTACCTAAATAATTTGAAAGAATACGAGTAAAGGTAACACATATACATATGATATTTAAATATTTATCCTCCAACTCGTAACCGTTAAGGAGTTGTACCTTACATCATCAGCTCATCATCATAAAATGATGACTACCAGACGCAAATACCAGTGTAACTTCAGAAAATATACGAAAAACATAGTATGTGCCTATAAAAGGTGAGGGTTTCCCTCGATTTCTCCGGGATCCCATCACCAGATCTTGATATGCTGGCAATGGGACCACCTCGGAAGCATACCCTTTCGAATACAAAAAAAAAATTCAAAATCGGTCCACAACTAACGGAGTAATCGCTGAACATACATAAAAAAAAAAAAAAAACAGTGGGACATAGAACCTCCTCCTTTTTGGAAGTCGGTTAAAGAATGTGACACTTACGGGCTCTGAATAGTTATGTGTTATACTACTTTTGTGTAAGTTTCAGTACTTGAAATGACCTAAATAATACTCTTAATATTTCTGGAGCATGAGTCAGTGCCTATTTCAAAAGGGGTTACTTAGAGGCACTTCTGTTCTAGTATATATCCTGTAGTATTTCTTCACTCTGTTGCTATTATAATCCAACAAATAGGTATGATTTCTTATGAAGGAATGTCCTGCTTATTATACAGAAACTTGTACTTTGCTAACTAATCATGTCAAGTCATGCCAAGACGATATTTAAAATACTGAAAAGTTTGAAATAGGGTTAAGTAAGAGAAGACTGTATAGTTAACACATCCATGATTCAGTGTAACTGACAATTACCTAATTTACCTAACTAGATTTCATAAATTATAGATACTATTAGCAAGCAAACTTAATTTTGAACTAGAATACTTTAGTATTTGTCTATATTAAAACTGACTCACGAACTTCGTCTCTCAAACGAAATATTTTTTTCCCGTTTTTCGCAACATTTTGTATGCTCGGCTCCTATCACTATAAATGGGCTTTCGAACAACAATAGTACATTGTTCACCGAGGGAGGAAAGGGACCGATTACTAGCGAGGGAGCAGTTTGTGGCCCGAAGGCGCAGCCTAGGGCCACAATACTCCCGAGGTAGGAATGGGATTTTCACCCGAGTGATACACAGTGCTTTATACTACACCTGTGAGGAACATTTAAAGACTTGTATTGTAGAAAGTATTTAATAATATGAAATAAAAATGTATTACAAAGAACATGACTAACCTAATTAAAAGTTATGTTTTCAGTGCTAGTAGTCGACATTTTACTTTATTTTTAAAATAAAATCAAAACGTAAGACACCATGTAAGACACAATTTAGCTTAGAATTTGACCGATATTTCGCGCTTCTATTGTTTTTTTTTATTCTTCACAAAAGGATATCAGTGGCTCGGAGATTCCTTTTTTAAATTATATGAAAACTCCTTGGGCAGGCGCGCGCCTTAGATAAGATAACACATGAGAAATGAAAATTCATACAACTTTCTCTCCCGCTAAAACACGTTAGAAATGGATTTTCGTACATTTTTTCCTCCCGCTTATTATGTCAAGGAAAAGACTAACGTTCTCTTTTCATTTTCAGGGAATATTGACTACTGTTCCGATCAGGTGTAGTATAATAGTACATTATTCACCGAGGGAGGAAAGGGACCGATTACTAGCGAGGGAGCAGTTTGTGGCCCGAAGGCGCAGCCTAGGGCCACAATTCTCCCGAGGTAGGAATGGGACTTTCACCCGAGTGCTACACAGTGCTTTATACTACACCTGTGAGGAACATTTAAAGACTTGTTTTGTAGAAAGTATTTAATAATATGAAATAAAAATTTATTACAAAGAACATGACTAACCTAATTAAAAGTTATGTTTACAGTGCTAGTAGTCGACATTTTCAAATCAAACGCGAGACACCATGTAAGACACAATTTAGCTTAGAATTTGACCGATAGATATTTCGCGCTTCTTTTGTTTTTTTTTATTCTTCACAAATGGAATCTCCGTGCCACTGACATGCACGGAGATTCCATATTTAAATTATATGAAAACTCCTTGGGCAGGCGCGCGCCATAGATAAGATAACACGTGAGAAATTAAAATTCATACAACTTTCTCTCTCGCTAAAACACGTTAGAAATGGATTTTCATAAATTTTTTCCTCCCACTTATTCAGGTCAAGGAAAAGACTAACGTTCTCTTTTCATTTTCAGGGAATATTGACTACTCTTGTAGTATAGACACTTCAAGATGCATTTTGTATTTGGAACTGTAAATTTTTAATCAAAAAACGATATTTTCTTTGATATAATAAATATTAAATACCCTAGGTGGGTATCAAATTTCTTAGCCATCAGAAATTGTTACAGATTTGTTTTTTTGGAACGAAGTTCCTTATGTGTCGTTGCGGAGGGGTACCCTAGCCGGCAAAAAACGTCCATAACGTAAGATTTATGCCTCGGTGTCAATATGGTAGCGTATGAGAATGATGTGAGGTCTCGGGTTCGAATCCCATGTAGGATCAAACATATTTTCTGATCTGCAAATATTTGTTTTCTGGGAGTTTGGATGTTTTCTATGTATAATATGTATGTATTTACAAATAAAATGACCGACATATTTATTTATTTATTTTTATTTTCTTTTTTTTATAATCTGTAAGTTGCATGTAACAAGTACAGAGTAAATCTAGACAGAACTTGTTTCAGTAGAGATTACTAGGTGGCGGCACAAGTTTCGATATTTTTTTTTATCGTTAAAAAATCATATTAAAAATGTATACCTGAATAGTTATTTTCTTTATACCTCGCATAGAACTTTTATATATTTTTATAAATCATTTTAAATAAAATAAAGGTGTTAAGACAATTTTGTTGTTCTTAAAGAGCCTGAACGAAAAATTTTGTATAGCGCCATCTGTAAGTTGTATGTGTTCTATTTGTTAATATACTCAGATGTTAAAACAATTAATAAAAAGCTTTATTATTACAGTGTATTTAAATAGTAGAAACATTACAAAATATTGTATAAATTTAGTCATTGACATAAAGTATTTCTATTATCATCAATTCTTAATGTAGCTGAAGGAAAAGATTAGTAACCCACAACTAAGACCACTATCATTACATTAAACAGTTTATGATGATGATGATGATGGTCTCAACTATGGTAAAATATCTATTATTTTTTCTGAAATATCAGCGAAACGATTCAAAATTATATCGTGTATTTAAAATTATGTTATACAGTGCATTTAAAATTGTATTCTATCTATCTTTCACTTTTATTCTCTGCGATGGTAATCGCCGCCTTGTTTACTTTTATCGATAAAAAAAATCATGATAAAAAATATACACGAATAATTATTTTATTTATACCTTGAATAGAACTTGAAATAAATATTTTTATGATAAGGAACTTAGTTCCTATCTGGTGTCCCACGACACCACACGACTTTTTTTTTTATTTAACAAAATTTTTAAAAAACATTTACGTTGACCATGTGATTGCGACTTTTAGAGAAAAAAAAATGTGAACAAATCTACGTTTGTTCTTTCTAATATATGGTACTATTTATTTGATGTGCGTTGAACTTGCACTCAAGTGGTAGCGGTTTCAAACTACGTCTAACACATCATTGAATTGAACTATATAAAGCCTCTCTATAAGGAATATATAATAACTTTTTTATTCGGGAATTAATAGTATTAGTTATTTGAGACCCACAGTCGGAGCAATGATTTAATGTTTCACTCTCCTTGACCATTCCACATCCTGTTCCACGCACGGCTTAATTCAATTGCAAAATGGATTACTCCTCACTATCGCATAAAATATGTATAAGTAAATTTATCTTTTTTAAATTTAAAATATCATACATGCATAGAAATTCAGAGCATCTTCCAATTTTGAAGTCATGAACTTAACACGAGCAGTTTATTTTGTTATTGATAACTTTTTTATTTAGCAAACACTTTTTCTGGATTCTTTCATTAGCATTTTAACCACGTTGTGTGTGGGAGCTTACAAATATTAAACTTACCATGCCAGACCTTGACTATACCCAGATTCTAATTAACTATATATGAATCATGTCGGTCCTGTCGGCCATGATATTGAACCCATTAGAACAGCGCAAGGGAGGACGGTTACGAAACAGTTACATATTGAATATGTGAACTAATTTGTAAATCAAGAACAATCAAGCTATCACATGACGTGAACCATGTGATTTTACATGTAGTTTAAAACTGGAGGCCGAAAGTTAAGTAACAATCATGCGCAATGTCTACCAATTTACAGTGATCTCTACGAGCAGAAATATAATGGCAATGTTAATGCGTTACCATTGTATATTTGATACAAAATTGACAGTAGTAAACACAAATATTCTGTGTTCTTGCTTGTTATTCATCTTTGGTTATATCTATTAATTCATTAAAAGAGTGTAAATATGCGCTCGTGTTAACTACATTTTAATTAAAAAAATAAACTAGAGTCCGTTTGATCACCTATCCAACTGATTCACTATGTGTTCCATTTTTTTTATTTCATCTTTGTTAACAAAATCATTTTTCAAAATATAATTTCCCCCTGAAGATTTAGAGCTTTATGATACGTGATATGAATTTTAATTTATCGTACGGTCAGTATCACGTTACTGTGAATAATGTTTAATTTGTGGGTCTAATCAGTAATTTTCTCGAGTTAGGTCAGTTATTAACGAAATAATTTGCAAAACTAATGTATCCCTCATAGTCCGGTCAATTTAGACATTCAAGGTTACAAAAATTTACACTTAGCTGAAAATTGGTAGGATTGTTCAAAACACTATTATAAATGAAATGTAAAAAGAATTAAATTTGACCGGACTATCATAACAATAAATAAATGTATGTATTAGTCTTGTGAATATTTTTGGTCATATTTTAACAGCAGTAGACTAAAAATAAAAACTTTTCATTAATGACTGACATAAAATAAGCAATTTGGTAATAGCTTATTAATGTTTTTCTATTCTACAAATTTTATTGTTATTTACATATTTTTGACTGACAGAAAATCGACTCACCAAGGTATGGCCAATTGTACTGAATAAAGCCTTAGTAGTGGAAGACTTGTAGTGAAAGCCATAATCATAAAGTTACATCCCGTGGCGTCGATTTACTGTAATAGGCTACTCTTACTTATAGGAATCATTTTATTACATTACATATTATTTGCTGTATATCTGCAGATTATTTGTAAGAAAGCAAAATAGAAATAATAGAAAGATGCATAGGTACTTTTAATATTTTGTTGATTATTAACGCCCTGCCACAGATCTCACAGGCAGACGTGTTATGGGACTATAATAATAATGCAGTGACAGTAATAATTGTTCACAATATTAAATTAAATTACTAAACTTAATTAGTGTTAGATGTAAAGTTGCATGAACAATAAAAAAGCGGCCAAGTAACATAGTATAAAAAAATAGTTCTTGTAGTTTGTTGTAACTTTGATCGATGTTTTAATAATGGTGTTTTTAAAAAAAAAAAAAGTGTATTTTTTTTTTACTTCGTACCGCCATATTTACATATCTGTCTCAGCTTCCCACAGGTAGTGTACAGTCGCGGACAAAAAAAAGACTTTTTCCGTTATCTTTAACTTTTTTCTTTCTAGCAAAAAAGAATGAAATAAATCGGACTATGTGATAATGAATTACAACTAAGTACGTATTTTGACTTTCATCCCCTCTCTCCAGGAAACCGTGGTGAATTTCGGGATAGAAAGTATCCTATGTCCTACCTCGTAGTATGAACTCAAATCATGCCAAGTTTCATTTGAATCCATACAGTAGTTTCGGCGTGATGCGCGGCCAAGATACAGACAGACAGACAGACAGACGGACAGACAGACAAAAATGAAAAAAATTACAGTTTTGGCTTCAGTATCGATTATACAGAGCCCTCCAAAATAAATTTCAAAATATCTTTAATGTACAGAATTAGACCTGTTACATTTTTATTATAAGTATATAGAAGTTACAGGGGGGGTTACATTTTACCATTTTGGAAGTGTTCAGTGCAAACAGTGCAAAAGTGCAAACTATTCAGTTTAGGAAAAAATGATAGATAGTCAACCATAGATAGGTAGTCAACAAAAATGGGTTTGATGAAAAAAAAAAATTGAGTTTCAGTTCTAAGTATGGCGACCCCCAAAATTTATTGTTTTTTTTTTCTATTTTTGTGTATAAATCTTAATGCGGTTCACATTTACTTATCAAGTTTCAACAATATAGTTCTTATAGTTTCGGAGAAAAGTGGCTGTGACACGGACGGACAGACAGACAGACATGACGAATCTATAAGGGTTCCGTTTTTTGCCATTTGACAACGGAACCCTAAAAAAAATCATGCCATATACCTGAACTACCCACCAATCTATTTTAAGAAGGAATGAAGTAAAATATTTGCTTTTTTAACCGACTTCAAAAAAGGAGGAGGTTCTCAATTCGACCGTTTATTTTTTTATGTGTGTTCGCGGATAACTTTGTCTTTTATGAACCGATTTTGATGATTCTTTTTTAATTAATGGTAAGGAGATATCCCACCGGTGGTACCATGATAAGGAAACTAAGATCTGATGATGGCATCCAAGAGAAATCGAGTCGAACCTTGAAGTCGGTTTTTGTTTTTGTTAAAATTTTACTTGTTGTGTTGCTATATATAATGTTTATTCGAATACATTTGACAGATACTCGACCGCCAACAAATTAATCGCTTATGGTTAAAACCTTGAGCGTAAAAGTATATTTTCATGAAATATTTTGTTTAAATACAAGTTAGTCCGTGACGGCAGTTGGTACAATTCAGTAAAAATTCTGAATATGGAAGGTAAATCAATGTTTGCAAATATATTTTGGTTACATATTGGCCATAACTCCATAATTATAGCAAACAAATGATCACATTTAAAATAACTAGCGCACTTTAAAAACAAGGACCAGGTGATTATAGCACCTCATGTATTTTATTTTTTACTTTTAAAGAACCTTCGTTTTGATGATTCCATCAAGAGACGGCATGGCCGGCGATGCTTTTCCTTAAGGAGACACAAATACGCTGCCCTGCCAATATGGCATATCTTCACTATCCCGGCTACGTGCTTGAGGAGTGCTTCCTCGTGAAAGCTGGGGTATATCTTTTCGTTAGGGCGGATGTTTGCTGTCGCCGTCGCCGTCGTTTTCAGAATCCTATGATCATCTTGGGCCGCTGCGGAGTGCATGCCATCAATTATTACAGCTTTAATTTGTTCAAACTTCCGTATATTACAATGGCATGCAGTATACTATCGCGGGAAAACACGAAAATCCGCTACACAAAGAAAAGCGCTTTTCCTTATAAAGAGGACGCGCGGGGGGGGGGGGGGCTAAATCCCCGACTATCATTGATATTTTAGGGTTAGTTATCAAGCCTTAAAAAGGCATGCACGACAAAATCGTGGAACGTCACCTGACACCATCTCCCGGTCTAGAAGCCTAAAGCCCGCTTTGTCATTTCCCTTCGGTTTTTCAGACAGTTTGTTACATACATGGACACAAGACGCACCAAAACCCATTGTTGAGTTATTCGTGAAACTTTTAACACGTCGCAAAAAACAAAAATAAAACAAAATATAGAAAAGTATTATATCAAAGCTCGAGAGTGAAATTACAAACAAAAACTTGGCAGCGGAATATGGTGTATCACACTCGAAGATTTTAACCATTTGCAAAGAATACAAAAAATTCAAACACTTTTTGAGAACAAATTATTGAAAATGAAACGAGCAAGAACAACGAAGCATACGAATATTGAGTAAGCTTTGTTAATATCGAAGAACAAATAATGTGCCAATAAATGGACCAATTGTTCAACAAAAAGCAAACGATTAAAAGGTGAGGCATTAAGTTCACCTCATGCAAAATTTTAAGCAGGAAGTGTTAATAAATTAATAAAAAATAATTATAGTATGCTATTAATTAACCTTAATCAAGCTCTAAAGTGTGAGGGGAGGGGTGTCAGGCATGAGTTTTACGTGTGAATCTATGTGTATGTGTGTATATCTCTCTGTGGGCTCTTGCGGCATTAAAGCTCTCAAACAGATGATTTTAATTATTTATTTTGCCAAAAACAGACTTGGTCGAGTTTTATAAGCTTGTAAAGTTTACTTAGACCGTGTTATAATTTATAATATTTAAATTTTTGGTAAAATACCTATGTCTACCGTGCAAAGCCGGGGCCGGCTGCTAGTCCTTTAAATTAAGGTATCATATAAGGGTAACACCAACCATATCCGTTTTAAAAATTGCAAGCTACGGGCAGAACAGATGAAAATAATTTCGTAAAACCTAAATTAATTAATAATGTTCTGTCCTGTTAATCCAGAAATTATCTGGTAAATTGTGTTATTTATCCATCTCTTTATTATACATGTTCAACACTTGTGTTTAGTCCATATTTGTTTATCGTATTATCAGAACGGGTACTAACTCGCTGTTAATAATTAACAATGTGAAAATTAACTGTGTTAATTTGTATCTGTATGTATAGGTTATTAAATTTATCCACTTACTTTTATACGTATCGCCTTACACTAATAGTGTTGAGAACTGTTGCTTGATAATAAGAACACATCTAATAAGACTACAAGCACTGGAGATACTACACTGTGATGTACAAATATAAAAATATGTCTATGTTTCAAAATTAATCTGATATTCCTTTCTGTGGACAGATTAAAGTGGCCGATGTTCAGTTTGACAGGTTATTACGTCAATGTATATTTTGATTCCGTATAATTTTGAAGATTACCGTATTGTATTTGTTGGATAGTCTGAGATTTCTTTTATATATTGACCATATGCCTTCAATACACCTAATTAGGTATCAAGCAATGGGTTGTATGTACATCATTTGAAATAAAATAATCCTGCAAATATTCAAGCTTGCCAGTCAAAGTAAGTAAAAGAAACCGTTATATTTCTTACTCATATTTGGATAATACAGAATTTAAATTTAATCTGTAGATAATTTTCATTGACCTCGAGGTTGGGGACAACACATTAATATTTTTTTTGAAAAAGGAATTAGTTGGAGCATTTACTGTGATGTTGCCTACTTGAAGTATGTGTAGTGTTATATATTTACTGTAAAGTTTATTCGTTATAGTAATATTAACTGCTCAATCATTTCAGACTAAAGTTCAATATTTACCTTGTCTATGAATATAGGTTCGTTAGTCATTTCATGTCACTGAAATAAGGCACTTACCTAAGCGTGGGAATTGGTAGTTATAAACTAGTGTTATGCCTGCAGTTAGAGATAATAAATTGAATAAAATTTTCAATGCTTGACATGTATTGGTGACATTTTGTGATTGACAGATGCGTCAATAGCTATGAATAAACTATTTTTAATAAATAACTGTAATTATTATTCCAAGCTTTTATTTAGTTTCACCTGTCCCGATATTTGTCTGTAATCAAATCTTGCAAGTTAAATTTGATCCAATTCTCGATTCCCGATTGAACTGAAATTTGTAATATACCTTTAGTTCTGATGACAATGCAATTATATATGATCGGTATTATTATTAATCCAAAATGGCCGCCGTAACAAAATGGCGGCGTACATATTTCTGAACAACCCACCTAATATGAGTATCGAATGAAAGGGCTTAAACTTATTTTTTATTACCAAGTAATAAGTAATAAAAATCAGACCCTGGATACTATACAAAACATAAAGTAGGTACTCGTCAAGACGCATCAAACAATTCGAATCTCGATGGTGTTTCATCGTTTCATTACAGAGTTCCTATGGCCAGCTTCCGGCTCCATCATCAGACCTTATTTATTAAAACTTACTTCTCTAGGTATGTTCTAAGTATTTAAGTAAAAATTATTTGAATTCCAAATTTAGGCGAGGATTATTGCGTTTGCATGTAACTTTTAATCGTGTAACGGTAACACTTCGCCGTGTACCGATCTGGTTTTTTTAATGGTGAAAGGGGTTAGGAAATCTGGTTGTTGTGCAATCTTTCTTCTAAGTGCATGCAATAGAGTCACTGTAGGCCTTACCTGTGCACACGATTGTGCAAAGTCAAACTGTGGAAAGTGTTTTTGTATTTAAAGGTGAGAAGCAAATAAAAATAGAGAGAGTGATAAATCGTTGTCTTGAATGTCATAAAATGTGACAATAGTTAACTTAAAGATAGTTACAGTAATTTCAATTCTTTACCATTTAATTCGAGTACAACAAATTTTATATAAAAAAAGGATGTATTGGAACCGAAAACATTCAAATCGAAAAACTCTCTCTTTTCAACTAAGATATTAAGGGAACAACAAGATATAAAAAGTGTCAACTAAAATCCCCTATAAGAAGTCATAGTAATAGTAACAAGGGGGAAAGTCTTCGTCTTATAAAATATCCTAAATTATAGCGTACCTTCAAGAGTGTAGGCGTGGCAAATTTTTTTTAATAACTTTTCATCATTCATTAATTTCTGAAAGTGAACCTTTCAAGGTTTCAATTTCAAGTACATGCATTGGCTTCGTTATATTCTTACAAAATTTCTAAAACACCAATTATTTAACTTCTATCTTAAAAGTCTTATTGAAATAATATTACGTATATAATACGTATTTATTTCGAAATATATAAGAATCTTTATGAAAGTCTGGCTTTTTTAGCACATACTGCCTAATTTGAGATCAGGCGGGCGTGTGTTAGATGTCTATAGTTCCTATTGTTATTACTTCACAACTAACATTTGAGTAAAACTGATAATAAGAAAATTGGTTTAACAACACATGTGCAATAAAAATAAAGATACTTTGTATGGTTTGTATTAGCTTATTACAGTATACTTAAAGTCATTCACTCATACAGGACTGTTCATTCGAAAATAAATAATTTTATTAAAAGTGAGAATAGACAATTAGTGAAGTGAACAGAACGACTGCACGTTTGGCCTAGTGGTTTAACGGTCACCACGCCGTTTCCTACTTCGCCAAGTGTCGTGGGTTCAAATCCCACGTAGGACAACACTTTGTGTGATCCACAAATTGTTGTTCTGAGTCTGGGTGTTCTTTGTGTCCGTTTCATGTATGTTTGTAAAGTCCCCCGCGACACAGGATTTATTCCTAGTGCGGGAGTTGTTTTTTTTTTTTAAAAAAAAAAGAAAAAAAAAAAGTATCAAATATTTTTTTTTGATTTTTTTAGACAGTGATAGGTTTATTGATCAAAGAGAGTCGAGTTTTACTTCTATCTTAGTCCTCTTTTTAAATTTCCTTAAAGGAACATGTATATTACACGCTTAGTAAGCATTAAATATATCACAGCCAATAAGAGGTGTGATACATTTTTAAGACAGTTTAGAATTCACGATAACCCGAGTTTGTAGGAAAGAATGAATCACCAGGTTCATACATCACAAAAGACTTTAGGCATTCTTATTAACTGAATATCCTTGTGATTTTCTCTACAATTTTGAAGGAACCAATAATTAGCAAGTCTGTAATTAAAAGAGTATATAATTTAAGCATTTATTCCAAGAGTTGTTAAACATGTAGATGTGAAACTCATATTAGTTATAATGTAAGTCTTGTATATCTGTATGTATATCTGTCTATGTGGGTCTCAATATGTGTTACTTCATACTCAACATCTAATGAAACGGAATCCTTGTTTAGTAGACGTAAACTTAGTAATGAATTAATTATCACAGACTATGTTGACACATCTTCGAGATATGTTAAATAGCCCATGTTTGTCCATTTAACGAAAGAGGCCCAAAAAGTTGGTCTTTTTGTCATAAATCAAAATTATTGAAGTAGTATTGTTTCACATTTTTAAACTTTTTTTTATAGAGGGGGTAATCCAGCAGAAGCATCGCCTGATGGTAAGCGATTACCGTCGCCCATGGACACCCGCAACACCAGAGGCGTCACAAGTGCGTTTCCGGCCTTTGGGGGATGAGGAGAGGGATGTGGGGAGGGGTTGGGATATGGTCCTCCGGTATCCTCACTCAAGCGCTGTTTCACACCGGTTTTCTCACTCTACGCCTATAAAGGGAGGGACTGGGAACTGCCTACCTTAGTGGGAACCCTAAACCGACGTATCTAGCTAGCGTAGCATGGTAGTATGGGTCCAAACCTATCTAAGGAGAGGCTTGTGTCCAGCAGTGAGCTATTAAAGGCTGTTGATGAGATGTGATGTGAGATAAGTTCAAGATAAAAAAAATGTGTCCTCGTATCTTAAACTATTCGTCTTCGATTGAGAGATATCAAGTGGATATTGATTGTTATCTAAACGGTGAAACGGCAATGGTCACTGTCATGTCAACTGTCAGTGTCGACAGCCACTACAGATTTTGTATCGATCGAGTGAATACCTAATCATTGTAGTAAAATCTCTACGTTTAATACAATGACTGACACACATTTACGTAAATGATTGAAATACTTGTTTGAGTGTTTTGATGTATTAAAGTATGTTTTTTAGCATATAGATGTGAGAAACTGAATCGCTATAATGCACTTAGTTTGAGTTTTTTTTTACCTAATTAATAAAAAAGACAACACACGGTATCAATAAGGCGCATTACAAATATTTAATAGTTTAGATACTTAATTTAAATTAAATAAAAAATAGAGGTTTACGTTACTACAATAAAAGAAAACTTTCTTCTGTGAAAGCTAGTATATTAAATGTAGTAAATGAAAAATAAGTTTTGATTTAAATGTAACTTACAAGAGTTAATGTAAGTGACAATGAAATTTTGTTTCAAACACCAGAACAATAATAACAATGTGATGGTCAAATTTCGCACATTTTTAATGTATTGTTTTGTTTCATTGACCATGTAACTTGAAATGCCAGTGCACATAATTATATATTTTATGTAACTATTGTGATATAATTATTGGCTTTAACATAGCAGAATACATACCATTTTATAACTTTCATATTTCTACTTAATTACCTTTAATTATAGACTTTGCAAAAATCTTTATTCTAATAAGTGGGACTAGGTACGTTAGAATCCCTGGGTTGAAAAATTTTGTCACCTGATTCTTACTAGTATTAACGTAATATGCTTAACATACCAGTTATATATGTCTTAGCCGTTATTTTCTACTATCTAATGTAATCTATTAAATGTAATCTATTCAAAGAACTTTCTATTTCCATGATTCTATCCCTAACCACCTACCATATTTCTATTAACATTATGTCAAAATGGTCCAGGCATTCTCAAGTGATGTGCTCAATAAATGATAATTTTTTAGGGTTCCGCGCCAAAGGCAAAAAACGGAACCCTTATACGTTCGTCATGTCTGTCTGTCTGTCTGACTGTCTATCCGTCCGTTTGTCACAGCCACTTTTTTCCGAACCTATAAGGACTATAATGTTGAAAATTGGTAAGTAGATGTATTCTGTAAACCGCATTAAGATTTTCACACAAAAATAGAAAAAAAAACAATAAATTTTGGGGGTCCCCATACTTGGAACTGAAATGCAAACATTTTTATTCATCAAACCCATACGTGTGGGTTATCTATGGATAAGTCTTCAAAAATGATAATGAGGTTTCTAAAATCATTTTTTTATAAACTGAATAGTTTGCGCGAGAGACACTTCCAAAGTGGTAAAATGTATGTGTGTCCCCCTGTAACTTCTAAAATAAGAGAATAAAACTAAAAAAATATATATGGTGTACATTTCCATGCAAACTTCCACCGAAAATTGGTTTGAACGAGATCTAGTAAGTAGTTTTTTTTTTAATACGTCATAAATCGTAAACCGCAAAAAAATTACACTATTATTAAAACATCGATCAAAGTTACAACGAACTACAAGAACTTTTATATTATGTTACTTGCTGCTTCGGAACCCTTCATGGGCAAGTCCGATTCGCACTTGGCCGCTTTTTTTATATAATATCGCTGTGCTCAATAAACGCTTCCCTGTGACTAAACGTGCCTAAAAGTTACTTTGTAAACCTCTTAGGTTTTTCTAGATTAAAGAATTAAAGTGAAGGCACAATAAAAAACAAACCCGAAAAACAAATACACCTTTTACTCTTCTAGTGTTAGTTAGGATTACTTATCAAATAGTCAGCCTAGAATTTAGGAAGCGGAGATTTAACAAAAACAATGTTTTCTAATAGTGAACTGACAATATTTAATCCACGACTCAGCTTGGTAATCTCTGATAGTCACGATCTTTCATATGATAAATAGATCACATGAGCTGCAGGTATTTTGTCACTTTGTAGATAAATGGCCAAGTGTGTATGTGTGACTCTTTGTTGATTTACAATTTCACATTGTTTATGACGATATTACATAATTTAACAATAGACGACGCAATAAACACTTGACACGAAATTTGCGATGATCAGCAGAAATATCATTTTCTTGAACGAATTCAGATTTTTAGAATGTAAATTGGGGTAAGAAAAATAAAGATGGAAGAAAGGTAATGTCAGCTATGTACCTACGTCCTGCAAATGAAGAGACCGCTAGAACAGGTACATCACCTTCCTAGCCTAAGTACAATATTTAAAGCATCAACATATTAATAATATTTTAAAATACGAGAATCTATTTCGATTACTCAATGTGGTATTAAGGTACGTTAATTTGTAACTAGCCAGTTCCTTTAAAATTAGATTTTTCGGAAATGATTTCTTATCCATGCTTAAAATTAAAGATCCTACATAAGTTGTGCACAACTTAGGTGTAGTTTAAAAAAAAAGAAGTACTAGATTTTGCATTGTTATAAAAATTAAAAATATCACACGTATACAAAGATTAACTTATCAAGAAATAAAATGTGTGACACACAAGAACCTTAATTATGTATTTATTTATTATAACGCGTAAGAAATATTAATGATATTAGCAGAGTATTATAGTAATACGAACCTACAAAGAATGTAAAAGACTAGATATATATGAATGAAAATAATAAACAAATACGAACCGCAGTTGCAGACCGTGAAGTCCTTCCGGGGTCTCCCGTTGCCTTGAGATGTAGTTTTACAGCCTCCACACCCGATCTCTTTGCACGGGTGTGCGATTTTCCTTGAGTATCACCGCTGTGAGCTGTTCCAGTTGTCCTGTCTCGCTTACTACGTGATATTTCTTGCGTTCCTTTCTTGTCTTGTGCTTTTCTTTGGGAGACTGATTTCACCCGACGATCGCGAGTCTTCATTTTCCAAAGTTTTCACTCACACATTGATCTGTATCTATAGTAGTTAGAACACGAATTCGATAGGAAGTTGTATTGGAGATAAGATATTTACGTTGAAGTTGAAAGAACTTTGATAAAAAAACAAGACAAACTAGCTACCTCGATTTGATACGTGACAACTGACAGAGTAGGTTGTTTATGTAGGCACGTCCATGTGATCACGTAAGACCCTTGAACTGGTATAGTTGCACGGGTGCATTGTTCAACTTGCAAGCAAGAGGTTTGTTTCAGTATTTACATGACTGTAGTTTGAGGGAGCGAGTGGTATGCACGGGCGTGCGCCAGGATTTCCTTCGACTAGTGCGCCGCGAGCGCGAGAGCGGCCTCTTCTGCATCACTTGTTTGATCTCTAATTATTAATTAAGGAATCTTCTTGTTTGACACTCCATAGAATATTATCTCAGCAATATTGACTTTAATACATATAGCAGTAATTTAAAATAACTTAAATTTAAATATAATATGTAGAGAACACTCACAAATCGTTGTTATCTTAAGTACGAGTGTAGAATATTAATTTTTTTCTATAGAATAGTTCCAGCGATTATGCAAAAATTTATGGCAAATAAAGCTGTATAAACATTTAATTGAAATAAACAAAACTGACTCAAATTCATCACTGTACTTATGTAAACTACACACACATATTCTGTTTATGAACATTAACATTTTCGTTTCTTTTATTTATATCAGAAAGTAAAAGAACGGGAAAAACTTGCTGCACTACAATTAGTTTATTATAGTCTAAAATATGTTGCTGAAACTGCCATCTAGAAGAAACTACCAGAATTACAATGTATCGTACCAACGAACTATAATTTTCGTAAATAGTCACGTTTACATTGTCATTATCAACTCAAGGGATAGATGGCGCTTTTGGCAAACCGAGATTTGTAATACGAATAGGTACGAATGTATGTTATTATGAAGTCTACTTAGTAACTGAATCTATTGCTAGATGGCATTTTGCTAAAAATAATATAATTATTAACTGTACTACTAGTGCACGTTGTACAATATTGTACATAATTGTGTAGATACACTTTTGCAACTGAAATAGCGCTGCTCCGATTGAGTTAAAATTTTGAGATATTTATCATGTCTTCAAATTTATGTATACATTGCAAATCGTTTCTAACACCTATTGTTTTTTTAAGCTAGTTTCAATTCTTATTACTAATCGATGCAATCATGATAAGCAAAAGCCAGAATACAGCTAGTGAAAGACATTACTACATTCGCGGACCTTAATTTGCTTATTAAAATATTTACAAAAACTGTTAACTACAGCGGTTAGCTTTAGATACTTTTAAAAGTATCCATAATTTTATAAGTAAAGAAATCGAAATAAATTTTATAGGTATCTACTATCGAACTATAGAACCTACAGATTCAAAATGAATTTGAAGAAGCTGTAAGAAAGCAATTTTATACGTCAACGCAATAAAAAAATACCACCATTTATGCTTGTATTTAAATACTGGGTACTTATATATAAATCTTAATCGATAAAACAAAATAAACTATTATAATCAAGAATCGATTCATCTTGCATCGTAATAGTTCTCGCTGCTGTTAGTTTTTCAATGACAAAAGATAGATCCCAAGTCAAAACATTAGGGGTAAATGATGCTTCTAACATCTTTGCCCTGTTATGGCATAACATCGTTTGTAAATAAGTACATGCTATAATAAATGTTACAGCCCATGGGAATACGCGGGTATGTTATCTAGGCCAAAGTACTCTGGCTACCATCGAGGACTTCCTTTTTTAGATTCTTGAGCTCAGAATCGGATAAATTGTTAAGGATCATTATGGTAATTTTGTTTGATTATCAGTACCTCATAAATATAGATACAGACACATTATATATATATTGTGTATTTAATTTGTATTTGCGTTTATATCTTTGTTATGTACACTTCAAAAAGTAAAACAAACATTTGTATTTGATTTAGTTTCTTAAATAATGTACTGAACGGTCACGTACCGTTATATCATTTTCCAACGTTTCCTTCGTCCTATGATTTCCAAGGTCGATTTGTACTATCGGTATCACATTACTTTATGTCCTTACCTGTATTTTAAGGCATATGAAGACAGATGGGTCATTTGGAGGTAAGTGACTATGGATACTGTGTTTGCCAACCGTCGAGTCCTCCACTTTCGAAATCAGGGGAGAGGGTTTGAGCTGTAATGAAATTCGTGTGCCAAACTATTTTTCTATTTCCAACGGTATGAAAATGAAATAATTCCTCGACAAGCTATGAATATAATCTTGCTTTGGATTGTGACAGCGCCTGATCTGGTATCTTACAAGAGATTTTATTAAATATCTTAATCTTCAGGGTGGAACAGCTGACAGAACAAATGCTACATGTAACATCTTGTTTAATAAAATTATTTATTAGTAAAAAAAACCCGACTGCGTCAATATCTGCCATCTTCATTAATTTTTTTTTTTTTAAATAAAACATGTTAGTTATATATATATATTCGTAATCACCTTTAAAAATTCTTTATTTTAATACCACACTCGATGTATTTTGAATAATTTTTTTTTAGATTACTTTTTGGTGCCAAAAATCCTGTTTTTTTTTTTTTAATTTTAATGTACCCAGTACCACTCTCACGACTAAGACGAATCTATTGACACCACTCACATAAAAATACGACAAGCCGTTTAGGCTCTATAGCGTGCCAAAGAAATAGACATACCTACATACATACACTCGAAAAACATTACCCTCCTTCTTCGCAGTCGGGTAATAATGAAAAAGGTACTTTTTCAAAAAACTGTCTCGTTGATGATGAAATTCCTGGATCTCTTTAAAGACACATTAAAAATGAAGACAGTTGTGATAATGAAATTCCTGGATCTCTTTATGTCCACCCGTGTCCTGCAGAGTGGACTATTGAAGGCTGTTGATGATTGATGATGATAATGACAATGACGACGATAATATACCATTTTGTTTCTTTTTTCATATTCATTCATATTCATAGTATACTATTAGTAGTTATTTTTAATGGTCAGGCAATTTCATTTGAAACCTATATTGAGGGCGTTTAAAAGAAATTTCGCTCTTGTATGGTGAATCACACATCTTGAAATTACATCATTTTCCTAGCCTTTATTATTCGCAAGAGTATTTGAGGTCGGCTACTACAACCGGTTGTACCTGAATATCAGTTTTCCTCGGAACGACTGACGTCGGACCTCCGCAACCCTGAGGGTGAAGAATTCGAAAGTTGAACTAATTGTCAGTATATTTGAGAGAGAATGAATGCCGTAGATGTTCATAACAACCGGGACCGGCGGCTAACATGCTCTCCGAAGCACGGGCGAGAAACACTGTTACCTTCCACTAGCTACTAAGAATTTCTTGTAAGAAAAACCCAACAGCAGTCCGACCCGGGAATCGAACCCGAGACCTCTTGATCTGCAGAGTCCACTCTCCTTAGAAACGAGGTTTTGGCCTGCTACTACACGCCGCGCTGGCTCGACGGTTTTGCACAGGGTTTGTTTTAGAGCTCTCATCCTGCATAGTTTGCCCACCTTAGTCGAACACCCACTGGATGAACAGGATAGGAGTGGTAACACTAAGGGTCCGTTCACACAGACCGGCTCGGAGAGCATCGGCCCGCTTTTTTTTTTCACTCAGACCGGATCGTATACGCTTGGAATTGGCTGGAGCGGAGCCGCCAACTATTTCACATAGACCGGCTATGGAAGAGAATCAGAGCCGATCGGCTGCGCGAGCGAGAAAGAGCAAGCAATCGGAGCCGGTCGGCTCCTCTTATTATTTCACACGAAGCGCGTTCAAGCATTCTTAATGACAAAAGAAGTGCGCATGCAAAAATAAACCTTACTACAATAATTACTCAAACCTCTGTTTCCAATGTGATAAAAATCTGCTCTCCTCTCCGAGCCGGCCTGTGTGAACGGACCCTAAAATCTGCTTAATTCATATATATTTGTTTAGTATGTAATGTTTCCTTTCATGGATTGAATTTGTTGTTGAAAATATTGGATATTTTAGTTTACTTTTTTTAATAAAGATAAAGACTGTTTTTATTTATACTTTCTTTATTATATATTAGTACTAACTTACATCATAAAATATCAATTGGCCAGTAATGGTAGTGATGCCAAGGGGTCAACAAGGTAACTATTAATGATATTTACATTTTGGGTCTACACCACATATGTTTAAATGCGCGTGAGTATAAGGTAAAAAAAGATACATACAGTGGAACATAGAACCTCCTCCTTTTTGAAGACGGTTAAATATGTAAATTTTAACCCATTGAGGGTTTTGATACTTTTTTAGCCACCAGATGGCGCTTCGAATTCGTCTGGTCCAAACAGGTCAGCTACACACCTCAACAAAGTCTAGGGATATCATAATCCTATACTATTGACGACTTTATAGTTAAAAATCTTTTTACTTTCTATAAAAAGTGTAAATACTAAATGAAACCTTTTTTAAACTATTTTCAAAATTTAAAAATATAAAAAGAATAACAATGCTGAAAACAAAATACGGCTGCAAAATTGTTGGTAATTCATTACGACAAGAAAAATTAAAATTGTTTATAAGCTGTTAATGAATTAAAATTGATTAGATTGTCTCTTTTTTTTAATTGAACTTGCTGTGCTAGCTTCAAAAGTCATGTCGCGTCGCCATTTGAGTCGAGATGAAATGTTACGAGCCGTGGGCATGTTAGAAAATGGTGCTATTCAACGTGTCGTTGCTGAGACCTTATTATACCAGCCAAAACGTGATATTAAGATTGTGGTCACGTTATCGCAGTACTGGGGATGTGGCTGAACGGCACAATGGTAGACAAGGGGTAACTACGCAAAGACAGGATCGATTCCTCCAGATGAACGCCAAAAGGCAACGGTATCCCGGCGTTGCTACTTGTGCAACTACAAATCGTGCGAAGGAGGTTGCATGAAGTCAACCTTCATGCTCGAAGACCGCTACGTGCTCCAGCTCTGCGACGTGGCAATCGCGGTCGGCGGCTTTCGTGGGCTCGGGAGCATTTGTCTTGGAGTGATCAATAATGGCGCGACTGATATCGACAGCTCTTCAAGATCATGACATTCAAGTTTTGGATTGGCCTGCGCAGTCGCCCGACTTAAATCCCATCGAGCATGACTGGGACATGTTACAACGAAAAGCATTGCGAGATTTCCCGCCAAATTTGTCGACGGAACAAGAACTATACATACACTTGCAAAGAACTTGGGACCTCATACCGCGCGCAGGAAGACATTGACAATTTAATTTTAAGTATGAACAATCGATGTCGATGTGTAATTAATGTAAGAGGTGGCAACACTGATTATTAATAACTAGATTTTATTCCATTTTTTATTATTTTATTAATATTAATAATGTTACAAAAATTCTATGACATTTGTTTTCGTACCAATTTTCTACAACAATTAAAAAAGTTAACTTTTTAATTAATAACAAAAGAATGACGAATCGCCTTCTTCTTTTATTAAAGTCCCTAAAATAAGCTACTTTTCTTCCATTTACTATCTATGAAAATTCTTCTCAGATTTTTAGATATTTGATGAAATATAAAATATCCCTAGACTTTGTTGAGGTGTGTATTACAGATTCCTGACGAACGTATAACTTATAGTGAAATTCTACGTATTTGGAAGTGTTATTGATTTAATTATTTATTACGGCTAGAGAAGGGTTGCCTAACTGAAGATTGAGCTCAAAAATCGAAATTTATCTCGTGTAGTCGTCTCCCTCCTATTTTATTTGCACACATAGGCCCTGCATAACACTGTGGCAATTTGGATACCAATATTCCCTTTGTAACGTTTTTAAGAATAAAAATGATCGAAAAATACAAATAGTGTATATATTTTGACATGTACTTTTACTTGATGTTACAGTCAGTGCTGCCATCTCACGTAGAACATTTCAGAAAACCCTTGTTTATTCAATGTCAAGTTACTTATCTAAATATTGAGCTAAACTTGAATTAGTTAATAAATAACATATTTAGAATTTCAATGGAATGAATACTGCTGAATATTGCACCAAATAATTTCTGCCAGACAGATATTAATGCTAGAAATTTCAGTCTAAACTAATTGAAAGCTAAAACTATTTGAAACTACATTTTTCAAATGAATTTAATAAATAGATTTTAATTACAAACCACTAATATAACTTATGCTACAGTTAATCACTAAACTTAAATACTAGCTGAGACCCGCGGTGCTACCCGCGGTACAACAACAACCGCGGTTAACGCCACGGGACAAAGTAAAAAGTATCTATACCGACATCAAAAAAAGCTATTAAATTGTACAGTCTAGCATATAATATTTAAATTGATACTTGTTTAAGCTAAGGCCTTATGGGACTGGCATACCCTAATAGGGTTAAAGTCAAAAAAAAAAAAGTATCCTATGTCCGTCTACTGGTTCTAAGCTACCTCCCCACCAATTTTCAGCCAAATCGGTTCAGCCGTTCTTGAGTTATAAATAGTGTAACTAACACGACTTTCTTGTAAATATATAGATATATTTACAGTAAGGTTAGATAGATATTTTCAACTAATCGAGAATCACTAAGATTTGTGGTTTCATTTTTCTACGTATTCATGCATATTCTTGATTACATCTTGGATGTACAGACTCACAAGGTACAAGACTTTTAGTATAAGATAAATCCTACTTTTAAAGGAATAACATTGTATTACTACTTAGTACCAATTTTTAATCTACGATTAAAGCATTTTGAGATAGTTTTGCATAATACATATCTACAGTAAATTACAAGACTTAATTGAACTACACACTTATGAACAAATCGCCTTAGATATTAATATAACTTACAACACTACATAATAGTTTTAGATAAAAATAATCAAGTATTATTAATCTATAAATAAATAATCATATATTATTATTTACAATAGTTCGAATTCGTTCGTAATCTTCGCCTCTCTTTAAAAATACTTTATAAAAATGTAAAAATTGCAAAGTAACTAACAATAAAAAAATAAAAATATAATGAAAGTATCTTGATTGTAAATATTTTGAGTATTTCTGCCTCTCAGACAGTTAACACAACTAATGCATTAATTGAAAAATTAATTGAGTTTTAGTGTAGTGTGGTAATAATATACAGAAAAAAAAATCAGGATTCGATAAAAAATAAGCTACAGTGTTACATAATTATGTTTATTTCATTAGTGTTGGAAATTTACCATACTACACTATTACATAAATTCCTGTCTGTGAATTACATTTAAAGTTTCTAACAAAGATAAACGTGCATGAAAATTGATTTCTTTTCCCATTTGTCTAGGTACTCATAATAATGTAACTACATGTTACATGTCAAAATAATATATTATAGTTTGTTAGACTTATCATATTAATAAATCATGCTTCGTATTGACACTGGTTGCACTTATAAATTTTGAAAATATTTCAATAAAAATATAACAATATTAATATATATTTTAAAATCGTGTTATCTTCTAAAAACAACACACGTAATCACCATATACTTTGTTCGTTTATTGCCCTTGCAAATAAACAAACATTTTGTACAATTTCTTTATAAATAAATAATTTTAAAAGATAAAATCAGATTACTGGATCTTGCTTTTACTTTCAGGTTTCAGGATCTAAAAAAGAAAAAAATGTATTTACTAATCAACGTGTGTAGAGATAATTTATAAAGTATATAAAATTGATTTTAATGCAATGGATACCTAATGTTTTTTAAGACTTTTAATTTCATCGTCAGTCAGTAGAAAATCTCACTACTAGTAAAGTAGGTATTTCTTTTCTGTAAAATGCTGAAGCTTTTCATTTTCCTTGTCAGGTTATATTTAAATGCATTAAGTTTTTTTTTTATTATTATTAATTGTTTGATTTGTTAAGTGTTTGAATTGATTACTTACCCATGTCGTATTTTTTCTGTTTTTCTTTTAACAAAATAGGTCCCAAATATTTTGTGAATAGGAAACCGATTGGCGTCGTGACTAGTATGGCTTGAATGATAATCCAAATGAAGTGTTCGGCGTATTGCATTTCATTGTCATCATATTTACCGCGGGCCACCAATGCGTTGTACGCTACTGGACAAAGCACCGCCTGAAAATAAGTTTAATTTTACTGAGGTGTATTTTGAATTCCGGGGGAGAAAGAGATCATCGGTTCTCTCACAGGGAGGACTTGTGAGCCGTAGATGGCCCGAGGTATTGAAGAGGTTCAAGGATTTACTTTCTAGAAATTCGAGTCCGATGTAATTACCCAACAAATGCAGGTAGCATCCGAGGAGATATCCGAGAAAAAAGGTATACCCAGAAAGTACTGGATTCTTTGAATGCTATATCTGTTAAAGAACTTTCTTTCTCATATCCTTACGACTTACCACATTATGGTAAGACTACAAAGAAAATCTCCGCAGTAAGTATAGTAGTCGTTTCTTGTATTAACATTTTCCAAGTAACGGTCAAGTAAAAAGGACAAACGAATCATAGTCAGACGGATATTTTGAAAACATATATCATGGTTTCCTCGTTACTTCCGCTGAATCCTTCAAATAAACTTGTATAGATTATAAAATAAAACAATATACTAACACAGAAAAGAAAAATAATAACGTACAAAGAATGCTTTGCTCTAGTACCTACAACTTTCGAGAGTTTTCGTTTAATAGACAGGTTATAGCCTTGTTACGTATATATTTTTAAATTAATCTTTACAATTTGTTATATATAGAATACTAGGTAAATATATTCAACTATTTAAATTCACAATTCTTACCTCGACAATGGATTTAGGTATCCAAGTACAACACACGAAGAAACGCTCTCGGATTGTCAGTTTTGAACATACAAAAAAGGCAATGGTCAGTCTGACCACCACACATATACATAGTATTCCTAAGCCAATAAGCATCACGTTCCATAAAAGCGCTTTTATCTAAAACAATGTATAGATAGTTCAGATCCTACTAATAGTAGTTTATAGTTGCTATAAAAATTATATTTGAAATTGTTTTCTTAGAAAATAGTAATTTAATTTAGTGATGCACTTCATAAATTATGACAGAACACTAGAAGGTTATCTTGAACATGAATCCCAAATTGTGCTGTAATCGGTAAGCCCATACAGATTGTGCATCGCAGAAATCCAAATCATACCTAGGTAGAGCTATTCGGATATTATCTCTCTAATCTATTCTGTTCGACCCTTTTAGCACGATATTCCAGTTTGAAGTTTGATAGTTAGCTCGATATTTTACATTTATTGAACAATCTTACAGCTTATATTTTGGATATAAAGTTCATACCACAAAGAACGTTCCACTGTAAGCAAACACGAGGGGCTCTAGAGTAGACCACATAACGCGATATGCCGTAGACGCAGGGTTCTTATTCAACTTCCAACCATCTTTCTCCCAACAATTCGCCGCAGTAGAGTTACATGCTAACACTGCTACACCACCTGAAAATTATTTTGAACGTTACTAAGAAAGTTAAAGCTGTTAATAATAAATAATAATAGTAGTGTGTAAAAGCTATTTCGGTAATGCGCGTTGTATATTGTATGGAGAAATAGACCCAGTGTTTATTACGCCTATTTAGTCGTTAATTAAAATCCTTAGTCTGTTATAAGTTACTAGTTAGTCTAATTAGTCCTAGTGTAATTAGCGACAGAGTTGTTTATATTTTATTTATAAAAGGTTGTTCCTTTATTAAAATATTTTATTTAAGTTACTACAAGAAAATTGTATTCGTGTGTTCTTAACTGATTATTAAATGCATTATGAATTCTGACATTGATCTCGAGATGTCATCCGTCAACAGACCTACAATATGTACATAATGATTTAGTTTATCAATAGTTATTTATGTATGTGCTCAAATTTTCACATAGGTTCTCAATAAATAGTCATTATGTAGAGATTTAAAAAAAATATTTTCGTATACCAAATCCATGTAATTGATTCACATATATTTACAATCTTTGAGTCACGCTCAGGTGACTGTTTATCCGTGCAAACAGCTTTATTTACAATATATTATTGGCGACTGTTGGCTTTAGGATTTTGAAGTCAACTGATCTAATGTAAACATTGATAGGTCGTTAGCATACTTAGCGTTTTATGCACAATATTCTCGTCATTTTCATATACAATTTTAGCTTGTGATATTGAATCACAGTACTTAAAGCCGGGTGCTATAAAATTCGAGAACGCATGGGTAAATGTCAGCTGAATGCACTATACCAACGTAGAAAATATTCAGTACTCGAATTGTGATAGTTATTTGTTTAGTATGTTAAATACTCATCTATATATATATATATATATATATAAAAGAGTAAGGTGACTGACTGACTGACTGACAGACTGACTGACTGACTGACTGACTGACATACCCAGAGATCAACGCACAGCCCAAACCGCTGAAGCTAGAATCCGAAATTTTGCATATAGGTTCTTTACATAACGTAAGTGAGCACTAGGAAAGGATTTTTTGAAATTCCACCCCTAAGGGGGTAAATCAGGGGATGAAAGTCTGCGTGAGCGAAGCCGCGTGTAAAAGCTAGTATAATATATTAATTGAATGGTTTCTTTGGTATCCGCCATCTATCAGATGTTTGAATAGTAACGAATCGCAGCTTGAGTACCAAGGAGCAATATGTTTATTTGTATGTACCTAGATAATTCCATAGAAAAACTCTCGAAAGTGCTAAATGCATAGATAAACATAAATATTTTTAAATGACTTATGTTCATAATCTTACCAAGAATTATGTTTCAACTTTTTACTGTATTAAAACAATGCGACAATTTGAAGTCAACTTTCAAATTACTGCATATAAATATTGTTGTATTTGCTTTCGGATAACAATGTTTGCCTACTGAGTTTTATTTTATGTGGCTGCAGGCAGTACAACATACTAGTAAGGTGTACAATTTAAACGGAAATTTATTTACGACAGCGACGGAGAGACCCTAGAAATATTTAGCGCTGTAAAAGTGTAGTGCAGGATATAGACTCGGGCCCGTGTCGAGAATTGATGGGTCATGTGAACCATCAGGAGACCATTTAGAAAGATACAGGGGCATAAGACAATAAAATTCAGCACTTGTAGCTTACAAGTGACGGCATAATACTGAATGTTATTGTCTAACTGAGTACTGGTGAAGGGGAGGGGGCAGCAACCCTCGATTTTTCTCCCTTGTCAAATGATTTTTGTACGGCCTTACGGAATAATGAATTAGAAGAGTTATTGAAATTGTATGGAATCGATGCCGTACAAAATCAAATGACCAAATTGACCGAGAGACCGACCAATTTTGTGGCGCACTATTTTGGTACAGCATTAGTTCCATACAATTTCAATACCTCTTCTAATCCATTACTCCGTAATGCCGTACAAAAATCATGTGACAAGGGAGAAAAATCGAGGGTTACTACCCCTTCACCAGTACTCAGTTGGACAGCTTACAAGTGACGTCATAGTGCTGAATGTTATTGTTTTAAGACCCTGTATCTTTCTAAAAAGGTCTCATGGTGGTTCTCATGACCCATAAATTTTTGACACGGGCCCGTAGTCTAATATTTATAGAACTGAAAAAGTAATGCTAAACATTCTAATTTTGTCTAATAAAATACACATGGGCTACTTTAATAAAATAAAAGAATTATCTTATTTGTAGATCTAATACTATGTCTACATCAATACCCACTTTTTATTGCTACTATTAGGATGTTTAATTGTTTTTTTAACTGAGCTATTTTACGATGTGATATACATATATAGGAAAAAAGTTGTGTTATGAAAATGACAAGTTACGCCTAATTGAGACGTTTTTGTCTATTGACACAAAAATAATAGTTGCGTATGTAATTTGTTCTGTGTGTTTAAGATTAGTGTGTTTGACTTGTGGTTTGTTTAAGTACTTATATTTGATTACACTCGTTTACTCGGTAGCTGTGATATTTTTATGGAATGTTATTTGAAAGAATAATTAAATATTGTTCATTTACGTCATTAAATCACAAGAAAGCGTGACTCTTTGTGTCAATGTAAAACAATGTTAAAGTTGGGTAGTGATTCTAACGACTGCATTATCGTTTTGCAAAAAAATATAGTAATATATACGTTACAAACGATGGCAGTAATAAAAGTTTTACTTACCAGTGCCGCCCCATCCAAATTTGGCGCTTAAAAAGAAAGTGAAAAGTCCTCCTATGAGCACAAAAAGAAGGCGCATTTCAGCTACGTAGAAATCTTTCGAGTGAGGGATGAACTTGGCTAGGGTACCCCAGCTGACGCCAACGACGACTCCCACCAACAGAGCTAACGCCGCCTGCAACCGTCATCTTACGTAAACTTTCAAACTAACATTATACACCAACTATCTAAAGTTTGTTTTCCGATACGGAGCCGTCTCGTAATCGATTTTAATTATATCTATGGCATATGCCATAGAAAATTAAAAGTGCGATAAGATTGAGTTATATGTATTTGATACCATTTTTTTTAGATGTTTTATGTCTTGAACCTTGTAATTCTCAATTTGACTACCCAGTGTGAGATATCATTACTATTATTATAATAATAGTAATGATATCGTGAGATGTGAGATATCATTACTATTATTATAATAATAGTAATGATATCTCACACTCGGTAGTCAAATTGTTAGTCTCTCCGTGGAAACACTGATATTCAGGTAAAATTGGTTGAACTAGTAGCCGACTCTAAATAGTCTTGGGATTAATAAAGGCTAGAAAGATGATGATGATGAAGAGTGTGAGACATCAAGTTGTTGTCAATCAAGTGCTAAACCTATCTAAGGTTTAGCACTTGATTGACAACAACTTCTACTAATGTAAGATTACATGTTACGATGAAAAGGAACAAGCGAAATGTTTAAATAGTCTCCCCGAAAAACACATTTTTTTAAATTTAGTAATCCCGCAGTTTCTCTGTATAAAAAAATACCAATATTACTTCAAATGGATGTGTAAATTACAAATAACGAAAGTTGACTGACTTTGGAAACATAATTAATCGATATTGACTAAAGTATTTTCATAATGTAATTAAAGAAAAGATATGAGTATTGTAATTTTACTAAATTAATGCAATTGGCTGACTGCATGTTTGGCCTAGTGGTTTAACGGTCACCACGCCGTTTCCTACTTCGCCAAGTGTCGTGGGTTCAAATCCCGTGTAGGACAACACTTTGTGTGATCCACAAATTGTTGTTCTGAGTCTGGGTATTCATTGTGTCCGTTTTTATGTGTGTTTGTAAGTCCCCCGCGACACAGGATTTATTCCTAATGCGGGAGTTGTCTTAAAAAAAAAAAAAATGCAATTGGCTGGATTGCAAACAAAAATATTAAGGAATGTCTACCTTTACATAACGATAAGTGTCATCGCCTTCATGCATCATAAAGCTGTGTATGACGCCGAATACACCGACACTAAGGGCCGTGTCTGTTCCACCAGCAGTTAAAATCAGTTGGTTCCAGTTTTGCGATAAATTTCCACTTCCGCTACTTGCTTTTTGTACTTCAGGCATTACTACAGCAAAGGACACTGAAGCGTACGTCGATCCAAGAAGAAAGCCTGTTTATAAAAGAAGTAGCTTTCTTAGTGATGAGTTAGTCAACTAAAATCAATCGCCTTTAGCACTGTGTCTGATACCTAAAGAGAATAGGCATGGATATATTGTATACGTTGCAAATATTACGTATTATGTTTGGGAAAAATACTATTATATACTAATATATTATACTAGCTGAACCCCGCGGTTTTACCCGCGGTACGACAATGACCGCGTGTAACGCCGCGAGGCGAAGCTAGTCTAAAAAAATAGCCTAAGTTACTCCTTATACATATCATCAACCTGAACTGAAGGTAGTAGAGCCAAGCTGATTTCAGCACGAACGGGTCGGCTCGACCGGGGCGGTACTACCCTCGCACAGAAAATCAACGTAAAATGACAGCGTTCGTGCTGTCGTGTTTCGTTGGTGAGTGCGAGACCGGAGGCCCAATTAGTCTAGTCAACGAGTTATATACTTGTTACCTAGACTAAAAGATGCAGCAGCATCACTAGGCCGCCATGGTGTGGGTCGCCATGCTGCATTGTCTGCATTCGCAGTGAGCATGGTGACCACCACTCTTGGATTATGCTTATGCTTTCCATCAGGCAGAGTAGAGTCATTTTGGCGGGCCAAACATAAAAAAAAAACCTATCAGTGAAAGTACCGTGTACATACGCCTTTAGTCAAAAGCGGTTATTTTAATATTACGAACAGACACTCCAATTTTATTTATTTGTATGTATAGACTAGCTTTTGCCCGCGGCTCCGCCCGCGTGTAAAGAGCCCATGTCCTTCCACAAGAATCAAAGTATCTCCATATCAAAATAAGTAGACTATGTCCTTTCTCAGGCTCTAGACTATCTGTGTACCAAATTTCATTTATTTATTTATTTTATTGAATAGGGGGCAAGCGAACAGACGTATCGCCTGATGGTAAGCAATTATCGCCGCCCATGGACACCCGCAACACCAGAGGCTTCACAAGTGCGTTGCCGACCTTTTAGGAAGGAATACGCTCTTTAAAATATTAGTAAGGATTATATACTATACTCCTGAGCCACGCGGTGTTTCCCGCGGGGCGAAGCTAGTCTAAAAAAGCCTTACTCCTTACATCATCAGATATCTGTCAGTGAAAATCCCGTCAAAATCGGTCCAGCCGTTCCCGAGATTAGCCGGAACAAACAGACAGAATAAAATTGTAAAAAAAAATATTTTGGCATATGTACCAAATAAATATATACAAAAAAATACGTGTAGAAACGCATTATGCATTTAGTAAAAAGCGGTTATTTTAATATTATAAACAGACACTCGAACAAACATACAGACAGACAAAAATTGTAAAATAAATATTTTGGTATATGTACCGTATGTATGCATTTAGTAAAAAGCGGCCAAGTGCGAGTTGGACTCGCCCATGAAGGGTTCCGAAGCAGCAAGTAACATAATATAAAGGTCTTGTAGTTCGTTGTAACTTTGTAGTGTATTTTTTTGCGGTTTACCATTTATGACGTATAAAAAAAAACCACTTACTAGATCTCGTTCAAACCAATTTTCGGTGGAAGTTTGCATGGTAATGTACTTCATATATTTTTTTAGTTTTATCATTCTCTTATTTTAGAAGTGACAGGGCGGGGGGGGGGGGGGACACATTTTACCACTTTGGAAGTGTCTCTCGCGCAAACTATTCAGTTTAGAAAAAAATGATATTAGAAACCTCAATATTATCATTTTTGGAGACCTATACTTACACGTATGGGTATGATGAATAATTTTTTTTTGAGTTTCTGTTGTAAGTATGGGGACCCCTAAAATTTATAGTTTTTTTTTTATTTTTGTGTGAAAATTTTAATGCGGTTCTCAGAATACATCTACTTACGAAGTTTCAACAGTATAGTTCTTATAGTTTCGGAATAAAGTGGCTGTGACATACGGACGGACAGACAGACAGACGGACGGACAGACAGACAGACATGACGAATCTATAAGTGTTCCGTTTTTTGCCTTTGGCACGGAACCCTAAAAAGTGGTTATTTTAATATTACAAACACATTTTATTTATTTGTATAAAGTATAGATTACTACATTTCAAAAGAAGAAAACATAAATGATAGCAGTCACAACTAATATATCATATACATAACAATGTGAACAATGTTTTCATGTGATACATTTTAAATCAAATTATAAGTAATGGTACTAGTTTTTAAAAAATAATGTAGATACCTAAAGTATTTAAAAAGAAAATGCTTTCTTCTATTCTTAATAGACTTCTATGGTAATTTAGACAATGTTTCTTAAAGAGTAACATAAAAATTTAATAAACTTTAATTATATCATAACTATTCTACTAATATTATAAACGCGAAAGTTTGTAAGTATCACTCTTTCACGCAAAAACTACTGAACGGATTTGGATGAAACTTTACAGTAATATAGCTGTGGAGGGACGGGTGTCATTTCCCTCCAACACAAAGGGAGGATCCTCCGATCAGGCGAGGTGATCATGCCTGGCGGGACACTGCCCAACGGTTGATGTTGTATGTATGTTAATCGACGCGAGAACTTCTATTGCACGATGCAGGATTGGTAGTTTCTTTGTCTAGTATATTATTTCGTAGTTCAGTGTATCTGTGGTAGATGGCGCTGTAGTATATTTCTGTTGCGCTGTATGTGGAAGTCGCCACATAGCTTATACATCAGAATAAGCGGAGCCGCGGGCAAAAACTAGTAAACAAATATTTTTGTTTTTGTAATGTGCAATTCTTTAAAACTCATGGTTCATCTTTATTTTCATTAAACATATAATTACTATAACATTAACCTTTTTAAACAGTGGGATTGCGTTCTGCGTGATATCGAACAGAGTTACAAAAACTAAGAGTTTCTCATTGAACTACACCTTGACACCTATCTTTTCTTTACATTGATAAGTGATTGCATGCAAACGTAAAGTATATACAATAATAATAATTCTGTCAATATAATTTGCTTATCTAATGGTGAAATGTTTATTATTTGAAGGTTTTCGTGATGCTGTGCCATCTTTAAATGCAGGATCGAGTATAGATTAAATTACATAATCACCATTTTTAACTTTCATTTGTATATAAAGGTCTTCAAATATGGCAATTTGTTTACATATTTGAAGTTAATGTCCTGGACTCTTAATTAACTTAATAGATGAAATAATTTTAAGATTTTAAAGTTTCTAAAGATATGTTTATACAATTTTAGAACACCAATTAAGGAACACGGAAACTATTTATTCTTTCAAGTTTCTAGGTAATATAATAAAGTACAAAAATATGATTGAAAACTTACAAATTAAAAGAAAGAGATCTTTGAGAATCGTATTGTAATAAACGATAGTCTACATTGTTTGATACGATCCATCGAGACGTTGAGACATTGAAACAAGAAGGCATTGTATGTTAAAAATATTACTCGATTATATACTTGATACTATTATTATCGAATAAACAACTCGATCGTTTAATTTTAACTTGAAAAATTATATAGACAGCACTAAAAAGACCAAGTAGCTGGTTAATAAAGACACTTGATACTTTGAGACAGTGCAACTAATAAAGAGACTTGATACTTTGATTCAGCATATTAATGTGAGTGATGGGTTGCGTGACACTTTAAAAATAGAACTGTTTAGAGACATTGTTTCTATTAAAGACTATTGAGAGAAGGAATCACGAACGGTTGATGTTTTGATTCTCAGATTGTGTTTTATTTGTTTTACTTGTGAATAGTGTGATTGTTGAGTGTTTGTGTGTTATTAACATATTACATTGTATACGCATTTACGCAACATGCTATAAGAATACATGAAATGAAGATGGTCTTATCGTTATGAAAACCTATGTATGGACAAATATGTGCCTTTTAGCTTTATTATTATTATACATTTATTATGATAGCAAATTTATTGTCCGTTGTTCTTTGAGGTAGATACTATTTATGTAGAGCGACAAGTTGAGGGAATTTTAAATTTTAAAGTAAAGTAAGCAGCATCCTTTGTTCAAATTTTAAACAGGAAATCCTTTTGGGTAAATAACATTATATACTTAAACTCTACGGCCAGACATATCAACTTTTGATGCATTGCATGAACGGTTGCGGCGCATTGTGGTCAATTTAATTTCCGGAAATCATCGGGGAATTCCCTTTCTGAGTCGGTTTCTGTGTTTATACGTTACGGTATTTACTTCTCTTGAGATGAACTTTGAGATTATTTGGGAGAAACAATTAAAATATTGGAAATCAAAGTTATGAGAGTTCAAAAAAACGACGAAACACTTCGAGAAAAGGTAGGTAGTGCCCTTGCGTTTCGGTTGGCTCGTCTTGGCGAGGGCACGACCGTGTGCCCCCAGATTATAACATCCTTTATCATTTTGTGTCATTAAAATATTTGTTTAAATAGTAATAAGATTAAAAATAAAATAAAAAATAATTACCCCACATCCAAGGGAAGTCGAGGAAGACATGCATGCACACAGCCAGTGTAAGTACCTCTGCAGTCCACGGCAAGACGCCCAGAGAAGACACTAACCGCCAATTCTTCTTTATGTATTTAAAATCGAAGGCCAGAGATCCTTTGCCCAGGATTATAACTGGGTATATTCTCCTACAAATATATCAATAATGTCAAGAAAAATGAAACTTTAACACTATTTTTTACACAAAATTACAAAAGATGATAATTATTTAGCATTTACATATCAGAGAGATAGACTTCTTAGTGTTCCATCCATACTTAAAAAAACATCTTTAGTAACTCATGTGTTAATTTTTCTATTATGGATATATAAGTACATATAATTGAATATAGTGAAAGAGAGAGATTTATTCAGATCACTGCTTAATATTTAAAATTTGTATTTATGATGTTACAAACTAAAATCTTGATAGATGAGAAACCTCATAAACTGTGTGTTATTCATTACTAAAACTATTAAATTGGTGTCATATTTTTAAACAACAATATTTTACCTCAAAAATGCATCAATTTCTGTATATTCCCGCATATCAAGAAACTCGAAGTTCCTTGCTAAAATACCAACAATCAGCGCTGCTAACAGGGGCGGCAAAGATGTAGTCATCTGAAATGCATCGCCGGCGGCCCAAGCTAAACCTCCAACAAAGGCTAATCTTGTCCACCGACCGTTCCAACTCCAGTCTTCTCCAAAAGCACACCACAGCAAACCCCATGTTCCAAGTCCTGAAGTTGTGAATATTTTTACTATCTTGATAACAATTTGATACTTTCTTCATTTAATTTGAAAATACACCTAGAGCTTCTTTCGATTCTAATATGTTTATGTAAAATCATGGTTTGTATGATATTCAAAAGTGCCAATTGTTTGCTTAGTCTTAATACCAAATGATTGCATGATTCTAAAAAAACATAAAAATTATATTAAAGTACGGCACAAATAAAAACTCACCAAGTACTAATAACGTAAAGTAATGCAGGATCGTTGGCGTCTTAGCCCCGCAGATGTCCTTGGTTTTCTTTACAATACCGTTTTTAATCGGATTCTTTTCTGGATTATAATTGAGTGTAATTTCGGGTGTTCTGAAATGGCGAACGTCTGACCGTTAATTTAACACGAACATTAATAGTTTCAATTAAAATGATTGCGGGACTCACTCTTGTCCTTTCATAATTATATTTTGTTGCCTAACGGCTTTTGCTAACAGAGAATCGTCTTCGTTCATGCTATGAAATCATATCTTAAACTGATGATGGGTAAGGCTTGTGGGGAATAAAAAGTACTTACTTACGTTTTGAATTCTTCGTTGCGAATGATATAGACACCCTTATCTAAGATAGACGTTCCGTTTTTATCTGAAAATAAGAAAAGTCATGTATTTTGAAGATCAAATGTTGCTTATTTAAGGCTTTACTTGTGCTACTGATTTAAGAACAACTGCTACTGTAGATACGCCAAAATTGGTGATTCACCTTTTTCTATTTGTTCTACGACACAATTTGAATGATATCCTATATAATATTTTATTCATTACTTATAAATTCTACACGCACTGTGTCATGTGCCTCTACAAGTGATGCAGATAGTCAGACACAATAGTTTAATTAAACTACTATATTTGAATAGCATTATGTCAACAAAAACTGAAGTTATACGTCATTGTTAAGATTACAAGTATTTCTATATAGTTAAATATATTGTAGTGAAATAAATACTACTTTATAAGTCCGAAACTAACTAACATTAAGAGCCCCCGCAGACCATAAACTTTTTAATCGGCCGATAGTTTGATCGGGTTTTGTCTTATTTGTCGACCGATACCGAATCGTTAAAATGTGCGCACTCCTATACATCTTCATACTGATTAAGAAACCAACCAAACTATCAGCCGATCGAAAGTCTGCAGTTTGTGGGGGCTCTTAAACTCATTTGTAATAAATAACGTTGCCTAATATCTTTCATTTACAAACGTCAATACTAGTAGGGGAGCCCTAGAAATAATTTCGTGATTTACTAAAGTGCGTCAGATTAATACACAGGAGGATACCTTGTACCCGATGAAGTACCTCCACCAATATATTATGAGCCCCGTATATATGACCACCCGTCAAGGATAAAGGATCAGATTAGTAAAAAAAGTTTGATCATCAGAAATTCTCGAGCGCGTCAGATTAAGGTGGGGTGAGTTAATTACATGCTGAAAAGTGTATATTCCACTAATCGAACGAACATTTCTACGCAACGATATAAAGTTTAGGAATCTATTGTCAACGATTAAATAGATAGTAAGGTAATTTTATGTAAATCACCTTAATTTGTATGATGTATAAATTGATTATGATTTGTCATGCCCTGATTACGAAAAAGCGGAGACAAACATAGTTTTTCTTGCTTGCCAACAAATTGAATATTTTTACTGTTACTATCAAAACTTCTGATACTGATATAGTGGTAATTTTCCAAAAAGCACTTCTGGATTTGGGGTCAAATTCTTAGTTAATTGTCAGATTAGCGAACCCCTCCTGATAATCGTCAGATTTTGAGACAGCACGTCTAGAACTTAAAGATAACTTTATATGTCTTAATCTGACGCGCTCGAGTATTTCAAAATGGCGATTTTTTTTTGCACATTCTTATAATGGCCGCGAGTTTGCGTCATATGCAAATCGTCAGATTATGGAATGAGAGCTTTTTTATGGTTCACTTAACATCCGTTTAGAAAATTTGACGCGCTCGATAATTATTTTTTTAGTCATTTTTAACCCTTACGTAAGACCATCCTCATCATACAAACGTTCAGATTAACATACGTACATTATTAAAAATACGTAGTACATGAATGCTATCAACATCTGACGCGCTCGTGTATATCCATTCAACAGTTTTTTTTTCACATTTTTGAACATCCTGCCGCTCCCTGCATCGATAAAAAGGTAATACAGTAGGTAGTAGGTCTACAACCCAATAGGTCTCTATGACGCTCGAGTAAATCCCCATTTAGCATCGTGGGCTCCCATACTATACTGATTGACCGATGGCTTTTCGCACTGGTACCAGGTATTTAGGTTATTCCACTTCGCCAAGACTTTCTTCAATATTTCAATAAATGAAGAACTAACTTAAGTAATGATGTGCGATGTTATTGATATTTTACAAATTATAGAAATTCAGCAGTTTCGTATGCTTGTAGTGAACTACTATATAATAATAATTAATCTCCTGTTGAATATCAGTTTCAGAGAGATTTCAGTTGGTTGGAGTGTATTAGTGGAGATATATTAGAATCTCATCCACATTGTTTTTCCTTTCATTCCTAATATAAGAGTATGTAGAGTTGTACAGCTGCAATAGCTCTATAGTGCAGCAGTTTATTTTTTTCAACTTAACTAATTGACAGAAGAAAATACGAACTTTTATTTGGTTATCTTGACGCAGCATGACGGAGTATTCTGCAGGTTCTAACCCATGAGTGGAATAATTTTACGTGAGGTAAAACAAATATAATAAACAGACTCAGTTGTTGCTTTCTTTGGTCTTCGCAACTCTTTCAATTAATTAATTTATTATTAGCGAAGAGTGTTTGGCCTATATGTTTTTCGACGATGAGACGCCTCCCTTAGAGCCTTGCAACTAGCAGTAACAAGATAATTATCGTTCTCTGAATCTACTTCTTCAAGATTATTATATATTTAAAAAAAAATATGAAGAGTGGTGATTCGGAAATTTCCTGCATGGTGACTAAGGTGATTAAGAATAGTGTCACCACCCATATTCATCCCATGGGTTTAGTAAATGACGACTAAGAATGCAAATTATGCAGAATAACATCATTGCAAATAGAAGGAAAACTTGATACAAACCAAGCCAATCTGCCAAGCCGTCTGGCCATCGTGGTATAGTTGCTCAAAACCTCCTTGCTACGGAAAGGTCTATGTATAGCAGTGTACTATTAAAGGCTGTTGATGTGAAATGACGTAGGATTTGAAGTTCTCGTAACCTTAATCACTCGTCATAAAGAAACGTAATGTCATATTATTCCAGTCGAGCAGGCCAATACCTATATGCCGAAGTTTCACTTTCAAGGTTGAATACAAACATGAACGTATGCACTATATTGCACCAAAGTAGGCTGATGACCCCCATCGTAATGTAGGACGTTGATACTTTTGGGCATAAATTGACATGAGAAATACTGTTACTTAATATCAAGAGAAGTTTAATATTTCAGTCTCTTAGGTAAAATCATAAAAAACAACTTTTTGAGAGATTTCTTCTGGGATAAATATTAAGTAATTTTGGCCCAAAACTACAAGAACTAAAATTATGTTTTATGGAACATTTTTCGAAACAACGTGCATTATAACATTGGTGTGTAGAAAAAAATACAATATTGATATCTGTTTAATGTTCTTTGACGTAGGTAAATATATTAAATAGAAGGTCCGTGATTGTCAATACCATTCGCATTCATTAAGACGCACAACGAGAGCATTGATTGACTCTGTCTGTAATTGTAATCATTAACTACATTCATATTGACCTATTGCATGATATTTCCTTAAAGTAAACAACCGATGAGTTATAAAATAAAAATAATACTATTTTTAACTTCTTTGTGTTTATGAATTACATACGTTTCTAATCCATATTATTTTGTGTTATTACTTTTACACATTAAGACTGATATGTATGTGTGCTGTTGGTATTTCAATAAGTAATATTAAGTTTTAATTTTAAAATGGACTTGGACTACTTAAACTACCGAAACGAAGAAGTTATTCGCAGTTGGTATTTCCAAAACCTTTCTGTTTGAATAAATTGCGTCGATGAGACTGGTTTGAGCAAGTTGTACATTTCGATACTTGAACAGGTTCATCGACCATAAAGTATTTACCGTATTAATTTATTATATAATTTATTTATGAATGAATATTTTTTTAGAATTTTTGTCATTGAAATTAATACAAAATTCAAGGACCTCAGACGTATAACACGTGGAATTTGAGTAATTGTAACAATTCTGTGTAAGAGAGAAAACTAAAGAATTTTTAAAATTATTAAAAAATACGTGAAGTTAGAACACACCTCGTTCATTGTGAGAATATATTAATTAAGTGATGATATTTTAAACTAGTCATACAAGTAAGGTAAAATTGAATGACTCCTTTACCGAACTGAAAAATCTAGTTAAAGAGTGATGGCAATAATAAATATTTCTTAGTTGCGCCATTTGTTATATATCTTTTGAGCTAAAAATATATACTTTACCTTTCCATGGTTGCAAATTTTCGTTCTTTATTATTGCTATAATATATAATTGTCATCTTTACAGGGTTTTCAAGATCAAATAATTTATCTAGGTCTCATATTTTGTTCTTAAGTAATACTTTTCAAACAGGAGAGAATACGTCAGTGGGCTATTTTATATATCAAGGACTGCTCCTTTTTGAGCCAATCTGTTACTAGATTATTGTTACATAATTTTTCCTTACAACTAGAATACTCCAAAATTAATAAGGTGTAGTGAGCTATTGTTAACCATGAAAGATGTGTGTCTAAATAGATGAGACGATTGTGATGAGATAATGGTATACAATTACATGAGATGAGATACCCAAACATTAATAGTATATAATATAAATATTTTTTGATGTGAGCTAAGATTTTAGTTTTCAGCATCTTTTACTTTCGTCTGGTAAAACCAAAATTCATAGGTCAAAATTTAATTTCAGTTGATAAGGAATTATATTACTAACCCAACAAAATGTTTATCAGTTTTTAAGAAAAAATCTCCTGAATATTTGTTTAGGATTAGTAATGTATATTTATTTTTCATATTTTTATTTAAGCAGACTAATAACGTGCGAAAATATGAATATATGGTAATTGATCAATCATTATTGAGTAGATACGATAATTTATTTGTTCTCTTCCTTATATTCTGGTGTATAGTTTTCCTCTTTGTAACCTTTATCAATATAGACATATATGTATGTAGCCTTGCATATATAAGGTATGTACATCTGAAAAATGAAGTCAATCTTATATACATCTAATCGAACTTTACGGCATATACCGCGGAAAGTAAAAGTCTAAGCAATGCGAATTCTTGCATGTTTTTATTTTTATTATTAAATCTACGTGAGTACTCTATTGTTAAACAAATACTTATGAAGGCAATTTTCATTGTAACCGTTTACGATTGAATAAAGCTGCAGCGACGTGTCAATGACGATTAATTTAGCGTGCAAAAACAGTCAACACGATATGTAAAAAACTAATATTGGTAACAGCAATAGTATAACGAATTGTGTACTTTTTATATATAGCGTTTAATCAACAGAACAATATTGTTGTGAATATTGTGTGGAGGAACGGGTGCTCGTGTTCCTCCAACACAAAGGGAGGATCTTCCGACCAAGCGAGGCGATCATGCCTGGCGGGCCAACTTCCCTAACGGTTGATGTTGGGAAGTTGTATATATGTTAACTGCCGCGAGAAATCTTACTGTGCCATTCAGGATTGGTACTGTTGTGTACTTCGTGTCGTGACGTCACACCGTACCGAAGTGTATCTTTGGTCGATGACGCTGTAGCATGTTGCTGTTCCGCTGTATGTGGAGGTCGCCACACTTGTTATAAAACTACAAAGATCTATATGTATATATGTACTGTATAGTTATTAAAAGAAAAATAAATACAATTACTTGTGTCTAAAGTAAATTTTATTAACACGCTTTTTAACGCGCTTTTATTAGGTTGACCTGTATGTAATCGGTAATCAGCGGTAATCGTTTACCATCAGGCGATAAGTCCGCTCGTTTGCCCGCTATTCCAAAAAAAATATGTACGTATGTAACGGAATCTTTTAACTTCATTTTCACCTATTTCTAGGAGTCTGATTCACTTCAAAATTTGCACAGGGATCAATATAATAATAAAAAAAACAGTATTTAAACAAACACGCGTCATAAATAAACCAAACAAAAAAGTATAAAATAATTTTAATGTAAAAAAGCGATAATATCATTGCGTGGGGTGCTTTCTGAAAATATTTCAAAAATGTCGCGCCTCGCTTTTTTTACATTAAAATTATTTTCTACTTTTTAGTTTGGTTTATTTATAAAAGCGTGTTTGTTTAGTTTTTTAAAACTATTTTTTTCTCTTATCTGATCGTTTACTTAGGTTAACGCTGAACGTCTGCATATATTTTACTATACTGTCAAGGATTAAGAGGAAATGTTACAACCTAAACGCAGGTAAAAATTTCACTAATATTTTTTGAGAATGTACCCATACAAACAAGATAAGAGTTATCTGTACTAATATAATAAAGGCGGAAGGATTTTAGTTCAATCAATCACGCTATCAATCAGATTTTGTTAATTTTTCTCACTATATTAGTTAAATTATTCATTAAGGATGTTTAAATTCTATGTAACATTACGCTACGACTCTTTGGAACAGAACAGTGACACAAATATGGGTGAAACTGCAGAGAACGATAAATAATTAAAGTTACTTATTAATCTTATTATTAATTTTGTTGTATATGTAGTATATGTAGGTTACATATAATTATAATATATAGGTTATAGAACGAATGGATCTATTGCCTTAGCCCTCTCCTGTGAAGAGACCCGAGCACAGCAGTGTGACATTTTGGGTTGTTGATGAAGAAGCAATAATGTAAGTAATATTTATTGGTTTTACAAGAAAAGTTGTAAAATGTTTTTACTTTTTAGTCGTCTCCGACACTTCTTGTGAACAGATTTCAGTTTTAAAATTGGTTAAAACAAGTTACCAAACCGGTTTTATATAGATCCTCTATATAAGTACATAGGTTAGAAATTAATCGTAATTGAAGAATATTAGAACACTTTTAGGTCATGATTGTTCAAATTTTTTTGTAAATTTTGTATTTTTTATTTTTTTTTGGAAATGACTGAGCTAGTATTTTATTGTAATGTTTCGTCTATTGTTAGTATAATATATAACATACGTAATGGTCTTAGTGAACATCTTGGTCCACTGATGACTAGTTTCAATTAAAATGATGACTTCTATCAATAGCTTACAACTGAATTTATGTTAATCATTAATGGCACAAATATTTCAGTCTATTACTAACAATTAAAATACACTGTTGAACTAGTATTTTAATGTGTCTTTTTTTCAGTTATTTTTATTTGTCTTTGAAAACATACTGCAAAATTTTATTTCTATGTATGTTCATATACTCACTAACTCTATTATAATAAACATTTAAATAGAGGTTTAAAATGTTATATATAAAAATCAATTGCTGTTCCTTTGTCTCGCTAAAACTCGAGAACGGCTGGGCCGATTTAGCTGATTTTGGTTTTGATTTTTTTTTAAATTTGTCTAGTCCAGGGAAGGTTTAAACGGTGAAAATTTTAAAATAACTTGAAAATCTAAATGTCACGTGTACGAAGTAGTGGGCACAGCTAGTATAGATATAAATACCAGAATTTCTGTTGTTCGTTATCTTTGAATTTGTGCATAGGTGCATACAAAAATATTCTAAATGTACTTAATGTTTCTGTCCTGAGATTCGCCTAAAGCAAATCGGCTGGAGCCTTTCGCATTGAACTAAAACGTTGCTTTATTGTCTTCGCGATAACGCAGACCCATATTTTTAATATACAGGGTGGATATGACAAAACGATATTAATTTGAACTAGATGTACCTACACACAATACAATTCCACCTACAAAATTTCAATAAAATCGGTTCAGTAGTTTAGCCATAGGACACTATTTTTCGATTTTAAAATCTACTACACGATGTTGTTGGGTTAATGACCGATGTTACACCTACCGTCGGGTCGTCGCCGCGTCGCAAGTGCTACCTTTGAAGTAACCGCCGACATCGGCGCGGGAACCCTGTGTGTCGCGTTATGTTGTACCTACGATATTTATTTTGTGGTGATTTGACTCACTAGTTAAGTTTGTTAGTTATTACGTAGCGTTATGTTATTTTGTGTGAGTTTAAATTAAACAATGCATCGACTCGGGTTACACTTATACGGCTAGAAAATAATTTACTACGGATAAGATATTAATTTACGGAGAATGTTCGTTTATCCTACCTACCAATAGTCGGATTATTGTACAAACTATCCAGGAGATACAAGAAAAATCAATCTTTGATTCCTAATAGAGATAATGCTCTTCTTGTTGTAACCTCGACACGAGATGACCAAATTAAAATCCTTGCGGTTTTCGTTTTTTGTGATTATTATGGTGACTGTGTAATTTAAAAAAGACGTGAATGCATAATATTACTAGTGCTATTTAGTTTACGTCGATAAAGTAGGTATCTACTTTATCAATGTACGTCGCGCGTCTTTTAGGTAACTATTTTAGGGCCGCCGCTGCCGGGACTGAGGCCACTGAGGTTAGTGAACTTAAATTACAGATGGTGTCCTTATTGGTTTGAATTTTTAAGAAATTTTTGTTTGAAATTTTTATTTTTTTATATCCGTTTTCGGATAAATTAAACAATCCCAAAGTAAACCAACATATTTAAATAGCCCACGGTATCAATTAATATCGCATAGTCATATCCACCTTGTATAATTTGTTATAAGTACTAAAGTTTAACAGTAATGAATTACCTACTTACCGATTATCTTCTTCCGCTGCATTAAGTACTTAACGTTACCATTTTAATATTAGGACTTTAAAGTTACCTACTTTAGTCTTAATTTTAAATTGGTTTATAAATATTTGAAGTAGGGGGATTAACAAAACAGAATATTTAATAGTACTAATAAGTCCAATGCCCTCGGTTTTTCAGAAGGAACGTGTCGCCCTTGTCATCTTACAAAGAACAAGTCGATAGCCCTCGATTTAAAGATTGATTAATATCTGTATTTCAATCGATTAATGTTCATATTTTTTTTTATATTTACCTGTTTCTATTTTATAAAATTCAGTAATTGATTTTACTTTCTTTATCGACTTGTATCGATGGAATTTAATTTATTTAAATAGTTAATATTGCACTTCATCCTCTGGTCGGTAACTATGCTAATAGAGAATATGCATACATTTTTTTTTGATCAAATATTTTCTTCTAGATTCTTTATTCTCTTTACAATTTTTTTTTATTTAGTGATTATTTATACCCAGAAAATATTAAATAAAAAGTGAAAATTAAGGGAGGGAAATTCAAATTTACCAATAGTGATGTTTTGACCAATAGTGACGACTATTGGTCAAAACGAAATGTGACGTCGATGGTCACTTCATCGAAACTATCAGCTTCGAAATTCATACTGTGTTATTAGTGTTTGTGAGAAAAATTAACTTCTTCCATGATTTTTATAGCAATTAAAATTATAAATAAGTCTAAAGTAACTGAAACACTGAATAGTAAACAAACACGAAATGACAATGACGTCATTGGCCGTGATAAAAGCGCGCGCAAAATGGCGGCGTTTGAATAGCTCAAATTTAGTGAGTGTTTTACACTTTGAAAATTAGTTTGATTATTTTCAAGCCTATTTTTATTTTTTTTATGTTATAGAGACGTAAATGATCAGATTAGGAAATATAAAAAAAAAACATGCATATTCCCTATTCCCCATAATATTGGTTGTAAGATTTTTTATTGTAGAAACATAATAATTATTTTAGTGTGTGATAAGTATTTGTTTTATTAACGATTCAAATTACACCACGGTTCTTGATCAGCATATTCATCGTAACTAGCGTCTTCATTGCTGACCAGTTAGAAACAATTGTCATCATCATCATACTGTTGTACATCAGTTAGAAACATAAAAAATTTACATCTTGGAAATTGTATGAAATGAAATAAGAAAGTATCTTATTCCATGAATACTATGGTGTCTCTGAATATGAGAGGTGGTGAAAAATATTGGATGAGTTGAATGTACAATAATAAAAATTGATAATAATAAATTTTTATATGTGCGTATTTTTTCTGTAACCATCAATTTCATCCGAGGATTAATAACAAAAATATTGGTGTTTAATATTTGAATTTTATATATTTGCCAAAATTTGCTGTATGGAGAAAAGGATTTTTATTGTTTCAATGCAAATATGTTTCAATCTACTTCAAAACAGTTCGAGTTCAACAGAGATTATTTGATCTTGTTCATGATATTGCTTAGTACTTCCATCTATCCCTTTCCGTAATCACAACAGGTATCGTAGAAATTTAAAACACTTTTTCACTGAAATCCATACTTATATTATTATTGTAAAAGTAACTTCGTCAGTCCGTCTGACTGCCCTTCTTTCACGGCCAAACCGCTGCACCGATTTCAATGAAATTTGGCATGGAGATACTTTGATTCTTAAGAAAGGACATAGGCTACTCGTTACTGCGATAACCGACAAACACGCGGGCGGAGCCGCGCGCAAAAGCTAGTACTAAATAATATACGTTAGCTTTCCACAGACGTGAGTGGCCGATTGGATTTAGTTGGATTAAGTTGGCATTAAATTGTTAAGCCGCATATTATTATACTTGTGTATATTATACGTGTTTTAATAATACATTTTTCCTCCTTCGGAAGAAGAGTGAAGGCTCTGTTCTTTATAGCCTACGATACTTAGTAACCATTACATAATTACTGCCTGCTATAACTATATTAAATCCTATGTTATTTTTCAATAAACTATTGAACTAAGTTACGTTTTTTTTATATATGGCCCTCCAAAATGACTCTACTCTGCCTGATGGAAAGCATGTAACACCTTTTTTTTAAATAACAATGATTTTATAAATAGTGCCCTCTGTGGACTCGTTGTGCTTAGGCTTTATCAAGTATATTGATTTGATGTTTGATTCGCGAGAGAGGGCGTAATTTTGTGAGTTGTATTAGATAATTGTAAATTGTTTAAAAATGCTTTGATAGGGTTTGATGATTTGTGAACGTTTATGTCAGTGTCATTGAAGACTGTCATATTGAGATTATAGGTGGGAGATTTCTGGAACAGTCCGTGAGACTGTGTATATAAAGGAATGTTTTCAGTCTCGCTTCCTTTTCTTCTTTGCTTGGAACTGAACAAGTTAATTGTGTCTATCTGTGTATTTATGTAGTAATCATGTAATTTATCAAGTGCCCATTAGGTAAGTTAAAAAAAAAATTGTTTGAAACTTTTCTTTTTATGTCCGTTGTTAGTTTGAAAAAATGCTTAGAAAGTATATTTGTTCTTAGGGCTTCTAAGATACGGGTGAATGGTGATCACCTCGAAGATACCACGAATGCGTTACAGCTCAAGTGAAGGGTGGAGATACAAATTATTTTGTTCAACCTACCTGACCTGCAGGGCGTGGCTCTTCGCACCATAGAACCTCTGATATGTCTGAGGGCATACGGAGGAAGACCCGACGACTTTTGTAACCAATTACCGTGTCAAGGGAAGTTGTATAAATATAATTTAATCTTTTATAATTCATCATCAGTTTTCCAAGTGGGAGCACCCCTGCTGTCTTGGACTTGCATGAAGTACCAGAAGAACAGGGAACGAAGTGGAATTGTTTGTTATCAAGCTTAACCATTTTTCTTTACCATTATCCTTTTTTTAAATTAATATCACTACCCCTTTGTGATTTTTTTCTTTTTTTTGTTAATGAGAATCAGGAGTGTAATTAAGAAACTGTAAAATTGTTTTATGTTTATTCATAAGTGCAATATATTTGAGTTACTGTGTTATTGTAGTTTCTCTGAAGTGATCCTCAAGGAACCCACCCACACACACATATGACTTCTTTTGTTTTTTTATTTATTTTTTATAAAGGCGCCCTGGGATCACATGCTCTGTCTGCTGACTGGGTTGGTCGGAGAGTGGCACCCCCTGTTCAGGTCTAGGGGACTGCAAGGTTCGAACCATCCTTCTTGTTAGGTCCATGGGTTACGACTTGCGAACCGCCTGACAGGTTTAGGTGTTACAAGCATAAGCAGAATATCCAAGAGCGGTGGTCACCAAACTCATTGCGAATGCAGACAATGCGGCATGGCGGCCTAGTGACGCTTCTGCATCTTTTAGTCTAGTCAATAAGTATGGAACTTGTTGACCAGACTATTTGGGCCTCCGGTCTTGCACTCACCAACGAAACACGACAGCACGAACGCTTTCATTTTACGTTGATTTTCTGTGCAAGGGTAGTACCGCCCCGGTCGAGCCGGCCCGTTCATGCTGAAATACTCTACTACCTTTTGATAACGTAATGCTTTTTGTGCATTACACTCTTAGAATCCTAAATCAACAGAGTCACACAATTAGCAAATACAAGATTAGATCGTTTTAGTTCAATTTGTTCGAGATTTCGTTGTTAATTCTTTGGAAAACAAATAAAACTTAAAAAAAATGATTTCTTAATCTACACTACCTACTGACCTTAGTAGAAGAGATAACGTATGGGGACACGTAGGTACGTGTACGTAAACAATACGATCTGTTCATGCATATCGTCTTAAGTACAAAAATCTCTCACAATGCTCTGTTAGCAGATTCCAATAGGTTCTAAAATATTAGTGAAACCAACAATATATTGAGAACATTGTTTTTGTTCTCTGGTTAGAAAGACAATTAATGAATGCAACTGACACCAATACTGTATTGGTTGTTAATAAACCTTATCATAAGTGCTTCTTGGAAACTTGATTTGAGAGTGATACAGTTGACTAAATTATTAACTTTACGTTGACTTAATTACTACTATTAGATGTTTAAAAAAAATAATTAGTTACGCAAAACCAATATATTTTTTATGAGTTAGTGCATGCCATGATCGAGTTCATTACCAGGTCATGGTCAGACAAGCACTAATAAAGCATCGATTTTTATCTTAGCTTATCTTCATCTGTAATCATAAATATATGATTCATCAGCTTTTTTTTAAAGTCATTATATACTACTGCAAATTAATAAAAATCACCGATATAACATGTTTAATGCTACTCAGGAAATCTCAATATTCTCAGATGCATATCAGAAACACGGAAAAGAGACGGCGCAATGACTTTTCCTTCTTAAATTTAAGAAGTTTTCCTTTTGGGAACACTTCGATAATGTGAATGAGACGGTTTTTGGCAGCGAAAATATGGTTGCCTTGTTGTGGACCTCGAATGAAGAGTGATACGTACAATTACTTTGACATTGATATTATTAAAACGATGATACCTAGGTGACCGAAAAAATCGTTGTAGCCCTTTTTTTAACGTATTAATATTATGATCAATTAATAATGTTTTGACTAACATTCAAAATGAATACTCATACAATTCATTTATGAAATTGTGTGATTTTTAATGAAGAATTTTTAATGATTTTGTCATTTTTCATTTCCCAAATTTTCTACGGTAATCGGAAATCAAAAAAAAAGAAAAATAAATATTCCATGGCAATTTAATAAAAATAAAATGAAAAAACTCAGTCATAATAATACTTCATTTTTACGGATGCACCACTAAATTATAAAATTCTAATTATGAAATGGAAAATGTTGTAAGGCTATCACAATTAAAATCTAAAATAAATAATAAAATAAAATAACTTACATTCCATTTTAGAAGACAGAAAGCAGCCGCTTAATATATGTCCCATAAAATCAAATAACTGTTCAGAATTCACCGTGAACAATGGTGGTCAAGAACATGGTTGATGAGGTATTAGCTGAATGAAGTACGCCGGTCTGGGGCGAGCGTCGAGCGTAGAAACGCTTGAGCTCACGTCACGGCGACAACCAATAAATACTCATTATTATCATTTGGCTACGTCATTTTACTCGTTAATCAAGATTGCTATTGATATTTTAAACCTGGCTGATTATGAGTAAAAATAAATTTTACAATCACTAAATTGTACTTCGCCGTGTGAAAGACAAAACCGTAATGTGGAATGTAGATATAAGATGGCAAGACGGAAGTTATTGAGCCGCGTTCGAGACCAGCGTCTGGAAGCGCTGCTGGCTGCCGTATCTTCAGTTTTAATAAGAACCATGTTTGAAGATACGTTGTTAGACTTATTAATCGTGTATAAAGATCACATGACCTTATTTTCATAAGTCTGGTATACATGCATAACGAGTAATCTATTCATCCCAGCTGTATGGAAAATGAATTTTTTTATTACTTTAAATGAAAAATAAAATATTAACTAAACACTTTATTGCCATGTTTACGAATCTGAGTAATATAAAACATGTGGCAGAATGGGTTCATAATCTATCTTTTGATATAATTTCAAACCAAAATATATTAATTGTGGGATTATTTCTTTACCGTGGGAGAGCCTTCGGCATGAATGGGCCGGCTCGACCGGAGTGATACCATGGCCTCACAGAAAACCGGTGTGAAATAGTGCTTGCGCTGTGTTTCACCGAGTGAGTGAGGATACCGGCAGCGACAGGCAACGCCAAGTGCGTTGCCTGTCGCTTCTGGTGTTGCAGGTGTCCATGGGCGGCGGTAATCGCTTACCATCAGGCGATACGTCTGCTCGTTTGCCGGCCTATTCCATAAATAAAAAACTTGGTATCTTGGATATGAGGCCGTGCCACTTTAATAGAATTTTAATTTAACCTTCTTACATTTGGCCAGTCATTAAAATACTACACACATCAAAAGTGTCTAGGGATCAAGCATTTTTATGCGGATTTCTTGAGATTAAGATGTGGCTTTGGCCTTGGCCTGCTCAGTCGCCAGACTTGAACCCGATTGAGCATGCATGGGATATGCTACAGAGAACAGCTCTGCCGAATATGGAGGGTATCCAGTAGCAAGAAGACCTTTTTTTGTTGTTGCAACGAACATGGGCGGCCATTCCACAGCGTGATTTGGATGAACTCATTTTGAGTATGCCAAACCGATTCTTGTGTTGTTAGTGTTCGCGGTAGAAACACGGATTATTAATTGTTTAAGTTACCTAATAAAAATTTAAAGAAAACTGTTATTTCAGTCTTTTTTTCGAACTTTAATGTTAGTGGTTCAAATGTCAAAAATCCCTTTATTAGGAAAATGGCAAATTTCTTTATTAATGCAAAGGTGACTTGGTTTATCGTTACTGTGACAAACGAAAACACTTTATTTGATGAATCTTTAAAGAAAATTTTAATTAATATCAATCAGGAGAAAAAATTTTTTTTTTTTTTAAAACATTTATTTTATTTATCTCCACAAATTACATCATGTATACAGTATACAGTTGACAGATTTTTTTTTAGTTTTACAAGTAATTCGTAATTTGTGGGAGATCTGGAGTCTAAACTAAGAAAAAAGAAAAGTTATTGCAAAAATATATGTTGATCCCTAGACACATATGTTGATCCCTAGACACTTTTGATGTGTGTATTTCAAACCTGGTAGAAAATAATATATGACTATTCATGAAATATAAGAATCAAATCATCTTTCATCATCATTCAAATTCAATTTTGAATAAAAGGGAGACCAATGAGTGCAACTGACAAGTATCTCTTAAGAAAAACGTTCGCTGTCGTTCAGCAGTGGACCGTGACCGGGTGATGATGACTACATTTAGTTTGTTTTTTTTTTATTTATTTCATATGTGGCAAACGAACAAACTGATTACCGTAAGTGATTGTCACCGCTCATTATTATCTTAAAAAAAAAAGTTACTTGATGAACAGCAACGATACTATTGTGTACAAGTGGTTTTTTGGGAGGCCAAGTGGTTTTTAGTTCATTTCACTCGGTCCATATGTCCTGAAGTATGCCTCTTCCATGTCTGAAAATTTTACTGGATGATTCTGAAGTAGAATTTAATATTTACTAATTTACAATTTTTGTAAAAACAACGAAAAAGACAGAAATGGTTTAGTAATTTTTTTCTCGACTTGCGACTTGTATTATATCTGTTGATTAAACAATAGATCTACAATCGAAGATCAAAACATCTATGGTCACGCAAGTCATGCTAGTAATAACTAGGTTGGCACTATTTTTTACAAAAATAGACTGCTACAGAATGCGTTATCAGTTTCTACGATACATGCTAGTTACAGCTGAAGCTAACCTGTATAATTGTTGGCATAATTAAGTGCCAAGGTTAGTTGTGCATTGAATTCATAATAGGTTTGAATTTATATTTTAATCAATTTTATTTGTAATTTAAAAGCAATATCTACATTTTGAAATAAAGTAATTCTTTTTACATGTTTTTGTATAGAGTTTTACTAAATTTAAACTGTTACAATCAAGACTCGCGTAGATAGGCATTAGATGAATTTAAGTCAGAATTTACTGATCTGCCGGAAGGAGGTAAATATAATCGGACCTGCCTAATGAGAAAATCGGCCAGTACGTTAAATGGTAATTTGTAGAACAATCATGAACATAGTATAAAACAAAGTCGCTTTCTCTGTCCCTATAATCCAATGTTTGCTTAAATCTTTAAAACTACCCAACGGATTTCAATGCGAGTTTCTTTAATAGATAGAGTGATTCAAGAGGAAGGTTTTTATGTATAATAAATGCTTAATATAGTATGGAAACACTGTTAATTTTCGAGGTTTCTAATGTGATATAGCAAATAAACACATTTTTGCGCTTACATTGCAAACGCTGGTTGCACCCTACGAGATAGATCAAAATAATGTAGTACAGTATTGTACACCTTGAAAAGTACTACAAAAAAGTCCGTGACGGTATATGTCTATCTCTTAGGGATAACCCACAACAACCATTTTTTATTCCTATCCTTTTACGAGAAATAATGGCTTATTTACGAAGTGATTTTAAGCAATACACAATAAATCCTTATACAATTAAGTAAATTAAATACCTTGTGCATTTAATATAGATCAAAATGGCCCTTTACAGTATCTAATTTGAATGAATATATTCGAAGATATTACAGATTTAAAATGCACGAATCGTGTCGTCGGCGGGGGCATCTGAAATCCACCCGTGCGAAACCGGGGCGGGTCGCTAGTTATAAATAAATGTTCAATACGCATTGTAAAGTGTTTTTATTAACTTCGATAAACGTTTGCCGATTGCACGTGTGAATCGGAAGATTGCACGTGTAAATCGGAGGATTGCAAGAGTGAATCGGAGTCTACTTCCACTTATTTCCGTAATTCACATTTATTTATTTGAAAGTAGTAGGTTTTTTAATGGAAACAGTAATTTTTCTATTTGTACCAAGAGATCTTTGGCAGAACAACAGTTTAAAGCCAGCGTAGTAGTTCTTAGCCGGCAATGACACTGAGCACCAAAAACGTTGTATTTTCAATTGTGCGTTTACAACAGCACTATTTTGTCGTTGAATGCGGGCAGCACAGGACCGGTTGTTGGACAGCGCTGGAGGAGGACAAAATCCGGACGGTGGACGTCCTTCGGTTGAGATGATGGGTATGATAAATCTTGCATATAATATTTTTTATTTTTTTTACTACTGGTGGCAAAGGTGTAAAATAATCGTAACAATAGTCGTTTTACAAGGTAATATCTTGATCAATTGGTCGATATTGAATCATCTTTCACTAAAATTGAATCCAAAGCAAAATTAAACACCTTTCGTGTATAATTTAGTGTCTTACTAAACCAAAAAAAGTGAAATTGACCAATTAAATGTTAGTAAATTAAAAAAGGACAGGGTATCAAAAAGAAACGAAAATAAAATAACTTAACACTAAAAAATTCTGCATTTCTGAAAACAAAATTATATGACGGGGTAGTCACGAGTCATCGGTTCATGTTCATACTAAAACTACAAAGAGAATGAGATAATTATGACCATAAATCATGATTATCATCAGTCATGATAATCCATAACTGAAAAAACGTAGTATGTAGAGTATATTGTTATACCATGGTATCTAGTTATTGTGAATACCGTAGAAGAACAATGAATACATGTACGTGTACGGGTATTTATAATGTTATTTCCTTTTGCTCACAATTTTAAAAGAAATAGACATTTAGTAATTGAAGACGCTTGATTATATGCCTATTTTTATTTAGACATAAAACATCACATAATAAAAGTATTGCAATTAACATTTTAAATAATTATCTTTATAAGATCGTTAAACTGGAACAAACATATAAGCATGCAATTTATGCCTCACATGAATCTCTGTACTCAATAGATCAGGATAAATGCTAAGGATAAATGATTGACTTGTCATCGGCCCTTGATAAGTATGAGAAGTTTTAATTCATCTTCAGCCTACCGCAGTCCACTGCTGGACATAGGCATCTCCAATTGCACGCCACTTAGTTCGATCCTCGGCCACTCGCATCCAGCTCCTGCCAGCCGTCTTGCGCAAATCATCACTCCACCTGGCCTGTGGACGTCCTACACTACGTTTGCCGAGACGCGGTCTCCACTCAAGATCCCGTTTACCCCAACGGTTGTCGGTTCTACGGCAAATATGGCCAGCCCATTGCCACTTCAGCCTGCTAATCCTCTGGGCTATGTCGATGACCCTGGTTCTCTGCCGAATAACCTCGTTCCTAATACGATCTCTTAGAGAAACACCGAGCATAGCCCTCTCCATAGCACGCTGAGCGACTTTAAACTTGTGGACTAGCCGTGCCGTAAGTGTCCATGTTTCGGCTCCGTATGTCATTACGGGTAGGACGCACGCATTGAAGACTTTCGTCTTAAGGCACTGTGGGATCGACGATGAGAAGACCCGACGAAGCTTCCCAAACGCTGCCCAACCCAGCTGGATTCTTCTGTTCACCTCGTTCTCAAAGTTGTTTCTACCTAACTGCAAAGTCTGCCCGAGGTATACATATTTTTGAACAACGAGAGATTAGAGTAAGTGAGAGTATATAATCGTAAATGAGAGATAGATGCGGTGTAAGCACCGCATCTATCTCTCATTGATGTCTCATCATTTCATCAATGTTTCGTTATGATGTTGTCACGTTAAACTATCGTCCGTAAACAGACTACCATTTTTTCTTTAGGATTAATCAGAAAGTAAAATGCAGATGTTACTTCCTCGTCATGTTAGAAAATGTTTACAATGTTGAAATGTTGTTTTAATTCATTGATCATATATAATTGAATATTCATTTGAAAAGGTTGCTATAGATATGCGAGGGCAGTCCGATAACGACTTAGCCTATGTAAGAAAAACGTAATTTTTGGAAAAGTGGCGATTTATTTTCAGCCCAGCGAGTACTTTTTCAAGTTTGGAAACGAAAAGAAATCGCACGAGGTTGGCCTCGGGAGAATACGGTAGATAGGGTAGCAGTTCATAGCCCAATTCGACCAATTTGGCCGTGGCGATGGCGAAGGTGTCAGCCGGTGCGTTGCATGGTGGAAGAGCACTTTTTTCTTCGACAAATGGGGCTGTTTTTTCTGCAATTCATCGTCAAATCGGCCCAATAATTCGGCATAGTAAACTCTTATGACCGTTTTGCCCTTCTCCAGGTAGTCGATGTAGATCACACCTTGTGAATCCCAGAAAACGGTGGCCATTACGCACGTTCGCCGGGTAAAGTTCACTGTTTCGACTGTTCCTTGGTATCTGGTGTGTACTAATGAATCCATGTTTCATCGTCGGTCACGAAACGACGCAAAAGCAGCGTCGCAGCGAAGCAAAAGATACCTACTGTCTCAGCAATCTCGCGTACCTTCAATCGACGGTCTGCCAATAGGAGATCGTGGATTTTTGTCACGCCATCCTCCGTGGTAGCAGTTTTTGAAGCACCTGGGCGTGACTCATCAAAAACCAAAGTGCGACCACGTTGATACTCGTTAAACCAATTTTTGACAGGCACCATCGAAGGAGAAGAGTCACCGTATACAGCTTCACACTTCTTTGATTTTGCTGCGCTATTTTCCTTCCAAAAACAAGAATCGAATCACCGACTGATATTGCTCTTTTCCCATTTTTCTAAAATCCGAGGACACGTTCGCTTCCACACGCGCTCAAAACAAAACTACGAGTCCTCAGTCCGATTCGACTGAAATTTTGACAGTAGCCGTCGACGAAAATGTTCTACACGATAATAATAGGTCTTTACCTATGAAATTGCCGTTTTGTATGCAATTGAATTTTTTACCCACTAAAAAGTTGTCTAAATTTTGGAAAAAGTAATAGTCGGTAGGTGCAAGGTCTGGTGAGTATGGCGGATGAGGGAGAGCTTCCAACCCCAGCTCTTGCAGCTGCTTCACGACAACGCGCGACCCCATACTGGGCAATAGACAGTCTCCAAGCTGCAAGAGCTGGGGTTAGAAGCTCTCCCTCATCTGCCATACTCACCAGACCTTGCACCTACCGACTATTACGTTTTCCAAAATTTAGACAACTTTTTAGTGGGTAAAAATTCAATTCCCGAGAGGCAGTACAAAATGCCTTTGAAGTGTTTGTTTGTGTTCAGCAGATTTTTACAAGAAGGGCATCAATAAACTGCCAATGCGTTGGCAAAAATGCGTCTATTGCATGGATGATTACTTCGAATAACAGAAATAAAAAAGTTTGAAAAATAAGTACTTTCACTTATTGCATACAAAACGGCAATTTCATCGGTAAAGACCTATTCAATTTCTCTTGCCATAGTACCCCATCAGGCGGTAAGGCTAAGTACTTATCGGACCGCCCGGGTATAGCATGTTGCATATATACCAAATATAGGTAAGAAGTTCTGAAAATTTTATGAATAACTTAGATACGATATGTACAAAGAACGAAAGACACACCCGACAACAGCAATAAATGACGCTTAAATTTGATAATAACATCGTATTCTATTCTAATCTTAATCATTTACTTTTTTTGCAATAACCATAAAAATTATGATAAAAAGTTAAAAATATATGTATAAAGTATTAATGGTAACAGAACATCTTTCAAGCGTTGCAAATACTGTAAACGATACAGTATTGTATAAGACAGACATTAGAAAACATACTATCGAAGGATATTGTATTGTATATCGGATGTGAAATAATTCTGATCAGTTCATCAATTAAACATTGTAAGACAATTGACTTCATGAATCTAATTACTATATAACTTGACTACTCTCAGTTACATTTACTACAACTGAGATATTTAAATAGTTTTTTTGTGTTTTTTTTTAGAGTAGGCAGAGTAGAGTCATTTTCGCCCTGCCAAAAATGACTCTACTCTGCCTGGTGAAAAGCATAAGCAGAATCCAAGAGTGGTGGTTACAAAAATGGTGGTATGAAAAAAGCAGTCGAATTCAGAACCTCCTCCTTTTTTGAAGTCGGTTAAATAGCTGATAACCAAACCACACTTGAACTTGTTAATATACCCGAAAAAGATGTTTTTTTTCACCACTTTTTTAATTTACATCGCTTTTATCTTTTCCAATCTTTGAAAATTTCCGTTATTTTGCAAAAGTTTCACATTAAACAGGATCACAATTGACCCGTAGAGTAGGCTTACTGGGGAAACCACGTTAAAAAAAAACGCGCTAAGTACACTACCTCATGGGTGGCGTGGAAACGTGTGCATATTATGACGATAATAACTTTTATAACTTTTTGAATCGTTATATCTCAGAACCACTGGCTCGTAAGAAAAAAAGTATTGATACATTTTTTTATGGATAATTTTATGATCTATAATTTTTGTCTAAGGTACTTTTATGATAAAACTTACCGTTTTGCTGAAAATCGCGAAAAACTTATTTTTTGACCTTTGACCTAGAATAAAAAAAATCATACACAGGAATGATGGGGAACTTTTAAATATTATTTATAATTATGTTTTGAACAATTTTACTGATTTTCAGCTTGTTGAGATTTTATGTAACAGACAGACACACGCGGCGGAGGACTTTGTTTTATAATATGTAGTAATTATATATACTTACCCATTTGATTAGTACAGATATCCTCGAAATAACTCGCGCCACTGCCTTATGCCATTTGCGTAAATGTGCTGCGTCACCAGGAGAACGAAGAAATATTTGTGTTGGTATCAAACAGACTTAATCCAAGTGAGATCACAGACATCAGATCTGTAGTTTCTAGTAATACTTGCGGTGTTAAAATTACAGAGTCTTCCATGACATAACCTAACGACAACATGTCGTCTCAAGGCTTCTACTACTACTGATACCTGTTATATCAATCTAATAACATGTAAACAGGACAAGCGAAAGTTTTTATTTAATGCTATATATAATATTATAGAGCTTATTTTTTTATGATTACACAATGTGGTTAACATGTAGCATAATTTATTTGAATTGAGTTTCAAACACAAACAAGTCGATCGTTTCTTTGTTGTTCTTTTAAATTCACGTATCTATACATTTTATAAGTAACTTGCGGTCACAATTCGCTGTGGCATATTATAGTTCCATTTGTGAGAAATTATGAATAAAACTAACGCAAAAATAGTTAAAAATGATCTCTCCAGTGGTTTGTATATTGTACATTACAAGTAAAACCGCACATTGCGGAATGTTCAATACATTTACATCTATTCGACATTTATTAACTTTAAAAACTATAAGAATATTAATTAATAATATCACTTAACGGCCTATTCTTATCGGGAAACCGTAAACCTGGAACTATTAGTAGAATATTTTTACGTGATTTGAATAATTTATTTTTAAAATTACTATAGTAATTTATACGTTGCTCTTGTAACGATTACAATTGTCATTTAAAGTTTTAGTTAATTGATGAGTGAGAGCGATGAATTGATATTTGCATCAATACATTTTATTTTAAACTCTTTAAAAGTAAATAAAAAAATAAAAAATAAGAATATAAATATAAATATTTTTCGGACATCTAACACACAACGCCATCTAGTCCCAAGCTAAGCAGAGCTTGTGTTATGGGTACTAGACAACTGATACAAATAAATATATACTTTTTTTTTGTAAATACATACATACCTTTTATACATAGAAAACACCCAAACTACGAAACAAACACTTGTAGATCATACAAACATTTGGTCTGACCCGGGAATCGAACCCGAGACCTCATGATCAGCAGTCGCACACGCAAGGCAGTTACATATTGCTATAATGATGAGGCAAATGCCACCCTTTGTTGACACTCAATTTACACAGAATGTATAATTATATTTAGGGACACAAAAATTATGCTATCCATGTGGAGGCAATTTTTTTGACTACTTTATTATTTTGACAATATATATCAACAATATGCTCTAGGCGTTCATCGTCCTCAGCATCTAGAAACTACTTTAGTCATCCAAATCCTGATAAAGGTAACCGTTTCGATTCCTCCTTCTTAGATAGATTAAATTAAATAACACCTATCACCAAACCTCTATTACGGCGATACGGCTGCTCGTTTGCCCTCTATTTATATAAAAGAAAAAAAACCTTCTTTTTTCAAAGACAACAGAATCTATCAATTGTCAGTTGCGGTATTTTAATCCATTGAGAAAAGAATTGTATGTGTGACCGAATGTGAACTAAAAATTTTAAGTGGTTGACGGTAGTCAATTGTGTGGTATTACCAATAGGTGACGAGCCCGCTCATTTGCCCCCACAACTTAAAAAATTGTACATATATAATTGACATCGAGTTGCTAAATCAACATTTCTCTTCTTCGTCTACATTCAGCCAGACTACTAAGGCAGATACCTTACAATATCTTTCTACGCTTCCAACTCCTCATTACCCACCGTTCTGTTTTAATCAATTAACTGGTTGTGATGTTGAGAGATGTATTATGTCCATAACTTCCAACGCTGTTGGAAGCGATTGCGTAAGTCGTAACATGATTCAACCAATTCTTCATGAGTTATTACCTGCTTTATGTCATATCTTAAATTACTCCCTTTTTTCCAGCACATTTCCAGAGATTTGGAAAGAAGCGTTAATTATCCCACTCCCCAAAAAGAACAACCCTAAATCCTTCTCCGAATATCGTCCTATTTCCGTATTTGCCTTTTCTTTCAAAAGTGTTAGAACGTCTTGTTCACACCCAATTCAGTTCATTCCTTAATAGAAACCAACTCCTAAATCCTTTCCAATCCGGTTTTCGTGCAGGTCATAGTACAGTAAGTGCGTTGACCAATGTTACGGATTACATCAGGCGAGGCATGGAGGATGGAAATCTCACAGTTCTCTCCTTACTGGACTTCAGTAATGCTTTTAATAGTGTAGATTTCCACATCATGTTGGGCATACTGCGTTCTATCAACATATCTCCGACAGTAATTGATTGGTTTCAAAGTTACCTGTTTGGACGAAAGCAGCGTGTGCGTCTGGAGGAATCCTTATCTACCTGGTGTAACACGTCTGCTGGGGTCCCACAGGGTGGCGTTTTATCTCCTTTACTTTTCACTATATTTATAAATTCTATCTCAAAGTCATTATCTTCATCCTACCACCTTTATGCAGATGATTTTCAAATTTATACACAAGCACCGTTACATAAATTATCGGAAGCCTTCTCAACCATTACTCTCGATCTGGCGCGCGTGCGTGAATGGAGTAAACGGTATGGGGTTGTAGTGAATCCGTCTAAGACTCAACTCATTGTAGTGGGCAGTCCCAGGATGGTGTCGAGAATAGACTGGACACAGCTCCCAAACATAATCTTTAACGGCACTGTCCTACCAATGAGTACCTGTGTTAAAAATCTGGGTATATATATTGATAATACCTTAACTTGGGGTCCACAACTGCGAGAGGTCGGTCGAAAGTTATTTGCATCGGCGGGATCCTTGCGAAGACTACGAAATTTTCTCCCTACAGCCACTAAAATTGCACTTGCACAATCCCTTCTTCTTCCTATACTCGACTACGCTGATGTCAGTTATCTCGATGTCACGGAGGTGCAACTTGACAAACTTGAGCGCCTTAAAAACTTTTGTATTAGATTCATATTTGGACTTCGCAAATATGATCATGTATCTGAATATCGCAATCAGCTTATGTGGCTCCCAATTCGTCTTCGAAGGAATGCTCATATTCTGTCCTTACTTTATAGTATTCTATTTCATCCGTGCACTCCACCTTATTTAAAGGAACGTTTTGTTTTCCTCTGTGACACACATTCAAGATCCCTGAGGTCATCTGAATCTCTGGAACTGGCAGTATCAACTCACTGCACCAGGTTTTATGATAAGTCGTTTACTGTACAGGCTGCCCGACTGTGGAGTGATTTACCATTGGCTATAAGGTGTGCCAAGTCTTTATCTATATTCAAAAAAATGGTCAAAGAACATTACCTACCATCATAATTTCTGATTTGATTAAAAATACTTTATTTATTTTTCACTATTCATTTATATCGAAAGTGTAGATATTGTGTATATTTATGTATTATATATACACACATCAAAAGTGTCTAGGGATCAAGCATTTTTATGCGGATTTCTTGAGATTGAGATGTGGCTTTGGCCCTGGCCTGCTCAGTCGCCAGACTTGAACCCGATTGAGCATGCATGGGATATGCTACAAAGAAGAGCTCTGCCGAATATGGAGGGTATCCAGTCGCAAGAAGACCTTTTTTTGTTGTTGCAACGAACATGGGCGGCCATTCCACAGCGTGATTTGGATGAACTCATTTTGAGTATGCCAAACCGATGTTCTTGTGTTAGTGTTCGCGGTAGAAACACGGATTATTAATTGTTTAAGTTACCTAATAAAATTTTAAAGAAAACTGTTATTTCAGTCTTTTTTTCGAACTTTAATGTTAGTGGTTCAAATGTCAAAAATCCTTTTATTAGGAAAATGGCAAATTTCTTTATTAATACAAAGGTGACTTGGTTTATCGTTACTGTGACAAAAGAAAACACTTTATTTGATGATTCCTTAAAGAAAATTTTAATTAATATCAATCAGGAGAAAAGTTATTGCAAAAATATATGTTGATCCCTAGACACATATGTTGATCCCTAGACACTTTTGATGTGTGTATATATTTAGTTGTTTGTATTAATGCGTAATCCTTATGATTTTATTTATTTTGTATCCCAATTTAATAAATTCTTTAATTCATTTATTTATTTTACACCAAAACTACCCATAATTTCAACTTTCCACGGTCAATTTGTCCATCCAAAGGTTGCCTGTAAGAAATTGCTTTTTAGCGATAAGGCCGCCTTTGTACATGGTTTTCTTTTTTTTTTAAGTTGATAAGCTTCTGAATGTAAACTATTTTAACTGGTGTACAATAAAGTTTATTCTATTCTATTCTATTCTATTCTATTCTATTCTATTCTATTCTATTCTATTCTATTCTATTCTATTCTATTCTATTCTATTCTATTCTATTCTATTCTATTCTATTCTATTCTATTCTATTCTATTCTATATATATGCACTTTCGTCTCATTACTATCTGCTACTATATGTACTTTGTTCTTAAAAGAAACTAATGATATTTTTAAGACAACTATAAAGTTTACAAGTGTAATAATGTGTACTGTAACAAATGTTAAGTTAAAAACTTTGTTATTTTGAAATGTGTGGCTTTCCTGTTCTTTAAACTAACTCCTGCCTCTTTCACTCGCACAGTCGTGTGACCGGAACACAAAGCTAATATTTGGTAATATAATACGTCTAATTAAAGCTATTTTATATAAAATTTAACAAGACAAAATTAGACATTGAATTCGTGCTTACACCAGTCAGAAAGCATTACGTCACTGTAGCAAACTCCATTATTTTTGTACAAAATTTGTTATATTTGTACTACAAAAATTGTAGTCATTTTTATACATTAGAGCATGACCAAAGCTAGTTATTTGATATTTTTTTCCTTTTTATCAATTTTTGAAAAGTTATATCGGTTAAAATCAATACAAAAATAATTTTGAATCAGTGTGTTTTGATTTAAGCATCATATTGCCTTGCCAGTTTCAGTTACATTTGCCATACTTTTTGTACAATACGAAACATGAATTAACTATTTATTTTGCGATCTTATACTTGCTCTTATGAACAAGTAAAATTTGCACCAGTTAAAGTCATCGTGTACTACTTAAAAAGTGATGCTAAATGAAACTTTAATAAGAACAATAAATATTTATTGGACATTTATGTTATAATGTATAGGTGTGCTTGGGGTGTTGTTTCTTTGGTCCAGGTTCGCCGATTGTGGTGGTGACAATGTTTGCGTTCTATAAAAATCTGTAAACAAATAATAAAGTATGCATTTCATTATTTCGCAATTTTTAGTTCTTTAACGTTTCTTGGGCTTTTTGATCTATTTTTTCTTAAGAAAAAAAGTTAATAATATTTAAAAATATTTGATTTTTAAAATTTTACATTATTATTTTTAATATTAGTAAATACTAGACAAAAAACTGACAATTGTTTCTACAGATTTTTCAGCAATATTAAAAGAAAATGTCCCATTCACATTTTTAGCAACAATGGAGTTTCTTGCCAGATTCTTCTCCATGAAGGGTAGGCTGCACTTGGAATTGGCGACTAGAATCACACGATTTTTTAATAATAAATATTGACTATTCATAAGTGACTGTAAAATAAGTGCCTATTTGAATAAAATCTTTTTAACTTTGACTTCAGGAAATTCAAGAAATCCGGGGAACTACATATGTGAACAAGACAGGACAGGGTTATGGGTTCCAACTGCATAAAATGACGAACTGTAACCTTTACATCGTTTTCCATTTTCTACGCTATATGGCATTTCCTTTCATTTTGATATAATCGTCGATGCTATGAGTAACTCTGTACTCATTCCCGAATGACTGTGTTTTGAATTCAGGTCTGATGCCTGATTAAATACCTTTCTTTTAAGACACTGGAATAAAATTAATTTACGGTTTAGTGTTCTATATGCTACTCATCTAAATTAAATTAGACAGAATCTCTAATTTTAGGATTATAATAAAAAAAAATTAAAAAACAAAAAACAAATGAACATACAGGAGAAGCTAATAAAGGCGTATTAATTAGAAATCCTGTCCTGACCCTAGAGGCCTTTTTTCTTGTCATTGGCAACTCCAAGAAATAAATTCTAAATCATAATAGGGACAAGTACAATCCATACTGTTATGATTGAGAATTTATTAAATATATTTCAAATATTCGCACACTCGAAATAATGATTTCTTTTTGTTAAAACAATATAATTAATACAATAAAATATCTAACAAAAGACGCTATACTTTACATATATTTTGTGTTATGTACATAAGATGGTTACTATAGTGTTTTATATTAGACCTGTATTTAAATAATGTAATTTAAGAATATATTAATGCATAGAAAACGATTGAATTGACGTGTCGCCTCAGTTGACTTTGCAGCGCATTCTTACTATTTCTATAGGCGCAGAAATATACTTAAGTCAATCTATACTATTACTACTTCTATGTCCACTAAGTAATAATTTTTATCAATTTCATTATTCTAAGTCACTCTTTCATAAAACCAGAAAAACCGAAGAAGTTTTTTTATTTTTAGAAAAGCAGTATATTACTAAATTTACTTTCTTATCAGTCATGTTCAGTTAGCAATGTGCAATATATTTATTATGCATATAACTTTATAGCGTGATGTAAGCTAAATCGTGGTATATATTTTTAGATATCATAAATTATTTCAACCTTATCTATTGTAAAAATAAATTCTACTTAACAATAATTTTGTGAAATATGTCGAGTTTTACGGTAAGCCGACGTTTTGATTACTATGAACGATAAATGGTTTACGTACACTTTATGACAGGTTGGTAGCACTTTGGTGCCCGGATAAGCAGCAATCAACCGACTGTGGAAATCAACCTATACCAATCGTTGTATTTAGGACTGCTCCGATGGTGTAGTGGTTTTAAATGTCACCACACCACTTCCTACATGACACTACTTTTTTTGTGTGACATAATTTTGTTGTTTTGCATACATTTGAAAGAATAAAAGTCCATTGCGACACGCGAGTTATAATCTTAAAGAAAAGAGTAAAAGAATACCTAAAACGTAACAGAGATATCGTAGTAAATCGATTTATTTTAATGAAAATAGTAAAATGATGTTTACTATGGATATGGGCAATGAACTAGTATTCCACACTTGACCGGTCCTTTTACTCCATTGGCCGCAAGCACATGCCGCAAGAGGCTTTCCTTAATTATGTATGACTCCTGTCTGACAGAAAAATGACCATCATTCTTTATTGTAAACCGTACGAAACAGACAACGATTTTTCATAACATTAAAATAAAAAATAAATAAAAAACGTAGTATCATTTTTTATGTTATATGGGGGCAAACGTGCAGACGTATTGCCTGATGGTAAGCGATTGCCGCCGCCTAGACACCAGGTGTAACACCAGAGGCGTCACAAGTGCGTTGCCGGCCTTTTAAGAATGAGTACGCTCTTTTCTTGAAGGTCGTATTGGTCCGGGAATACCACAGGCAACAGTTCATTCCACAGTTTTGTTGACTGAGGCAGAAAGTTTCTGGAAAAGCGCACAGTCGTGGACTTCCAACCACCTAAGAAGATGATGAAAGATCTAAGAAAATAAGATGCACAGCGAGGGCACATTATTTGAAGCCAGACTATTTGAAGCATCTTGGCATTCGACGATTCGAGTTGCTCTCCGTTGGATGCGATCCAGAGGGAGGAGCTGGTACGGTATTCCATATGAGGCCGAACCCGCGCCTTATAACGCAGAAGGCGGTGGGCCGAAATACCGTCTCGATCTTTTGAGTACGCCAAGCTTCTTGCCAATTGGCCTTACCCTCCAAATGGCCACGAAACTGGACTTCACTCGATATGTCGACAGCAACAATTATTCCAATATTGGCTGAGACAGTTAAGGGAGTGTCTTCAAAACGAGGATATACGACCAACGGTAGTTTTTTTAGCGGTAAACGAGCAATTTGTGTCTTTGTGGGGTTACATTGGACTAAATTAAGTCTACCCCAATCTGAGACCTTTTTCAAACAGGTCTCGATCAAACAGACACAAGTTTGTTTCGAATCTCAATGCCGTTTTCCCGAGAAATATTAGCGCGGCCCTATTATTGCGCACACCTTTTTTTTACCATAAACTACCTTGCATGTCAACGCACTGACGATTTGAAGGTAAAACGCTACCTACTTAACTGAAGAGTCTTAGACCGGTATACCGGTTGAATTATGTTGTGTACCGTAGGAAAGTCAAGCATCGTCATAATAAGTGAACCGGCTCATATCACAAACTCACAGGAAGCCGGTGTCAAATAGTTCTTTACTTGCTTTTTAATAAGTGGGTACGGTAAAGTGAGTAAGGTATGTGTGTATTCAAATACGTAATTGCTTATAAGTTATGTGCTACATACCTACTAATATACATGTAGTATATACAAATTAACATTACAAAATTTATGATTGTAACAGGTATTTTATTGCATTAATGTTTTTATTACGAAGATTTAAAGTAAGAATTAATATTCGAGAATTTTATTATTAGATTATTCAATGTAACCAAGCGTACAGGTGCACTACTAATATCTGTGTCATTGTGTACCCTGTAAAACTTTAGTTTTTAAATGTAAATATTCAGTATTCATTTAAAATGTTTTTAATTGAAATGAAGTGTTTTAGGTATTGGGCATATTTTCATTTATGATATTGTATTTTGATTGATGTAGAGTTTTTGATAGTTTCCAGCATCCAGAACTTCGTAAAATTCAATTTCTAAATTACAAGACGTTAAAAAGATTTTTCAAACTGAGGGTTCAGTTCTACTGGTTCTACTGATGACGGATTGATTGAAATAATTTGTTTGATTAACAAATCGATAACATAATCCTGTTTAATAAATCAAGACTACAACTTATCATAAATTTAATTTATAAACAGATATACAGAAATAGAAACAGGGTTGTAAACACAAATAATGCATATAAAACGTCACAGTTTAATTCTTCACTTAACAGATTAGATTATAAATTCATTTCCCTTTTCCATCGGCCATTGTGTTGTGTATTTTGATATTTCTTTCAGTATAACCTCTGAGTAAAACATCTCAGGATTAATGCACTTTGCCAAGTTTCTTTTCTTATTTACTTTTATTGATCAGTTTATAAAGTCTTACTAAAACAACGTCTAGAACTTTATGTAATTATAAAAGACTACATTTATTTATAGAATGTCCAAGACAAAAGTTACCTTCAGGAGCGACCCTTGATTCTTGTGATAAGAGAACGGGGCCCAACACCGTTGTCAGCACGGAGCCCAAAGTCGTCGTTAGCAGTATGGCAATAACGATGATATTTGCATGTTGGGATGCTATTTTCTTATCTTTCGCCGTGGCGTCATCCCACAAAGAATCCATTGCAACTCGCACAAGGACCGCCTGAAATTTGTATTTAACAATAAATTTCTAATTATGTATTTCATTATTTTTGTCACTATGTTTAGTAAAACTTTGAATTTTTTCTTTGAATTTAAAAGAAAAACAAAGCAAAAATGTCATCTCTCGGTAATCAGGAAAATATGATCTGGTTCTTGGCTTCCTATGATGATAAATACGAAACTGTGACAATATTGATTTTTTTCTTGTATTTCAAATTTTTGATTTGAACAATATAACGGATTATTGAAATAGTTTCTAGTCTCTAGTATATAACATTGGAAATTGTGAGATAGTATAAATTTATACAGTAAAATATAAACGTTTTATTTTATTAGTTTTTAAGGTGATATGAATAACAATTTCATTGCACATTTTTGCATGATATTAATCCATCAGATTTATTTTTCAGACTTTAATTTATATCATAAAAAAAGAAGTCAGATATTCCTAACCTCTGTGTATCAATTGATTTAATAGATTTATCATTAATTATAATCAAAATCGATGTGACTTGATAAACTTAGGTGTTCTGGAAAAACCCATTGCGATAATATTGTTTAGCATAAGAGATTCCAGACAGATTTCGTGTAGTCACATGTAAGTAAGTCAGACACCTTTTAGTGATATAGTTTTATTTCTGATACGTAGTTTGAAGGCAACAATAAATAAAACCTTAAAGACATTCGTAAGATAGGTTAGCAAAACCACGGACCATCCCTTTTTGAGTGTGCCCGGGCCTATTTCGACACCCCTAAATTAGTTATATGAATATCAAGTTATCGATCAAGGACACAGAGTGAATAATAGTCAAAGGGCAACATTAATTATATTTGTTTGGTAAAAAGATAACTCTTCGGTACTATTCCAAAAAAATCAATTGAAAAACAAAAGAAAGAGTCCTTCGTAATTAATTTGTTAACTGACAATGTAACTGTCACGGCAGCTTACACAACGTTTAACTTACTAAAGCAATTATAGTACTTATGCGTAGATGTTTCTGAAAAAAAAGTTAAAATTCTGTTATGAATTGATTTTATTTAAAAGTTTAGGTTCAGTTTGAAAACATTATTGAAAATCCTTAAAAAAGTTCTTGAGGCTCAGGAATTAGTTATAACTTTTTAACATTTATATGTAGATATATCAAATCGAATCGCCTGGCGAGAAGCTGTTTGTTACATAATGTAAACTTTAACAGTTCTTTTTATTCTAAGAAACTTAAAGTTGATTAAAGTAACCACGGTTGGATATACGTACATATATATATACGCACGAATATATTTTATGTTTCATGATACTACCATATATAAATTTGAGAGAGTAACATTTTACTTGTTCATTTAGCATTTAACAGTGTCAAGGTTCAAAGTGTGGTTCATGAGCTAAGGTTATAAGTCAGTCAGTTAGTTGGTAAGTGGTTTTCATCTACAGCCATTTATTGTCCGTGGGTAGGCCCTTAAGGTACCTACATAAATCGCTCTACATACGAAATTGTATTATAGGGTTACCTAAGTGTAACACCATATTCAAAATTGAGCTATTCTCTTCTTATTAATAAGAGCTGAAAGGGAATTCAAGTGAAATTAATTATGACTATAAATGGTGTACCTATATTATGTTCTATACCTACATGTTTTAAAATAAATAATGAAATACATGATGTTTACGACTAGCTGATCCGTGAAGCGTCTCAGCATGATGTTATAACAGAGCGTGAACTTTGTTTGCCGTAAAAAGATCAGATCATAGACAACCCATAAACAACCTCGTTGGTCTCGCGGTTGGCGTGAGCGACTGCTGATCATGAGGTCTCGGATTCGATTCCCGGATCGGACCAAATGGTTGTATGATCTGCAAATATTTGTTTCGGAGTTTGGGTGTTTTCTATGTATAATATGTATGTCATGTATTTACAAAAAATATATGTATTTATATCAGTTGTCTAGTACCCATAACACAAGCTCTGCTTAGCTTGGGAATAGATGGCATTGTGTGTAAGATGTCCGAAATATTTATTTTAACCTTAAAAGATAGATATAATATGTCTAGCATATTATGAAGTCCCAATTTTTTTTTTACTTTTACACTTAAATTTTGATTAAGTGTAAAAGTAAAAAAAAAATTAAATTAAACATCAAAATATATTTTTAATAATAATATGAACTATTAACATTATTGTCAAATAATCTTACTATTTATTGTAATATTTATCTGTTAATCTTTTTGAAATCAGAGTTGTGTGAGGGACATGAGTTAAGATTTCTGAAGTGGTTAGAGCACAGGTATCGAAAGTACGGAGCAAGGTATGTGTCTTCTTTACATTTTAATGTTTACAGCAATAAAGGATACTTCATATGTTTAACCGTGTAGTAGAACTCATAAATTAGGTATTTAGGCTACATGAATGTTGTAGGGGTCAAATCTGATAAGTTCCATCTCTAGCTCGTTGTGGAATGATTATTTTTTATGAAATAGGGGGCAAACGAGCGCCTGATGGTAAGCGATTAACCGCCGCTCATGGACACCCACAACACCAGAGGCGTCACAAGAGCGTTCCGGCCTTTTAAGAAGGAATACGCTATTTTCTTGAAGGTTCGAAGGTCGTATTGTATGTACCTACGCGATTAGTGTACTTTTTGACATCGTATATATTCATAAAGTTGTTTTAATTCTTTCTTCATAGTCAGTTGCTAAAAGTTCATAATTTTTTATTTGAAAAATGAAATTGCAAATGAAGGAGAATGAAACTATTACTTTGTAGCTCAAAGCTGCATCGCGTCATTTAGAAAATAATAATTAAATTACACTATAACATGTCCGTCCGCAATATATAATTTACGTATTCTATATTGAAATCTAGGGTAAATTGCGTGAATCCTATTATTAACAGTGATTAAATTATAGTAATTAAATTTAGTAAATAGTGTAGCTTAAAGGGGGTAGTGTAAAGTTGAAGCAGTGAATAAAAGCTTCCTAAATATATCTATCTGAACATTAATCGTGATTAATTAAATTATATTTTTGTGATGTGACTTATCTCACAGGATTAGCATACAATATAGCAGCAAATGAGACAGCTTAAGATTACAATTGTATGATGAATCATTAAGATATAGATTATTATTTATGATTTATATATTACTTAATCAAGATAGACTTAACGAAAAATGCATACAACATAAAGTTTATCGATAAGTGACGTCACAGATAGAGGCGTGATTTAAGTCAGTAGCCACTTTGTAATTTATAGTAGCCGCACAGTTTTATCACTTGTTTTATTAGTTTCATTCTCGAAATAAATATATTAAACATTATAATTGACGAAGTCTTATTTACACTTTTACCGCCTTCAGTAGATAGATCAAGCGTGTAAGATCACTCGTCATTAGTCGGTTCGAATCTGACATAACCAACCCACCGGCAGTTCGGAGAAAAGGGTGTTTAATGTTTTAAATGTTGTCTAGTTTTCGGTGTTTTAATATTTCTATATTTATTTATAATGTTTTTTTCAATATACGAAATACTTGGAAATAATAAATTGAACAAAAGAGCAGTAAAATCAAAAACAGTCGTAAGATCAATATCTGTGGCAGACATAGATATTGCACATTGATATGTCAAATTGCGATTCTATTCCTATGCTCCGTTGGTCTGATACTGTAAAATTGACTTTATAATGATGTGTATTTGGTCAAGGTTAGTGACCCTAACTGCTAAGTCGAAGTTCGTCGTGGATTCGTTTTCTATCACGGACAAACAATAGTGTGATGTGTGCGATCATTTTGTCTAGGTGTAATTATCGATCATTTGTACGTATTTGGCTCTGATGTGTGCCTTGGGAGAGGTTTAACGTTCAGCAGTGGACTGTAATGGGGTGATGATGGTGAATGTACTTAGCACAAGTTTTGCCTAGTTTGGGATTAGACAGTGGAAATACCACTTTTTAAGGAGCAAAGTGGATATGTACAGATTTTTCTACTTTTCGCGAATTAGTAAGTGTTGAGGCAACTTTTTTGAGCCTCTTATACATATACTAGCTTACCCAAGCAACCTCGTTTGCGTCGAAACTACCATCCCTCGTTTTAACCCCAAAAGGGGGTTGATTTATAAAGATACATTATTAGTACACCTCTACACCATCTATAGAGCATGCATTTTAAATTTCAAAAACATAGGACTTTCATACAAACTTCCAACCAACGTTTTACCCCCTTAGGGGTGGAGTTTCGTAAAATCCGTTCTTAGCGGATGTCTACGCCCTATAAGGAACCTATCCGCTAAATTTCAAGTTTGTAGGTGTTATAGTTTCTGAGATTTCGTGATTAATAAGTGAGTGGTACTTCGCTTTTATATATATAGATTACTCTACTTATACGGATAACTACGAAAAATCATAATTCGGTAGTGCATTTTTAAACGATTTCAAAAAGAAGGAGGTTCTCAATTCGACTTTTTTTTAAATGTTTTTTCGCGGATAACTTCGTTGTTTATAAACCAATTTTGATGATTCTTTTTTTAAAGGAAAAGAGATATCCCAAAGGTGGTATCATGATAAGGACATTAAGATCTGATGATGGCATCCAAGAGAAATCGTGTCGAGCCTTGAAGTCGGTTCTTGTTTTTGTTAAAATTTAACTTGTTAAGTCACATCTTTTAACGGTCCCATAAGTCTGAATAAAAAAGGACACATTTGAAGAATCATTCGTGTGACTGTGTTTGTCTGTCACAGCCAATTTGATATGGTTGTATGCACGAATTGGGTTGGAAATTTTATACACATTTAAATTCTTGTGACAAAAAGCTTCAATATTAGAAATAAATAAACGCTACCTCTAACCTCTACTTACCATTTTTGGCAAACAATTGTTACTATTTTATTTTAATTACTATTATGGTATAACATTTACCTCTGTTTCTTATATCTATGTGATATTTAAAATAACTACTAAAACTGGTATCAGACATGATTTTTAACGTACGATCGCAGTTTCGGAACAGATCAGATCGCGGACAACGGCACTGCAAAGAAAAGGAGATCTTGAGACAACCCGTCAGGCCACCGTAGTTTAGCAGGCAAAATTGTCCCTTTTAAGGCTCTCCTTAAAAGGGACAATTTAGCCTATTAAATATATCCTGAGATTTTATATTGAAAAGGTAAAGACTATTAGGTACAATAATTTGATTTTATCTTATAATAAATTTCGAAATTATCTGAGTTTTGCTGGCGTGCCCAAGATTGGCATTACGCGACCCAGACGAAGTTGCGTGGGTCAACTAGTGGTTAAATAAAAGTTTTTATCCGAGAACTACATTAAATGGTTTACAATATATTCAGTCAAAGAATTATATTTATATGGTTTAAGGAAAATGTTTCTTTCACTTCTAAAGCTCAGCTTTATTTATTCATATTGGAAAGACAAAATCTAGCGAAACATATTTTGGTTGAAAAGCATTATCGTTAATGCCCGACAAGCTCTGACCAAATATGTGAATATAACATTTTCAATCGGGAGTAAATGGGCTACCTAAAGAATACATTTCTTGGTGTCGAACTCGTAACATTATTAGTGTCAATAAAGATTCCAATTTAAGTTGATTTTTTTATTTGGCATTGATTTTTAGGGTTACGTACCGAAATGGTAAAACGAGACCCCATTACTAAGACTTTGCTGTCCGTCTGTCACCAGGCTGTATCTCATGAACCGTGATAGACAGTTTAAATATTCAGAGATGATGTATTTCTGTTGCCGTTATAACAACAAATACTAAAAAACAGATTAAAATAAATATATAAGGGGGCTCCCATACAACAAACGTGATTTTTTGCTCGCTTTTGCTAGATATTGATTACGGTAACAGGTAGACGCTTGAAATATTCACAGAATATTTAGATATAGATTTACTTTATTTTTTTAGATTAATTTATTTTAAAAATTTACTTTAACTCCCATACAAAAAACGTTATTGTTTTGCTAGTTAGTTAGATGATGGTATGGATTTTTTTTTTAGAACTATGTTGAGTATTTATAGTGTAGTGAAACAACTAAGTAGTGCCCAAAGTAAATGAGTATGACTTTATGGAATCTATTCGATATATTTCAATAATACTGTTACAAAGCAAAGTTAAAATTCTAAAGAAATTTAATTATAAGTTACCTCCACAATGGCTTTGGGTATCCAAGTGACGGCGATAAAAAGACTTTCTTTGACCGACAGATCGTTAGCCATCGCTACCAGGAAAGCTGTTAGCAACCGCAGCACTAGCGCCGCGAAGATGCATCCCAGGATCAAACAGAGCTCCTTACCGTTTATTTGAGATATCTGAAATAGTGCTTACTTTGCAGACCGTGTTGGCTTATTAGGAGGTAAACTGTTACTTTTATTGCGTATTATATTTAAATAAAATGTTAATGTAAGAAAGTGCTGAAGAAGACTACTGCATTTTTATATCTAAATTGAATTACTACTGCATTCAATTTTCTATATTTAGTACAAAAGTAAATTCACACAGCATAATATAGATATGAAACATGTAGAAGAATATCTACAATATTTTTTTATAAAAAATGATATTTTTTTATATGTACGTAATGTACGGATGTCCTGAGTTCAAAGTTAATTTATTGAATAATCTACAACAATTATTCAATTCCTATAAATCTATTTCTAAAAATATGTAACAAATTATAGTTTAAAATAGCTATCGAAATAATAAAGACTAATACTTTAAGGTAACATATTTTATATTACTTTATGTGGAGATAACAGAATATCAATATATCATAATAACATTGTGTTTAGGATTTCATAGGATTTCAATAAGGTAATCCTGCGATCAGTAGGTGGACATACAGTTGCTCGAGTTTGTGAAATCTTTATAGGGCTAGAACTAGGACTCTTTTGTGTGTTAGTTGGTCCAGATGTACACACGTTTCATACCTGCAGATTTATTTAATGGTGCTACAATAATGTACATCTGCATCTTTAAACTTTAGCTTCAAATATAAAATTCATACAAATGTCCACTCCACTTAGCTTCTTTATAAAGATAGTTATGAAACATAGCAGATAAGGAGTCCTTTATATATCAAAGACTTAGAAACGTGTTCGAATATGACAAAATATCTGGTTTTTGATACTTAATATCTTTTTAGTCAATAAATAATGAGGGGTTGCGTGATACACTATATCTATAAATCATGTTTCGATATCAATTATTATGCTATGGAGTGCAGAATAGAAAATGACTGATAAATACAGATAGATATGTACATCTAGAAAATACCCGCTGAGGGTGAAGAGCATTGGCTCAAATATTCTCCAAAGTAGTTTGTAGACTTCCCAGACAGGATTGTTCGTAAGCGGCCAGTCCCGACGCGCCCACCGCGTCGCTGCCGTGGCAGCACATACCATAATTGCAACACCGGCTGCAACAATCAACATTAAAAATAAAGTTGTTTTAAATAATAATCTAGCAAGTTTGAATAATGCCTTTATAGTTACAAGTATTTGATAAATACTAAGAAGTATGTTTTAAATCGTAGCTTTAATTTTAAAACTAATTCAACCCTCACAAACATTACCACTGTGACGTGATGGTAGTGTCAAACCATGTTTTTATGTTATCTTTAATCAATGGTATTAATTTTAAATAAGTGAATTTTGTTAGTTTCATAAATAGTTACAGATATATATGTTGTCGTTAAGCAGAAAACCATACCAACCACGCACCATAGTATTATCAATTTTATACTTTAACGAACCATAATAATTAATATTTATCAGTATAAGCTTTATACTTACTTATCAGAAAAAAACAGTAATTAGTATTTTTAAACATTCATAGTATAGTTTATGAGAATGGGACGATAAATTAGATTAAGATAAATTTCAACTAACTAGAATTAAGATGTATAAAATGCAAGTAATAAAGGGCTTTTTATTTTATTTATTTAACCAATAATAAAAATAGAATTCGGTATTTTTTCTGGAACTGAAAATAAAAGAAACATTTTTTCTCTTATTTTCAGTTAAATAAAATTACGTCACATACGATACGTACGTCAGGCAAATCAAAGGTATGTAATACCTATAAATAAGTGATCGCGTTAATTTCCGTAAAAATAATAATTATTATAAAAGACAACAGTAAGTCTTTGCATCCTTGTTAATGAAGTGACATTACTCATATTAAAATGTATCATGGGAAACTCGAACGAAACAATTGTTCTTAATCGAAGTTAAGTGATATAAAGGTTACCCGGAAACCGTGAGTATATAATAGCTATAAAACGTATTTAACTGAAAAAATCAAAGCATGTTTTTTTATTATTGATATTATTAGTATATGTATAAGACAACAATGAATAAAAGTGTAGTGCACCTATAAACAAATATGATAATATTAGCTGACCCACGCAACGTCGTTTACGTCTCCTATTGTCCGTAGCGTAAACAAATTCCCCCGTTTTTGTAACATTCTTCATTGGTGCTCCCTCCTATCGGTCTTAGCGTGATGATATATAGCCTATAGCTTACCTCGATAAATGTACTATCCAACACTGAAAGATTATTTTCAAATCGGACCAGCGGTTCCTGAGATTAGCGCGTTCAAACAAACAAACTCTTCAGCTTTATAATATTAATAATAATAAATATAGTAGGTATAGATTTATTGTGAAAATTTTTCTTTTTATTATGTTTTCTGTAATCAATTGTTGCAAAATTTGAAGTCTGATAACAATATTTGATTGTATGAATTTTCTTAACTTACAGAATTCTAGCAATATATATTATTATAACCCTGTAGTTTTAATTTGTCAAATTACGAATTATCGTGATGTATACTGCTCTATTCTGATTTTTTTTCATACAAATGTATCTACTTGCAAAATAGTTTTGAGTTTTAATAAATATTTTATAAGTTACTTTCTTTACGAACATCTAGGATAAAAACTTCACTTTAAGATGATAAGTAAGACTGTCGTTCTTATGATACTGTATTTATCTACAGCTAAATTTCAAAATGGTTTTGTTTTTAGAATAAAACCTTTCACGCGTGGTATCGACACTATATTTAGCAAAGAGATATATATATATGTGTGTTTATGAGGTAGCAATAATTGACTTAGGACCAGCCGTGGATTTTTTATCAATTGCTAGCGACTTCCCGCTACAATTCTTGATATATGCATCAACTCTATTAAAATATTTGCACATATTGTTATCACTTAGATGGATTTATAGACATAAGTCTTTGTTATCCACAATATTTTTATACAATATAAATTATATACAAATAAATAAAATTGGTTTGTAATATTAAAATAACCGCTTTTAAATAAATGCTTATGTACCAAAATATCATTTTTTTAAAATCTTTGTCTGTCTGTTTGTTCCGGCTAAACTCTGGAACGGCTGGACCGATTTTGACGAGAATTTCACTTTTTAGACAAGCTTTGCCCCGCGTCTTTACCCGCGGTTGTTGTTGTACCACGGGTAACACCGCGGGGTTCAGCTAGTCTATCTATATAAATAAAAAAAATCGTCGAAATGTATGTTCGCGCACAACTTCAGAACGACTGCACCAAATTGAATAATTCTATCTTTTTTGTGTTCCTTATTGCTGGGATAAGCTTTGTTTAGAAGAAAATTCCTAGGTGGTCATAAATAATAAAACAAGTTTTTTGGTAATAATTCACAAAAAAATGGCGGTACGAAGTTCGCCGGGTCAATCAATAACAATTTGTAACATCGTTTTTTTTAGTATTCAATGTTTAACAAATTTTGTTTCAGCGCCCTCTCGTTCATTGTAGTTAGAACTACAATTGGATGATGTGCACGATCGAAGTATCGGGCTGTTGGTACACCTAGGTGGCACTAGGGGGCGTATTTTATGAAGGATATTTAGTTGTCATTATGACGCTTAGAAATAATGAGACATTATCATATGTGTATCATACGATTCTCATTACTTCTTAAATTTGATCTCAAATAAGCAAGGAGTATGGAAGTTGTACGTCCTGTTCTCACATCCCGAAATGTAGTAGGGGAATCATCTAGATTGTTCGATCGAATGTCTATATAGCAGGGTGTATTGCATATTTCTTATTATTTCTTAAACCTTCTCTCGTTAACTCTGAGGAAGCTTTGCTTACAGTGTACATTAATATTCTTGTTGGTAGTGTTTGTGAGTGTTCAAGTCCCACTGTCTGTGGTAAGTTAACCTCAAAAAGGTTTTTCCTTATTATCTTAATGTATGTAGAATATGTTCTCAGGCTATTTAATTTTGTTTATAGGGTCGTTAGATTACCGCAGAAAGAATCATACATCTTGCCTGTCTTGTGGTTCAAGATTTGTGCTGAGGACGGTTAACTATTGGCAGCTCACAGCTCACTCCTCAAGACCTATCTGCCCTACCTTGAGGGAAGTTCATATTATATATATGGAAATTAATTATTACTTTTTTACCTAGCACCCACAAGTTGGATCACTGGTGGACGTCTCTGTAAGCTACCTTGAGCTGGAGAGAGTCTACGGCTGACTACCGTGAGTCAGAGAGGTGACCAGAGGGTGGCTATCCTGTGCAGACCAGTCTACAGGCTTAAAGAGTGAAAGAAAAGACTGTATAATTTTATTTTTTATTTTTAAGACTACCTCTTAAGTTTATTTGTCAATATATTAAATTAATTAAATTACTTAAATCTATATGTAAAGATAGCAGGAATTTGAATAAAAGTTTATTTAAATTGTAAGTTGTCTCTTTGAAGTTTTCCTTGGACCCTCCGCACCCTCACTATAAAATTTTTTCTAAATTCTTACGGCGCCCTGAGGTATCATCTTCTATCCTGAGTCGAAACCGGTGAGTTTCCACCTGACAAGTTCAGGGGTTACAAATTGGCGACCAACGTTCGGCTAACTTTTCGAACCTTGAGGGTGTGCTGAGTGTAGTTCCCGGGAGGACTTTGGATGAGACGCTTACTATCCGTCCGAGACTACCCAGGACGTTAATTGGTTTTGTGAAGTGCAGTTCACATGTAATAATTATTTCATTGCATTTTTCAGCACATAAATACCATCTCGGCGGTGTTGGAAAAGCATTGAACAAAATTCAAAATTATATCAAAATTTTAACTGCACAAATTTTGGTAAGTCTTTTTGAATTTATTTTGGCAAGAACATTTTTTCTTTTTTCTTTTTTTTCTTTTCCTGTTGTTTCACAGTTCATGTGTGTGTTCCCTAAGGGATCAGCACATACATATAGCTTGTATTTTGTTCAGGTTTTCCTTGAATAACTTTATTTTTACTTTTTATATTCCTACCTACTTACAACTTAAGTAAATAAATGTGAGATTAACTTCATTTTATTTCTATAAGAGGGTTTGCATAATATAATTAAAGGGATATTGTGCTTCCCTTTAACTTGTTTGTAATTTTAACATAATAATTTAACCTTTTAGTGTATTTAAATTGTGTATTTAATAGTGTAATTTAAATTTCAATCTAGGACACTTTGCATAAATAAAAGTAGGGTATACTTTTATCTATAGTAAAGAAAACTTGAATTTTTTGTTCAATAAATGTGGATTGTTAGTAACTACTTTATAGTTGTGGAAACATGAAGCAAACATAATTAATGTATTAGAATTAAATTTATAATTAACTTAGAGTGTGAAAGGGGATTAAAGAAAAAAAAAATTTTCTTTTTTTACCCCACATATTAGGAAAAACTGCTTGGAATAATTGTAAACTTGAAATTAAGAGTAACATTTGAGAATAATTTTTTGTTATTGTGTTAATATAATAACACGTTATTTTTATACAATTCAGCTAGATCTTATTGTAAGACTGAATCTTTTAATTTTTTCACTAAGAAGAACTTAGTGCTTTGTTTTAACTTTGTTAACTTGTCATTAATTTTAATTTTGAATTTTAAAACATTGTGTTAAGAAAGTAACACATTATTTTTATAACATTCAGCCTAATCGTTTTGTAGGACTGAATCTTTTACTTTCTCACTAAGAAGAACTTAGTGCTTTATATATAAATTTTTTTTAATTGTCAACAAATTTATTTTTGAATTTTAACATCATGGCCCAGCTGATTAAATGTATTAATTATCTAAAGAAGGATGAACTTATTAACGAGTTGTCTGCCATGGGTGTTTCAGCGAATCCCGATGACACGGTGGTCAGTTTGAGGAGTGAGCTGCGCACTGCGTTGCGCCTTATACGGCGTGGCAGCATTAAAGCCAGCACTGTCGTCCCTGCTTCTGCTGCTTCTGAGCTGTCTTTCTGCGAGCCGAAGGTCATGGAACTGGAAGGAGTCCTTTCTTCAGGTGATTTCGTTTCTAATAAGACTAGTCGCCTAAGAGTTTCCTTGAGGGCTAATTATCTTCTCGCTAGGTTAGCAAGGTGTGGTTTTGACTGTCCAGAACTAGTGGGTATACGTGCCCGGTTAGTTAAATTGTTGTCTGTGTCAGAGGCTACTACCGACTCTGACTCTGATGGATCGGAGAAGGAGATGCTTCCTACACATACTGACCAGATAAATTACACCTCACCTGTGTCGAGGGGGGACCGTTCGACGCGACCTAACGCTGCCACTTCTGACTCACTTCCAACTGTAGTATTGAGGGATAAGCCTGTTAATTTAAATTCATTTAACTTAAAATTTGATGGCACTTCTTGCGTACGTGTCTTCATCGAAAGACTTGAGGAGCTTAGGTGTGCTCGGGAGGTCACCAAGGAGAAAATCCTCACAGCTTTCTCTGACCTGTTGGAAGGTCCTGCTTTGTCTTGGTTTCGCACCAACAAGGAGGATTTCACCTCTTATGAGGTCATGTTGGAGGAGCTGAGAGAGAACTTCGATCTTCCTGACTATGATTACCGCCTCCGCAATGAAATCAAACAGCGTACACAGGCCCGATCTGAAACATTGGGTAATTTCATTTCTACAATGCAGGCCATGTTCTCTAGACTCTCGTACAAGATGCCTAGTGAAGAACAAATGGACATTCTGATGCACAACATCAGACCTGATTACATGAAGGAATTGGCCCTTCATGACGTAAAGTCTATTTTAGATCTGAGGCGTTTAGGAAGGCGCCTAGAGCTTGCTCGTGCTAGAGCTGAGGCATTTCATGAACCGTCATTGGAAAAGCTTATTCTAACTGCGGATTTACACCAAGTTAAAAATAAACCACCACATAAAACTTCTCAACAGATATCTGGTGTGTCCCGTCCGTCCACCTCGAGCGATGACAAGTGCTTCCGATGTGGTGAGGGCGGCCACACTACTTACGGCTGTCCACAGTCAAGAGAGGTGGTGTGTTTCCGGTGTGGACAAAAAGGTGTCCGAGCACTGGAGTGTTCCCAGTGCAATGTCAAGCCAAAAACACGGGTAGGTCGGGGCCTTGTTAAGAGCTTTCCATGTGACAACGAGCGTTCTTCTCTGTCTGAGAATTGTTCTGATAAGGTCCTGTTTAATAATAATAAACGGGATAACGATATTAGACCGTATTTAGTAGTAAGGATCCTGAACTTAAATGTTTTGGGCTTACTTGATTCGGGTGCAGCCTGCTCTGTGTTAGGTAAGGGTGCACACCGCGTTTTTCTTGAATTAGGGTTTGATCTGGAAAGAATTAGCCCTAACTTTAGTCTCACAACAGCAGACGGATCATATCTGCATTGTTTAGGCTGTATTTTTCTTCCTATAGTATATAACTCTGTTGTCAGAGTTATTAAGTTTTATGTTGTCCCAGAAATCACCACTGCCATGATATTCGGTGTAGACTTCTGGCAACAGTTCCAATTAGGGAACAGATTGATCTCTCAAAATATCAATCTCTCCCACTTTGATGATTGTAATCCTGTGGAGTCATTGGCTCTCAACCATGGCCTAGAGGATTACGACAATTTAACCGTTGATCAGAAGCGGATTATTAATAGCATTATTAAAAAGTTCGATACGATCAACACCGACAGGGTAGGCTTAGGCCGTACCTCTCTTGTGCACCATGTCATAGATACGGGTAACAGCAAACCAATCAAGCAACGTTATTATCCGCTCTCTCCCCTCAAACAAAAAGCCTTGGAGGAGGAACTGGACCGGATGTTAGAGATGGGAGTAGTGAACCCATCTCAGTCTGCGTGGAACTCGCCAGTGGTGATGGTGGAGAAAGCGAATGGTGACTTACGATTGTGTCTTGATTCTCGAAAGCTTAATTCTGTATCCAAGAGCGATGCGTATCCATTACCATACATAAATCAAATCTTAGACCATCTGAATAATGCTAAATACCTAACTTCTATCGATTTAAGTGCTGCCTACTGGCAGATACCCTTTGACTCGCCGCAATCCGCTGAGAAAACTGCTTTTACTGTCCCTAGGAGGGGTCTATTTCAGTTCAACGTGATGTGCTTCGGTCTCATCGGAGCCTCTGCTTCGATGCAACGCTTAATGGACCGCTTATTTGGTCCAGAATTCGACAATAAAGTTTTCGCTTTCCAAGACGACATCATCGCAGTGTCTAGCAGCTTTGAGGAGCATGTGGATCTCTTACATAGAGTCCATCAGCGCCTTAAGGATGCGGGCCTCACGATTAACATGGAGAAGTCACACTTCTGTCGTAGTGAGCTGAAGTACCTCGGGTACTATGTTGACAAACATGGCTTACGGACCGACCCGGGTAAGGTTGAGGTTATTCTCAATTATCCGACACCTTCCAATGCTAAGGAGGTGAAGAGATTCCTGGGCATGGCTGGTTGGTATCGTCGTTTTGTCAACAATTTTTCTAAAATTAGTAAACCCTTGTGTAAGCTAACTTCTAAAAATGTTTCCTTTGAGTGGTCGTGTGAAGCTGAAGAGTCTTTCAACCTTTTGAAGGCCGCTTTGGTCACCGCACCTATTTTGAAAATGCCTGACTATTCATTACCCTTTAGGATTCTCAGTGATGCATCATCCTTCTCTGTGGCTGCAGTCCTCACGCAGACACACGAGGGAGTGGAGCACCCTGTCGCGTATTGCAGTCGTTCTCTTAACAAATGCGAGGTCAACTACAGTACCACTGAACGTGAACTACTTGCGGTGATCTTTGCATTAGAACAGTTCAGACAATACGTAGAGGGCCAGAAGTGCACCGTGGTTACAGACCACGCCTCGCTTCTGTGGTTCCACAAACTGAAGAATCCTACTGGTCGCCTAGAGCGCTGGAGCATGAGATTGAGTCAGTTCGACTTCGACATAGAGCATAGAAAGGGTAAAGATCATGTTGTGCCCGATGCTCTGTCGCGAATACGGATTGATGCGATAGGCACCAGCACCACCAAGGATTCGTGGTATCTCCACACCCTTAATAGTGTGAAGAAGAATCCTCGAAAATTTCCTAACTTTGATATTCGTAATGACTCCTTATACAGGTTATCTAAAAATAAATACTCTTTAACTTCTGATTTTAGTTGGAAGCTTGTGGTGCCTCTGGAGGACAGGCTATCCCTGCTCACCAAGTACCATGACCACGTTTTGAGTGCCCATGGAGGTGTTTGGAAAACCCACAAACGCCTGGCCCTAAACTATTACTGGCCTAAAATGTATAATAGCGTTAAGGAGTATGTGGGCAAGTGTGAAACTTGTAAGCAGTATAAACCTGTAAACACAGCCCGTCCTGGCCTAATGGGTAATCCAAAACGTGTGTCTAAACCTTTTGAAGCCATCTCTTGTGACCTGTTGGGTCCATTCCCTACTTCCAGCAAGGGACACGTTCACTTAATAGTGGTCTCGGACTATTTCAGTAAATATGTCATGTTGTATCCTATAAGGATAGCTACAGGCGTTGCTGTTGCGAGATTCATTGAGAAGAATGTTTTCTTGGTACATGGTGTTTGTAAAACCATTTATATGGATAATGGCCCTCAGTTCATTAGCAAACCTTTTAAAGACTTATTAGTTAAATACAATGTGCCAAACATTTATTATAATCCCAGATATCACGCTCAGACCAACCAGGCAGAGCGTGCTATTCGCAACGTTGTTCAGGGAATTTCCTGTTACGTGAAGTCACATCACAAGAAATGGGACGAGAACCTCGTGGAACTACAGTGTGCCTTAAACACGGCGGTAAGCGAGGCCACTCGTTTCAGTCCTTATTTTCTTGTTCACGGCAGGGAGTTCATAGGGGATGGAGTTCTTTATAGACAGGAAGATATCTCTGCCCATCCTAACTCGGTCACTATTGACAACCCTGTGTCCTTCGGAGAAAGGTTGAAGGAACTTCATCGTATATACGACCAGGTGAGCAAACACTTAGATGTTGCCCACCGGCGTAACGAGAAGTACTACAATCTCCGAAAAAGACACGTGGAGTTAAAAGTAGGACAGTTTGTCTATAAGAGAACGCACTATCTATCCAACAAAGATAAGAACTTCACATCCAAGTTGGCCCCTAAATTTCTGAAATGCATAGTGACCGCGAAACGTTCGCCTTTGATCTATGAATTGTCAGATTTGGATGGTAAGAATCTGGGAGTCTACCATATTAAAGATATTTTGAAACATAGTGAGGAGGAACCACCTTCTGTTCTTTCTCCTCAATGTATTGGTTCTATCTTTAAGTCATTCGTTCTTACGTGAAGTTATAACCTTTGTGTCGAGCGGTTCCTCTTCGACACTCACCTTATACTCGGGTGCTCATATATGTGTGCATTTTTCCTTGAAATAGGGTGTGATGTCATTAGAGTAGTTTCATTAGGAGTTAAGTTTTTCTTTCTTATACTACCTATATTTTAGTTTAAATTTTCTTCTTATAAACTCTGTGTGTCCTAACATTTGAGGGCATCACAGCTTTTTCTTAGTTTGTTGTTGTTTTGGTTATTCCCTTCGTCCTCTACTCAGGGAACACTGTGGGGAGGAGGTGGTGTAACATCGTTTTTTTTAGTATTCAATGTTTAACAAATTTTGTTTCAGCGCCCTCTCGTTCATTGTAGTTAGAACTACAATTGGATGATGTGCACGATCGAAGTATCGGGCTGTTGGTACACCTAGGTGGCACTAGGGGGCGTATTTTATGAAGGATATTTAGTTGTCATTATGACGCTTAGAAATAATGAGACATTATCATATGTGTATCATACGATTCTCATTACTTCTTAAATTTGATCTCAAATAAGCAAGGAGTATGGAAGTTGTACGTCCTGTTCTCACATCCCGAAATGTAGTAGGGGAATCATCTAGATTGTTCGATCGAATGTCTATATAGCAGGGTGTATTGCATATTTCTTATTATTTCTTAAACCTTCTCTCGTTAACTCTGAGGAAGCTTTGCTTACAGTGTACATTAATATTCTTGTTGGTAGTGTTTGTGAGTGTTCAAGTCCCACTGTCTGTGGTAAGTTAACCTCAAAAAGGTTTTTCCTTATTATCTTAATGTATGTAGAATATGTTCTCAGGCTATTTAATTTTGTTTATAGGGTCGTTAGATTACCGCAGAAAGAATCATACATCTTGCCTGTCTTGTGGTTCAAGATTTGTGCTGAGGACGGTTAACTATTGGCAGCTCACAGCTCACTCCTCAAGACCTATCTGCCCTACCTTGAGGGAAGTTCATATTATATATATGGAAATTAATTATTACTTTTTTACCTAGCACCCACAAGTTGGATCACTGGTGGACGTCTCTGTAAGCTACCTTGAGCTGGAGAGAGTCTACGGCTGACTACCGTGAGTCAGAGAGGTGACCAGAGGGTGGCTATCCTGTGCAGACCAGTCTACAGGCTTAAAGAGTGAAAGAAAAGACTGTATAATTTTATTTTTTATTTTTAAGACTACCTCTTAAGTTTATTTGTCAATATATTAAATTAATTAAATTACTTAAATCTATATGTAAAGATAGCAGGAATTTGAATAAAAGTTTATTTAAATTGTAAGTTGTCTCTTTGAAGTTTTCCTTGGACCCTCCGCACCCTCACTATAAAATTTTTTCTAAATTCTTACGGCGCCCTGAGGTATCATCTTCTATCCTGAGTCGAAACCGGTGAGTTTCCACCTGACAAGTTCAGGGGTTACAAATTGATGGTGACAAGTATAATGGGCGATGGAGTTGTTAATAGCAAAATATTCGATACAATGTTAATGTAGAAATAGCAGAGGAAAAAGAGCATAGTGTTTACAATATACATATTATAGTGGTAGATTACGTGGAACTTTGTTAGATGGAACTAACAAAGTTATCTAAGCTGTTATAGCTTTTCTTCTAAGTTCATCACATGGACCATATTTTCGAGCCAGCCATTTAGCTTTTAGACGGGGGGCCCAGGGACGCCCTATTTTAGCAAAAAAATGCGCTTGAAAGTTGAATATCGCGCAAAAGGATGCCTAATTAAATAAATTGTCTTAGCAATATCACATGTTTTTATAAGACCTATCTAATGATACTTACACTATGGGATAGAAGCGAGAAAAAAAATCATCCGTAGGGGAGATACCTACCCCAAAGAAAAATATTTTCATGATTTTATTTAAGCCCTTTGTCAACTTGGCAAATAGGTACGCATATCCATGCAAGGTTTCGTCTTTCACGGACGGACATGACGAAACTATCAGGATTCCGAGACGTGAACTACGAAATTTTAAAAATTAAATTCACATATTAGAGACCTTTACAATAAGCATAATAAGCATATGTCCATTGATTTCTTTTCAGCTTTGATTGTTTTTTTTTTTTTTTTTTTTTTAATATTTTAGCTGCCAAAATGACTCTGCCCTGCCTGATGGAAAGCAGAATCCAAGAGTGGTGGTCACCATCCTCAATGTGAACACGGACAGTGCAGCATAGCGACCAGCACTATGGCGGCCTAGTGAGATGCTTTTTCACGCCCCGCTTAAAGGACCCGGGATCATAGTTGGACGGAAACACGTGCGCTGGTAGTGAGTTCCAGGTTTAACCGATCGGCACAGGAAAGAAGAACCGAATCGATGAGTGCGAGAGCGTATGTCTTCCGCTCTGAGGCGGTGACTTCTGAGGCTGGCACGTGTTGTCCTGTAGAGGAAGGGAGAAGGCGGGACTAGTTGGAAGAGCTCTTCAGAACACTCCCCATGATAAAGACGATAGAGGACTGCCATGGAGGCGATATCTCTACGCATCTGCAAAGGCTCAAGGGACTCGGTGGCTTCAGGACTGCCGACAATTCGGATTGCTCGCCGCTGCAACCGGTCGAGAGCGTCGAACAGATACTGCGCGGCACCGTCGCAAAGGTGAGAACAGTACTCCACGCACGAGCGAACCTGGGTCTTATAAAGAAGACACAGGTGCTCCGGCGAGAAGAACCGTCTCACCTTGTTTAGAACACCTAACTTCCGCGAGGCCGCCTTAGTGACGCCCTCAACGTACTCGCGCGGGTTTAGGTCGCGGCAGATGCCCATGCCCAGGATATCGAGTCTGCCTTGTAGTGGCAGTTGAGTGTTCTGAAAAGTCGGAAGGGGAAGGAATGGAGTTTTTTTGGCAGAAAACGCGCACACCTGTGTTTTCTTAGCGTTGAACTCGACCAGGTTCTCAGAGCCCCATTGAGAAATGCGGCACAGAATATGGTCGAGTTCAGCGACAAGCTCCTGTCGTTTTTCCTCAGAAATGTGACGTGCTCAGGGCTGTGTTTTCCTCAATATCTGCTGACTTTGCTGCAGGACGTCCGAAGTATCTCCCATGAACTGTGCTGTCGTCTGCATAGCAATGAATGTTGCCAAGGGCTAACATGTCATTGATATGCAAAAGAAACAGCGTGGGGGACAGGACGGAACCCTGTGGCACTCCGGCGTTAATCGACTGAAAGTCGGAAGCCGCACCGACGCAAAGGACTCTGATGCGGCGCTGGTGCAGGAATGCGGCAACCCAGTTGCTAAGTTTGGGGGGCAAGCCGAAGTTTGGAGAGAAGCGAACGGTGCCAAACCCTATCAAAGGCCTTGGCCATGTCGAGGCTGATGGCCAAAGATTCTCCGTGCCTGTCAATAGCCTCACTCCAAAGGTGTGTGACGTACGCTAGAAGATCACCCGTGGATCGTTTCGGTCTAAAACCACATTGACGATCATTAAGTAGGGAGTGATCCTCCAGGTAGTGGATCAATTGTTTATTGATGATCCGCTCGAACACTTTGCAGATAATGGGGGTGACAGTTATCGGGCGGTAGTTGGCTGGGTTGGAGCGGTCGCCTTTTTTGGGGATGGGTTGAACATTCGCCTCTCTCCAGGCATCCGGAACAGTTCCCGAGGAATATGACAGGCGATACAGGCGCGTCAATACCGGAGACAACTCTGGTGCGCAGTTCTTAAGAACCACCGCTGGGATACCGTCGAGTCCACTAGCTTTCCGGACGTCGAGTGACCGAAGCTCCGCTCGGACATCACTCAGCCGGATGCGAATATCCCGCATTGTAGCGTCGCAGGCCGGAATGGTAGGCGGGTGCATGCCACGGTCATCGATTCGGGAGTTAGCCGCAAAGAGATCTACAAGCAGTTTCGCTTTCTCCTGCGGCTGGTGGGCAAGTGATCCGTCAGGATATTTCAGCGGTGGTAGCGAGGCCTGGCAGAAGTTGGACTGCACGGCTTTAGCCAATCGCCAGAACTTTCGGCTACCCGTAGGGTATGCGACGAGTTCTTGGCCAAGTCGTGAAATGCGCTGGGCATCCGCTGTTAGGTAAGCCTTCTTGCAAACCCTGGTGGCTTTGTTGAACGCTGCTTTTAGTCGATCCACGTCGGGGTGGCCGTGAGCGCGGGCCCTGGTCCATGCGCGGTAGGCCGATTGCTTTTGGGCAACAGCTTGAGCGCATTCGCGATTGAACCAGGGCTTGGTAGTTGCGCTGGCGACCTCACTGTAGGGAATATAGTATTCCATTCCTAGAGTGATTTCGCCAGCCACGGCGGCCGCACTTTGCGTCAGATCTCCATATTTAAAGCAGCGTTGTGCCCACGGGATGGATGCGAAATAGTCCCGCATTCCATCCCAGTCTGCTGACGAGTAGTGCCATAACCGTCTTTTAGCTGCCACTGGTCGTGGGGGGGCAACTAGAGGCACCGTGGTGGATACCAGGCAGTGATCGGAGGATCCCAGAGGGGCGAGCACCGATACACTGTACTGCACTGGGTGACTCGTCAGCAGAAGATCCAGCAAGGAAGGTGCTTGACTCAGTATATCTGGTATCCTGGTGGGCTGGAGTACCAACTGGGTGAGGTCATGCGTGAGAGCGAATGCGTGGACAGTCCGACCCGCGTGGTCTGTTCTGGAAGATCCCAACCAGGACTCATGGTGGTCATTAAAGTCTCCCATAAACACCAGTTCGGCGGTCGGAAACTGTTCCTGCGCTTTGTCCGCTGCCTGACTGAGATGATCAAACAGTCGAGTTGTCTCGGAGTTTCCAGAATGGGATCGGTATAGGCATACGTAGATTCGGCTCATAGAGCCAATATCCACGTGTAGCCAAATAGTGGAGAAGGATGGGTCCTCAAGGCAGCGTAATCGGTGACAACAAACATCCGCCCTAACGAAAAGACATACCCCAGCCTTCGCGAGGAAGCACTCCTCAAGCACGTAGCCGGGGTAGTGAAGATATGTCGTGTCGGCAGGGCGGCGTATTTGTGTCTCCGTTAGGAAAAGCATGGCCGGCCGAGCCGTCTCAAGATGCTGGTGGACGGCGTTGAGGTTTGCATGGAGTCCACGGATGTTAGTGAACTCCACCTCAAAAAGCGGGTTGGTGGGAGGATGGCGTGCCGCTGTTGAACGCTTATTCCTTTTTCTTACTGCCATGATTTAAAAGTGAGGGAGGGAAGTGGGGCGTAAAAGGCGTGACAGTCATCGTGGCAGTGTAATACTGAGGCTCGGAATGCTGTGTCGCCATACAATAGTGAGGCATGACGGTGACCGAACCGTCGGACGGAAGGGCTCCCATACCCTCCCGGAAGTGGTCGCCTGGTCCCACCGTCCGGTCACCAACCGGCACGACGAGCCACTCCGTGGATTATGCGCGACCTGACGGGGCAGCCTCCCAGGGTGGTTAGCCGCGGTTGGGCCCCTCTCTATGCCGCGGGCGGCCAGCGGCACCACCGTTTCTACAGGTCTCCCTGGCCGACGGTTCGATCCACGTCATCCTCAACATGACTCTACGAGCATTCCACTGCTCACACACTTACCACGATAACTGTCACCCCTGCATCATTGGGCCTCCGGTCTCGCACTCACCAACGAAATACGACAGCATCAAAACTGTCATTTTAGGTTGGTCTTCTGTGCGAGGGTAGTACCGCCCCGGTCGAGCCGGCCCAGTTGTGCTCAGGGTCTAGAAATGTGACGTGTTTATTTCTCCAATTTTAATTTAACAAGTCTACTCATATTGACGTCATGACTAAAACTGTCAGTATATGTTTACCAAATTTCAACTTATTAGTCACATTGTTTTAGAGCAAATACGGTGGGCATTAAGATACATGTATAATAGAGATGCTAAATGGTTTGTGTGTTTTTTTTTTTCACTACGACATAGAGAACCCTAAAAAGTTTGTAACACCTTATTTAGGGTTGTAAAACGAATTTCCCACTGGAACATTATTAATTTAAAATAGGCTCAGCTTTTCTTATTTTGTATATTTATGAAATTATACCAAAAATTGATGGTAATAAAAATTAACGAGTCTTTGTACTCGACAAAATGCTTCTGTTGAGAACCCCGAGGCTGATTATGGAACCAATGGGAATAATTCATAACGACACGATTTTATACGACGACGGTTTGTACTTGCTTTGTTGTTAAATAATTACGTAATTGGACACATTTACATCTTATCATAGAAACATATTCATTGTAGCAGGTAAATTGAAGAAGGGAGATTAAACACGAGTATTCTATTTAAATTAATCTTCTTTTTCAATATTCGTAAAATGTGGCCATTGTTACAAACTATTAATTAATTCTTCTCTTCTTTGTCCAAGCCTTTTTACATTATTTGGGGTCGGCTCTCCTCGTTCTGCGGCGTCAGGACAATCTATCCTGTGTTGTCGAAACATTTGTTTGGGCAAGCTCTAAGTCCTTGGCCACCGTGGACAAAAAATAATTAATTATTGAAAAAATATCACTATTCCCGTCGAAACCCACTTTTAAGGAGAGGCCCATGTTCAATAGAGGACTGTCAAAAGCTGTTGATGCGATGATGACAATGACTGTTCCTGAACAACGTGATCTTAGATTTATACAAACGTATATGCCTGTTCTTTTTTGGTATTTGTTTTGTGTTTCGATAGTTTCCAGTCAAGTGATAAGTGGTTTTCAAAGTAGTTTTTGTTCATAATTGTTAATAACATAAACAACAATATTGAAACAAAAATGAAATGCGGTTCTTTTTGCTACTAAAAAGAAGTGCTTTTGTACTAACATTTTTTATTGCCAAAGAGAGGAATAAGAATTTAACTGCTTATAAAGTAAATCAGGCATAATTTTATGTTATATGGTGCAATGTAAATACCTACTAATGTGGTGTCCTGTATCAAAAGATCTAAAATTCTTGTCTACTTTTTTCTTGAATCACTCTGTCTATTGATTTATTGCGTAGTTTTATAGAACTAAGCTCATGTACCTTATTTTATACTATGAAGAGATTTTGTTCCTAAATATTTAGTAAATAAATTTTAAATACCTACTTATTATTGTGGTGGATTTAAGAAGGGCGAACTATTTATTTAAAAATCATATCTGTTTTCGACAACATATAAAAGGCTCAAAAGTAATATTATTCCTAGAGTTACATATTTTTAAGGCTTATTTATATCAATAAAGCAAATAGAATTGGTATACGTACAAGCGCCACCCCATCCGAGATATCCACCGGCATATGACAACAATACACCGCCGGCAAAAATGAGGAGGCTACGAATTGTGGGCGCGTATATGTCACTGTGATCCGGGACCTCGTCTGATAATACTCCCCAAAATATTCCAAGTGCGATGCCAACAAATATAGCCAGCAAACCCTGCAATATTATATACGAAAACAATTATTTGCTAATCATATTATAGTTTAGTTCAAAACAAAAAATATAGTAGCCTAACAAAAACCGACTGCGTCAATATCTGCCACCTATAAATAAATTGAAGAACTGAATTTTTTTATTTTTTATTTTGATGTACCCAGTGTCACTCTCACGACTAAGACGAATCTATTGACACTACTCACATAAAAATACGACAAGCTGTTTAGGCTCTAGGGCGTGCCAAAGAAATATACATACATAAATACACTCGAAAAACATAACCCTCCTTCTTTCACAGTCGGGTAAAAATAACACTACGTCAGTAACATACCCAACATATAAATGACATAACTGTCGAAAAAGTCAATAAATATTGTAATTTACTACTTTTAAATCAACTGCTCTTCGTGTATGAAATGTATTTATAGCCAATAATTTTGAATTTTATCATTATAATCCACTTAATAGTCCACTGCTGGCCATAGACCTCTCATTAAAAAGCAGGTTTCAGCCTACTATGGGGTTAGCTAGACGGGTTGGTAAAGGGTTTGTTTTAAATTTTAATTTTCTTTACTGTTAGGCGGCTCTTCGAACCAACCACACGGACGTTAATTAGGTTTAAAGGTAGTAGAGCCACGCTGATTACAGCACGGACAGACCGGTTATACCGAAAGGGTACTACCCTCTCACAAAAGACTAACATAACTTCTCAGACTTCGTGCTGTCGTGTTTTGTTGGTGAGTGCGAGACCGGAGGCCCAATGATGCAGAAGCATCTCAATAGGCCGTCATAGTGTGGGTCACCATGCTGCATTATCTACATTCGCAATGAGTACGGTGAGCAATGCCCTTGAATTCTACTCATGCTTTCTATCAGGCAGAGTAGAGTCACTTTAGCAGCCTCAATATACTTAAAAAAAGGAAAATAGGAAAAGAAGAGTTAGATTTTCTTTTGTTGAAAAATATAAAGTACATACTACATATTTACCTTCACAGCTCTATAGACTAGTGGTGCAGGAAAGAAAATAGCACTATTAATTACGCCGAATAAGCCTTCTGTAAAAGCTGTATCCAATCCCCCGGCATTGCCAACTAACTGTGCTATTTGATTTTTAGTTCCTAATCCTTTTGCATGTAAACTTAGCGTTGTTGGTACCACAATAGCTGGTGACACTGAAGCTAGAATTGATCCAAGGTGAAGACCTGTATAGACAGTAAAATATTGCAACTCAGAAAGTAATTACTTACAATATATTCTCGACATTTCTGAGATGTAAATATAGACTTTCAAAGAGACTTTATGTGAATAGACTCATTGATACTAATACTCGGTAGTGGATGATAATTAGACGATTTTATAACTTAACTGTCAAGAATGGAAATACTCAAGATTTCAGAATGTTACTTTATAGTTTTATTTTAAAATAGATCACAAAAAAATAATTTCATACTTACCCCAATACCACGGATACTCGAGAAGTATATGAGCAAAAAACGCTATTGACAAACACTCGATAATCCAGGGTAGAGTTGCTAAAGAGAATACTTTTAACGAATTATGTTTTATATACTCCCAATTCCAGCTTAAGGGTCCCTTTGTCAGAATAATTACGGGATATATTCGTCTGTGAAAGAAACAAAAAACAATGTACAAAATTTATGTATCTACAAATACTTCTAAACAATTAAACTAAACTGATAGTGAACTTTCTTGTAAAAATTTACGAATATTTTACTTTTCACTTATATTTTTCTAAAATATACCACAAGCATTATTCCCTTTTTTTTAAAAAACAACTCCCGCCTTTGCAATAAATCCTGGGTCGCGGGGGAATTTACAAACATTTATTCAACGGACAAAAATAACACCCAGACCCAGGGCAACACTTTGTGGATCACACAAAGTGTTGTCCCATGTGTTGTTTGAACCCACAACACTCAGCGCAGTGCAGTAGAAAGCAGCGTGGCGACCGCTTAAACTACTAGGCCAAACGTGCAGTCAAAGCAACGGGTTTCTTTAATACAAAAAGTATTAATATACAAAAGAGTTCACTTGATTTATAGCTTAAACAACGTTTTTGTTGTTTTATCAAATAATAGAGATTTAGAAGAATCATATTATGTTGTTATATTTCCCATAATTATATCCATCATTAACAATATCGACTACGATAATGGCAAACAATAAGGCGTCTTTTCTATTCATTCAATAATATAATCTATCAATTCATTCTATTAAAAAAAATAAAATCAAATATTCAAAGACATTGAAAAAATTATGCTAATTAATGATGAAGAAAAAAAAATCTAGTTATTTATTGTTAACGTAGAATACGATTAAACCATTTATCTGTCTGTAAAACAGTCTAAATCCTGTAAAGCACCTAATAAACATTTTAGCAGAAACTAAATATTTATTTTATTTCTGTTATGTTCCGTGTGGCCCTGTTTTCATATTGTTGTTGAAAAACGTCAATCTTAATTTAAAGGAGTTAAACAAATTACGAACCTTAAATGGTAATCAATTAAGTCCGCAGTAGGGTCCTTTAGGAAACTTGGGGGGCCAAAATTTCTATACAGTGCCCCTGTTAACGTCATTCCTACGACTGGGTTGATTGTAGTAAAGCGTTCTAAGGTATGACCAAAAATGTAACCAGCTATTACAACACCCGTCATTTTAAATAATGATCTATCAGGAAGTATGGAATCTTGGAGCAGGAACCACGAAGATCCCCATAGTGTTACACCTGGAAACAAAATTATACTTAAGATTTTCTATCGAGTATATGATACTAGCAACCCGCCTCGGCTTCGCACGGGCTCTTTACGAAAAATATATTAAAGCCTATGTTACCACGAAAAGACGTGCGGCTTATCCGATGTCTTCAACAAATGTCGTTATATTTAAACAAAACACAATACTCAAAAATGTAACAAATAATATGCGAAAATCTTCCTCAGGAATCACTCTATCTATTGGTAAAACCGCATCAAATTCCGTGCAGTAGCTTTTGAGTTTATTGCGAACAGACAGACAGACAGACGCGGCGGAGGACTTCGTTTTATAATATGTAGTGATAGTGAAGAGAAAGATATCTTGTATTTTTACAGTAGCTTAGGGTACTCGTTTATTCTTTAATGTGATGAAAATAGGTAAGTATATAAATCTTTTAATCATCAATGGTGATAAATACTTATTTTCTCTCCTAAACACATGTTATCATTTAGAAACCATGAGGCATGTGGTGATAACCAAAAACATCATAGTGCAACAGATTTAAATTGTAAGTTATTTGAAAGATGGAGACTGACACACTCAACAATCCTAATGTATTTTCTTGTCAGGTCTATGTAAATAATGCACATATAATGGATTTTATTTTATTCTTCTATATATATATATATAAACTAAACTAAACATATATATATATATATATATGTTTTGTGAATGTAGTTACTAGATATTTCTGCTAAAGTAGGCTGACTATTAGAAATATCCATATATTCGATAAAAGCTAGACCCTAGTAACATAACTTGTGTTGTCCTGGCTATTCTTGTGATGTCAAATTGACTGTATGTAAGTAAAAATCAAGCCTACTACCTATTTCAGGCAAGTAAATATTTCTTGTTGAACAAAATAATTATACTATTACTAGATAATGGGTATCTCTTCATATTTATCAAACATAAGTGAGCAAGGAAGTTATCCAATTATTTTATTTTATCTGTCGCAGTATGTCTGAGTAGCTCATAATAGACAGCTGTTGTCCAAACTCATTTCTGAACTCACTTTATTATGGATAAAGTCATCAAACTACTATGGAAACAGCCGCAGATGATAGTCTATTTGAAGTCATGATAATATAGGGCTAAGGGGTAATACAGATATATAGATTACCGGTTTAGTGATATGGTTACTTTATAGTGTAATTAAAATATTTTTCATAACTTTAACGATTCTAAAGTAGATATGTTATACTATGAACTCTTGGTCTAGTTAGTGGACTAGGTTTAACATGAAGGTCGATTCTTGAACTCCAACTAACGGTTCTGCTTCTGAGTACCTACGTTATCCAGTTGGAGCCCTCCAGCCATTCCTTCTAGATATGTTTTAACTTCACAACGGTGGTGTCGTGCGCTTAATTTTAAAATTCATATTTTTCATCTAACTTGGAGCCCCAGGTTTGGTTGAGGTTGCCCATATCGGTAAAGATAGTTTTAGTAAAATGGATGTGCATTAACTGTCTGACTTCATAATTAGAAAGAGTGTGACCATTGTTTATGAATTTTAGTTATTTGTTATGCATTAAAATTATTCCATTTAGTCCCCTAAAGGGTAATGCAGATGCTGTGGCTTCATAAACAATCATTTTTTAACATCGTATATAAAACGTAAAACATTATATGACCATAGATTCGTATTATTTCGGTTATGGCAGTTGTCCCGGAGAAGGAGACGACTAACTATATTGGCTATTTTCTTGCTCAAGAGACGTACAATGGATATACATTCCGCGTAAACAAAAGAGATGCATACATTAATTGTTGATCACTGACTCCCGCGCCTCGCCGGTAGTGTAAACACACTACGCGAAGAGGACTCACTCCACTGGTTTGTCGCAGAACGATAAAAGCTATCATAGATAATGCTTGATCAGCGATACTTCCTCAGCAATACTTGCTCGGCGATTCCCACTTGGAGTGTTCTGTGCGCCGTCAGAACTCACACCGAGAGGTCTAGTGGTCATTTTTTTACAGTGCGATTTTGTAAGTACACATATTGACAGACAGGGACATATTGTCGGACACATTCAATAAAAGACTCATCTATACTTTGAATAAAATCAAAGATTATTTTAACCATTATTATATTAAGTAAGACCGTAAAATAATCTCCAAAATGTCTGATCTTTTAATCAGGCCTGATAGGGAAAACCAATGAAATTAAAGAAACGAAATCGTATCAAAATCGTGTCGTGCGGATTTAATGTAATCATGTTGGGTAATTTGTTTTCCCAGGTTATTTCTGCACTTAGCCTCTTGATTGGGCCGTTGTACGTGGGTTTGTCGTCGTCTTACTTCAACCATTCTAGATCCTCAGTCATCCCAGAAGCTCAGCAGCCTTTTCAGGTCACTACATGTTTCCGGGAGTAATGTTGATCGGAGGATGTCTGCCCGTTGATTCATCACACTTCTGGATTCTGTGAGAACGTGCTGCAGCGTTTCTTCTGCCTCCATGCATCCTCTGCACAGAGGGCTGTTTGTTGCGTCTATAGTAAATAGGTCCTTGTTTAGGAGAGAATGCCCAGTTTAAATGTTTGTTTTACCGGGCCGTTTCCGCACTTAGCCTCTTGATTGGGCCGATGTACGTGAGTTTGTCATTTTCCTACTCCAACCATCCTAGATTATCCCAGAAGCTCAACAGCCTTTTCAGGTCACTATATGCTTCCGGGAGTGATGTTGTTTGGAGGATGTCCGCCCGTTGATCTGCCATACCTCTACATTCTGCTAGAACGTGTTGCAGCGTTTCTTCTGCCTCCATGCATCCCCAGCAAAGGGGCACAGGGCTGTCTGTTGCGCCTATAGTGAATAGGTGCTTGTTTAGGGGACAGTGCCCTATCAGAATACCTGTGACCTTCCTGAGATCATCCCTTTTTAGTCTAATCAGGTTGCGGGCTAGTCTTTTTGATACTGCCGGGACTGCACTTTTATTTGCCTGCATCCTTCAATGTTTTTCCATTCTGTTTTGTGTCTTTCCTCGGTATTGGTACGCAGCCATGTTTTTATTTGGGCTTGGGGCAAGGTTTCCGGTAGTGGTTCCGGTCCACAAACTGTCGTTTCCGATCCCCTTTTGGCCAATTCATCTGCAGCGCCGTTACCCATTCATTTACTATGCTCTTTTATCCATTGCAAGGTAATTTTGTTTGTGGTTGCAACGGACTGGAGAGTGTCATGACATTCCTTGATGAGGGCAGAGGTCATCATGTTGTTTTGTAGAGCTTGAAGCACGGATGCACTGTCAGAGACAATTTTTATGTTTGAGTCTCTCACATCTCTGGCTGCAACCGCTTTGATTATGCCAACACGTTCTGCTTGGAAGATTCTGTTTAGCTTGTTTAGAGTAGTTGATATCTTGATATTTAAGTCGTTCGAGAGGACGCCAGCTCCTGTACCCTTTTGTGTTTTGGACCCGTCTGTATTTTTTTTATGGATTATAGGGAAAACGAGCAGACGTATCGCCTAACGGTAAGTGATTACCGCCGCCCATAAACACTCGCAACACCAGAGGCATCACGCGTTGCCGGCCTTTATATACTGGGTGGATTTTTTATTTATGAAGGAAAATCACTCTTAATACTGTAGCTAGAAAATTTTACTCAAAGAAAACATTCCTTTATTTTTGAAAAGAAAGAAAACTGTATTCAAAGATTTCCGAAAATACGCTTTCCACACCCGAGAATCGAACAGACTAAAATCTGTAAAAATTACTGCCTGTACTTTATTGCATCGATCGTGAGAGTCAATTATAAGGATGAAGTCTCTCTAAAAAACTTGATAAATCAAATGAGGGGAAAACCATGTCAAATTAATAGCTTTTGACTAAATGCATATATACGGTACTTACAATAAAATAAACAATTTCTGAAATTTTAGTCTGTCTGTTTTTTTTTTTTTTTTTTTTTATGTTTGGCCCGCCAAAATGACTCTACTCTGCCTGATGGAAAGCATAAGCAGAATCCACGAGTGGTGGCCACCATACTCATTGCGAATGCAACAATGCAGAATGGTGACCCACACTATGGCGGCCTAGTGATGCTTGTGCATCTTTTAGTCTAGTCAACGAGTATGGAACTTGTTGACTAGACTAATTGGGCCTCCAGTCTCGCACTCACCAACGAAACACGACAGCACGAATGCTGTCATTTTACGTTGATTTTCTGTGCGAGGGTAGTACCGCCCCGGTCGAGCCGGCCCGTTCGTGCTGAAATCAGCGTGGCTCTACTACCTTTGTTGCGTCTAATTTCCGAAACGGCTGTACGGATTTTGCCTTGAGGCGTCACTCGTGGTTATTGTGCAGTGGGTAACACCGCGGTGCTCAGCAAGTTCTACAATATAATATTTTGACGTTAAATCCAAATGCATGAATTTTCGGTATGATGTTTGCTACATTGAATGGGCTGCGTTATTTTGTTATAAATCTAACTAAAATTTCATGGTGAAATGCATTGGTGATTGTTCACATTGTACGCAGTACTCGGTGAAAATGTAAACCATTTACTATTCGTACTATGTCAGATAAAACACAATGAACTATTGTTGCAACTGTGCAATCGTCAAACGAACCGAGTGATTTTCATATTACTCATACCTTATCGACCCTTTTTATTTCAGTCACTGCCGTAAAAAGAAATAAGAAGTAAAAACATTTTGCCTTTAAATATCAACCATAGATTTTCAGGTAGTTAATTTACTGGCAGATAAAATATTTGATATTGGTTTAACCGTACGTACGTATCAATTAATTTCCTTTACGTTTATTAAAGCTCTTTCTGTACCCTAAGTACATAGTCCGTCCTTAAACTACTAGTTTATGTTATTATATATACGGTAGACGTAGGTTTGAGGTTAAGTAAAAGGATTTCAATTTCCCGGCAAAACTCAGTTCAAATTACAGGTATGCGACCTTGACCTACACTTCAGAATCTCTATTTGACGGTGAGCAAGACTTGCTTTGGTACAAATGTGCCGGCTCGATCCGCATGAAAAGAAAACCGGCGTTGAACAACTGATTTCGTTGTTAACCGACCGGAAATTTCCCCAACATTGCCTTCTCATCTTATCATTTTTAACCGACTTCAAAAAAGGAGGAGGTTATCAATTCGACTGGTTTTTTTAATGTTTGTTACCTCATAACTTTCGACTGGGAGAACCGATTTTGATGATTCTTTTTTTTATTTGAAAGCTGGTGCTTTCCGTGTGGTCCCATTTTAATTTGGTCCAGATTGAAGTCGGTTTTTTTGTTAAAATTTGTGATTATTTTCTTTTATATTTCAATTTTCCCAGCTTTCTACCCGATTACGGCGAAGCCAAAAGAAAGGGTGATACTTTTGGCAATCTATGTATTTTTGCATGTTCCACCGTAGCGTCTAAACTATTGAACCGATTTAAATGTCAATAGATTCGTAACAATGACCCGGGTGATATAGGCTATACAAAATTCAGTCGGGTTGTAGTTTTTAAACTTTTTCTTGCTGTAGACACTTGTAGTCTTATTACTATTATCTATATTATAAGCGTGCGTGTATAGATGAACTTAGGGCAAAAAAGTACGCCAGTAATAAAGAGAGTAGACCAGGTACGTATGATTTTATATTTTTTTCTATGAAGGTTTATAGAATTTTCGATTCGTCTGGAATTTTAGTATGTTTTAAGTTGACTGCAATGCTTGCATTCTAAACATTCTAGCCGCCTGATAGCATTTACGGCTAATGTACCTATTATTGTTTGACCAAATTGATTTACTATTATGTACCCACGGCTTCGCTCGCATTTAATAAAAAGTACCCTATGTTACTTCTAATACCTCCAATAATACGTGTACAAAGTTTCATGATGATCGGTTATGTAGTTTTCGCGTGAAAGCGTAAGAAACAAACTTTCATCTACATTTATAATAATAGATAGATTTAACAGATATCACATTACTATAGTTAGAAACAAAACAACATTCATGATTTGTATGAACTGTAGGTAGCTCCTAATTAATTAAATAAACAATTCGCAAAGTTGTTCAAATGCAATTTGAATTTACAAAGTGGTTGTTGGTAATGTAAGGTTTCTGTTAAAGTTGTTGCCTAAACTGAGAGCCGTTTCAAAGAAGCCCTTTATTGTCAGTGAAGACTTTGGGATGGCTACTTAATTGAACGTCCTTCCATCTTCAGTTCCTTTAAATACAACTCTGATTTAACTTCTATCCTACCAAACTTTCATGTTCTTAAATATTTGATAACTCAAAAGTTACATAGTTGATGTCAAAATTTGTTCTACAGTACATGTGTATTAAGGGCTCCGTCTACTAGGATACCCTGCTTAGATCCCCTGGGGGATTCATTTTGAATTTTTGTCCACAATCATCCCCTAGAGTATATATCTGAATTTCATTTCCATTTTGATCCCCCAGGGGATTTACTTGGATTTTTTCTTCCATTTGAATCCCCTGCTTAAACCGATTTATTATGATTTGTTTGTCCACATAGATCTTCAATGGAATCTGTTAGAAATTTTCATACATTTTGATCATTGAATTTGAAGTTTTTCTAAACAAACATCCCATAAATGTTCATATTTTTAATTCGATTTTTCGAATTTCGAAATTCCCTATTAGTTTAAGCAGGGGATCCAAATGCAAGAAAAAAAATCCAAATAATTCCCCTCGGGGATCAAAATGTAAATGAAATTCAAAAAGATCCCTTATGGGATTAGTGTGGACGAAAATTCCAAGGGATCCTAGTAGACGGAACCGTTTGATTAATGAATGTTATGAGCTAAATTTTAATGATATAGTAATTTATTTTGTTAATAGATTTTTAAAGACAGTTTTATACGCTAGTTTGTTTTAAAGTACTACATTTAAGAAAAATACACTGAAAAAAAGTCAAGAATCCAAGTCTAAATGATTTATAACTGTTTCATGTTGGCTTCCAGGGTAGCTTTAAACAAAAGGTTTAGTTTTAGCTGATTTAGACGACTAAATGTCTAGATAATCACAGATAGACATGCTTTTGACTGAATATATTATGGTAAATTACACATTGAGTTAAAAATAAAAATTATGTACTTTAAGAATGATCCCTCATCCTCCTGGCTTTCTCCAATTTTTATTTATGGCCGCCGCAATCTGTAACAACGTAAAGGGTAGGCTGGTTTCTTTTATAGCAGGCTGGCTGCCCGACCATCCCTTTTTGGTAATGTAATCGCTTTCAGACGAGACAAAAATAAGATGGTGAATTGAGGTAAGGTAAACAAATAAGGTGAGGGCTTCAACAAGTAGGTCTCGGAAAGAAACCTAGACTAAGACAATGCAGCTTGGAGAGAATAATAATAATACATTTAATTTGTTCAGAAATAAATAAAGAAAAAATTAAGAATAATGAGGTAAATATGAATACTCTTTTTTATTTCACGCCGCCAATGACCAACTGCAACACACAAGTATTTTGCCAGTTTTGAGGTGTAATACAATAATACAGCGGAAAATTTATTTCACAGGTAGTGTCGAAGTATCAATTATCCAAGTGCTGGAAACTATATATGGCGTTGAACATTGCAGATGGCGGAAAATTGCAGCTGGTCAGCTTTCTCCATAGAGCCCAAAACATTGTGTTCTATGAAGCAGAGGTGAAAGATGTGGTCTATAGAAATTACCCTGGACAGCCTTAGAGTTCAAAATTAGTGAGTTCTGGAAAGACGCGACTTGTAGTTTTTTTTTTTGTGTGCTGTCTACATTCAAATCATACGTCGCTGCATTTACCCATGCTTGATTTTGGAAGTATGATTTTCAATGAAAATAGTTTTTGGTTAAAACCTTTTTTCCTACGTGTTAAATGAATTTAAAACTTCTTATTATTTTTGTCTCAATGTGTTCTTATCGTTTGATTGTAAGACGCTTATATATTATTTTTAAATCGCTAATTTACACAGCTGGTAAATTAGTACACATAACAGATTTTGTCTGCGGGGATAACTCGTAAAATGTATCAAAGGGATGTGTGATACAATTCAAATCCTCGTAAATGTCATCTTCTGCCTCCCGCGTATGTTGGAAAGATAGTTATTTTTAGTCATTTCCTACTGAAAAAAGTCCAACAGCTGGATTATTCATTAGCAGTTTCCACGATAATAAAAGAGAATGTTTTTCTCCGGCGATGGAAAATTATTCTAACCTGGCTTGTTAATTTTTAAAGTGGTGCTAGAAGACAAAATAACCATATATTTGGTATTGGTGACATAATTTTCGTTGATTATCGTCGATATTAATCACACTTCACAAAAGCAACAGATGATAACCTGTCGTCAGTCCCCGTCAAAACAAACGGTACAAATATAAATAAATACCATTGACGTTGAGGTACCATCAGATAGTTAGAAAATATTGTAGGTACATAATGAAGAGCGACTGCTGTCAATCATATATTATTGTATTACGGAAATAAAACTTTAGAATATTTCACGTAATAAGCACTAGCACCAATCTAAAGTAAAATAGTTAAAAGGATAACAAATGACTAGTAAATGCAACAATCTTCTATATATATAAAAGCGAAATACCACTCACTTATTAATCACGAAATCTCAGAAACTATAACACCTACAAACTTGAAATTTGGCTGATAGGTTTCTTATAGGGTGAGGGTAAAACGGGTAAAACTCCACCCCTAAGAGGGTAAAACGGGGGTTGCAAGTTTATATGAATAAATAAATAGCAAATATTTCGGACATCTAACACACAACGCCATCTAGTCCCAAGCTAAGCAGAGCTTGTGTTATGGGTACTAGACAACTGATACAAATACATATATACTTTTTTTTTGTAAATACATAGATATTATACATAGAAAACACCCAAACTCCGAAACAAATATTTGTAGATCATACAAACATTTGGTCCGACCCGGGAATCGAACTCGAGACCTGATCAGCAGTCGCACACGCTAACCACGAGACCAACAAGGCAGTCATCATGAAAGTCCTATGTTTTTGAAGTAAGAGACTTGAAATTTAAAATATATGCTCTATAGATGGTGTGGAGGTGTACATGTATCTTATCAATGTATCTTAGGAAATCAATCAGTTAAAGTAATTATGGAAGAAGGATTTTAAATGGTATTCAAGTATAAGAATTATTGGAAAAAACTACTTACTATTATAAGGAGGAATGTTTTATTAAAAAAATATGTGCAAATAACTAACTCCAGACGCACGAAGTCGCAAGCGGCCGCTAGTAAAATATAAAATTTAATTTCATATAATTTACCTTTCAACACTAGGGATCCGGAGTATTCTGAGGTTTGCTATGCATTAAAAAAGGATTGGCAGGTAGATCACTACCAACCATCAATATATTTGTTTGCCGAAAAAATAATTAATGTATTTGAAAGCTCTGTATTTGATTTGTGATCGAACGAAATGTATGATCTAAACTTTACGCTTAACTCTAGAATGATTGGTATATTTATCTCACTCTTTTGGATTAGTAGCTGTCTAATACTACTTCATTCATATTGTTCTCTTTATTTGAATCCAAATATTTAGTTGAGGTTTACTCACAAACAGTTTATACTTTGTCGTTTAACAAGCTATACTGTTTAATACGTATTTGTCTTTATAAATAAGTCAAAATAATTTGTCATTTTTATAATAAACTAGCTGACCCGGCGAACTATTTTCTTCTATACAAACCAAGTCCTGATAATAAGGAACGCATAAAAGAAAGAATTATCCAATTTGGTGCAGTCGATCAGAAGTTATATGCGTACATATATTTATTTCGACGATTCATTTTTATATTTACAGACAAGCTGACCCGGCGAACTTCGTACCGCCATATTTACATATCTGTCTTAGCTGCCCACAGGCAGTGTACAGTCGCGGATAAAAAAAACTTTTCTCGTTATCTTTGTATTTTTCTTGTACACAAACTTTGTAATAACAATAAGGAACACATAAAAAGAGAATTATTTAATTTGGTGATGCCGATCGGAAGTTATGTGCGTACATACATTTCGGCGATTCATTTTTATATATATAGAAGATTAAGATTGGCCAGTACATCTGGCTTTCTACCCAGATGGATTGATAACCTGAGGAAGATTGCCTTTTAATGTCAGTTTTAAGATACGGCTCATCGGACTTAAATGTCCAACAGTGATAAAAAATGACTGCTTGATTTGTTTATTTAAAAGTAAATACATAGGAAATAAAATTTGTCACATTTTGGTTTTAAGTATCCAATTCCAATAGGTACCTATAAAATATCCATAAAGTATATTTCTCATGCTTCGGTGCAAGTGACGTTATATTAGGTAGGTATTTGGTAGTATATGTATGTAAGCGTCCCCATCTCCTTACCCAGTTTTTTAATTAATTTTAGGGTGGGTGCAATGAGTTTGCCTGTTTTATCCTCTTCTATCATTTGTTAGTTCTATGACTACTCCCATTCTAGCCATATTCTCTTTCCTGCAATCCATCGCGTCACTTATTCTTTTGTAGTCCTCTACTCATAACCCTTATTTGTAATCTTCCTTAGGTAAACCTTCACACACTCAGATCCAGGTAGAAAAATGGTCAGATGATCGTATCGTTTAATTGTCCTTTTAATTTGAAAAATAATTTGGGATCATAATTGTTTTTGTTTCTTACTGTCATGCCATTCAACCTGTATTTATTCGATGCTATACATTTGTGTCTATTTTCCTATCACTCCCCAAGAGCAGGCCAAGGTACTTGAAAACGGCGAAATCAATACTTGGTCGAAAACACTGTCCTTTTCAGCGAAATCGTAAGGCTGAAGGATACAATATATATAATAATAGTCAAAACCTCATTTCGAAGAATAAGCCTATGTCGAAGATGTAAGATTACACAACACGTGTTCAGTTTTGATTTTACTTATTTTCAAGTCAAAATTCTTTAAGAAATGGAGCAGGAGCCTCGCTTAGATATTTAACTCTCAACTCGGAGGCTTGACCCACCCCGAGGGATGTATCAACCCTTATCGACTTACGCATGTAACAGGGCACTAATGCAGTTTTTAAATGGGTATCTTATCTAATAACAATACCTTATTACTATAGTAATACCTTGTTATATATTAGTTAGGTATAACCAATTGTTATACTGTTAATTTGATTTTATTTTACATTGAAATTATGCTCAAGTAACAGGTATTCATTCATCATCTGTGCAAGCCCGAAGTCTTCGAATTCATAAGGTAGAACATTTTTCTTTCACCCATGCATTTTTGACAGACATTAAGTTATAGAATTCATGTATGTAATATATATGCAAGTCGATGGTTTTATATTTTATTCTGTAATTTAGTTAGGATCATGTGACTTTATTTGAAAATATATTAAATACATAATGTAGTGATGCTTGCAATTACTGTACACTAATATTTAATTTTATTTGTATTAAATTTGACTTGCCTTTTTAATATCAAGCAAGCACATCACTACATCAACATAGTATAAAACAAAGTCGCTTTCTCTGTCCCTATGTCCCTTTGTTTGCTTAAATCTTTAAAACTGCGCAACGGATTTTGATGCGGGTTTCTTTAATAGATAGAGTGATTCAAGAGGAAGGTTTTTATGTATAATAAATGCGTAATATAGTCTGGAAACACTGTCAATTTTCGAGGTTTCTAATGTGATGTAGCAAATAAACACATTTTTTTGCACTTACATTGCAAACGCTGGTTGCACCCTACGAGATAGATCAAAATAAAAGTACTACAAAAAAGTCCGCAACGGTATATGTCTATCTCTTAGGGATAACCCACAACAACCATTTTTTATTCCTTTCTTTTTACGAGAAATAATGGCTTATTTACGAAGTGATTTTAAGCAATACAGAATGAATCCTTATACAATTAAGTAAATATAATGCATTGTGCATTTAATATAGATGCAAAATGGCCCTTTACAGTATCTAATTTAAATGAATATATTCGAAGATATTACAGATTTAAAATGCACGAATCGTGTCGTCGCATCTGAAATCCACCCGTGCGAAGCCGGGGCGGGTCGCTAGTAGTATATATATAACTATTCAAAGCGTCTTGTCAAGCTCATTAACTGTTGTAGATAACCTTATAGATTATTTATTCTTTCGAATTTAGTTCACCCTCAGGGTTTCGGAGGTCCAAGGGTGATGGAGTTTCGCTCCGTGGAAAAAACTGATATTCAGGTGGAACCGGTCGACTTGGTAGCCGACCCCAATTAATCTTGGAAATGATAAAGGCTAGGAAGATGTTTGTTCATAAGTGCTGTGTTTCGGGTGGATCCAATTACTACAAGAATTTCACGTGGCCAATTTAATAAGAAATACTTCAATTACGTTTATTGAAAATAAAAAAAGTTGTTTGACTTGTCAGTTACACGAGGTGTCTCAAGTTACCATTCATTTTAGGTAATATTCCATAGTTATCAGAATGGTTCAGGTTCTAACGTAAATATACACACAAACACTAAATATTTAAGAATACGTCACTCACCTTATAAAAAGATATAAAATTTTCCCAATGCTAATTTGCCTGATTTTAACTATAATTTAAAGTGATACTAAAAATCTGTTGATAAAAGTGTAAGGAAGATGCAAACTGTTTAGTTTGACGTATTCCCGTATGCTTAACTTTCTCTATCACGTTTGTACACTTTTTTTAAGTTTTAATAATCTTCGTGTCAGTAAGTTCGTTATTTGTGTCATTTCATTACTATAGACTTGCCCTTCTTAAAACGTGGTTTGCATTTTGAACGTTAATAAAGTTAGAATCGACAGCGATCAATGGGATGTCCCATTCCTGGGTCCTACAGATTATTAGTTATAACTTTTTTTACCAAACGAAAACAGTATGCTTTGAAGTAGAACTTTTTTTGAAAACCAAGTGTTATGTATAATTAATATTTATAAAAAAGAGATGTACCTATTTGTTCTTGATGTGGACCAAAATTAGTATATTGCTACATACTAATTGTGTATACTATGTTTAACTAAATGTTGTTTGACGATTGTGTAATTAGACAATACCTACTCACCGCAAAGCAAGACGCCGACATATTGTCTCAATTCGTAAACTGATGGCAGTACTTGTAACAACTTTCCCACCACTGTTATTGTTTCTTCTTTCACATTGTGTTGTCTGTAATTAATGAAGTTATGTTGACGTGCCTCAGACATAAATAATTGTATACACGTTAGGTATAGAAACTTATGTAACTAAATACACATATACATACATGTACTTACTCACGTTTTGGAGGATCCTAATTCAAATGTTGTCACATTGTTCGGCCTGTTCTCATTTTTATCTGAAAAGCAAAATAAAAATAGGAATGATTTATGAACAATTTATTAAAAAATGTATTATCATTAACAATCATTGACAAATCTAACCATGTATGAATAACAGCTTGTAACGTACAATTCCGATACAAATATATCGTGTATCTCGTAAACGACTCTAAGCACTTTCTTTTTTTTTTTTTTAACGTGTGGAAATCCCCTCGGACCGTCACCCCACCGGGGCTTGCGGCGGGGCGGTGTGTCGGACTCGAACCGACTAAAACCACACGTTGTTTGATCCAATGTATTGGTTTCGTTTCATTTAAGTTTTTGTATGAGCGCGAAGCACTCGTGGCTGGCGCGTATGCGCCATCGTAACGGCCACGTAACGGCCAAATGACTACTGAGTCTACTGACTAATGTAAAAATCGCACCGCTCGCAGCAGGAGCACAGATCAATAAATAGTTACTAGCAATAGGTCATGAGACTGCTGTGTTCTACATCTGTATGCTTTTTCTTTTTTTCTTTTGTGTGTTAAGTTAAACTATGTTTGCTTGGGTGTTACTTGTTTATTGTTTAAAAAAAAAAGAGTTTTTTTTTATATATATTTAGTGCTTATGTGTGTATGTGTGTGTGTGTAGTTACATGTATATGATATGTAATGTTTTTATTAGCTATCTGTGAGAATGGTGCAATTAGGTTTTAGGTATAGCGCCACTAATTGTCTGTTATTAGTTAATTTCAGTTATACTGTCACATGGGCCCAATTGAAAACCAGCGTCAGGTTTTTTGCCTGACACCATGCTGAATTGGGTCCAGTTTTGGTACCATAAAAAGTTTTTAGATTGTGTGATTCTTTTTGTTATTTTTTTGTTTTAATGTTGCCAAAATAATATATTTTTCATTTCATTTCATTTTTCATTTCATGTGCCACTCTGCGCCTGTGAAGGGAGGAATCCGGGAACTGCAGTTATTAACACGTCCGGAACCCTCCCAGCGCTTGCCCGCACAGAAGCGGGCACCGTCAGCTGCTAAAATCTCAGTTTAAGCGACGTACGGCACACGCGTAACGTCGCCTCCTCGCGGGCGGCCACTAGAGCGGATGGAAGGAAAAGCCCGTCCCGACCATCCGCGGCCGACACTCAGGGCGGCATGAGGCGCTGATAAGCGCGCCTTCGCCGCCCGGTTCGCCGGCGGCGGATTAGGTCCGAGTGGATATCATCCTCCCGGGCCTTCCCCGCCACCTCCTTCTGCGAGACGGTAAAACTGCTGTCGCTACCGGCCATGGAGCGTATGACGGCCGGTAGCGAGAGATCTCCTCCGATGACTGCAGTGAGGGCCCGACGCTGCGACGCCCAAGCGGGGCAAATCGAGTCCCCACTGCAGTCGTAGTGGTGGCAAGCGGGACTCAATTCCCTCCTAGCGACCGAGTGCAGGTACTTCCCGAAGCAACCATGCCCGGAAAGGACCTGCGTCAGTCGGAAGGAATGGGTCCCGTACCGCCGCCCTGCCCACTCGAGGATGACCGGCTGGAGAGCCTCCACGGCGGCAAAGCCAGCGCGTGGAGTCTCCAGCCGGAACGACCATCTAGCCATCGTGGCTCGACGGGCGGCTTCACGCCAGTCGCGTACCTCTTCGGGCGGAGGGCGATAGCCATACTCCGCCCGATATTCAGCCACCCGTCGATAAACTTCGGCGAGCACCTCCGCCTCCAAATCCCACGGGGGTGTTCCGGCCAGGGCGCACGCTGCCTCGGTCGAAACCGTGCGGTATCCGCGTATGGCTCTGACTGCCAGTACCCTCTGAGTCTGCCAGAGGCTAGCCCTATTTAGGGCAGTCAGAGCCGCCACCCACACCGGTGCACCGTACAGCGCCATCGACCGGACCATCCTCGTGTAGAGGTGTCGCGTTGCGACGCTGGCTCCACCCAGATTGGGCAAAAGTCGCCCAAGGGCGGAGGCAGCATCGACCAGCTTGGGAACGACTATAAGCACTTAGATCAACCTTTGTATTTAGGCAAGGTTTAACATTTAAAGTTTATTAAAATGTACGTGTTTCCTGAAGTAAAAAATTAAACCGTATGTCTTTAAAGGTACAAAAAAATAAAGTTACATGGAAATACATAATATGATGTGTATAAATCAAGAATAGATGTCCTATAGTTACTGATGTAGGCTGTGAACTGTTAACAGCAGTATGTATAGAAATATTACCACTCGTTTTTATAGCTAGTATTAGAATCTTTAGTAGATCAAGTTCAACTACTTCGTTTGAGAGTTGAATTAGTCTAGATCACCATAGCTACTCTCAAAATCTCCAAAATTAAAAAGAAATAATAATAATATCATTGGAGTACATCATTGTATCGTCAACACTTAACAGCCTTCACGTACATACATGCAGAGGCCTCTACGTAGAAAGGTACTCCTAGGCCTAGGTACTATAACACGCCGGCCAAAATTGTATGGTAAATGAAATATTTTTATGTATATGTTAGGTAGTTTATTCTTTAGATTACTGAACTTTATACAGCGTTTAATTTTTTTAAACTTAATTAGCAATTTTAAATAAACGTTATAAATCAAAACGATAAAATCTGTTACGATCCGATCGACAATAATCCGAATCACAATTGGATCGAGTTAAAAATACATCCCTACCAATAAATTTCAGTATTGCTGTATACAATGAAAAATATTGTCTTTTTACATATTTGTATTAAATTGAGTTCTTGTGTTTCAGGATATTGCTCGAATAGTAGTAAAACCATTAATTGCCTCGTGGGTCAACGGAGTTGAGTAAACGATTGACGACAATATGTCGTGTCGTAGTTTAACGTGCTGTATGGTACAGCATTGGACTTTTTCTTGCTTAACTGTGATATAGTTTTCAACAGTGTATTAAATCTTTTGAGTAGGTACTTGCTCGAATTGATTGAGCTTGATTGTTAAATGTAAAATTTTAAGACTTAAAATTACAAGGATTTAGATAAGTTTGAATACATCCAGATTCATCTTGAAAACATAATTTTTCTTTCAAAGGGTAACATATATGCTATGGTTTAGTAATAATGATATTGACCTCTATTGTATGTTGCATCACAAATTTTTAATAAACAGAGTTATGATACTGTTATAAACTTGAAGATAAAGATGATTTATTGCAAAAATTCACTACCTGTTATTTATTTAAAGTATATTTTAGAAGATTCAATCACTACTAAACATGCAATTACTTGAATATTTATTGATGTTTAGTGACTACTACTATGGTAATTTTACTAGTCGTCAGATGAAAAGGTACAAACCCACGAAACCATTGAAGAAGCTCAGTTTCTATTACAATATAATTAGAGTGTACTGCGATCAACGATGCGATTTTATAGAATTATTAGAGGCTTACAACTGCGTCTAGCAGACCACCAATAGCTAAATAATAATTGAATCAGATTTATTCTTCTGTGTGTAATTGTATTACTATTTCGTAGATTTAACCCAATGTTAGCAAGAATTTTACGTGATCTTTGTAGGTCTATTGTTTACATGTAGAAGAATTTTATTGGAGTTTAATGACACCAATGACATGACAGAAAATAAAATCTAAGGACTAAAGACTATAAAAAGTTTTAACTACAGTAAATTAATAGAGAATATTGATATCACCATTATCAATGAGGATGATCATGAACTTCTTAGTTATTTTGTTTTAATGTAACAGAAAGCAGTTTATACCGCAATTTAAAGGAAAGTTGCAAAAAGTTATGACGATGAGGATGTAAATGGCGAGATGCTTAGCTTCAAGACCATTGTGATGACTTGAGAGAGGTTACGCACTCCTCCATTCAAATTCATTAACCACAGACATCGTAATAATAAGACACTAGGGCCCGTATTTAAGGCGTCTCAGTCGTGGATCTAGTTTTAAAACTAGTTTTAAGAAGAGATTTTATTATTGAACGTCTCTTGAGACAAGATTCACTGATCGTTAATCAAGTGAGTAACGATCAAAGAATAGATTATTTTAGAACGATGCTTATGTCAAAATCTCCTCTCAGGAATAGATTGTGACAGATGTGATCTCTTTTCATCTGAGACAAGCTCAATCTAGTCTCAAGTGGTAATTTCTAAGGCGTTTTAGGGGAAATGAACGTAAGCTATGATGATGTTTCTGAATAACAACGAAAAATTTACTTTATATTACTTTATTTACGAAAGAATTACTTATCATACACATTTCAATTCACTTTAATGAACATTAATTGATATTCAATACACTTAAAATACACATTTAACCATTTGTTTCAAATAATATCACCCACAACCTTCTGCTTTATGACAAAAATATAATATTATTGTGGATTTAAAAACCAAAACAAAGATTGTCACTTCAAGAGGAGAAGTATTGATAACAATTTGAACGTTCCGTTATAGGTAATATCTAGTCACTTTTATTTTAATATTTCTAATATTTAATTTAGGGCGAGTTGCTTCTTATTACTATGTTTTCATTGATACACTAGGTAATAGTGTATTAAATATAAACTAATATTTAATAATATATTAATTATGTTTGTTAATTATATTTTGTTTAATATGATTTGATGCGTGACACGGAACAATAATTTCGATAATGCAGAAGCGTAATTGAGAACAGACTGTTGAATTGAGATTGGTTACTGAGACTAGTTTCAACTGAGTAGAACTTAAAACACATTCTATAATAAGAGCGACGCTTGAGATTTGATGTGAACTTAAAACTAGTTTCAGCTGATCAGAGTTCAAACGATACTTGAGACGCCTTTTATAATACGGGCCTAGAAGTAACATGGACGCGTGACCTTGTCGTCGCAATAATGTGGTACTGATCATCAGACGTCTACCTATGTCACTTTTAGCGCCTTATTATTACAATTTCTGTGTTTAACAGATTCGGATCGGGTTCGTATATTCGCCGTTGGTAGTCTTATAAATTAAACAATAACCTCACTTCACCACAGCAAGGTAAAATATACACGATATTTAGTAATTTTTTGCTTTAGAAATGCGTAATATTATTTTAAGTTTTTATGGTTATTTCACGTGGGAGACAAAAATGCAAAACTAAATGAAAAATAAGGTCGTAAACGATGTATGATTTATATCTTTGATTACTTAAACTTTTATATTAAACTTCTACACCCATACTGTAGCAATATGCTTCATCATTTTAAACGAGATCATGGTTTTATACTAAACTAGTGACCCGCCCCGGCTTCGCACGGGTGGATTTCAGATGCTCCCGCCGACGACACGATTCGTGCATTTTAAATCTGTAATATTTTTGAATATATTCATTTAAATAAGATACTGTAAAGGGCCATTTTGATCTATATTAAATGCACAATGTATTCAATTTATTTAATTGTATAAGGATTCATTCTGTATTACTTAAAATCGCTTCGTAAATAAGCCATTATTTTTCGTAAAAAGAAAGGAATAACAAATGGTTATTGTGGGCTATCCCTAAGAGATAGATACATACCGTCGCGAACGTTTTTGTAGACCTCTATAAGGTGTACAATACTGTAGTACATTATTTTGATCTATCTCGTAGGGTGCAACCAGCGTTTGCTATGTAAGCGCAAAACAATGTGTTTATTTGCTACATCACATTAGAAACCTCGAAAATTAACAGTGTTTCCATACTATATTATGCATTTATTATACATAAAAACCTTTCTCTTGAATCACTCTATCTATTAAAGAAACCCGCATCATAATCCGTTGCGTAGTTTAAAAGATCTATGCATTTATAGGGACAGACAGAGAGCCAAAACGGAAGCTTTGTTTTATACTAGTAGTGACTAGATGTTCGTCGTATCGATCGTCTCATTGTGATTAATTTTGGCATTACTGCAAAATCCTTAGAAAACACCGGTTGTCACCATACCGCGCAATTGTCTCAGTTTTGTGTCTGCTAGAAAGACAGGCACCCATTTTAATTATCAGCGGAAATCAAACTCACTACCTCTAGCTTAGCTGTCAGAGTCACAACCACTAGACCAAAAGGCTCGTCCAATCGAAATCAAAAATATTTTCCGATAGGAACATATGTATAAATCAACAATGTTCTCATGTCAGAATAAGCTATGTAGGAGGACTTAGATAGAGGAGAAGTGTTTGTTTATTCGCTTTATTTAATGTGAATTTTCTTCTGATTTTTTGTGTAAATCTGTGACGAATATTGCTACCATTTTTTGTATGGTGATTAACTAGCAGACGGGTCACCACCTGATGGCAAGTGACTACCACCGCCCAAGGTCACCTGCAACTCAAGAGTCACGAATGCGTTGCTGACCTGAGAGTCTCTCGCCATAAAGTTAGAATGAAGGGAAAACCTTATTTAAGCTCCGCTAACCTCACTCGGTGAAAAATAAAACAAAACAACTGTTTAGCGCAGGTTTTCTTCACAGAATGTAGAATTACGGCTGTAGAATCACTCCGGTCGAGCAGGGCCGTTCGTGCTAAAGCATGGCTCTCTCGAGGCTAATTCATTGAATCTAATGGAAAGTATTCTTCATTCATACTAATTACGTATTATAAATTGAGAAGTAACTCTGTTTGTCTGTTACGCATTCACGGCTAAACAGCTGCACCAATTTCGATGAAATTTCTCACGAAGATAATTTGATTTTTGAGGAAGGACATAGCAAGCAAGTTATATATAAACGTTTTGATGTTTAGAAGAGATATTTGATCAGAAAACTGAAGGTCATTGGAACTATATATATATATACTAAAATAATCAGAACTGTAACGATAGAGATACATATTATGACTACTCGCATATGAAGCTATAAACATTGAAGAAATAGCATGATGTAAATTAAAGTATCACTTTGAATGGCCATTGTCTAGTTATACTAGTTATTCCAAGGTAAGTTTAATTGTTAGAATTGTCTCAATTTACTTGTACCATTCATCCTTACAACCTAATAATGATGATTAATGCTGAAACTGTTTAAAGATTAGATTTAAATTACCAGTAAAAGGTCTGCACATGAGTGTCAATTTAGAATTAAGAGTACAATGAATTTAGTCTTAACCTGTTCAATATCCATTTTAATTATGTATGAAGTACTTCATATTTTAAGAATAGTAATTGATCCACCCTCGTGTAATGTATTTTATTTATTTTACTTCATATAAAAAAAAATGATTCCCAATAAAATGAAAGTATATTTTTTAAAGATAAAACTTTTACAAATAAAGTTAGATATATGCAGTCATCGTAAAACAGCTTGCTTTTTCTACCTTTCGTATGCTAAATCAGTTTAATTTATTTATTTCTTTAATCACTACTACACGGTAGCCAGTGTTTTTAATATTAAAGTTCTTACATAATAGTGTAGCCTGAAGGTTTGATTCTCGTAATACTATCATAATATGGGTCGATCTACGGGTGTCGGTCTTGCTAATTGTTAATTTATTAAATGCTCTCAGTTCAAAGCTATGCGATTTAAATATTTATTGATTATGCGAACATATAATCCGTCCTAAATTAATAGTATATGGGTGAATTTTATAGGTATAATAAAAAAGAACATAAAAAGATACATGTGAAGTGCAAAACACAATTCATTCGCATTAAATTTTCTATTAACAAAGTAACTCAAGTAAAAACGTTTGCGAAAGCAAAATAATCTAATTATATATTTTTATCTTGGACATATTTTACCATTGAGTTGTTCTTACGTTATAGCTATCGTTTTACTCCCAGCCTAAACTTATTTAACACGTTAATAAAAATGAATCGCCTTTGTTGCTAGGCGTGAAACTCGAGAATTGCTTGACCAATTCCGTTATTTTTTTTTAAATATTTTGTTTAAGGCACAAGGAAAGTAGGTAGTAGAGCCACGCTGATTTCAGCACGAATGGGCCGGCTCGACCGGGGCGGTACTACCCTCGCCCAGAACATCAACGTAAAATGACAGCGATCGTGCTGTCGTGTTTCGTTGGTGAGTGCGAGACCGGAGGCCCAATTAGTCTAGTCAACAAGTTTCATACTTGTTGACTAGACTAAAAGATGCAGCAGCATCACTAGGCCGCCATGGTGTGGGTCGCCATACTGCATTGTCTGCATTCGCAGTGAGTATGGTGACCACCACTCTTGGATTCTGCAGAGTAGAGTCATTATGGCGGGCCATACATAAAAAAAAAAAAAAAAAAAAAAAAAAAAAAAAAAAAAAAAAAAAAAAAAAAAAGGAAGGTCCTTGTGCCTTAAACAAAATATAAAAAAAAAACCGAATTGGTCAAGCAATTCTCGAGTTTCACTTGTGGAGACAAAAAATATAAAACAGTAAAAACATAATTTTTTTTCTATTGAACTGCCACAGGGCAATAATTTTGCCCGAACGAAGTCTGTCAGGGCAGCTAGTGGTAAAATATATATGCATTGACCTCGAAAGAACTATTTTTTTTGTCTTGCAGGTAGAACCACTTGATGTTTACGTTAAAAATAAGTATTTACTTTTTTCAAAAGTGACCAAAATCAGGTTTTACGAAACATTATTTCCTGGCACTGTCATTGAATTATTTTTTTAAATGTTACATACATTACAACGAACATACAACATGCAGAAGCATCACTAGACCGCCATAGTGTGGGTCACCATACTGCATTGTTGCATTTTCTGCATTCGCAATGAATATGGTGACCACCAGCCTTGGATTCTGCTTATGCTTTCCATCAGGCAGAGTAGAGTCATTTTGCAGGGCCATACATATATAAATAAATAAATAAGTGTTCATTTTCACTTGAATTTTTTTTTTTCTGACTTCATACTGGAAGTTAGATCAGTTAAAATTAAGGCTAGATTAAATAATTGATTAATAAAGACTTTGAAGCTGATACATAGCTGTATATTATTGAAGTAATTTGTAAAATCGGAATAGTAATTATGTTTTTTATTGAAATAAAATCAGTGTTTAAAAAACCAGATCGTAGTTTGCTAGCTACATCATTATGAAGAAAAAAAGTAAGTTTATTTGTGAAACCTTTAATTTATAACTTGAGGCAATTTTTTTGGATCGATGAAAGAATGTTTTATATTGATTGATTTTATTCTTGCTTTCTTCGAACTGACCAGACGTCAACTCTAACTAAGGCTACCAAAAAATCATGAAATAATAATATCATAAAAGGTGACAGCTTTCATTTATTGTCTTTGAAGAAAATACATTTATCCATCACATCACTCGTATGATTTCAATATTTGGCATACAAATACATATTTTACTAGATCATGGTTTGGGGTTAAATGAAGGTTAACACTCTTTACAACAATTCACTATACATTAATGTAAACAGATTTCTGCGTGTTTGGGGTGTACATGGAGCGTCATCATCTCTTTTCGTCCCATGTGTGTCGTAAGAGGCGACGAAGGTAGCAAAATACCATGACAACATCACTGCTAAAGGACAATTTGAGACAAATCCTAAATCAATCCGTCTTTCCACCGTGGTATTGTACAAAATCTCCAGTCTGAGGACAGGCCTATCCACCAGTAGATTATAGTATGCGTATGCGTATAGTTCATTCGCTTAGATACGGTCACATTGATCGTGCCGCTGCGCCGCCACAGAGCCAGGCCAGGGTCAGAGGGCCCGTCTGATCGCCTGGCCACAAGCAAGTATTATTTGTTAGTTTATGCCGTTGTATGAATTAATATATTCGTATTTCACAACAATAACCACAATAAAAATGCGTGAGACACTATTTAAAGAAATGGACTATACACTGAATGTTGATTTAAAAGTTTATGTATAGCGATAAAATGACCATTGTATTTTACTTAAAACATCTGTTACAATTGTAACTTTGATGGTCTCACGGTATTGCTGTCACGTGTAAATGTTGAACTCCACGTAATAGTTCTCACTGAATGTTGGCTAAGTAAAATAAATAAACCGCCTGAAATTTTAGGATATACGTCTTATATGTCTAGTTTCCTAAACCAAAACGATGGTGTTATCGCATATGTGCGTTCTAATATCCAACACAAAGTAATAGAACCTAGATTTGTGGATGGAAACTGCCTAGTGATTACCTGTGGCCATGAAATAGCAGTTGTTGCTATCTATCGCTCTCCGTCATACAGGGCAATTGACAAATTTACGGAGAGTCTAGATGAAGTCTTAACATCTTATTCATCGACTAAAACGGTTGCGTTGATTGGAGACCTAAATATTAATATTCTAGAAATTAAAAATGATATACTATTGGACAAGTATTTAGATTTAACGGCCTCACATGGTCTACTTCCTGGTCATCTTTTACCGACGCGAATGGATAGATGTCTCGACCACGTTATGTTACGTTCTGATAAGAAATCAGCCATCTTTGTGTTAGACTCTTATGTAACCGACCATGCCCCTATCGTTTTTTCTACATATCCCCAGTTATCACGGTATAATGACGTAAAAAGTTATACACGGATCAATTACCCTAAGTTAATTACAGAATTAGCTGACATCAACTATAGTTCGGTTTATTTTACTACGGACGCCAATCTTGCAACTCATAATTTAATTAATTTAATTTCTGGTGCAGTTCACAATAACTCTAACATAGTAATAACTCCTAACCGAAAGCGTTGTATCAAACCCTGGATCACACCGGGCCTGCTCAGATGTATACGACACCGTGATCGTCTTCACGCCAAATCGAAACTGTCCCCCACTAACATGATTTTACAAACAACATACTCACGATATCGCAATTTCTGTAATAATTTACTCAAAAAACTTAAAACTCAACATGAGAAAACTGAATTACTTAAAAATAAAAACAACCCTAAGGGTATGTGGCGAACTATAAAGACGATTACAAATATGAATAGTGTCAACCGGCCACCTCTCGAGTTATTGAAAATATGCGAAAACCAACAGCTATCTTTAAATCACATTAATGACTTTTTTGCTAATATTGGCAGCGACCTAGCTCAGAAAATACAAACAACACAATCTGCACCCACGTCGAATAGTTGTAATCTACAGCGAAATCCGGTAGGCAACTCTATGGGGTTGTTGGATACCGATGAAGCTGAAGTTGAGGCAATTGTCTTCGGCCTGCGAAACAACACCGCTGTTGGTATTGATAATATATCCGTCTCTGTACTTAAATCTGCAAGACACATTCTGGTTCCACATATAACGTATGTGTGCAATATGTGTCTGAGAACCGGCATTTTCCCCGATATCCTAAAAAGAGCCCTGATTAGTCCAATTTTCAAAAGTGGTGAAAAAGACAACATCACTAATTATAGGCCTATATCTGTGCTAACCACTCTATCAAAAATATTAGAAAAGATCCTAAATAGAAGACTAATAAATTACCTAGAAACTAACCACCTACTCGCGGAGACACAGTTTGGCTTTAGACAAGGCAGGTCAACTGAAGACGCGATAGTTGAACTTACTGAAACAGTTGTGCGGCAGCTTGACCGAAACTCCAAAGTCATTGGCTTATTCCTAGACCTTTCTAAAGCCTTTGATACTGTCTCAATTCCCAAACTACTTACTAAAATGGAATGTATTGGTGTCAGGGGTAGTGTGCTCGATATATTTAAAAGTTACCTAACCCGTCGAACCCAACATGTGAAAATAGGTAATAATACGAGGTTAAGTGATGCTGCAAGCCCCATTTACGGCGTACCTCAAGGAAGTGTACTAGGACCTACGCTCTTCCTTATATATATCAATGACCTGTGTACCAAAGCTATCCCAAATTGCAAAATAGTTGCATATGCGGATGATACCGCGTTATTGGTTAACGGAAAGAGCTGGGATGAGAGTCGTAAGAACGCTGAAAATGCACTGAGAAGCGTTATGGACTTCCTTAGTTCCAATCTATTAACACTAAATACTATTAAAACCAAATACATCTGTTTTTCCCAGCGTCAGAACACCATTCTCGATGCAGATCACCTCGTTGCACATTCATGTTATACGAAATCTCAAACATGCGGCTGTCAGACCATTGAACGCGTCAATGAAATTAAATATCTGAGCGTCACATTAGATAGCGCTTTATGCTGGCAAACGCATATCAATAACATTATAAATCGCGTTAGAAAATTGATGCCGATATTTCGTAAATTAAGGTATTCTGCTGATCCTGAGACGCTAAAAATAGTGTACTATGCCCTAGCACAATCTATAATATCGTATGCTATTCTGGCTTGGGGAGGCACGGGTGCAACTTGTATGATGGGCCTGGAGCGGGCACAGAGGGGGGTTTTAAAGGTCCTATCCCATAAGCCTCGGTGGTACAGCACGGCTGCTTTGTATCGAGAATGCGGTGTCCTCACAGTTAGACAGTTATTTATTCTGCAGGTAGTAATGAGAAGGCACAATAGTATCTCCAGTGGCCTTACTGGTACGGGTCGTAGGAATGTAGGATTATGCTTCACAGAATCTCATAGGACAACTTTAGCAAGGAGACAATATTATATTATAAGCACACGTATTTATAACAGAGTTAACAATAAATTAAACATTTCCACTTTAAACTACAGTCGAGTCAAATCGGTAACCAAACAGTGGCTTTTACAACTAAACCACTCAGAAACGGAAACATTGGTTACCTAACATCCCGTAGAAATACTCATACACACACACACACACACACACACACACACACACACACAAACACACACGCAGTCACACACACACACTCACACACACACATGCGCGCAAACACTTTATTTAGTCATAGTTTCTCTATTTTGTTTTGTTTTTTATTTTGTGTTTTCTTTTCTTTTTCGAATTAATATCACTACTGTTTGTAAATGACCACACTTGGAAGGCGCTGATAGCTGTCATACAGTTAATACTAGTACAGCTGTCAACGTTCACCATATCACAATTATGGATTTTACCAATTATTCAAATTGTAAATAGTATAAGTGATATGTTAAATGTACCATTATCTTGAAATTAATAAATTTATTATTATTATTATTTGGGTGACTTATTTTTTCTCAGCTTTCGCTGGTAGTATGTAAGTGGCATTTACGGACTAAGTCAAGTAAATGTCACGGTTTTGTATAAACGTGAATTAAGTGTGTGAGTCTATTGCATTGTGTGTCTGCTCGTCTATTTGCAGAAACTTTCTGACGATTCTGCAGGTGTTCAGTATAGCAGCTTTTTGTAGGAGTATATATGTATTGGGTTTCAGATCAAGGAGTTTCAGGCTGTGGTGTATGTGTTTCGGGATAATACCAGTGGTGGACAATACTATAGGGACAATGTATACTTTTTGTTGTTTCCAGATCCTTAAAACTTCATCCTTAAGGTCTGTGTACTTATGTACTTTTTCTGCAATAGTTTTTTGTAGGTTGTTTGGAACAGCTATATCAATCAGGTAAGTAGTTTTATTTATTTTGTCTTGTACGGTTATATCAGGGCGGTTGTAGTGTATGGTCCTATCGGTCAATATTGCACGGTCATAGTAAATTTTGTGGGTATTGCTTTCTAAAACTGCTTTAGGTGTATATTGGTAGTATGGCGTATATGTATCTGGAATGAGTTTATGTTTGACAGCTAGTCTTTGGTGTATGATGTTTGCAATTTGGTTGTGTCTATGTGTGTAGTCGGTTTGTGCAAGGTTGGGGCATGCTCCAGTAATATGTTGAATAGTTTCTGATTGATTGTGACATTTTCTACATCTATCGTCTGTTACTGTAGGGTCTCTGATAATATGCTTTCTATGGTTTTTTGTATTTATAATTTGGTCTTGGATTGCTATGATGAAGCCTTCAGTTTCAGGAAACAGGGTTCCAAGAGTAAGCCATTTGTTTGATGCTGTTTTGTCTATATGTGGTTGTTCAAGATCGTGTGGGTGTCGACCATGGAGTGCTTTCTTTTTCCATTGTTCTATTTTACAGATTTGAGAGTTACTTTCTGCGTTACCTATTTCGGTCTCTTGGGTTAGGTTTAGTGGTGTGTGGTTCAGATCATTACTAACTATTGCTTTATGGATTTCACTACTGTTAGCTTTTTCGAGGAAAAATGATTTTAATTTTGATATTTGCGTGGTCCATAAGGTAGATATGTCGATAAGGCCCCTTCCTCCATCCTGTCTTTTGATTGTGATTCTTTCTATTGCAGATTTTGGATGTAGACAGTTGTGTTTAGTGAGAATAGTTCTTGTTGTTATTTGTATGTTTTGAATGTCTGTTTTAGTCCATTTTATAATACCAAAAGAGTAGGTCAGTATGGGTATAGCGTAAGTGTTTATTGCCTTTACTAAGTTTTTGCTAGCTAAATTACTTTTGCTTAAAACATTTACCCTATGCTTATACTCATCTTTTAAGGCCATTTTTAATTTACTATGGTCTATTCCTTTTGATTGCTGGTATCCTAAATATTTATATAACTCATTCGGTTCCATGGCTGTAATTGTTTCATCATGAGATACTGCGTAATCGCCTGGCTGGATTTTTCCTTTTATTATGTGAATAGTTTTGCATTTATCTAATCCAAATTGCATGCTGATATCTTTACTAAATTTCGCTGTAGCGTCTATGAGAGCTTTCATTTCTTTTGCTGTTTTTGAATAAAGCTTTATGTCATCCATGTAAATTAAGTGTGATATACTAGTTTCAGTGCTATTATTCTTTAATCGATATCCCGCCTGGCAATTCTGCAGTATCTGGGATAAAGGGTTTAGGGCGAGACAAAACCATAGAGGACTTAGGGAGTCACCTTGATATATACCTTTTTTTATTGCTATTTCTCTACTAGTGATATTGTTAAGATGAAGTGTAGTTTTCCAAAGGGGCATTATGTTTTTTAAGAACTCTATTAAGACAGGACTGATCTTGTATATTTTCAAAATGTGTAATAACCAGGAGTGTGGAATGCTATCAAATGCTTTTTTGTAATCTATGTATGTACAGTGTAAATTTCTTGTATTTGTAGTTGCGTGTCTATGAATAAGAGAGTCGATAATAAGCTGCTCTCTACATCCCATATGGCCTCTTCTACACCCTTTTTGTTCCTCGGCAAGTATATTGTGCTGTTCTATATGAGTGGTGAGTTTTTGTGTTATAGTTGATGTGAGAATTTTGTATATAGTGGGTAAGCAAGTTATGGGTCTGTATTGTGATGGTTGTGGTGTGTATTGGCCTTTAGGTAGCATGTATGTTATACCCTTAGCTATAAATGGTGGTGTGTTTTGATGTCCGTGAATAATGCTAGTAAAATTTTTAGCTATGATTTTATGGAGGGTAGTAAATTTTTTGTACCAGTAATTGTGTATGTTATCTATACCTGGTGATTTCCAGTTATGTAGTCTGCTTGTGACATATTTTATATCAGATTCTGATATCTCTTTGAATTCCATTTCATCTAAGTCTGCCCATTTTCTTTCTTCTTCCGTTATCCATTGTGTTTCCCCGTTATGATGTACTTCTGTTTCCCAGATACCTGCCCAGAATTCTTCTAAGTCGTGTACTGCTGGGGTTTCTATATTATTGTTTGTTAGTTTTTCTTTATTTGTATTTAAATTTCTATAGAATGTTTTCTCATTGGTATGGAAAAGTTTGTTATCGGTTTTTCTTTGAAGTGCTTTTTTATATCTGGATAGTCTATGTGATTTTAATGCTAATTTCTGTTTCAATGTGTCTAGAACGTCTTCGGGTCTTTTATTATTATTTTCATGACTGCTGTGTATTCTGTTATTAGATATTATTTTGTTTACTGTATCAACTACCTTTTTTGACCTGTTATTATTCAAAAATTGTGTTAGTCTACCTATGTTAGATCTAAGTTGCGTTATATCTCTCTCTAGTCTATCTTGCCAGACTGGTTTTTTGTTATTGCGTTGGGGTCTGGCTTGTGGTTCGGTGTTATATCCAAGCTCTCGTGAGATTACTAGGGCACTACAATATATGAGTGTATGAATGTCGGTTAGTTGTGAATCATCAGAGAAAAACTCATGCAGTAAGGTATTGTTAAAAAAATGAGTTAATTTGGAAAGATACAAACTATATTTAAGTTTAGGGAGTCGTGGCCTGAGTGTGGGGTCTAAGCCTGCAAATTCAATTATGGCTGAGTGTAAGTGTTCTTTCAGTTTATTTTCTGACGAGTCTAGGAGGTCATTAAACTGCACAGTTTCTATTTCTGTTTCCATCAATAGCAGTGTAGTTTCAGTTTGTGTTGATATATTAGTATTAAGTGGTGTTTGTGTGTTGTATGTGGCATATTCAGTAGTATTAAGGTAGTTATGGGATGATTGTGTATTTGTTAGTATTGTTTGTTGTGTAGTTAGGTTTGTAGTAATGATTGTTTGTGGCTCACTAAGTGATGGTTGTGATTGAAGAGAAATATCTTCCTGTTCTAAATCTACTCTAACTTGTTCTTTAATTTGTTCTAACTTTTCATTAGTAAGCATTTTATTTCTTATGATAACTCGCCTTTGATCGGAAACTCGTTGTTCTGAAACTAAAACGTGAGGGTACTGTTTTAAAAAGTGTTCATGAAGTAATTTTCTGTATGTTGTCATGTCTGTTTCTAATTTAGTGATGCGGTAGTAGGTACGCATGATGAATATGTTTACATCTTCTGTCCATCGCATGCGTACACGTGGTTTACCAGTCTTAGTGGACGCAGGTAAAAGGGTATTCACCCCCTGCGCAACATCTAAGGCCGGTGTGTCTGTAGGTGTTGGTGTTCCTGTAGAAACTTCTGATGGTGTATATGATACGGTTGACGGGCTATATGGTTCCTCTGTTGAGGGGCATGGTGAGCTAATCCTGTCAATATTGTCAGTCTGTCTGTCGAAAGTCAAGTTGGCTGTAATATTTTCGGGTGACCCGGAGGGAGCCCGCCTACTCAGCTCCACTCCGCCGACGGTTCGTATGCTGTCACACCCAGCGTCAGCTCCAGGTGTGCCCCGGCGATCACCCCCGGGCAGCGGCCTTATACGTTTACTTCTTAGACGTGTCTCCATATTTTTATTATTATTATTATTATTATTATTATTATTATAAACAATTGGTCTTTTATAGTTCTATACAAACCTGACATGCTTGCAATATTAATTTTTAGATAACTCTTTAACTAAAACACATCAAAACTAGTTTTATAATAACTGTATACTATAATTAGCAAAAATTTACGATTAGACTGTTATCACGATCTTAGAATCCTAGAGGTTAATAATTTTAAATATTTTATAAATTACAGGAAAATAGTTTATATATTTCTGGATCGAATATGTAACTGTTATGGTGAATGCGTCACTTGTTATCAGGGTCACATAATCACACGGTAGGTCTGGGCTGAATTTGGCACAATACCAGACACGCATTATACGTCTGCGACGACTAAGACATGTTTACTATTCGCGACGATATTGTATTGCAGATACTATCATTACGTAGTTCATAGTATAATCTTCGATAAATTTATACATTTTAATTACCCGACTATGGCAAAGCCAAAGGAGGGTTATTTTATATGTGATATCAATTAAGTAGACATTTTCTACTTTATAAATGGAAGCTGTATGGTCATATAAGTCGGCTGGAAGGTGTATGATTTCAGGCGTTTGATCATAAGTGCACTAAAAGAATGTACTAACTCAATTATTATGATTATGAAGTTGTTAAGTTATCCCTTCTAGCACAGCCATAATTTTTTCCTTTAATTAAAAGATACGTGATATTTTATTACGGCTATTAAACGTTTATGAAGGATAATAAAGTGTTGAAATAAAAAAAAAATATATTTGATACTCACTCGTAGGTACTTTAATAATTTACTTTCTGCAAAAAATTTTGTTAGTGAAACCTCTTACCCAATTTAATTTTTAATATTTGTTTTATTTTAACTTTCTGTTTATTTATGTATATACAGGATCCAATACAATATTTTTTTGACATATTTTTGTTTCATATTTTTAAAAACTGCATTTCTTAATATCCCAAAAAACTATCTAAACTACATGTAAATACAAAATAAACTTACCGATATCGTAACTATTAGCGGTCATGTTGTTAGTAAACTATAACACAGTTTTACAAAATCTCGTTCGTAGCACATGAAGCGTCATGAAAGAGCATCAGTAGAGTGAACACGAGTTGAAATTAAAAGCACAACAGACACTTTACTCGTGTGACCGACGAACCAGTATGATCTCGTCAAACGATCCTCTAATAATACAATTCGTCGCATGCGCTCTACGTTCAATTGCCATAATAGAAAATACATTAATCACTGGACGTCGAAATATGCGGACGGTATTCCGACACACAATCGATGCAGTTTGAAAATAAGCAACCAAGAATCAAGAATTATTCAACACGGAACGTGTACGCCGGACGTATGGCGCTCTTAGACCGGACGCACTTTAACGTATGTTCGTACGATAATGATCATAAAATTTATGGGGAAACCATGTAAGACTTTTCAGGTATCGAAATAATTAAACAGTATTTGTGTTTATTAAACTATTTATATCACGTGGTAGACATTAATATTTTCATGACTCAACTTTATAGTATTAAATTTACGACTTTTCACTGTTACCTACATAAGAAATGCTGCTATAACGATGGTGCATTGATTAAAATTACAATTATCGCTAAAAAAAAACAAGTAAACGTAGACTGCACGTTTGGCCTAGTGGTTTAACGGTCACCACGCCGTTTCCTACTTCGCCAAGTGTCGTGGGTTCAAATCCCACGTAGGACAACACTTTGTGTGATCCACAAATTGTTGTTCTGAGTCTGGCTGTTCTTTGTGTCCGTTTCATGTATGTTTGTAAAGTCCCCCGCGACACAGGATTTATTCCTAGTGCGGGAGTTGTCTTTAAAAAAAAAATATAAATATATATTTCAGGATTAATAGTGGTTTTATCTATTTTGAGTATCTACGAGATTGCAGGTCTTATAAAGCTCAACTACGTGTATTTAGATAGCTTTCAACCAGTTTCGGTAATAATATTTCCAGACTTTTCAAGATCATCAGCTTTTATGTATGTCAGTATCGTTTATCAGCCATATTATACTAATAAGCATCAATTATGTCAGGGGCAGCCCGACATCGCGAGCTTGATCCCCTCATAGAATAATCATCACTATGATGCAGTAATGGTCGTTTTGCGTGTTTGTGTCTGTAAATTTTGTTTGTGGATTACTAAGACATATAGATATTATCCAATTGGGAGAATGTCTTATAAAAACTAAAGGATCTTATCTTTATTATTGGGTTTGGAACTTTTTTATGAATTTGTATGCTCATTTTTTGTGATATAAAATATCCTGAAGTTACAAAATATTTACATGAGTAGCAATTAGCAAATTGGTATTGTGTACGACAAATTTTGCATTCGTAATTGTCTTTATGTTACAAAGTGATTGGAAGTTCGAAGTTCGAAGACGTTAATTGACAAATAATTTTGTTAATGTAATGAAAATGTGTTATTCGAAATTAAATTTTCTTAAGGTGTCTTTACTTGTTTGTTTATTTTGAGATCGTTGACTCTATTTATTGTGTAGTTTAACTCAATTTTAAATGATTTATTTAAAAAGAAATAATGACACCTTATAATAAATTATTAGTTTTGAATGACGATGCTTCCCATATGCTGCCCAGCCTAGATGAATTTCAAGGGAAGCTTCGTTATATCTTCGAGTCTTTTACCAGTGCGTCCCGTACCCGTAATCTATTTATATAAAAGAAAGTCGTGTTAGTTACACTACTTATAACTCAAGAATGGCTGAACCAATTTGGCTGAAAATTGGTGGGGTAGAAGGTAGCTTAGAACCAGGAGACGGACATAAGATACTTTTCACATAGTTTTTTTACCTACCCCGCGACGTTTTCCGCGGTTATTGTTGTACCGTGGGTAACACCGCGGGGCTCAGCTAGTGACATATAGAGTCGACCGGACACTCACCGTTGGACTGGGCCACAAGTTTAAAGTCGCACAGCTTGCGATGGGGCGTGCGATGCTGGGTTTCTCTAGTCGATAGAATTCGTAACGAGAAAATTCGACAGAGAACTAGAGTAACCGATATCACACGGAGAATTAACATGCTGAAGCGGAATTGACTGGTCATGTCTCCAGGCGGACTGATGGTCGCTGGGCCGACAAGTGTTAGAGTGGAGACCGCGATTAGGCAAATGTAGTGTAGGACGCCATGCGGCACGATGGTCGGACGACTTAAAGGAAATGGCTGACAGTGGAAAAATGCAGACTGCCCGAGTATGATATGTTCGGCGCTCTTTGGAGAAGGCCTTCGTTTAGTAGTGGACGGCAGTAGGTTGAAGAGAAGTTTTAAATAACTTATTTTAACTATTGTATACTAACTTGACTATTACTTACTACTAGTCTTTATAGGTTAAATTAAGACGTGCTTAATTCAAACTATATTTACAAGACTACTGATAAGTTTTCTTATACATGTATATCAAAAAATATAAACTATACCCAGACACATAACTTAATATTTGTCCTAGGTGAGAATCGAACCTTCGAGCTCTGAATCAGTAGTGAGGATCGTTAGCCACTAAGCCAGGTATACATTTTCAAAGAAATTCTAATTTTTTCTTGTAACTAAAAAAAACTAGGTATTTTTTTTATTTTATTTTTCCTTATGTACTCATTAGCAGGTCTACCTTTAGGCGCCCGCTTATCGTTGAATTTTGGGACACCCTGTATAGAGAACTACACACTAATTCATACATTAATAGTTATATCTATAACGGTAGTAATATTGTTGAATGTACTGGTTCTTTATGTCAGAAAAAAACTTTAAATGATTTTATAAGTATTTTTTTATGGAATACGCGGGCAAACGAGCAGAAGTATCGCCTGATGGTAAGCGATTACCGCCGCCCATGGACACCTGCAACACCAGAAGCGTCACAAGTGCGTTGCCGGCCTTTTGGGGATGGGGGAGGGAGGTAGGGGTAGGGGATTAGGGTATGGGCCTCCGGTATCTTCACTCACTCGGGGAAACACAGCGCAAGCACTATTTCACACCGGTTTTCTGTGAGGCCTTGGTATCACTCCGGTCGAGCCGGCCCATTCATGCCGAAGCATGGCTCTCCTACGGTAAAAAGTAAAGTGAAAGAGTGTCTTAGACAATGATTTTATTTTTGAGAAACTTCAAAATTACTTGATACTACTCACACAAATGATAAAAATGTAATGTATTTAGAAGCAACTTTGTACCACACTAAAGAATGACTAATACGTATAGTTTATTAATATAATATTTTTATTAAGAATTTTTACAATAGATCTTATAAGCTTTACAGTTCTCAATTAATGGTGTTTGCGTATGCTTCTCTTAGTTTCCTTTCACTCTACTTTTTGCGACATAGAGATTTTAAAAATATTAATGAAACGGAAACAAAAATGCCAAGAATCAGAACAACAATATGTGGATCACAACACTTTTTGATCCACAAATATTTGTTGTCCTAATTGCTGTCCCATGTGGGGATCGAACCTACAACACTTAGTGCAGTAGGAAACAGCCAAGTAACCACTACACCATCGGTGCAGAAAATTCGTATTTTTTTGTTTCTGTATAATAAAATTAACTCTTTCATTTATGACACACTTAACCATTGTATGGTATGTAAGAATAACCTAATGGTATAGGTTTCATCATAAATAAATTAAAAGTCATTTATCATACTGGACCGTATATTAAACGCTTATAGTGCAGAGAGGTATTTGAAGTAATAATTTATAACTTTTGACTAAATTGTTACCTCGTTATTGTGTTCGTTTTAAAAACAAAACAAACAATAGGACGGCATAGAATGTTGATTTTTAATGTTACTAGGTATAATAATCTGAAACATTACATTAATCATAAAGTGCACTAAATTACCATTTAGTTATATGATTAATGTAATCAAGTAAAAAAGAAAAATCACATCTCCTTGGTGCGTTTACCTCTTACCAGAGGTAAACGCACCAAGGAGTTGTGATTTTTCTTATAGAAATTTGAAGACACTATTCGGTGACAGAAATATAAGATTTAATATTGTAATCAGTAAATATATGTTATTTTTTTTCATGAGCCATCATTAAAAACATTTATATACAAGATAAGCTATTCCTGAATCAAACAATGTTCGGTAGAAAAACTCTTTTCTCGTCAATTATATATGCTGTACCTGCAATAGAAATAAAAAAATGCATAAAGCTCTACGCCGGAGTACTTCCGATATGACAGGGAGGGGTACCATGATCACAGCTACATGCAGTAGGCAGGTCTTGGAAGCTCTATAAAAGATATTCATTGATGCCTTTATTAAAAAAGAAAACTAATACATGTGCGTTCAATTCGCAGACTTGGCAAAGGCTCAGAGAGAATTGTATTTTATTATTTCTCGAGTTGCTGGTGGTTATTAGCGTAATTTTAAATAGGTTAGAATGCAAACTATGTCCTTCAAACCATTCTTTAAATATTTTTATACTTATTAGGCGTATTCGTTGCTAAATCACTAGTAATCGTCTGTTAAAAATACATAACATAAAGAAAAAAATCCGGCCAAGTGCGAGTTGGACTCACGCACCTAGGGTTCCTTACAAACCTGTAGGTATATTATATGATGTAACTAAAAATGTATGTTTTTCGCAATTTTCCCTTTATCTGCGCTATAAGACCTTGCTTCATACCAAATTTCAAGATTCTGAGTTCACGGAAAGTACCCTGTAGGTTTTGATTCCCTTGCGAGTGCCAAAATTTGCAGTATAAACGGCTCTAGGTATCTTTTGATTGCGTTGGTTTAGAAGTTTAATTTTTTAACAGCCCAAGGGACAGTAGACCTGAGTATTTGACATGAATATCAGCTTAATACCTCTACGCGTTCCTGAAAAAAAGGGTCTTAAAAGACAGACAGACGGACAACATGGACTATAAGCATGAAAGGATTTACATTGAACACTATATTTTGTTCGTGGCATTATAAACAAGATATCTTTGTGCAGTTGCAACAACTTGCAAAATTCGTGTTTGTTAGGTGCTCCAGCAAAGGAAAGTCATTTCAGTGGTAAACATTAACGCACGGTCGGAAACGAAAACGTCTTTCACGCAAGACCGGCTTCCACAGAGTTCGCAAACGGTGAGTTTGTAAAGAGCGGGCAATTTGCGGGGTAACACCCGCCGGATACTAGCTGCTCATTAACTATGAACGCCGTCATCAACGACTCTTCTTCTGTAGAAAAAACGGTTTTAACAGTGGCACTCTTCATGAATAAACGGTTGCGGTGAGGTGCTTTTGAACGGCCAAACGCTACAAAGCGCATATAAATTGCACTGCTAAATTGAAGCGGGGATATGAAAAGACTAGTGAAAGAGACTTTTGAAAGACATACAGTTTGTCAACTGCTTTGAGATCTCTAGGTCTATCTATGATGTGAATAGGATGAGTGTGTATTTGTGGAAAATAGAAGCTGCTCGAGATTCTCGGTAGAGGAATTATCAAAGTAATGTAGTCTGGTTCGCATTAATAAATTATATGCTCAAATCATACGTATAGCTTTATTCTAAAACTGTTCTACCACTTTAAAATCGTTCTAATTTCTCATCACGTTGCCTGATCTAACATGCCAGTAGATGAATTGGAACGCTACTGTCAATGAAATTATAACGAAGAATTTCGTATTCGACCTATACAGCATATACTTAAATCTAGTCAGAACTTGCTGCTACAACTTTTAATTTAATAAAGCTTGTGAAGACGAAGTAATTAGGTACTTTATGATAATTAGTAGCTTCTCTTTCCATTTTAAATCTTAAGAAATTTTAATGAAATTGACGAGGCGATACATAACATATCATGTCGAGGGGTATAGTATACGAAGCAAAAACTCTTGCAAATGCTTCCCAGGATTCAATGTGAAACTTATCTTAAACTAATTCACCAATTACGATTTCAGAGGAATGAACGTTTTTCAAAGGAATATATTTATGTAATACTAAATTCCAATATCAAAATATCTTGTTTTCAAAACTAAAAAAGTTTTTTAGTGGGCCAAATTATTTTACAAGAGTTGACAGCCGTCAATTTGTTCCTGAGGATTTTCTTGACGAACGTAAAGAAATCACGATGCGGCGGCGTCGGCTTAAAGAATATTCTTATTTATCAAAGACTTAAACTTGAAGAAAATATTTGTACTGACGTCGAGCAAAATGTATGAATAGTTTTTGATTGAGAGAATTTCGAGAGAGCTTTCACAGTGTGCCGCTTACGATACTGTAAGTATTAGAATGCTGGAATGTATCAAAAATTGAAAAATATTGAAAACAAGAAAAAGTTTAAACAACTGTAACCCAATTGCGTAAAATATTTTGATAAAATTTCTATAACCTTTGTCACCCGAGCTATTATTACGAATCGGTTTAGTAGTTTAGGTGCTATGGTCAAACATACAAACATACATAGCCTGCCAAAACTATAATCCTCCCTTTTGGCTTCGCCGTAGTTAGGTAACGTAACTTTAGAAATTTATATAATACAAATGAAGACTATCTATCTATCTATATATTGTCGGCACTTGATGGAACTTGTTGCAATACATTCTAGAATTAATATCACTTGTATAAGAATGAGTACAAGTGATTTTAGTTCCAGAATGTAACTTTAGAACTTACAAAGTCGTTACAGTGGAATATTTCTGTTAGCAACATTTCCTACTATACATACGAGTATCAATGAAAATCTTCCATAAATGGGGAAAATTTATGCTTTTTGAGAGACACAGTTTAATTTGGTGGATCAGCAGGTTTATTTAATAAAATTTTAACTTGTTGAAATCTATTCTATCAAGACATAAGAAAAAAGTTCAAAATACATATAAAACTTATGATAAAATTTAAATACATAATATAGTGACACAGGCGTTATCCGTGTCATTAATACGAATCTATTCGTTCGTTAATCTGCGTTTGCAATCTATGAAAATAATTAAATATAACATTGTTTAATGTAAATAAAGTCAGGTTCACATCAAATATTTGTCATTTTAATAGACATTTACAGTGTCTTCAATTTTACATAAGAGCTAAAGTAAAACGAGAGGTAAAAAATTCTTCTTATTCATGAACTAGCTAACTTTTTTTTTCCTTTTGAGTTTCTATTTGACTTTAACTACTCATCTAGGTTTATGTAGTTAGAATTCTTTAAAGTTGCTGTAAGTGGTAAACGCAAAATGAAAATCATACAAAGGAACCAAAGTTATCCCGTAGTTTACAGAATTAGTTAGGGCACGTTGGTCCGAGAACCGATAACAGCTGAAAAGGAAAAGTTTTGTGGGAACTACGAGGCGGAAAATATGTATTAGCCACCACAACTCTCTTCGATACTTTCCCATCAATTTTGTAGTTTTAAACCTTAATATAAGCCTTAATATAATAGTTTTAAACTTATCTTATTATATTATTTGTTAGTTTATTAGCGTTTATGCTTATCAATATGTTAGTTAGTTTAAGGTTTTACTTGTATAGCCCCTTTTCGCTTATAGGCCTCCTCCAAATCTTTCCACTTCGGTAGTTGTAATCCCCACGGGGACGTATAATTTAATTTCCAATTTGTTAATATACTATTTTGTAATTAAACTATTTTTAATTGAAATCTAATAAATATTACTCTGTCTCGGCTCTTTGTTCTTGCAATTTTTTTTTCAACGACATTGTTTCGTTTTTACGAAAGCATTCGTACTTAAAATTACAATTTTGTACCGTTTATATAATAAACGAACCAGAACATGCATGATGTAAAAATACTTATTTAAGCTGTATAATCCTATAAAACCGTGTTCTTTATCTATACTAATAGTATCAACGCGAAAGTTTGTAAGAATGGATGGATGGATGTTTGTTACTCTTTCACGCAAAAACTAGTGAACGCAGTTAGAAAAAACTTTACAGTAATATAGCTTATACATCAGAATAACATATAGGCTACTATTTGCCGCGATAACTGACATATACACGGGCGGAGCCGCGGGCAACAACTAGCAGTTTTATGATTTCAAATTAATTTAAAAATCTTTGAAAAAATATACATTACATTTGCACTTTCAAATTCAAGTATAAAATATTATCTATTTTACAATGTTGGAATACAAGTGTGTTTAGTTCATTATCACATTCATCACACTTACGTGCTCTGGTTAATAAATTTAAAAACTGTACAAACTAAACAACTATCCACACAATGCGAATGTTAGTTCATTTAAAATAAAATGTAAGTTTCAAAGTTTCTATAGGTGGTGAAGGCGTTGGAAGTCAGGGAATGCGGGTGCGGACAGGTGGGTGTGAAAACCGCCAATTACAGAGGTGCATCCATAGGTGGGGTTGGTACAATGTTTTTTTTTATTTTATCTGTTCACCTCCTCACAACTTATCGCCCGCAATATAGCAGTCACAAGCCGAACGGAAAAAAAATTGGATCCTTTATTATTTTCTGGTTTAAGACTGCTTACAGATTAAGATTTCTCAGTCAAGTGCTTAATTGCTTATCTAGTTTCATTTAAATAGATTGTTACTGTTCAAAATTAATTTTCGCCAATAAATATTTCTCAGTGCCAATTAGCTGAAATTTATCAATGTAACTTATAATTATATTTATGTAACAATATGTAAATAGATAGTACTATAACTCCATTTCCTTGTATTTTTAACCCCCGATGCAAAAAGAGGGGTGTTATAAGTTTAACGTGTCTGTCTGTCTGTCTGTGGCACCGTAGCTCGCAAACGGATGCGATTTCAATTTAGTTTTTTTGTATGAAAGGTGAGTTACGTGCGAGTGTTTTTAGACATGTTTCATGAAAATCGGTTTAGTCGTTTAAAAGTGAAAGTGGGGAAGAGTAACCGAATGTCTGCAAAAATATCATCGAGTGGGGTCTCAAATGAAAGCGCATAACGTGTTTTTTACTTTTTAAAGGGAACTCAGGTTATTATGTCGGGTTTTTTTTTTAATTTTGAGAATTTATATTATTTGATTTTGAATCTTCATCTATGTTTACATGCTCTAAGATCAAACACACTATTATAGGTAGGCCGGCTCGACCCGGGCGGTATTACCGTCTCACAGAAGATTAACCTAAAATGTCAGCAGTCGTGGTGTGCGAGACCGGAGGCCCAATAATGCACAAGCATCTCAATAGGCCACCATAGTGTGGGTCACTATGCTGTATTGTTGCATTGTCTGCATTTGTAATGAGTATGGTAACCACTACCATGACCACTCTTGGATTCTGATCAAGCTTTCCATCAGTCAAAGTAGAGTCACTTTGGCAGGGTCATATACAAACAAAAAAAATGAAAAACACCACAATGCCCGGACTGTTGCTTTTTGCATCCAGTCCCTGCTCTCTTACGCAAGTCGTCTCGCCATCTGGACAGAGGGCACCCCACACTACGTTTCTAAAGATGCGGTGTTCATTATTATTAATATACAATAGATGATTTTAAAATTTTGTAACCAACGCCTGTGTACCTACAGCCACACAAAACTAACTTTTTAATCACAACCAATCAGTTCAGTCGCTTAGGAGAAAGTCAGTTATCATACGAACAAAAAAGGTAGGTACATTCATAAGTAGCAAAATTATGATTGCTTTCGTCATCCGAGTTTCGGACATTCTGAAATTAAATATAAGTGTGTAATACTCATATACTCTCGGCAACAATGCTTATACCGCCCCTTCGCCTAACCGTGCGAAATTTGTTTTGTGGCTTTGCGTAGAGTTTGTGGGGTTTCGGGATCGAGGCCGCGGTCCTGAAATTCAAACAACCCAAAACAAAGGTTTTATATGATGAAAACCCATCAAAATTGTATACTTTCTTATCGTTTTCATAAAAACCTCCTCCCGGTAAGTCTCGAGTCCCTCTTGAGTCCCCTCTACTGTAAGTATGTCGAGTATCTCTCGACATGCATTTAGCTTGAGGTTTTTCTGAGGAATCGAATCAGAAAAAAGGGGAAACACAGGTGAAAGCAGGGCTAGCAATTTAGCCCAATGAATCAGATTAGAGTACACGCATTACAGACTCAGATAAATAAGCTCTACCCATATCTGCATTGGCACATTTCAAACAAATAAAGTTCTGGGCTCTGATTGAGAGTTTGGATACTAATTTATAAATAACTAGCTGATCCGGCAAACGTTGCTTTACCATAAAAAAAAAGTTGGGGTATAAAAAATAGATGTTGGTTGATTGTCAGACCTACCCGATATGCACACCAAATTTTATAAAAATCGGTCCAGCCGTTTCAGAGGAGTATGGTAACTAACATTGTGACACGAGAATTTTATATATAAGATATAATTAAGGTATATATGTATCATTTACAGTTTTAATAGTGAAAACTAACGATCTAATTGATACCGAGAGTAAACTAGTATGGTTATAACTTTTAATTAAAGTAGCTGCCGCTGCCCATAACAGTATGTTAGTAGGTTATGTACATCACTACATATTTTAAAACAAAGTCTTCCGCCGCGTCTGTCTGTTCCAGATATACTCAAAAGCTACTGCACGGATTTTACCAATAGATAGAGTGATTCTTGAGGAAGGTTTTCATCTAAAGTTTGTTAAAGTTTTGAGTATTTTGGCTAAATTATAACGATATTTGTTGAAGACGTCGGAAAAAAATTAAGCCGCACGTCTTCTCGGTGTAACATGGTCTATATTATATTTTCCGTAAAGAGCCCGTGCGAAACCGGGGCGGGTTGCTAGTCTATACTAATATTATAAACGTGAAAGTTTGTAAGTATGGATGGATGAATGGATAGATGGATGGATGGATGGATGTTTGTTACTCTTTCACGCAAAAACTACGAAACGGATTTGGATGAAACTTTACAGTTATATAGCTTATACATCAGAATAACACATAGGCTACTATTTGCCGCGATAACCGACATATACGCGGGCGGAGCCGCGGGCAACAACTAGTATATTTTAATAGTATTAACTTGAGTACAAACATCTGTTCAATTAAAGTTCGACAAGTAGGGAGTTTCTCTTTAGGGAAAGTACTTACAACCTCAGTATAATGGCACTATTGACTACTGTAGTGTACTTTACGATGAAAGGGGTCACCATAGCTACTTTACCAGAAATATTTACCCTCTGACGAATTCAAATTAGTTTATCCCCTTCTTGGTTTAATCGATCTAAATCTTATCGAATCAGATTACTCAAAAAATAAAGGTAATTTAATTGCATCTTATCTGCATATTGGTTATTAAGATATTGTTATCGTGTTTGATAAGTTACACAATTGTGAAGGATGTCAATATATTTGTTTGTTGTAATTCATGTTATGGTAAATATATAAATTGTTTATTTATAAATAAATAGGTATGTCCGGTAATCGGCTTTCATACGTCATAATAATACCACAAATAGTTTCTTTGTTATCGAAATACACTACTAAAACAGAACAGATACCTTCGTATTTATGAACGTAAAATACCATCAGGCGATACGTCTGCTCGTTTGCCCCCTATTCTATTACAAATATATATATAAGCTATGTATACCTTCCTAGCTTTTTTTTTTCAATATAAGTTTTTTAACAGAGCTACAAGCATCAGACCTCCTCAAGCCTAAGGATAAACAGAATTCGAAAGTTGAACTACACACATCAAAAGTGTCTAGGGATCAAGCATTTTTATGCGGATTTCTTGAGATTGAGATGTGGCTTTGGCCCTGGCCTGCTCAGTCGCCAGACTTGAACCCGATTGAGCATGCATGTGATATGCTACAGAGAAGAGCTCTGCCGAATATGGAGGGTATCCAGTCGCAAGAAGACCTTTTTTTGTTGTTGCAACGAACATGGGCGGCCATTCCACAGCGTGATTTGGATGAACTCATTTTGAGTATGCCAAACCGATGTTCTTGTGTTAGTGTTCGCGGTAGAAACACGGATTATTAATTGTTTAAGTTACCTAATAAAATTTTAAAGAAAACTGTTATTGCAGTCTTTTTTTAGAACTTTAATGTTAGTGGTTCAAATGTCAAAAATCCTTTTATTAGGAAAATGGCAAATTTCTTTATTAATGCAAAGGTGACTTGGTTTATCGTTACTGTGACAAACGAAAACACTTTATTTGATGAATCCTTAAAGAAAATTTTAATTAATATCAATCAGGAGAAAAGTTATTGCAAAAATATATGTTGATCCCTAGACACATATGTTGATCCCTAGACACTTTTGATGTGTGTAGTTGTTAGTGTATTTGAGGACACTGACTTCCCAATAACGAATGCCAAATTTGTTCATGACGGTTGTGTAAACATATTTGGTAATTGATCAATCGACGAAATAAGCTATGTGTAAGTAGTTTGTAAAATAAAGTAATGCCTTTTTTAAGTTCTAGAAATTTACAACTAACTGACTGAAGAAGTGTATAGAGATATAATAAAACACTGTAAACAAATTTCCTTACATCGAGGAGAATAAAAAATATGTCTTAGCAAACCTTAGTTGGGAAGTATTTATTGAAAGTATACGTAGAAGTTTTGGTCGATTAAGTTAAGTTTATTTGTTCATGTAATTATATCCCATTTTAATTCAAAAGCCTTTACATGAAAATTAAGTTGTTGTAGTATCACCAAAAAGTAAAACAAATCTATATATTACTGTGGGAGGAAAACATTTGTACCCCTTTTCACGAAAATCATGTGAGTGGAAGAGTATGACATTTGGCTCATTTAAAGTTTATATGGAGGAGGAGTGAGATTTTGCTTAAAAATACATTCATCATCATCTTCTTAGCCTTTATTATTCCCAAGATTTGAGGTCTGCTACTAGTTCAACCGGTTTTACCTGAATATCAGTTTCTACACGGAGCGACTGGCATCGGACCTCCGCAACCCTGAGGGTGAACTGAATTTGAAGGTTGAACTAATTGTCAGTATATTTGAGGGCACTGGCTTTCCAATAACGATTGCCATAGACGTTCATGATAACCGGTACTAACGGCTGAACGTGCTCTTCGAGGCACGGGCGGGAAACACCGCCATCTTCCATACTCCAGGCTGCTATTAAGAATTTCTTGTAAGAAAAACCCAAGAGCAGTCCGACCCGGGAATCAAACCCGAGACCTCTTGATCTGCAGTCGCTTACGCTAACCACTAGACCAATGAGGTAGTTAAAAATACATTAAAATAATAAAAATAACATACTAATATGCGTTTGACAAACACACACATATAAAAATAAATAATATTTGTTTTGTGGTAAAAGTCAAACTGAGAACAGATTAATATTTTTGTCTATAGTCTTACTGAATGGTAAAAGTAGCTATTATGAAATGTTTGATAATATAAATGTAGCCTTTTACAAAAGAACCTTATTAAAGTTTAAACTTAAAGATTAAATAAATTATAATCGATATTCGTCCACTGGGCGATAAAGTCGTACTGTCTGATAGTGGATATCATTCATGACACCACCAGTTTCCTGCACTCCCATTCGATAATTTCACGCAAGGCGTTGGCGCCTGTGTGTAGGTAAATTTTCTATGTTTACGAGTAGACGATCTGTATTTTTAACTTATCACACTTAGTGACAAAACGGATATCTTTAGTCTGTTTATTTTGTCACTCAAGGACAATTTTTCTGTGTATTATTACTACGTGCAAATATGTATTAAAATGGTCGGACGACCTGGTAAAAGATGCGGGCTCCTGGGAAGGTGGGACCGGTTGTTGTCGTGAAACTTGTGTGAGGTTGATGCACAGAACAAGTAGAATTGTTATGTAGGCGGGGTAGGCGCGCCGAAGTTAAGCGCCGATACCTCTAATGGGTCTGCTGGCATCAACTGAACAATTACAACGGCTTTAATACACTATATCTTTCGTCGGGAACGTAGCTGCGTAAAAAAATATTGCTATGCCGAACTGTGCGATAATTACGTGCTGAAAACGAAGCAAGGACTACAATTTACTCAAAGGAAACATATCGTATCATCGGTAGTCTCAAAACTATTGTTTTTAAGCAATATTAACAAAAGACTAAAAAGTATTATGTAATACACATGAAAACCGTTATATTCTAATCTATTGAAATAATCATACATTACGTACCTACTAAATTTAAGTATGATTTGCATAGTTGCCACGAGAGCACGCAATGAACTGCGTTTCCTGCGGGAATATTTCAAAACATTTGGCACGAAAATATTAAATAAAAGTAATGTTTACAATTATTTGACATAGTGATGTAGACAAATTCAATCGATATCGTAATGTTAAACTTTTCGATGATATTGATTTTTACAGTGATTTTATGGTTAGTATCGTAGTACGATTTATATTGTACTAGCGACCCGCCCCGGCTTCGCACGGGTGGATTTCAGATGCCCCCGCCGACGACACGGTTCGTGCATTTTAAATCTGTAATATCTTCGAATATATTCATTTAAATTAGATACTGTAAAGGGCCATTTTGATCTATATTAAATGCACAATGTATTTAATTTACTTAATTGTATAAGGATTCAATCCGTATTGCTTAAAATCACTTCGTAAATAAGCCATTATTTCTCGTAAAAAGAAAGGAATAAAAAATGGTTGTTGTGGGTTATCCCTAAGAGATAGACATATACCGTCGCAGACTTTTTTGTAGTACTTTTTAAGGTGTACAATACTGTAGTACATTATTTTGATCTATCTCGTAGGGTGCAACCAGCGTTTGCAATGTAAGCGCAAAAAATGTGTTTATTTGCTACAGCACATTAGAAACCTCGAAAATTAACAGTGTTTCCATGCTATATTATGCATTTATTATACATAAAAACCTTCCTCTTGAATCACTCTATCTATTAAAGAAATCCGTATCAAAATCCGTTGCGTAGTTTTAAAGATTTAAGCACACAAAGGGACATAGGGACAGAGAAAGCGACTTTGTTTTATACTATGTAGTGACTATGGTTTTTAAAACAATATATGATTTAGTTTATTCGCAAAATTTTTATACAGTTATTTAGGAGAAATATTTGAAAATAAATGTTTTAATAAAAAGTTTATAAATATTTCATATATCATAATTTTACAGCTACCAGACAAATAAAACAGATTTGATTAAAAAAAAAGATAGTATGTAAGTACTTTTGACTAAATAATAAACGTGACATATTTTTAGTAATATAAGTTAGTTAGCCATTAATCCATCCATAGGTTGTAGAGAACTTGCGAAAATGCGTAGTCGTTTTTTATTTATTTAAAGTTTCTGAAATATGTATGCCTAAACACACAAAAATATAATTTGTTTTAGGTAAATAAGGGAGTTGCAATGTTTTTCAACAAAAAAAATATAAAGTAGAATGAAAGGATATCAGAGTATCAGTCAAATAAATAATTAATTTAAAAATTATTGTAACATATTGATAAATCTCAAATTCACCACATCCCTAAGGTTTTCGAAGAAACTGTCCACGAACACAAATATGCAAGTGAAACCCTACCTTAGTTGAAAGGTATAAGGTTGTATTTAGTAACATTGTAAGTAGCTTTTTGAACATATATACATTACATCCTTTGGACGAATCAGGAAAGATTTCGTTATGTGTGTATAATATTATTGATCGTTAATGTGTGCGTCCAGGCGACACAGTGTATCTTGCACTTGCTGCTCGACACCTCTTCTAGTATATTCATTTGTTCTGTGGGTTGATGTCCAGCGGTGGCCACATTTCGGATGAGGAATTAGGATGTCTATATTCTACTAGCTGTTCCCCGCAGTGTTACTTGCGGTTCTTGTTGTACCTTAATATCAACAACGCCAAGTAACAACACGGAGGGCAACTAGCCTAAAATAAAAATAAACTGAGTTACTCCTTATATCACAGCTATCTGCCAGAAAGTAACGTCAAAATCCATCCAACCGCTCGAGAGATTAGCCGTAACAAACAGACAGTCAAAAATTTTAAAAATTGCTTTTTAAAAGTAAGAATCATATAGACTTTGATGTACACTTAGAGAAAAACTGTTTATTTTGAAACTACAAACAGATAAGTACTTCTAGCAGTTAGTGCCAAACATTTAATATTGAATATTAGGACACCTGATTCGAGTAATGAACTGAATTAATAAGTCTAGGTATGCTATATATTTTAGGTGATTTTGACCAAAGTATTGGCGTCTTCAAAAAACATAATGCTTAATTTTGTTACATTATATCATTATTGTTATCATTTTGCCTGATGGAAAGCATGAGCAGAACCCAAAAGTGGTGGTCACAAAACTCTTGAGATACTTTCTGAATCATTGGGCCTCTGGTCTCAAAATTGCAATGTTATTAATCATCATGTTAAACAATATTGCGACAGTGCACAATAGTCTGTTTTTTAACCGACTTCCAAAAAGGAGGAGGTTCTATGTTCCACTGTGTGTATTTTTTTTTTTTTATGTATGTTACCCGATTACTCCGTCAGTTGTGAACCGATTTTAAATTTTTTTTTTGTATTCGACAGGGTATGCTTCCGTGGTGGTCCCATTGCCAGCATATTAGGATCTGATGATGGGATCCCAGGGAAATCGAGGGAAACCCTCATTTTTTATAGGCACATACTATGTTTTTCGTATATTTTCTGAAGTTACACCGGTATTTGCGTCTGGTAGTCATCATTTTATGATGATGAGCTGATGATGTAAGGTACCACTCCTTAACGGTTAGGAGTTGGAGGATAAATCTTTAAATATCATATGTATATAATTTACCTTTAGTCGTATTCTTACAAATTATTTAGGTAAGCTGATGATGGAAGGTGGAAGGTACAACTCCTCAACGGTTAGGAGTTGGAGAATAATTCTTTCAATTTCATACGTATCTAAAGACCTTCAGTCGTATACTTTCAAGCTATTTAGGTGAGCTGATGATAGAAGATTAAACTCTTCAACAGTTAGGGATTAGAGGATGATTTTAATATTACACGTACCTCAATTTGTATTCTTGATGATGAAATTTGATTAAATAGTTCAACTTACTACTTACCTACGATTGTTTGCACTAAAAACTGTAAAATAAAAACTTTTTATAAAAAAAAAAAAAGCCGACTTCCAAAAACATCCAACGAAAACTCTCTGTCAATAAACACTTAAAAGCGTAAAATAAACTGGTTCTTCATAAATTGCCTATACCTTATTCTTTATTCATTTAAATAGTAGTATTATAATGGGTGCTAGGTACCTAAAATCTGTTTGAAGTAAGCGAGACGTACGGAGCAGACGTGATGACACATATATTTTGACTACGCGGTTGGCCTACTGGGTTCAAAACTTTTTATTTTATTTATGTCCCGCCAAAATGACTCTACTGTGCCTGATGGAAAGCATAAGCAAAATCCAAGAGTGACCATGTGGGACAACACTTCGTGTGATTCACAAATTGCTGTTTTGAGTGTGGGTGTTCTTTGTGCCCGTTTCATGCATGTTTGTAAAGCCCCAGAGGATGTCCGTGTACGTACGTAGGTATATACCTAATGTGGGAATGGTCTTTATAAAAAAAAAAGTTAGGAAAATAAGTCAAGGTATTTTGTCTTTATTTTGTAGTTGTGTTTTGAATGGGTCTAATTTGCACCGTGTTGTTTTGGTCCTAGTTTTAATGTTTAAATAATTTAAATTTTTACAATTTGGTAGCTATTACAAAATAATATAATCATATATTTCAACAAAAAGAAAAAACCGACTTCAAGAACTCGACGAAATTGAAATGGGACCACATAGAAAGCTCTAGCTTTCAAATAAAAAAAGAATTTTCAAAATCAATTAACCCACTCGAAAGTTATGAGGTAAAAAACATTTAAAAAAAAACAGTCGAATTGATAACAACCTCCTTTTTGAAGTTGGTTAAAAAGGAGCTGAGTTGTATCGTCCTTTTTTTAAAATTAGGTTCTCAAGGTTTTGACAATACACTGATACTAGTTTCTATTTCTCCCCCCTAGGTAAACATAACTAAATCACGTATGAATGAATATATATATATTCATTCATACGTGATTTAGTTATGTATAAATGTATGTGTATCTATTGGTATGTATAAGTTTGTGTTATATGAGTATACGTATATATATATATGTATGCGTATATATATATATAAATATAATGTTTTTCGTTATATTTATTAGCAAATAATATTTTGACAACTACCATTGTATCTCCTATACATTTTGATCCATACTAAGGTTGCCTGGAAGAGATTGCTTTTGGCAATAAGGTAAATACATCTCACACTTTATGTACTCTTGTAACTATGTAATATTATGGTGTAGAAATAAAGAGTTTTCTATCTATCTATCTCGGTAAAGAGGGAGGGAAGGAGAAGTTATATTTTACTTTTTTAATTAGACCAACACATCACCTTGTTATATGAACAAAGGCGTTGATTGTGTTGCCAATATTAAACCACAGTATAATCCATACACTATTGTACTATTATTTAATTATTCTCTCTTTTGTTCATATTTTGTGTTGATGAATCAGTTTGCCTTCTCTGTATGTAGTAATATTTTGACTAATCAGAAAATATAGGTAATCGTAAGGAAGAGAAGAAATATTTTAGAAATTTCATAAAGGAAAAGAAAGTGTTTCTTAATGAAAATTTTAACAGGGCTGTGTGTCCCGTCTGGTCTGATTACTACTTAGTAAGAGTACAAGCATACAAAGAACAATAAATTTCGAGCACAGATATTTATTCGACTGTTCAGAGTAGGATAACCTACGGGTCCAATATTTTTTTCAGAGAACTCATTATTACTTTTTCCTTAAGCGGATTATCTATACATACATACCGTCAATATTCCCTTTGCTGGAATTTCCGAAAATTAATACTTACATAAGTAGATAAAACAGATAAAGCTTGTTATGTTCGACATATACGTAATTAATTTGTTCCGTTTAGTGTCGAAACTTCTTTTCATAGGATAATTCGATTCGATAAGATAATTCGATTCTTTGATCTAAATTTAGAACCTATCGAATGAGTAATAGCATTATTTTACATTTTATTGTAGTTTTAAAGTGATAAGACTTGGTGAATATCTAATGATCGATGAATGGCATATAATATTGGCAGATTGAGTTTATTTTCGTGAATAGTGTTTCTATTTACAAATTGTTTATCGTGAACATTTCGTAACTTTATATCACACTTAATATGTAATCAATTTTGTGATCGAATGTATTCTTCTTTGTAAAGAAGAATACATTCGATCACTTTGCTGTAGCAAAGATTATGATAGACAGGCGAAGATATAGAAGATAGATACAGGCACCTTTTTAAAATCAAATCTTGAACATTTATTCATTTTCGAATATGCTTTTGTTTTGGAACATAATTAATTACTTAATGTGCCTATCAGATTATTAGAAACAAAATGCATTGACCGTCTAGAATACACAGTTCTTTTCATTTCCAATTTTACTCCATTGTGAATATTAAACAATTTATTATATTATTTTCAATCCAACATAAAACTTACGCAATCGTCATTATCTATAATATTTTGATAATATTTCGAATATTAAATTCCAATATTTGATTAAGAAAGGGTAGAAAATAAAAATACTCTTCACTAATTTGTATCATTGCATAACTTGAGCTTATGTTTTTATGGGCTCACACACTAAATTTCCACTATTACACTTATGTAATAGTCAAACTGAGAAAAGATTAATATTTTTTGTCTATAGTCTTACTGAATGGTAAAAGTAGCTATGATGAAATGTTTGATTAAAGATATATAGCCTTTGACAAAAGAACCCTAATAAAGTTTAAACTTAAAGCTTTTCTTTCTAAGGACAACCCTTAGCCTTAGGTTTTGGACCACGCTGCTACGATAGGTTGCTATATAATTTTTTTCAAGTTTTGTTGCCATACATAGTTTATTCCCGTATGAAAAAGGGGGGGGGGGGGGCACACACTCCATATTCTTAATCAATCACTTCACAGATCTAACATACAAATGAAAATTTTTAATTAATTTTTAAATAATTTAATTTTTATAAACCCTTGCAAGCCACTATCTAACTGGTGTGACATGAAGGGTGTAACTTAAATAAATAAATCAATCACAAATAACATATGTTAAAGTTTTAATGCTTCTTTTAAAGTGATACAATTATTAGTTTAAAATATGCAAAAGATACGAAAAAGTAAACAATTATAACACTGTGAAATTGTCTGTATTATAACCATTTCTTCATCAACCTCTGCTAGAGAGAAAAATTCTTTAAAAACATATAGTGACCCAAAATATGCAATGTTCCTAACACGGAAAAACATTAGCCGGAAGCAGAAACGACGTTTCGGTTCCCAACTGTGGTGTGCGAACAAGCCGCCATTTCGAGATTTAAAACGCCAATTTGGAATGAAAAATATATGCGAAAGTTATAATTCCTCTCTTCTATTTAGATTTCTAGAAAATATTACACTTCCCAAAGGAACAGCTTATAGTGTAAAGCTTATAGTTCTGTCACTCAATTACGGATTTTTTTTACGAAGTTTACATACCGTAAATATTTTTTTAGTATAAAGAATACATGTAATTAGGGGAAATACCTTCAATGATTAAATTAGGTTATTTTAAATCGTTTTTATATAATTTAAATTGACACTGAGCTGATCCATATTTATGAGGGCAACTGGTATAATATTGATAATGTTAAAATTAAATTTATGTGGAAACAACAAGTATGTAGTCTAGAAACATTAATAAAAATCTGTTCTAAATTGTCCAAGATTATATATAAGACAGAAGAAAGAGTAGATTCCCGTAGATGAGCGTTTTTTAGAAATTGTTTATCTCTGGCACTAAAAAATAAACAATAAATATTCACTGAATTTGTGATCACCGATTTTTAGATGACTAAATGTATCATCATCATCAGCCCATTACACTACACTGCTGAACAAAGGCCTCTCCAGAGGCACACTACTGATAGATACTGTAGAGAGTTTGAGTTGATTTTCTTCATGTTTATCTAACTGTAACGATTCCTCACATTTAATATTGCAATGGAATATTACGGTTGGAAATAATGTACATTCATGAAATTTAGACAATTTTTAAATTTGATTTATTCATGTCATGATTCATTATTGGGTCGGCTACCATCCATACCATACCATGAATCCCGACATGAATAAATCCAGAATTTTTTTTTTTTTTTTTTTTTAAGAGATCTTGAAGATCTCGCTGCTTTTCCCCGTCCAAAGATTCGACAGGACCTTATTATTCTGGGTGTCAATATTATCATTTATTATTAGTGTTGTTTCTTCGGGTAATATTCCCGGTACTATAGCTATTTCAACTAATCTTCTATTGGAGTATTTTAACATATTTTATTTATAGGGCTTAACTATTCTTCTTTATATTATATACACTTATTGTTTTCTTAGCTTTTATATTTCTTACTTCTGATTGTCTACTTCTTTCTAGTACTAATTTATTCTTTATGACTTACAATTTTTGCTTTTCTTATTTATTTGACGTATATTTATAAATTTTATAACTTGTAAAACTTAATTATATAATATTAACTTTGTATACTTAATATAATGTTTTTGACTCGATATATTCTTCCTTAATTATTTCTGTTGTTTTTCCATTAGATAATTTCCCAATAGCTATAATTTGTCTCCTTATTTATTTAGTATGTCTTTATTCAATATCTTCCTGATTTACCTCTCCAAGACGTCTCACTCAGCCATCAATCTCCAACACGTGAGATAGTAATATTTGTGACTTGTGTATGTTGTTTTGTGTACGTGTCCGGTGTTAATGTGCGTGTTTTCTTTACCTAATTCACAAATTTTTTGTACCTATCTTTTTTGTCAACAATATATTTATATACTTAAATATACGTAATTGTTGCCACTTCTATTGTGAATTATTTGTAAGCTGTTTCATGTTGTTTATGTGTCTAATGGTTTGTATGCGTGTTTTGATGTGTCCATATATAATCATTATATACTTTCCAGATCAAATTTTGTGTGTGTGTGTGTGTTTCTGTGTCGTGTGTGTGCATGAGTTAGTGAGTCACAAATATGCCGTGTTGGATCTCGCCAGGTAGTCCCATTTTGTGCGGGTTGGGCATTCGGCACTGAAGGCGTTGTGGCCGGTTTTCTGCAGCCCAGAGTGCGAGCAGTTGCAACACCGCGGCTCGACTCCCGTATTGTAATCGGGGCATTTCTCGCGGTGGTGCGGGCCTCCGCAGTGGCTACACCTGTCCACACTCTCGGTGCAGAACTTGCGGCCGTGACCGAAAGCGAGGCACTTCGTGCACTGGATGAGCGGAGACTGGTCCTCCACTCTGACCCTTTGCAGGTCCAGGTAGAGGGTTCCCGCCTCCGTCATCCTTTGCCATACCCTTGGCTTGATCTGTAAGACTATGTGAGACGTCTCGGGGTTCCTTGTCCTCTTTTTATATTTAATGGACAGTTCCTTTTCTTCTTGTTGTAGGCCCATGAAGATTTCGGTGTTTTGGGTGTAAAGGGCCCTGATCGTTTCCTCGTCGTCACTGTCCATGTAGACATCTTTAAGGACGACGAGTGGATCTTTGTTCTTCATGGGCACTACGTTTAGCCCATTTCCGTGTCGTTCAAGGCGCTCTCTCACCTTGTCCCGTTCTGTCTCCGTGTCGCAGCCTAAGATCACGGTGCTGCCCTTGGCTTTTCTGGCCTTGCTGACTTTAAGTCCAGTACCCCTGGCGTCGACCGCCTTCTTCACCCTGGCGAGTACCTCATCGGCAGTCTCCTGACTGTCCTTTGAGGTCACCGCCACGGAGTGAAGCGCCGGTCGGCGCCCGGGTCTGGTTGCTGCTGCACTGGCGTAGGTCTTGGGGACCTGGTCCAGGGCGCTTTCGGGTGTTAGCCCTTTAAAGGTTGAGGTGATGTGCGTCTGTGTTTCGACAACTATGTCTTTGGCGACAGTCCCGATCAGGTCTTCGATTTGGGACTGCGCACGCACAATCATGACCTCCGTCGATTTGTCGATGTCGACCTGGGTCTCCTCGATCTTTTCGGAGACCTTTTCGACAATATCGACACTCTGGCTATCTATCTTCCGATCAACGCCCTGGATCAGCCGCCGGAGCGTATGATGGGACTCACTCATCCATTCCTGGACTGAGTCCTTCATGTGCTCCATCATTTTCGTCAGCCTTTTCTCCTGTGCGAGAGATGCGGCCGCTGCAGCTGCATCCTCCTGTGCAGGAGTCGCAGCCACGGCAGCCGCACCAGCAGCCCCGGATGCCTCCGCCTCCAAGCGCTTCACTCGCTTGCTCAATTCAAAAAGAATGCGTAGACCTTTATCGGAATGTGCTTCCAGGTAGGTTTTGATGTCGCGCCTCATCTGAGGGTACTGCTGGACCTTTGTGGGTATATCCTCAAAGGTCCCCATCACCTCCTGGAGTAGTTGGTCGCTCGACTGCTCAGCGTAGTTGGTTTGCTGTTTTTTATAGATGTCCATATTGTCGAGCGACCTCCGTTTTGTTCCGGGTCTGCGAATAAAGGTCTTGGCAGCGTCTAACACTATGGAAGGCGAGGTAGAGGTGCCGGGAGTGGTTGATTTCTTGGCGGCGACAGTTGTTGGTGGTGTTTGGAACATGGTAGGTTTGTGTGTGAGAGAGTGTGTGTATAATGTGTAGTGCGAATGTTCGGGGAAAATTGTCTGTGTGTAAAAAGTAAATGTTTGTGTGACCCTGTATAGGGGGGTGTGTCAATTATACAACTAACTTAAACTACGATTTGTGTAAAACGCTGTTCTACACAGTTACTGAGTTAAAAGTAAATACAATCAATACAAGAAAAATTTTTGCTCTAATTTGAGCCGGTCTGTTGGTATGGTGAGGTGTATGGAGCCTCGGTCGGTTGGTTAAAATTAAAAATTTAATTTAAAAAGAGGTTTTTATTTTACAGTATGCTTACAGTATGCATATACGATGTATTTATGTATTATTTGTGGTTATATTTTAGTATTTAACTGTATGAGCATAACAGTGTTACTCAAAGGAATGCGTTTATCATTACTTACCATACCGTCACGAACGGGAAACGAACGCCTTTTGTGTTTGCAAATATCTAGTTTTTGAAGTAATGTGTTACACGAATATTTAGTTTCTGAAGTAACGAAACAGCCAAGCCATACATTTTTACTGAGATGTAGAGTTTATGAAGTTAGGGTTGGTAGAGTTAGGGGATGTAGATTCAGAACCTTGGCTCTACATGAGATCTGATATCTTTTTCACAGGTTAAGCCATAATATGCAGTCGTCTTGGCAACATTTTATATGAAAATGTTTTTGGTGGGATTTCATTTCTTTTTGTAAGTTGCTTAAGGCAGTTTTTTTTTTCTTTTTTTGAGCTGTATTTCTTGTACATCTTCTTTCTTTGCATAAACATTTGTGAAAGTCTCATACAAACTTCCACCCCCCAAATTTGTAGGTTCGGGGGCAAAAGTAATAAGTTTATGATTTTTTTTGTTGTTTGTATACTAAACTTAGTTTACATACCAAATTTCAGCTTTCTAGCACTTCAGGTAGTACCCTAACAGTTTTGATGATCATCAGTGTGTCAGTGATGAAATCGGTGTTTTTTAGGTATCAATAAAATGTAAAGTATCAGAGCTATGCAATTGAAACTTTGTATGTTTGATTAGTCTATTGGTAACATCATATCCTGAGAATTTGAACGATCTGGTATATCGGGAACCTAAGTTATGAAGGTCCAAAAAAACGACGAAACACTTAGAGAAAAGGTAGGTAGTGCCCTTGCGCTTCGCTTGGCTCGTCTTGGGTAAAGTTTAAACGTTCTCGGGTTCCCTTTCCCCTAACAAATCCGGTCTGCTCCGGTGCAACCTCTCCGGACAGATATGCTTTCAGCCGCTCATTTATAATGTGTAGCATTATTTTGCTGGCATGTGTGATAAGAGCTATAAGTCGAAAGTTGCTACACTTCTTCGTGGAACCCTTCTTGTGAAAAGGAATAAACACTGTGTGTGCCCATTCAGAGGGCCGTTTTCCTGTAAGCCATATCCTATTACAAATGGCGTGAAAGATGTCAATGCCACGTTCTCCCAATGCTCGTATGGTTTCAATTGGAATATCGTCTATCCCTGTGGCTTTGCCATTTTTTAGGTGTTGAATAGCGGCTCTTTTTTCTGACTTCAGAATAACGGGTTCACACATGTCACTCCCAGTCTCCGCTGGTCTACAGCTTCGCGACTGATTGTCCAGGAACAAGGACTGACAGTAGTTCCTCCATACTGTCGAAATTTTGTCCAGTTCAGTGACCACTTGGCCATTCTGGTCTTCGATGGCCCAGGTTTTGGATGGCAAAAATTTAGTTATGCGGCGAATCTTGTGGTGCAGGTCCCTTGTTTCGTACTTGTCAGCATGAGTTTCAACTTCCTTGCATATATTGTTCAGGTATGTGTTATAATCTTGTCTGCATCTCCGTTGTATCTCTGCTGAAATCATATTGAGATCCTTGGTGCCATTTCCTGCTGCCTTCATCCTCCGACGTTCTTCGACAAGTCTAAAGGTACCATCTTTCATCCAGTGTTGTCTTTTGCGAGTTGCAGTTGGTTGTGTGGTTTCAGACACAGCTATAGCAATGAGTGTCTTAGCTCGATCCACAGTGCATCAGGTGAGTCCCTGGTCAAGTCTGCGTCAGACCACCCCGGCCATTTTTCCTCAACCTTCGAACGAAACTCTCGAGCGTCACTCACCTCGAGCCTCATCGGTTTCGAAATGACTCTGGCCGCTGTCAGCTTCAGTCTCAGTTTGGTGATCAAAAGTTGGTGGTCAGACCCGCAATTAGCTCTAGGTAGTGTGTGGGCATTTGTAATAGATGATCTCCATCGCGATCAAACCATGATATAATCAATCTGGTTGCGGGTTTCTCCACCAGGCGATATCCAGGTGTACAATCTTGGAGGATGGTGCTGAAAAAGGCTATTTACGATCAGCAAGTCATTTTCTGAAGCAAATTGTATTAACCGTTCTCCCCTTTCATACCGCTTTCCGAGTCCATATCTCCCTGCACACCCGCCTAATTGGTGGGCGTTTTCTCGGATCTTAGCGTTCAAGTCCCCTAGAATGACTAATAGCTCTCTACCAGGTATCTTCGCTATAGTGGATTCTAAATCGGAGTAAAATTTCTCAATTGTCTCGTCAGTTGCGGTAGAAGTGGGAGCATATACTTGAATGACATGAAGATTAATAGGTGAAGCCTTCATCTTAATAGTAATGATCCGATCGCTTACCGGTTCGTACCCCATCACGCACTTTCTCAGGTTTGCAGGTATTAAGAAACCAACACCGTTGCTGCTGCTGATGTCATTACCAGAAAAGTAAAGGACGTGGTGATCCGTCAATAAATGACCACTGCCCTTCCAGTGAGTTTCACTTAGGCCACAGATGGTCAAACTGGCCCTAACTACTTCCCTTTCCAGTATTGTAAGTTTTCCGGGTTGATTTAAGCCGCGCACATTCCATGTTCCTATCGTCTGGAGGCGCCGAAGCTTCATGGAGTTTCCAGTAGTTGAATTTCCATGGAGGGCCTGGTCTCCTACCCTGCAATGGCCGGTAGCCAATTTCACACCGCGCGCCCCGGACGCAGCGCGGCGCCGGTCGCCAATCGGTTCGCAGGACGATCGTAACTTATTTATTTGTGCTCTCATGTGACTCTCTTGGGAATATAGCTGCAGTGGTTTCCCTTTGCCTTCTGCGCCAAACTTTTTGGGATTATTTAGACCCCAAGACTGGTGGAGCCTCTTCCGCTAGGTTTCCCGAGCAGGTGAGTGGTTATCCCGCCACAGCTCGTTCGCCATTTCCTCGTCAGTTATCTAGCAGGGAGCACCACGAGCAGGTGAGGTTGACATTTCTGTGCTATGTAGTCACTTAAGTGTTACTGAATGTAATTGTAGAAATGTTTCTAAAATAGCTATACGTACAGACAAAGTAGGTATACGTAAAAAACATACAAGAAAAAAATAGAGAGTTTGAATATGTAAAGGTTGTTGTGATCATTTTGCTAACAGTCACTCCTACTAGCTTTTCACTCGATCGCATCCCACGGAGAGAGATTTGTATAACCGAGAATGCTCCGAGGTTTTCTATCATCGTTACAAGTTTCGTCTGCCGTCGTGGTCACTTGGAGAAACGGCACTTCATCACCATTTTAAATAAACTTTTGTCTCATGAAATCATCAAGCTGGTTTATTTTATACAAGTTTTTGGTGTAATAGATAATAAATATATAATAATTATACCATACTTCTCAACTAAGAGACCATATTATTTTAAAAAAGTGTCCTTAAAAAAAAATATATATATATGTTCACATATATCGCGTAATCATTTTTGACATTTTATAATCGACAGCACTAAAAAAAAGGTAAAAGTAGAATTTGGTTCCAAGTCTCTATATGTTAAATTTGTTACTGGAATTCAGAAAACTGTTTGTGTGTTGTCCACTACACGTTTATTGTGCTGACTGTTTACAAAATGGTGCGAATATCCGAATAATCAGGTCTATTTACATTTTGCTTAGGCTGCTTGATGCCAGGGTAGCACAACTGGATGTACGGACTAATGTTTCTACCTATCACTGCCAAGCAAATATTTTGATTTTATCCTGTGTAATAATAAAACCAAAATTTTAGTTCAGGCATCGAAATTGAACCATAAAATTGGTTAATTTTGTATGTCAGCAGCTTAGTTTATAGCACAGCATTAGTCGGCAGAAATGTGACTTGTAAATTTAAATTATATCCTGACTTGTCTAAATGCGAATTTAACATTTATAGCCTTATGTGTGTTATGTGTATTAAAACAATGAATACCTATTCACGTAGGGAAGTGAAATTTAATGTTTCGATGAGATATTTGCTAAATGTCTTTTAATGTCTAGTTTTGAAATATTTACTACAATCTTTTTGATTATTACATTATGTCAAAATTTTGTTGAGTTCTTTAAAAAATGATTTAATCTGCAATTTTGATAGGAGAAAACCTACGGTGTGCCAGCCATATTTCAACACGAATGAGCAAGCTCGCGCGGAGTGATTACACGGCCTTACAGTTAAGCCAATCTTTTATTACTTTTTTCCAACTGAGTGAGGTTTCTGAGGCCCAAAACTACCCCTTCTCTTCCTGATTTTGGGAGGGGAGACTCAAAGGGCGGCAACGCACTTGTAACTCTTCTGTCGGTGTAGAATAATCACTGTATTATCACGGGAACGGCGGTAGCCAGTCACTGCCATGTCAACATGATAAAAATATCGTTTAAAAATATTAAAATAAAACCCAGAATTTAAGAGATAGATTTTTAGAGAGATAGAGATTTAACCGACTCGGTGGTCAGCAAATACTTGTTTCCGAGTTTGAAGTTTTCTTTATATGTTATGTTTGTATTTACAAAAATTGTATGTATTTATGTCAGTTGTATAATGCCCATAATACAAGGGCCTTTTAGTTTGTGACTAGATAATAAATAAATATCATTGTTACTACACAACTGATATAAATATGTACAAATATACTTCTTTTTTTGTAAATACATACATATTATACATAGAAAACACCCAAACTCGGAAACAAATATTTGCAGATCATACAGACATGTGGTCCGACTCGGGAATCGAACCCGAGACCTCATGATCAGCAGTCGCACACGCCAACCGCGAGACCAACGAGGTCGGACCAAATATTTGTATACATTTGGTCCGACCCGGGAATCGAACCTGAGAGCTCTTGCACAGCAGTCGCATACGCTACCACTGCGCCACCGAGGCAGTTAAATGTATGTTAGATGTCCGAAAATATTTATTTACGACCCTTTTCTAAGCAGAGACCTATGTCCAATAGTCGACTACTAAAAGCTGTTTTTGATGATGAAGATAGAAAGATATAACTTGCAGTGTTTTATTCGCAAAAGCATATAGCGTAAATATATAACAGAAATAAAATAAAAACGATTTCCTACAGTTACATTTAGGTACAAACACTTTTACAGCGAACGTTGTAACATTGTACTGCTCGCAACTATTGGCATTGCTCCTTGGGGTACCGCTACGCCTAACGAACCGTAAGCGACTTATGGACTGCAAGTATTGCATTGTTAACGATCTCGAAACATACACTCTGCGTATATTCGTTCAATTAATTATAACTTATGTTGAACAGGCTTTCAGTTGAATTGCGTTACAGACTTTAATTAGGTCCGACAGTTGTATGTCGCTTTGCGCGTTATACTTGATAATTAATTTAAGCTGAAAATTTTATCATGCTGCAAAGTTGTATTTGTAATTGAATTGCTGAAAGTGAATAAGACAAATAGACTAAAATAAATAATCAGTATAACAATGTTAGAATTGTACATATAAACTGTTAAGCCCTCTGACCAGGTAATATCCCCAAAACTTTGTTTTAAACAGTATTTTCAATGAATTAAGCGAAGTTACTTTAAGTACAAAATTTCCTAAATGTATGTACAAAGCAAAAACTCCAGTAATAGGTCGCTTTGAGATATAAATATGTAATAAAAGTTAACAAGAATAAGTTTTAAAAATATAACGTGTAAAACTTTGGAAGAAATTTAAATAGCCTGTGTAATCCGGGTCTTTATTATAAATCTATTGATACCTCATTTATTAGAACTGGGTCAGTAGTTTAGGTGCTATAGTGGTACTTACGAGCGTGCACACATACTTACAATGCATTGACTGTTGAAACTTATACCCCTCCTCTAGTCTTTGCTGTGATCGGGAAAAAATGCTGATCACCCTTATATCACAATTGTTGGGGTAATTTTATAGATTTCAGCGGAAATATGGGACCCGAAGAGAAATAAAATATACTAATTCAGTTACGACAATGACCTTATACAAAGTAATATCGGAGACAATGTTGTATAGAGCAATAATATTTACAGATCGACCATGTCAGACAGTAAGACATCATTAGTTCTCGTACATACTTTGTATCTCCTGTTTCTTTTGTATTAAATATTAGTTTTCATCTGCGGCTCTGCCTGCGTGTATGTCGATTATATTATCGTAGTAAAGAGTAGCCCTCCTCAAGAAGGTGCAACGCGGTCGTGACAGCGTAACAGACAGACAGAGTTACTTTTGAATTTATAATATTAGTATGGATCTATGTACGTTTCAGTAAAATTTACCAAATATTGTCTTCCAAAGTCGATTAAAAACCTCCTTACAAGAACAATAACAACAATAAACTACGACTTTCTTCAATATTGTATACAAATAGAAATAAATCCTTTCAATCGCCCCTTGGGAAGAACACAACATTGATAAAATCGTGAACAGTGCAAAGAACTGTTTTTATTTCCACTGTTGTGTGACTTTACGCTATTGGGTGAAAGCAGCTGCAAAGTTAGGTGCACATTCGAAAAAAGAAATGTTAACAATTTAAATACATATATCTCTCGTTTTTAAACCCACGATGTGATATGAGTTTTGGCCAGAATTACTTTGCGAAAACTAAAAAAATCGTTTGAGAAAAACTATTTTTAAAATACAACTGACCCGATTTATAAAACATGTTAAATGAAAAAAATTGATAGGAAAATTATTGAAAAATCAACACTTCAATAATACCTATAATTTCTACCTTCAATAATAATACCCATGATTGTAAAACTATGTCTTGTAATATAATAATTATTAGGTATTTAAATCATTTATTAAACTAACAAATAAGTTTATAATATATATTAGAAATTGTCAAATTAAAAGTAAGTCGAATAATTTACGTTCAAACTAGTTTAATTTTAATTAAATATGGTATTGGCGTTACAATCTCTATCTACAGAATCAGATGTTTCCGATGTTTAGACAATAGGCAAATTTAAAGAAGTGCCTCGGTATTGTGCTTAAGGTCACGGGTTCGATACCCGGGTCAGACCAAAATGTTAGTATCATGTATAAAAACTAGTTTCGGAGTTTGGTTGTTTTCTATCTATTATATCGAAATATCCGCCTAACTTTTCATCCTAAAATTATGGTTTAAACTCTATATCGAAGTTGACGCTTGTGTGAAACCGTGTTCATAGATCAAATATTAGTTAAACAATATTTATATTAATAGTGCGTGTCGGGTTGTGGTTTTATTAGTATCCTTTGTAAACAAGAAACAATTTCATGCTAGCATTATTTGTAAATAATTTGTAATTTAATACTCTACTACGATCGTTTTTCTTATTTAAAACTAAAAGAGCGGAGGGTTATGCATTTCATTTCAAAAAAAGAGTAAGTTTAGTATTATGCGAACTAATTACTCGACAGAAAAAAAGTACTATAGAGCACATACATAAAAAAGTTTGAAAACATAACGATTCCAAACTACACAAAATAACTGCAGTGATAAAATAAAGTCACATTTTTAAAACAAACTGGGCACTACGCCCAGCCTTTGTGTAAAAATAACGTATAAAATATATTACGAGTGTTAGAACTAGCGGTCAAAATATAAAACAGCATTACTTAACTTCTAAGAGACAAGTTACTTGTAGGCAGTCGCTAGAATGCGTGACAGTTATTGCGAAATTGCCTCGTGACAGCTACAATTAATTTGTTTGTTGCCATCAATTTAAGAGTATCCAACTAAAATATAGTTTTATTGCTCTAACATATCTGTAAACAAGATAATGTTTCATCACTTCTCTAGCATTTATAAGCAAAACTCTGCATTGAAACTAGTGAGATGAGTATAGTACTCAACTTTATATTGAAAGTAACGATTAAATCTACTAAGTATAATCCAATTGATATGGGATTTTTTTTTGGTCTCGCGGTTGATGTGTGCGACTGCTGATCATGAAGTCTCGGGTTCGATTCCCGGGTCGGACCAAATTTTTGTATGATGTACAAATATTTGTTTCGGAGTTTGGGTGATTTCTATGTTTATGTATGTATTTACAAAAAAAAAAGTATATATGTATTTGTATCAGTTGTCTAGTAACCCATACCACAAGCTCTGCTTAGCTTGGGACTAGATGGCGTTGTGTGTTAGATGTCCGAAAAAATATTTATATTTATTTATTTATTTTCAATATAAATTACCTCCCAAAGTGACTCTGCTCAACCAGATGGTAAGTTCAAGCAAAATCCAACAGTGGGGGCCACCATACTCACTGCGAAAGTAGACAATGCGGTATGGCATGCTTAGTGAGATGCTTTTTCACACCTCGCTTAAAGGACCCGAGATCATAGTGGAAGGGAAACACGTGCGCTGGTAGTGAGTTCCAGTTTTTAACTGCTCGGCACTGGAAGAACGAACGTTTGTTTCGAGAGCGTATTTCTACGACTCTAAGGCGGTGGCTTCCAAGGCCAGCACATGTTGTTCTGTAGAGGAAGGGAGAAGGTGGGATCAATTGGAAGAGCTCTTCAGAGCACCCTCCATGGTAAAGGCGGTAGAGGACTACCATAGAGGCGATATCTCTCCGCAACTGCAGAAGCTCAAGGGACTCGGTGGCATCGGGACTGTTGATAATGCGGACTGCTCGCCGCTGCAACCGGTCGAGAGCATCAAGCAAATACTGCGTGCATCCATCACAAAGATGAGAACAGTACTCCACGCACGAGCGTACCTGGGTCTTATAAAGAAGGCACAAATGATCGGGCGTGAAGAACCGTCTCACCTTGTTGAGTACGCCAAGTTTCCACGAGGCCGCTTTAGTGATGCTCTCGATGTACTCCCGCGGTTTGAGGTCCCGGCAAATATCCATGCCCAGGACACCGAGCTTATCCCGTAGTGGCAGTTGAGTGCTCTGAAAAGTGGGTAGGGGAGATACGGAGACTTTTTGGTAGAGAACGCGCACACCTGTGTTTTCTTAGCTTTAAACTCGACCAGATTTTCATCGCCCCATTGTGAAATGCGGCTCAGAACACGGTCGAGCTATTTTGTAACAATTATAAAATAACTATTATGAATCACTGTTCTTTCAATAAAAGTCACCCAGGTGGTGGAACTTTAAGTTATTTCGTCGATTACCACAAGTCCTTTGTTACGTGTTTATTTACCCAGTCGATGACCAATTTTGCTAACATAATATAGTTTCATTTTTATGGATAAACTTTTTTTGAAAAAACATAAACTCATATAAAGCACTGCAATGCGGTATTTTCAAGTCGATTTCTAATTAACTCTAAAATTTGAGACCTCCTCCAAGAATGCTTAGTACAAACCCTTAAGTCAGACTTGAGTTTAAAACAAAGGATTACGTAAATTAAACGACTGTTAAGAGACTAGTGCAGCTATTTAAAATTAGTTTCGAATAAATATTATGTTGTTTATTGGAGCCACAGTTCACCAAGAGAGACTAGTATAATTTATCTAATGTATCCTATTTAATTTATTTTCATACAGCAATGAATATGTAATCGAAATATCTATTCTTCATTTCTGTCCGATACAGCACTCAATACACCCCTTGAACTACTTTGTGATAATATTCAAATTCAATCTCTCAATTGAATTAATACAAAAGACAATTAGTGCCGGGGAATAGAATTAATTTAATAAATTTGGCTCAGTAGACAATTCAAATACGGCCTAAGCCAAGATAATCGTTACATTTCATTAATTTAGTCTGCTATACACGATTTAAAGTAGGTACGTGCCTATTCATAGTCTTTAAAAGAAAGTTATAAGAGTAATTTTAGAACCGCTTCGTCGAAATGAGTTCAAAAACTCAGAGCGGATGAAATCGTGTAACGCGCTGGAAAGAGTTGCCCTATTACCGCAAACTTTAAACGTAGATTCACTAACAGAATTTACTAGAATGTTTTACGTTATAAGTACAATGCTGATGTAAATATAAAAAAAGTATTTTACTTTGTTGTTTTGAATTTTGAGCAGCCATTAAATCTTCAATAAACTATTACGAAGTTGCAGTTTTATTCTTTGTGATCTTTTACTCGTCTACACAGTGAATGTTTACAATCTATGACCATTCATTTTAATAATAAAATGTAGTACCAAGTTCAACATAAAGAATTAATAGACTGCCAAAGAATGTAAACAAGGGCGTTAGAAGGTATACAATAGGCAAGAACAATAGGTAAGAATTTTAACATTGTTGAGGCGTTTATATATAAGTTACCTAGTGGTGAAACTGTAAGTTGTGCGTGCAGACTTAGGTATGCAATTATTCACACAATACAGGGCACGTCCCTCGTCCCTTACCCGGGAAAATTTACGGGTGGCCTGATCCGTCGAGGCGGTCGCGTCGTAAACTCCGTGCTCTTTACGTTCAACTCAGTATTTTAACAATGTAGCAAAACGTGATGTTTGTTACTACTCACAATGTTTTATTTTTAATTGATATTATTTATATTTACTATAATTTGGTTTTTAGATACTGTAATAGTTATTTTCTTGCACAGAATTAATAGCTTTTATCTGAAAAAGGACTTTTACAGGATACTACGGGTTTTAGCACCAGTAGCGAATATGGTATCACGCTTGTTTCATATTGACTTTCTTCTTTATTATTAATATTAACTTGCTAGCAATAAAATATTAAGATAGAATTATTTTAGTAATTGCTACTTATGTGGAACTTATCACAGTTTTAGGTATAGGTATTAATCTACTAGGTAATGTATAGCTGAGATGTGCCATACAACGACATTAAACAACCCGGGGTTACATTTTAAAATCAAACCCAGAGTATTTTTTTGTCTTTAGTTCTTCGTAAATTCTGTCTTAGTTAAATCAACGAAATCATCATAGGCCGCGTTTTCGAACTCAGCGGGCAGCGGAGCGGGAGCGGAGCGGCAGCGGGAGCGGAACGGGGCCGCTAACCCGTTTTCGAAACCAGCGGGCTAGGAGCGGAAGCTAGAGCGGTTTAGTGATGTGTTATAAGAAACAATACCTCGTAAAATATAGCTTGATACGGATGACAGATTTCACAAAAAAAATATTAGTGCTTTTAAATAATTAGTGAAAACGATTAATGTTTGATAATATTTTGTTTAATCATAATATCTACTTATGAAATAGCGTCATAAATTAGTATTTTAAATTTATTTTTCTAAAATCGTATAACCCAAGCCTGATAACCTTAAAAAATCTTGATTAGTCGTAATTGTGTTTACAATATAGTAAATTATTGTAAACACTATAATTTACTATATTGACAAGTTAGGGTAGGTTACTATACTCAATCATTATAGAAAATAACAGGGAGTGCAATGAAAAAAAAAAACATCAACAAAGCGAACAAATTAACGAATTATAAAGATTATAAAATTATTTAATAACAACAAATAAATAAAATATTAAATATTTAAATTTAAATAAAAAATAATTAAATAAACTTGCAAAACTCACAACATTGACAAAATTAAAAAAAAATCATTATTAATCACAGGTGATTGCTATTTTATTCCATCCCTAGCTGACACCGCGACACTGGTGCGCACCGCCATGGATATATTATAGGTAGAGCAGAGGAGCCGTGTGAGTCATAATATATGTTCGATGAATGGAAGGTCGTCCGAACGTTACTTCGAATACTTTTTACGGATAAACGCTCCTTCTACTGAACGATTCATCGAATATTTTTGAATCGAATTAATGCTTTTTCAAATAAGTTTAAAATTATAATAAAAGTATAAAGAAAACATGTGTGCTGTATTATTTCATACATAATCGAGGAAATCTAATAACTTTGAGATATCCTATGTTCCTGATCGTTGTGCGTTGATCTCTCTCTATGTCCTCCTATATGTCCTCACCTTCCTCTTTTATATAATTATATTGAAGATTTTAGAGTTTATTTTATTTTATTATTCGAGGTTCTCATAATAACAAGCAGTTTTTACTGCACATGCGTCAGTAGAGAAAGACAGATGGGGTACCGCGATCTTCTCTCTCTTTCTAACCGTTGGACGTTTCCGCTTACCGGCAGCCGTATGTCTTCCCTACTTTATCTATAATACCTCTATAATATCTATACGCACCGCTCGTCCGCCGCTCGTCACCCGCTCCCGCTCCGCTGCCGCTCCGCTGTGTTCGAAAACACTCCCATATAAATCCATACATTTGAACGTGCCGCCGCCGCTCCATGCCCGCTCCGCTCCCGCGCCAGCCCCGCTCCCGCGCCAGCCCCGCTCCCGCTGTGTTCGAGTACGCGGCCTTAGTTTCAAACTTCCATAAATCGATCGTTTTAATAGACCAGTCCAGAAACGACAAGAGTGATTGCTCAGACCAGAAAGAGACTTTACCGTGGGAGAGCCACGCTTCGGCATGAATGGGCCGGCTCGACCGGAGTGATACCACGGCCTCACAGAATACAGGTATGAAACAGCGCCTGCGCTGTGTTTCACCGAGTGAGTGAGGATACCAGAGGCCCATATCCCTACCCTCCCTCCACCCCCCAATGGCCGGCAACGCACTTGTGACACCTTTGGTGTTGCGGGTGTCCATGGGCGGCGGTAATCGTTTACCATCAGGCGATACGTATACTTGTTCGCCCCCTATTCCATAAAAAAAGGGTAGTCCTAAGCCACACATGTTCTAGATGAGTTGGAGCATATTAAGGAAACTTGGTTGGAAAGTTTAGAGGCATCCACCGTATAGCCGTCTAAGTATTCAGACCTTATTGAGCCTTATTGTCATATTCAATAAATATCAGGTTTTATTTTGTTATTGTTCATATTCATATGAAACATTTTCTTTACATTTTTTATGCTTGTTAACTTTTTACATGTATAATTATGTAGCCACTGAGCTGGTTCCATAAATAAATTAGATCGGTAGATTAGGTTTCAGAAAATCAGGAAACAAAAACACGTATTCCAGAAATATTTCAAAAGTGGTATCTCGATAAAAGCAAATGATGAGGTTTAATATTATATGTTTACTTTTGTTTTTATGTATTAGACCGGGTGCTGGTGACAGGTGACATTCCACGATTTTGTCGTGCATGCCTTTTTAAGGCTTGATAACTAACCCTTAAATATCAATGATAGGCGGGGTTTTAGCCCCCCCCCACGCGTCCTCTTCATAAAGAAAAGCGCTTTTCTTTGTGTAGCGGATTTTCGTGTTTTTCCGTGATAGTATATTGCATGCCATTGTAATATACGGAAGTTTAAACAAATTAAAGCTGTAATAATTGATGGCATGCACTCCGCAGCGGACCAAGATGATCATAGGATTCTGAAACCCTGAACAAAATTAAAGGGCAATTCCGTGTTTTGAAATTGCATGCCGATATAAAGAATGGAAGTTTTTGTAATAAAGACACTCTGGAAAAATTGGCATGCACCCCTCGTATGACCAACGGTGGTAAATTTCCGGATAACTCTGTAAAATTGGAACACAGTTTTTCCGTGATTCCAAATTACTCCTAATAAAAATGAGTATTAATTTTATAACAAAATAATTATCTAATTCAAATGGCATGCGTGTTGAATAAGCCCATCGTATTATAAATAATAATAAAAGTTGCAAAAAACACTATGCAAATTTAGGTGACTTGTTTTTGCATGCCGTTTTGTATTTCGAGAATCTACATTATTTTAAGTTATGAATGTAAATGGCATGCGTGTAGCTACAGCCCAACATACAAAAATTGTGAAAAAATTGAATAAACTCAATTGAAAAAAAAACTGAAAAATGCCGTGACTTCTTCCTGCATGCCGCTTTGTATTTTGTTAGTAGATACTATTGTGAGCTGAAATGCGAAATGGCATGCATGTAGCTTCATGATTAATGTTTCAATAAACAAAAAAAAAGTCCGATTTTATAATTAGATTTTCTTTTTAATTTTTTTATGAAACATGTTTATCTGTAATTTTCATAGCCCCAAAAGACAGCGACGCTAATGACGAGGAAGTCGTATCGATGTTTGCAAACTTTGATGATGAAGAGGATGAAGAATCAAATGATGACGATGACAGCGATTGCCAATCCGATACTGGCTACACTACGGAAGAAGAGTCTGTACATAGCCGCGATGATGATAATGATAATGTCGACGATGATGATGATGAAGCGATTAATGATAACGATAATTAATAATACTTAATGTTTAAAATAATGATGCTGCTTATAATTTTGTACTTTCATTTTTCATAAAAAAACAAAAAATAGGACCTTCTTTTTTTGTTTATTTAAACAATTTTCATGAAGTTACATGCATGCCATTTCGCATTTCAGCTTACAATAGTATCTACTAACAAAATACAAAGCGGCATGCAGGAAGAAGTCACGGATTTTTTCAGTTTTTTTTTAAATTGAGAAATTGATGTTTATTCAATTTTTTCTCAATTTTTGTATGTTGGGCTGTAGCTACATGCATGCCATTTACATTCATGACTTAAAATAATGTAAATTCACGAAATACAAAACGGCATGCAAAAACAAGTCACCTAAATTTGAACAGCGTTTTTTGCAACTTTCATCATGCATGCCTCTATTTTGCAACATCCTGGTGTGCATGCTTATTTTCCTACTATTAATTAATGATACAAATTAAGTATCCTTTTAATGGTATGAACTTTGGAATCACGGAAAATTTGTGTTCAAATCTTACAGAGTTATCCGGAACTTTACCACCGTTGGTCATACGAGGGGTGCATGCCAATTTTTCCAGAGTGTGTTTATTACAAAAACTTCCATTCTTTATATCGGCATGCAATTTCAAAACACGGAATTGCCCTTTAATTTTGTTCAGGTTTTCAGAATCCTATGATCATCTTGGGCCGCTGCGGTGTGCATGCCATCAATTATTACAGCTTTAATTTGTTTAAACTCCCGTATATTACAATGGCATGCAGTATAATATCACGGAAAATCACGAAAATCCGCTACACATAGAAAAGCGCTTTTCTTTATGAAGAGGACGCGCGGGGGGGCTAAAACCCCGACTATCATTGATATTTTAGGGTTAGTTATCAAGCCTTAAAAAGGCATGCACGACAAAATCGTGGAATGTCACCTGTCACCAGCACCCGGTCTATATATGAAGGCACAGAAAAGCACAACTACATAATACAAATCACAGCGCACACAAGCTAAACCCCCATAACCACAAATGTTTAATTATAGAATTATTTAGGTTCATAATGGTTTTAAATTAATAAGTGTATTTCAAATAACAAGTAACTTAGCAAGCCATTGTTTCAACAACTGTGAATGGTCAAACTAAGTAATCAAATAGTCCAAAATGAACTTAACTGGATAACTTTGTTAGCGCACGCACGCTATAGAACATCTTTGCTTGTATTGGAGGCTAGTTAAAACTAATGGGATGTTCTAATGACTCGCATTACTGATGAAACAACTTACTAAGTGCTTAGAAAAATAGTATCCTTGAAATCGCCATCTTTACTTAATTTATTAAATTTGTGTATATTTATGTTAATGATACGATTTCATTTTAAAATGATACCATTATTTAAAAGTGGTGACATCGTAGACACTAGGGCCTCGTTTTGCAAGCACGTATCTACAAGTTTATAGCAAGTTCAAATTAGTTAACTACTAATATGCGGACTGACTGTTTACATAAAAGCATACATAAGATATTAGGAATACTCGGAAAGTACTAAACACTATGCTGGTTTTCCTTTATATAAAATAATATTTTCATCACAGTACATTTAATATTTTTATCCAATTTTCTCTACTAATACTAATAATCCCAGGCATTAAGTAAGCCCCTTAAAGCTATAAATATATTTGGGGATAAAAATGTCATTATCAAGGGTATAACTGCGGAAAAACTCGCTTTGGGTCTCTACTTTATGACTATGAATGCCCGCTGTGATCTGTTTGTTGGTATCGCAAATATATTGATTTGTTCAGGAATGTAAATAACTTCGAAGAAAATTGTTACCTCTTTATAAAGACCCACGATTTTAGAAGTGGTACTACGGTTCTCAACATATGAAACTATTTCCGTTATTGTTTTTACACATATTTTTAATCTTGTGATTTAATACTATTTAAGTTTGAAAAGTTTATAACGAGTAAGTTAATTTTTATATTAGTACATAACAAAATAATTAAGCAAGTCAAAATATCTGTCTATATCAACTGCCTAGTTGGTCTCGCGGTTGGCGTGTGCGACTGCTGATCATGAGGTCTCGGGTTCGATTCCCGGGTCGGACCAAATGTTTGTATGATCTACAAATATTTGTTTCGGAGTTTGGGTGTTTTATATGTATAATATGTATGTATTTACGAAAAAAAAAAAAAAAGTATATATGTATTTGTATCAGTTGTCTAGTACCCATAACACAAGCTCTGCTTAGCTTGGGACTAGATGGCGTTGTGTGTTAGATGTCCGAAATATTTATTTATTTATTTATTTATTCGTATCAACTGCCTCGTTGGTCTCGCGGTTGGCGTGTGCGACTGCTGATCATGAGGTCTCGGGTTCGATTCCCGAGTCGGACCAAATGTTTGTATGATTTACACATATTTGTTTCGGAGTTTGGGTGTTTTCTATGTATAACATGTATGTATTTACAAAAAAAAAGTATATATGTATTTATATCAGTTGTCTAGTACAGTAGTAATATTTATTAATATAATATTAATTATATTATTGGAACGAAGTTCCTTATCACGCGTTGTGAAAGAGGGCTAGACGGAAAAAAATGTAACGACACTTTTCGCGCCAAAAGTTGTAACGACACTTTTAACATTGAGTTGACGTCACGTACTCAACGTTAAATATAACAAACTGATTACCAACGTCCATACCATGTTGAATACACCGGTTCTCGTTCGATCACCGAAGTTAAGCAACATCGGGCGTGGTTAGTACTTGGATGGGTGACCGCCTGACCAGGTGATGTTGGCTTTTTACATTTTATACATTATTATTATTATTATTTATGGTGACGTAGCCTATACAAAATTTATCAAAAGTTTTTACGTAGTCAGGTCAGTAACATGTCAATTTTTGGAACTTTCTTTGATTATGTCTTAAAATGACAGTAAGCGTTAAACTTGTGGCGACTTTCATTTACAACGATGTAGTTCATTTTGCTACCATTTAACTCACTCCATAACAGAATATTTTATTTGGATTTTAAACAAATTACTTACAAAAATGCCATAATGAAAGATCCCTTGTTAATCGCTCGTGAACTCCTACCCTAAAGACAAATGTTAGCAAAACAACTTACTCCCAATAATTCTCGCACTCTATTTGATTTATCGTAATAACTGTACATACAAGTTTGGTAGCAAAACAAAAACTAAGAAAACAAAGTCGATCTCATGAGCTTTTCTGTAGTAGAATAAAAATAAATATCCTTCAAAGACAGAATCAATTATGGAAAAAAGAATCGAGAAGCCATGTCTGCATTTTGTGTGTCGCATTTCTACGATGAAAAAGCTTTTTAACATTAGAACGAAAGACATTTTATATTTCCTGATGTAATAAATCAAATCTGTTCTTGGCGCACTGACGTCCCCTTCGAATCTCATAGCCAATACTGAATGGATTAATTTCGAATTTTGTAAGAGTATGAAATAACTTTCCTAATATCTGCTTAATTTTTTTAAATGTAATTTTTTTTTCTTTAAGCATATAAAATAAAGTAGCTTTTTGATCTTGTAGATATGTTAAACTACACAACACATTTAAATGCGGTATTCGCCATCACTTAAGTTATGTTTCAAGGAAGGTGTATATCTATACTAATATTATAAACGCGAAAGTTTGTAAGCATGGATGGATTGATGGATGTTTGTTACTCTTTCACGCAAAAACTACTGAATGGATTTGGATGAAACTTTACAGAAATATAGTTTATACATAAGAATAACACATAGGCTACTACTTGCCGCGATAACCGACATACACGCGGGCGGAGCCGCGGGCAACAACTAGTGTATAATACACGAATGTTATATTGATAGTACAGCTAAAAAAAAGATAATGTTTCGTAAAATCAAAGTACTTTCAAACGTTTTTATTTTTAATACTGACTAAACTTTACTACGTAAATCTCGTTGATATTGTTTGTCTTAAAAATATCTACAAAAAGTCCACGCTAACAATGTCTATCATCTTCCTAGCCTCTATTATTCCCAAGACTTATTGGGGTCGGCTACTAGTTCAACCAGTTTTACCTGAATATCAGTTTTTCCACGGAGCGACTGGCATCCGCCCAGCGCAACCCTGAGGGTGAACTGAATTGTCAGTATATTTCAGGGCACTGACTTGCCAATGACGAATGTGAAAGGTATTCATGACCACCAGGACCCATAAACCCAACAGCAGTCCCTATCCAGGAATTGAACCCCAGACCTCTTGATTGGCAGTCGCTTACGCTAATCACTAGACCAACGAGATAGTCTCTGAGGCTGGTAAATGTCCGCTGCGGATAACGTACAGTAACCATTATGCTTTACGGTTTAATTTCATTGTGGGTAAAAAGCAATTCAAAAAGTAATCAAGGTAATTTTTCTAATTAAATTAATTCAAAAGGTAAAAAGTCATTTCAAAGTAATTTTGATCAATTTAATATTTATTGTTATTCAATAAATTACTTAGATATGTTGTGTATATAATGTATAAAAAAAATGCTTTTTACACCACATCATTGAAATAAGTACCATAGAAGATATCAAACGAAAATGCATGGACGGACAGAGCGACCAACGTCGATTGTACCCGTGCGGATACGGCCACGATCACTATCATTAGATTCATTTGGAACCTCTGTTATTATGTATAACAAACTCAGACACAGGTTTTTTTTTTAGTTTTTACAGACAAAACAGAAATATAACGTTCCTAACCTATTGTTCTGAGAAGTGGTCACAGAGGTTTATTGAGCGATACGGCGTCACTGCCAATATCAGCAGCAACATTATCTTTGGAGTCTTGTTGTGGAGGAACGGGTGTGATGTCCCTCCGACCAGGCGAGGTGATCATGCATGGCGGGCCAAATATAATGAAATAATTTTTCAATAACAGATCACTTTTGAAAGATCAGTAGTATGAAATGCTTTTGCAAAGTTTTAACTAACCAGAAGTAGCAATTCCAAACACGGCAGCGCCAAAGTTTCAATTTGCTAATGAGGTGCTCGTTCGAGTCAAAGTCTCTTAGAGCTTGAGGTGTAAAATACTAGTTCTTTTTACAAAGAATTTTCGTATTCTATAATGCCACTATTTGTAAGTTTTAGCACTGATATTAATGGTAGTCAAATTCATTTTAACTAACATAAATGTAGGATGTAGTGTTTCTACAAAAAAATGTTATGATTGTCCCGTATCACCCTTTTTGTGTTTTATACAAAAGCTGATTGTGTTCCAACATGGAGTGTAAGCCAACCTTAATTTTATCGGAAATTATTTATCTTTTCTTTGGAAAGGATCAAGGGATATCAGCGTTCATTTTTTGTTGCAAAATCCGTAAATCACACCCGTAGAAAATGCTTTATTATAAACTTGAAGATTCCAGTCTTGAATATTATATAAACATACATAAAACTGAATCAATCTCTATTTTACAATTTTATATACGTTTTAATGTTTAAATTCAGTTATTATTTGCAAAGTGACGGTAAAAATTCACAGAATTTTAGTTGTTTTGAGTTAGGTATAGCAAATTTGGCACCGACTTCAAACAGATTTTAGGTACCCAGCACACATTATAATACTACTATTTAAATGAATAAAGAATTAGGTATAGACAAGAATTGACACATAGCAATTTATGAAGAGCCAGTTTATTTTATGCTTTTTTGGCAGGGAGTTTTTGTTTGATGTTTTTTGGAAGACGGTTTTTTTTTATAAAAAGTTTTTTCAATCTATTCTTTTCAGTTTTTAGTGCAAACAATCGTAGGTAAGTAGTAAGTTGAACTATTTCATAAAATTTGTGCTGATGCAAATAACTTTAGTGGTTTAAAGAGTTATTAAATGTCAACCCCTATTTCACCCCTTAGGGATAGAATATCCAGAAACGCTTAAATACGTATCTACGCATTCTTATCAGTAGCCCAAAAATAAAGTTGCACGTTTCTAACTTAAAAAAATTCGAACTTTTATACAACCTTTCAACCCCTATTTCAACCTCTTAGGGGTAGAATATCCAGAAACGCTTAAATACATTTCATATTTTTAATCAGTAGCCCAAAGATAAAGTTTCATGTTCCTAACTTAAAAAAATGATGGACTTCCACACAAACTTTCAACCCCTATTTCACCCCTTTAGGGGTAGAATATCCAGAAACGCTTAAATACGTATCTACGCATTTTGAATCAGTAGCCCAAAGATAAAGTTTCATGTTTCTAACTTAAAAAATGACAGACTTTCGTACAAACAAGAATACAAATTAAGGGATATACGTACGTGTAACATTAAAATCATCCTCTAATCCCTAACTGTTGAAGAGTTTAACCGTCTATCATCAGCTCACCTAATATATATATGTATATATAGCATAACTTGAAAGTATACGACTAAAGGTCTATAGATACGTATGAAATTGAAAGAATTATCCTCCAACTCCTAATCGTTGAGGAGTTGTACCTTCCTTCATCAGCTTACCTAAATAATTTGAAAGAATACGCCTAAAGGTAACATACATACATATGGTATTTAAAGGTTTATCCTCCAATTCCTAACCGTTAAGGAGTTGTAACTTACATCATCAGCTCATCATCATAAAATGATGACTACTAGATGCAAATACCGGTATAATTTCAGAAATTATACGAAAAACATGGTATGTGCCTAAAAAAATTAGGGTTTCCCTGGGATCCAATCATCAGATCTTGATATAGTGGCAATGGGACCACCTCGGGAGCATACACTTTCGAATACAAAAAGAATTTTCAAAATCGGTTCACAATTGACGGAGTAATCGGTGAACATACATATAAAAAAATACATACAGTGGAACATAGAACCTCCTCCTTTTTTGAAGTCGGTTAAAAAATAAATCCCGAAATGTATGTACGCGCATAACTTCCGATCGCCTGCACCAAATTAGATAATTCTTTTTTCTGTATGTTCGTTATTATTAGGACAAGGTTTGTTTAGGAGAAAATCAAAGATTAACGGGGATTTTTTTAAAGTAAGCCGTAAATATTTTTATGCTTACAGTAACTTATATATTACTTACATAACAATTTATTTATTTATACAACTTCATTGCACACCACTACAGTAAAAAAATGTACAGATATACATATAGTATAAACATATAAACTTGAAGATCCACATATTGTTCATTCCTGATAACTTGCCTCGTATAAAATTCGTTTACCATTTGATATGACAATCAAAACCTCCTTAACCATAATAATAATATGTTGTTCTTCTAGCAGATTTCGGATACGGTACTTTCTGTTCCCTCACTCTTATAATCTGATCTGACATGACCGGGGAGAGATCAGGCGTAGGTCTGACAGACTTTACGTGCTTTCCGAGGCACGGGGGTTAAAACCCCAACTTCCAAACTCCGGGCTATTTTTAAGCATCACTATAATAAGAAATAAGTGTAATTATGTACCCATATCCAATTGTAACTCGCTACAAACTTAATGTTATTCTTTAGCCCAACCCGGGAATCAAACGTAAGACCTCTTTTAATGGCAGTCGCATACGCTAACGCTACGTTAGACAACTGCCTAACTTCCGAAGAACTTTCGAGGCCTTTTGTCATGAAAGTATGACAGATACGAAACTTTTTCTAAATTGCCAATCATAAATAATAAAATGAATAAATCAAAAGCCGAGATGGATCTTAACTATATTTTATCGATGAAGTTGGTATTTAACTTCCTTTTTCGCTTTGAACTGGAGTACACAACTCCTTAACAGCAAAATTTGTAAGAGGTTTTTTACCAGCGTGATAGAAGACGAAGGCGGGCAGTGCATCGCATGTTACCCGGATTAAGCCTGCAAGCGCACTACGAAAGCCATTAATTTCGTTCAGCGCCTTACAACTTACAGCGAATGCTAAGCCTTCGCGCCACTTTGACTGCATTGCAAAAAGAATATTAAGAAGAATCTACACTACGAAGGGGGATTACAATGAGTTGCTTTGAGCCGCTGTTCATATTGCTTACTTTGTCAACATTTTTAGGTTGTCACTTTGTCAACCTAAAAAATGTAAGTAAACTAGTACTACATAGTAAGTATAATAAGTAGGTTAATCACAAAGTTAATAGACTCACTTTTTAACTAAGTTTTACAAAGTAATTTGCAGGAAACTAGATTTAAGTTTAATTTTAGTCTAACTAATTAGCTGTATCCCGATTATTAAATTTATGTAAGATTTTTATTTTCTTACATTATTCAATGTATCGTAAATAAAATTATGTTTCATAATGAGAAACATTTCACACATCGTCTTGAAATCTTAAGTTTAATAATTTGTTATTGGTGTACAATAAAGTATATTCTATTCTAATTAACAGAAAAGAAGAATTTAAACTTTTTAGTTTTTAGCACTTTTAGTGGTCACCTGTTGTACAACTTTAGAATTCAGTTCGCTCTCGGTTGCGGAGATTCCTTGCCAGTCGCTCCGTGAAAAAAACTGATATTCAGATAAAACCGGTTGCAACTAGTAGCCGACCGAATATAATCTTGGGAGTAATAAAGGTTAGGAGGATAATGGTTCCGCAGTCTTTTTCTTAAATTTATGTTTGGTTTCATTCTAACTTAATAATTATACTTACCTATACAAAATCCGAATAAAGCATGTTATATTCTTGATTTATTTAAGTATACTTACTGTTTTCTATGTATTTGCTATAAGATACTCTATAGATTGCAATGGAAACGGGGCGGAACAGAAACGTGTTATTTGTATTTAAGCATTGTACCGCTATTGCAGTTATAATATTCCACCACCGCCGTAGTCGTTGTATTATTAAGTGCATTTTGAAAATAATATAATAATATTTTTCAATGGCATCTAGCCGAATGAATCAACGATGATATTTTGAACAAGACAGAGATGTTTCTTTCTAAAAGTTTAAACAAAGGGCTTTGGTCTGTGAAACAATTGAATATCGTACGAACTATTATCTATAATTAGCAATATAGATTCAAAATACGTGATTTAATACAAAGAACTTGTGAGATATTGTTTTAAAAGAACTCGCTATTGAAAAGTCATATCGTAGTTTTTTTTATATAAATTCTATAAAGGAACGATAACTCCTTAGTAATATATTTAGAATTTCGTCATTTAAATATTGAAGTTTTTATTTAAATTATGGTTAAATTATAAAATGTTTGAGCTTGACATCAAAAGATGACACTCAATTGGTTGGTCTAAAAAAACCAGTTGAGAAATGTGGGCATGTAATTCACTTCTATCTACCGCATGAGAGAAAATGTTAGAATATTCTTAATTTACCTAAAAGGAACGAGCAATATCATGATATGGTAATGACAAGGACAGTTTTTCTAGTAATGCGTTGTGAGCGCACATTACATGGTACATACTTATATTCAATCATTTATTAAAACACCAGATTTTAATTGCTATAATTATCGCAGCGCATAGCATGGCTTTTAACCAAAATTAAACATAAACATGTAATCCGCCTACCATTTAAGCTACGAATGACAAATGACTGACAGCGTAAGTATGGTTTTTAGGGTTCCGTGCCAAAGGCAAAAAACGGAACCCTTATAGATTCGTCATGTCTGTCTGTCTGTCCGTCTGTCTGTCCGTCCGTATGTCACAGCCACTTTTTTCCGAAAGTATAAGACCTATAATGTTGAAACTTGGTAAGTAGATGTATTCTGTGAACCGCATTAAGATTTTCACACAAAAATAAAAAAAAAACAATAAATTTTGGGGGTCCCCATACTTAGAACTGAAACTCAAAAAATGTTTTTTCATCAAACCCATGCGTGTGGGGTATCTATGGATAGGTCTTCGAAAATGATATTGAGGTTTCTAATATAATTTTTTTCTAAGCTGAATAGCTTGCGCGAGAGACACTTCCAAAGTGGTAAAATGTGTCCCCCCCCCTGTAACTTCTAAAATAAATAAAATAATAGCATGATAAATCTAAAAAAAATATATGATGTACGTTACCATGCAAACTTCCACCGAAAATTGGTTTGAACGAAATCTAGTAAGTAGTTTTTTTTTTAATACGTCATAAATCGTAAACTGCAATTTACCTTTCATTCAATCAACACAAATATAAAAATAAAATATATTATGTTACTTGCTGCTGCGGAACCCTTCATGGGCGAGTCCGACTCGCACTTGGCCGCTTTTTACAAGCTTTTATTTAGCTTCACCTGTCCCGATGTTTGTCTGTTCCCAAATCTTGCAAGTTAAATTTGAAGCAGATATCTTCAACCGATTGTGCTGATATTTTGCAGGCCTAAGTAAACAGCGTGACAATGCAATATTATGGCGACATGGAGCTGATCTGATGCTGGAGCTTGAAGGTGGCCATAGGAACTTTGTAATGAAACGACGAAACCCATTGAGTGTGGAATCGTTTGATTCGTCTTGACGAGTATTTTATGTTGTGATAGTATCCAGGGTCTGATGATGGAGCCGGAAGGTGGCCATAGGAACTTTGTAATGAAACGACGAAACCCATTGAGTGTGGAATCGTTTGATTGGTCTTGACGAGTATTTTATGTTGAGATAGTATCCAGGGTCTGATGATGAAGCCGGAAGGTGGCCATAGGAACTTTGTAATGAAACGATGAAACCTATTGAGTTTGGAATCGTTTGATTCGTCTTGACGAGCATTTTATGTTGTGATAGTATCCAGGGTCTGATGATGGAGCCGGAAGGTGGCCATAGGAACTTTGTAATGAAACGACGAAACCCATCGAGTGTGGAATCGTTTGATTCGTCTTGACGAGTACTTTATGTAATGTTAGTATCCAGGGTCTGATTATGGAGCCGCGAGGTGGTCATAGGAACTCTGTAATAATACTAACTTTTAAACTTTCGCGTTCCATTATGTAATAATTATTATTTTTACGGGAATTAACGCGATCACTTATTTCAAGGTATTACATACCTCTGTTTTGCCTGACGTTTCGACCAGGTTGCACTGGCCGTGGTCACAGGCTGACTGGCTCAGCGGCGCACGCCCTCCGTCGTCGAATCAGTGAAGTAGAAGGTTCTTCATCCACCCGCACATTTTCGATATTATTGATATTTTTGTTTCGCCATGTACCGTCACATACCACACTAACAGGGTCCCTATTCTGTAAGCAAACCGATGTGTTCCTATTCTGGTGTTTATCCGACTGCGCAGAAAAGCGAGATTTCATTACCAGTATTTAATTAGTTTGAGAATTTTAAATATTGATATCAGTCAAATCAAGTTCTTTAATTGACTTTCGTATCTACACAGGCAAATCTCGCGACGCGCGAAGCTTTTGTATTATATAAATTGTGTAATGATATTATAAGTTGATAGAAAAGTTTTCAAGGAATACTTTGTTTTATTCTTTTTAGACCATTCCAATAAAAGCTTGTTTTTAAAAAGTTTTTTTTATTAAATTTATTATTATCATAGGTTTACAATGTATTATCTGAGTGCTACAATCAAAGCTATAGAAGAAATACCTACATCAGTTGCAATCTCTAAAAAAATATTCATCATAATGCCTTCGAAAAATTTCATAAATATTCTAATTGAAATGTTCAATTCAAACAACACTTAGCTACTATACAACTCAATGAGGAGGCCAAATGGTGCAGAGAGTATGGTAATTGAATTGAGCACTAAAGTGTATTTTGTAGGCAATTTATAAATGGCATATTTAAATTTAAAATTCAATAACATGGAATGGCTTATTGTAACTTCCAAAACTTTTATTGATTTATATAAAAGGTATGTCACGATGAGACCAAGCTCTGTAGCATATTATATCATAACGTGTATTATATTTTAGGCTCACTCTACACTTTAAGATTATTTACATAGTAATGTAAGCTTTGACTTCTTGTTTCGAAACAAAATAATATTGCAAAAAAAAACTTGGTTTAAAAAAACCGACTTCAAAAACTAAAAAGTATAAAAAGTAACTTATTAAAGATTTAATTAAATACACCTCATATGCAAAACTTTAATATTGATGAAACACTATTATTTGTATGTGCTAACTGTAGGTATCACACTCGCCGCCACATTTAATTAAATCTTTATTAAGTTTTTTATTAATTTTTATACTTTTTAGTTTTTGAAGTCGGTTATTTTTAAACGAAGTTTTATTTTATTTTTCGATTTTTAGTCTTTCTTGGCAGGGAGTTTTCTTTTGATGTTTTTTTTTTAAAGTCGGTTAATAGATTTGCATGCCGTTTCTTTCTACTAGTTATTAGATCTATATCTTAAAGTTTCATCTATGTTCTAATCTTACCTGTCATTCTAATTTGAAAAAATACAACTAAAGCCCTATTCGTGTATTTGGTATTTAAAGAATCATTCTAATAATTTTACATTCTATCCCCTAATTTTTTTACATTATATCATCAGCTCATGTGTATTACTGAATGCTAAATAAATTAATGTCGATGCGTACGTATGATATTCAAATCCTCCTCTAATCCACAACTGTTAAGGAGTTTTACTTTCTATTATCAGCTCACCTGATAAACTTGAAACTATAGAAATATAGATACGTATGGAATTGAAAGAATTATCCCCAAACTCCTAACTGTTGAGGAGTTGTATCTTCCATCTTCAGTTCACCTAAATAACTTGAAAGAATACGAGTAACGGTAACATACATACACATGGCATTTAAAGATTTATCTGCCAACTCCTAACCGTTAAGGAGTTGTATCTTCCATCATCAGCTCATCATCATAAAATCATCATCAAGTTTTCAAAGAAATTGATGGTTCCATTATAGCAGAGCATCAAAATTCGAATTGCGTTGCGTCCTACCGCAGTCTGCCAAATTATGACAATTGAAAGTACTTTAACGGAGACCACATTATAGTGGGTCCACTACATTGATAGAGTAATAAAAATTGTAACTGATTGGCATTAATTGCTGTAATGTACCGTACCGTGTTTGGTTCTTTTAGTAACCAACCAGTGAAAATATTTAGGGCGCCTACACAAAACTACGATGCTATGCGACGCGACGCCGCATCGTAGGAACTTGCGAATCTTGCAATGCGAATTGCTTGATATTTGGATTCGTGCGGCAAAGCGTTGGTTCATGTACTTATACTTTCGACCACAAAGAGATGTCCTAATGAGATTTTTGTATGAAATGGATGATGAAAAATTTAATAAAAATAATGAATAAAAATTTATGGATACAGATAAATAAGTAAATAGTTTTGTAAATGATTTAAAAGAAAAAAAAATGTTTAAAAAATATTTTGTTTATATTCTTCAGTATTTGAACCAAAATAATATAACATCTCAGATCCTGCAAATTATGCGTAGCTTATAGTTACCTAGTTAGGTATCTTTACACTACATGTATATAAAATAATAATACATATTTAGGACATCTAACACACAACGCTATCTAGTAAAGGTAAAGTAAAGAAAAAAAAAGAAATAAAGTAGTGCCGTTTAGTAAAGTCTCAGAGTGAACCAAAAATGTTGTCAACAAGTGTGACGTAACATCGCACGAATGCACGATGCGAATTACATCGGACGTTCTTGCGGTGCGAACTGGCAAGATAGTGCGAGCTCGCCGATATTTACGACGCGTTGCGAATTCGCAGTTTTGTGTGGGCGCCATTATAGCTTTAAATTTACTTGTAAATCAAAATTAAGTACTATCAAGTTCGTGACTTGGAATTAATTAGTAGATTAACTACGAGATTTAACATTAGATGAAATTTAGTTTATGCATAAGCACCAATTAACAATATAATAGTTTACAGGAAAGGAATCTTAAGAAAAAAAACTTTATTTAAAATGGGAAATCACTTCTTTTCATGAAAGTCTTGATCAGCTTAGATCTGTTAATATGTGGCTATCTAATTTACTTGAAAGTTTTTTATATAGCAAAGTTGACAGACGAGGTCAATGGACTTTCTCACGGTAACTTGCTATCGGTAGAAATAATTACATCCGAATCAGTACAATAGTCCAGGTGCTGCTAGAATGTATTTACCGCTATTTCATTCAGAAGTATTCTCTTTAAGATAAAGTCCCTTGACAACCACTTTCTTCGTTATACTTATCTCGATTTTAAACATGCTTCATTGCTTACAACGTATATAACTTTCAATCCTTCAGAATATTTTAAATCTCAATCTATCTTGTTTTTAAAAAAACAAACCTTGTAAGTGCCGTTTCACATTACAAATTACTTAGTATGCTAGTTTATGTTCTGAGATATTTTATTAACGAAAATAGACACTTTATAGTCTGCGCTTAAATTGCATGGAACACTGATCTCTACTCAATTTGGGTTTATTTCTCGTCGTTATCGATAAAACGGTTAATTGTATAGTTAGCTGTTTTATCAAACAGTGTCAATAAATAACCTTTCTCTTGCATAAGATTCTGTCTCGTCTCATTATGTACTGTTAGTTTAAGAATATATTGGAAGGAATAGCATTTACAGTTAACGAATTAAGTACATTCTCCGCCATTCCATTTTAGTAATTCATATTTATAATTTGATCCGTTATTGGTAGGAGCACTACGTTGATAAGAGCATTATATTTGTTTATAATACCTTTCTTATGTAAGTAAACGGTATAAAAGATATGTCCCGTAAGTTTGTTTTCCTTCCTAGCCTTTATTATTTATTGATGAAACACTATTATTTGTATGTGCTACCTATTCATAAGTTTGAAGTCGATGTCAAGCCAAAAACGAGACGGCCGTCAACGACGTCAGTGTGACGACTGTGTTCTTTTGTTCTACACGAAGAGCAGCTATACCGCTGAAGGTCACGCGCGGCAAGTGGGTACCTACTATTACATTTTGACTTGGCACCGACTTCAAACCTATGAATAGGTAGCACATACAAATAATAGTGTTTCATCAATATTAAAGGTTTGCATATAAAGTGTATTTAATTAAATCTTTATTAAGTTATTTCATACTTTTTAGTTTTTGAAGTCGGTTTTTTAAACGAAGTTTTTTTAAATTTTTCGTTTTTTATTCTTTCTAGGCAAGGAGTTTTTTTTTAATTTTTTTAAAGTGTGTTTCATAGCTATGCATAACTACTATACTCTGTCCATTACTTTATTTTCTTTTTGACAGCTCACGCCTATAAATTATCATATTTTTTTTCGGAATTATGTACTACAGTAATGTCGTACTTTATTGACGGTGACGGTACTTTAGTGAAGTGGTCTGTGCATAACAAACAACCACAGACTATAAAACAGTACTTGAAATACGACAAATCGATCATATGATAAAAATAATTTGACTTCATGTAAGTATTTTTTCTGTAAATTTAATAAAAAAAAGAAATAAAAATTGTATCTATGACTCCAAGATTGAATTTTTGCAAGGAATTAAGTCGAAATCTTGGAATTTAGGATCAAACCAAGAGTAAAGAACAATAACTCTGTTCATTCATCTAATTTACTGATTTATTATTTATATTTTTGTTTATTTCTTACATAATATAAAAAACTAATGAAGGCATAATTAATATTTCAACAAAAAATATTTAATTAAAACGATTGAAAGTTCTTCATAAATAAAATCGCTATTCGTTTCAAATCGAATCGGTAATGAGTGAGGGCGTCACTAATTTCAAAATTTCTTGAACTGTCAAAAAGAAAATAAAATAATGGACAGAGTATAGTTATTAGGTCGGTATCTTAAAGTTTCATCTATCTTTTAACCTTACCTGTCAGATCACCTTAACAACTTGAAAGAATACAACTAAGGCTTTATTAGTGTATTTGGTGCAACTGCAGATCTATAGATACGTATGAAATTGAAAGAATTATCCCCCAACTCCTAACTGTTAAGGAGTTGTGCCATCATCAGTTCACCTAAATAACTTAAAAGAATACGAGTAATGGTAACATACATACATATGACATTTAAAGAATTATCTTCGAACTCCTAACCGTTAAGGAGTTGTATCTTCCATCATCAGCTCACCATCATGAAATGATGACTACAAGTTGTAAATACTGCGATAGCTTTAGGAAATATATGAAAAACATAGTACATACCTAACAAATTTGAGAGTTTCCTTCGATTTCCTTGGGATCCCATCCCCAGATCCTGATATAGTGGCAACGGGACCACATGGAAAGCATACCCTTTTGAATACAAAAAGAATTTTTAAAATCGGTTCACAATTGACGGAGTAATCAGTGTTCATACATTAAAAAAAACATACCGATCAAATTGAGAACCTCCTACTTTTGGAAGTCGGTTAAAAAGTACTAGAAGTCAGTCATTGGAAAAATATTCATACCTGCCTGACGACTGACGTAGTTTGCCTTATTTTGCAGGCAAACAAATGTGGTCATCACACAATATTTGTTCTGTATGGGGATCTAGCCAGTCTCAGCAGTCTGCTTCATTAACCACTAGACCTAGAAAATATTTTACAGGAAAATGAAACGAGTTGATACGCTATCTTGAAAAAATAAAAATCGAAAAATAATAACGTTTAAATTGTAGTATTGCACCACTCATTATATCATCGACTGGCGCAGTTTCCTTCCTCTAAACCTCCACACTGATTATTTTAACGTAATTAGTTATGTTACAGACCTTGCTATAATAACACTAGGTTTTCCCTTTGAGATAACGTATTCATTTGTATCATTTTCCTGTAAGATATAACAAAAATTCGCCTTTGCAGCAATTTTTTATGAATTACTAGCAGCCCGCCAAGGTTTTGCACGGGTAGACATAGGTATTTGACAAAAAAATAAAAATTATAAATTTTAAAGCACTCTTAGCAAGAACACTCGATCAAGTCTGCGTTTGACAAAACAAATTATTCAAAAAAAAACCCACTCCAAGAACGACCAAATTGAGATTGGTCCACTCGGGAAGCACCAGCTTTCAAATAAAAAAAGAATCATCGAAATCGGTTGGCGTGATATTGAGTTATTCGTCAACCTGACGCGCGCATACTTAATGCAATTGAAGACTTATAGAGTTTTCTCATGGATGACATGCCAGAACAGACCCAAATTGAAATGGGGCCACATGGGAAGCACCAGTTTTCAAATAAAAAAAGAATCATCAAAATCGGTTTACCCAGTCGAAAGTTATGAGGTAACAAACATAAAAAAAAAGCGGCCAAGTGCGAGTCGGACTCGCCCATGAAGGGTTCCGAAGCACCAAGTAACATAATATAAACGTTCTTGTAGTTCGTTGTAACTTTGATCGATATTTTAATAATAGTGTATTTTTTTGCGGTTTACCATTTAGGACGTATTAAAAAAAAACTACTTACTAGATTTCGTTCAAACCAATTTTAAGTGGAAGTTTGCATGGTAATGTACATCATTATATTTTTTTTAGATTTATCATGCTCTTATTTTAGAAGTTACAGGGGGGACACACATTATACCACTTTGGAAGTGTCTCTCGCGCAATCTATTCAGTTCAGAAAAAATGATATTAGAAACCTCAATATCATTTTTGAAGACCTATTCATAGATAGATCCACACGCATGGGTTTGATGAAAAAAAAATTTTTGAGTTTCAGTTCTACACACATCAAAAGTGTCTAGGGATCAACATATGTGTCTAGGGATCAACATATATTTTTGCAATAACTTTTCTCCTGATTGATATTAATTAAAATTTTCTTTAAGGATTCATCAAATAAAGTGTTTTCGTTTGTCACAGTAACGATAAACCAAGTCACCTTTGCATTAATAAAGAAATTTTGCCATTTTCCTAATAAAAAGAATTTTGACATTTGAACCACTAACATTAAAGTTCGAAAAAAAGACTGAAATAACAGTTTTCTTTAAAATTTTATTAGGTAACTTAAACAATTAATAATCCGTGTTTCTACCGCGAACACTAACAACACAAGAACATCGGTTTGGCATACTCAAAATGAGTTCATCCAAACACGCTGTGGAATGGCCGCCCATGTTCGTTGCAACAACAAAAAAAGGTCTTCTTGCGACTGGATACCCTCCATATTCTGCAGAGCTCTTCTCTGTAGCATATCCCATGCATGCTCAATCGGGTTCAAGTCTGGCGACTGAGCAGGCCAGGGCCAAAGCCACATCTCAATCTCAAGAAATCTGCATAAAAATGCTTGATCCCTAGACACTTTTGATGTGTGTATGTATGGGGTATGTACCCCCAAAATTTGTTGTTTTTTTCTTATTTTTGTGTGAAAATCTTAATGTGGTTCACAGAATACATCTATTTACCAAGTTTCAACATTATAAGTCTTTTAGTTTCGAAAAAAAGTGGCTGTGACATACGGACGGACAGACGGACAGACAGACAGACAGACATGACGAATCTATAAGGGTTCCTTCCTTTGGCACGGAACCCTAAAAATAGTCGAATTGAGAACCTCTTTTTTGAAGTTGGTTAAAAATCTACTGTTTTGGGAGCTATGATGCCGCAACAACCCACAGACAGATATAGGGGAGGTAGGCGACCATTGGGCACTTTTTTACATAGATGGTAATAAAACTGTTATTTTTTAACAAACTCAAAATTTTATTTCACATATATCTAGCACACATATTTGGTAGTAATTATTGCAAAGACAAGTTTTTGTATTGTAATCAGTCTCAAAGTTACAAAAGATCTTCTGACACATATCCAAAGTGCCCGAACCTCCCGATGGTCGGGTGGTCCCCAGTAGGGAGGTTTGGGCATTGTATTTAATACGCTACATATTGCTATATTATACTACTATCCTTAAGTATTATACAATATTGATATTAAAACTTGTAAAATAAATATTATTTCTTATCATAAACTTAAAAAAATTAAGAAAGTGAAGAAAGAATGAATCCTGCAAGATGTTGGACTCAACTAAATAATTGTAATTGATAATTATTAGAATTAATAATTATATATTATTAATAATTAGATATTATATAATATTAATAATTAGATTTTATATACTATATTATATTATTATGATATTATATGTGGTTAACATTTTTCTTACTTCTTTTTTCACTTTTTTATAATATATTATAATAACATTTTAATAATATTGTATTATATCTTGATATTAATTATTATTATTAAAAATTATTATTATTTGAATTAATAAATTGTTAGTATTGCGCATGCCCAAACCTCCCTCCTATGTGCGTGCCCAATGCTCCCCATACAGTATTTTTTTTAATAAATTTGAATATGTTTATTTTTATCAAATGTTGAATCCTTAGTAGCAGGTAAATTTAATCTTTTATAAACACAAAAGAAGAAGTTAACGTAGATACTTACACTTTCTTGCAGATTGCTTTATTATCTTTCTCCAAATCACAACCAAAATATTTACTTCCGTACGCAAGAAACCGTTAACTGCATATAACTTTGAGAATCAAGTGAAATAACAGATGATGTTTAGATAAGTGGTTTTACCAGTTATTAACACATTCGCTGCGGCAGTACCTGAACCCAGTTTTACTACCAGTAAATATATATAAAAAATATACGAGTCATATAGTTCCCGTATGAAGAATGCCAATCGTGCGGTACGGCCTGTATTTTCCCGTATCAGCGCCTGACTTCTAAGGTCCTTAAAGGAGTGGAATAACGTTATTAAAAAAAAAAAAATATACCAATCAATAGATTGTATCCTTGCCTATATACGGCTGTCGTAGCACGAGGATCTTCACAATAGACTAAGAGTTATATCTTTTTTTCTAAATCGGTCATTTTACGGGAAATTACTTCCCGTCCCGCATAGGACGTATAAAGAGCTAGGGATGGGGTAAGGTTTAAAAACTGAAACCAACTTTTGTCGATTTTCATACGAAACATAACAAAGAATAGTAGGTTCATTAACATCATATTCATCAACAAATAGTACCTACATAAAATTGAACAAGTACACTCATTCTGTAGAAACTGTTCTTTCTTCCTTCTTACCTTATCAAAATAGTTAACAATTCACATGAGATCTTTACGTTAAACTACGATATAAATTTTTTTTTTTTTTTTGACAAATGTGTATTCACAGGAGGTCTTTACTTTATAAACTATGATTAATTTATAATTAAAAAAGTATTTTTGACAAATAAGTATTCAAATGAGATCTTTACTATAAATTAATTGGTAAACTACCGATATAGTGCTTAGTGAAAATTATATGAGAAATTGTAAGTGATAATTCTATTCTTTTATTTATTAATATTAAAAAATCGAACTGCACACAACACTATGGCAAACTAAAGCGCCGCGCGCCCACACCTCGGTGCTATACGGGGTTGCAATTACGACAAAATAGTTCCCGTACCGCACCAAACGAAAAAATATCACTTCTATGCGTTACGACAAAATACTTCCCATATTATTTTTCTATTGTAAGTGATACTAAATGAAGCGAGAATATCGGATATATAGTTTTCTTTTTCCTTACTTCACGGGATTCTAGTAAAACACCCCCCGCACCGAGCGCAAAACAAGGCCAGATAGCTGCCGCACAGTACGAAAGTCAAATACGGCCAAATAGTTCACGTAACGCACCGAACGTATTAAACTATAGTGCTAGGGTAGAAAACAAAAATAATCTACTAAGGATTTCAAGAAATAAAGGGGTGCCCAAACCTCCCGACTGCCCAATGCTCCCCTACCTCCCCTACACACAAACACATAGGAATGCATGATTGTAAAAACCCTTCTCAGACCAAAAGCAAAACTTTCAGAAAATCAATAAAAACTTTCTGGTGTAATTTTTTTTTATTGTGTTAGTTCATTTTTTTTAATAAATATGTTCAAAAATATTTATTTTAACGATTTGTAAAAAATATTATACAAAATAATTCCTAGATTTGTTTTTATAGATATGTAACGTTTTCGTTTAAGGAGGGTTTTTACAGTCATCTTATACAAGGTGTGTTTTTACAATCAAAGTCCAATTTTTAAGAAAATTTAAAGATATTTATTCGCATTAAACTAGGTAATATCAGTCAATATCTTCATCATCAACGTTTTCGGCCGTGGGCCATTGCAATATTATATCCCAAAACTTGATTTTTTCTTCTTCTGGTACAAACTGAACGCATTTCTTCAGATCTTTCATTTTTTTTGCATTGATGCAAGTTGCCTTGTCCCATATGCAGGTTCTTGTGGAAGCGGTGTATTAATATGTGGTCTTATCTTCATCAAAAATGTATGTCTCCAATCTTTTTATATGTAAGGTGATGGGACTTTGAAATACTAAAGCTTACTTTCTCTGTTCTCGAAATACGTCGATCTTTTGTCTCAAGGGATAGAGATGTCTTTTTAAAATGCTGAATCCACCATTTTTTTAAATTCTGTCACATTCTCTCCGCTAACTGTGTGAACTGTGAAAAAGTCACTCTGTCTGCTGGAAGATTCATCAACAGAGAAGATGGGTACCGCTTGTCAACATTTTGGAATCCTGTCATCAGCAAATGCAATCGTCAGCGAATACATGTTGCTCGACAAGACTTAACGGACGTCGAAAGTGTGGTGTGTCGAAGTACCGACATGCGACAGTGCGAAAGACAATCAATATAAAGAAGACCAAGTGCGGGGAGTTGGTGAAACTCGCACTTTACGGAGGTCGCTAAGCTCTAATCAGTCTTTTTTTTTCTTGACTTCCGGTAGTTTGCCGCAGACCAGCAAGTTGCGGTGCCTTTTGACACGATCTTTGCTAATCCCAAACAAGCTAAGAAAAGCAGAATGGCAAACTTCTTTCTTCTCGTGTCCAATATGAACGGTGTATTTAAACGTTTTCTGCCTCAGTGGATTTTCCTTCGGTTATAGTTTCACTGCATTTTTGACACACTTGCAAGAGGGACTTGTGTGTGTCTTAGCAGATAAAGTTTTATTTTTCGGCGTCACATATGCCTGTCCATGAATACGAGCCAGTTTTATTTTGTTTCGAGGATAATCCGCCGAGTTATCTCATCGTTTTTTTTGCGAATTTCTTCTAAGACAGACTCATCTTGGTCAAAAGAAATGAGTTTCCTCCGCTTCAGCACTCATTTTCACTTAAAAACTATCAAATAAATCATAAAAACAATTTGGACAATTCGGATGAAAACGAACGCATTTCCTTAAATAAAATACGTTCGTTTTAATCCTTTACATTCAACTGATTAAAATAAAACAACCGATAAAAACTTCAATTTTGACAGCTGACAGTTGCAGGTGTTGCTATAGGATTGGTTGTAAAAAAACACCTCATCCAGGATAAGGTGGGTTTTGACGCTCATTGAAATATTCGTGCCCCTATATCTGTAGGATGCATGTATGTCCGAGTTGTGTTTTTACACTCAAATGATGTCTCTTGCCATAGAGAAAACAAATCCGTCATAAAAATGATTTCGCTAAAAGTGGTCTGAGGTGGGTTTATACAATCATGCATTCATAGATCCGCACGTCGAAATACCTAGCAATCCACTTCGTGTCGGTGCTGAATAAAAAATGTCATATTATAAAGATGATTTTGATATTATTATCACCCTATTTTATTTATATTCTTATTTCATAAGTAATCACTAAATAAACCTAATAATGCCGTAACCACCAACTGACTGCCAAGTACAAGTAAATATTATTTGGTTTAAACTTTTGCTTCATGGTGGTCGGTGAGTTGCATATTTTTATAGCTCTATTTCGATATATTTTATATCAATTGTTTAACTTACAGCTCATTCATTTTAGAAGTTTCAAACAAAGATAAACCCAAGAGATATACCGTCTATGCATTACACTGGTAGCAATCAAAAGTAATGTGTGCAGCAGGATTACTCTAACTAAAGGAAAGTTAGTTTGATTGTTAGTGCACGCTGAAATAGCTTTTCGAACGGATTTCTGAACAACCAGACTATATACTATACTGAAGTAAAATTTATTAACACCAATAATACTTTTATTTGTTTCATTAGATAATTTAAAAATACATTCTAAAGGTGCATATGTAGCAGATTCAAAGTAAAAAAAATTACAAAATCCAAATTTTCTTCTCAGTTATATTCCTTTTTTCGTTGACGTGGTGTAAAATCCCTACGGATCTCTAACTCCTTGGGGACACAGGAGCCAGGAGTATGTGGTGTTTCGACTAAAAATCACCCGACGACCACGATTGAGGAGGAAATTATTTTCCCCCTTATACTAGGCGTGCCGATTGCTCATTTATGCAATCAGACCGCTATCCCATTCCCCCACAGTTATAGTCCTAGGATAATAAATACACATTAGGATTAGGTGAGCCCCGCGGTGTTACCCGCGGTATAGCTTAGTAGGTAACGCCGCGGGTCGAATCAATTAGCTACTCAAATAGATTTTTATGTTTTTTTACCGAATTGTGAATCTAAGCCATTATCGATTTCTCAGGAATAGACACAAAAAAACCATCAAAATCACTTTAGCCGTTTAGAAAATTAAACACTTTATGAGTGATAAAAAACAAATAATAATAAAAATATTATGCATACATCATACGAATAATTTAAAAATAGCTTTATGATTTCACAAAAATCGTACTTTAAAAGTTATAATTTTAAAATATTCGACTTTCAAAATTTTTGTGAAAAAAGTAAGTAGTCATTTGTGGTAGGTATATTTAATTTATTTTAGTTTTCATCAATATCAGCATCATCATTTTCACAAATATTAAAGCTATTTTATGTGTTTTGTTGAACTTAAATGATTCTTGCCTATAAAGTTCCGTAAACATATAGCAACATTGGTATTAGGAATAAACAATGATAGCATTGGTAACAATGGTGGTTTGGTAAAGTAATAAATATTGTTCGTTAATGACCAAATATATTCTTGTCAGTTTACGGTGTTATCGGAATCGACGTCCCATCTATTATGATCAGAGTACCGGCTCTGAGATCTGTCAGCAATTTGACGCAGCCACGAGAAATTAGGTTATGCAAATTGGATGGTTATTGAGCCGCTTGGCTTTGTCATTCAAGAAATACAAAAGATAACCAGTGTTAGATAAATAGACAATTTTCTATGGAAAAGGAGGTGATGCGTGCTTCCAGTGATAGGGACCCAGATACATTTTATGAAGTGAAAATGTAACGCCAGGTAGGAGTGCTCTTACGTTCGCGCCATTGTCATAAATGTCTACTTAAGTGGAGTGGCTTGCACGTGAAAATAGAAAATGATGTTAATATCTATGAAGTTACTTTATTTGTGGTGACACCATGTTACCTGCTCTTTTGCACTTTGAGAATAGAGGATGCACAGTACTAAAAATAATTTCATCTTCGGGAATTCCCCATGTAAACACCGAAGTGAGCATTTTTTTTTCTGTATCGTTAACTTTTGATTTGTCTATGATTTAATGTTGCCAAATTTGCCCAGTTGCACTCGGTGATTGGAAACATTCACCAAAGGTAAGCAACGACGGCGCGGTCAGTACCTGGATGAGTGACCGCTGTTGGCACGATACCATCAGCGTCTCCGTGATTCGGAGGTCACGTTAAGCAGTCGGTCCCGGTTGTTATCATAAGATAACAGTCGTGAAGCTTAGTTGGAGGCCTTTGAAGAACATACAAAGGCAAGATTACGTAGCCACAACGCAGTGTTGCCAGTCCCCAACCCGCACTCGGCCAGCGTGGGTACGTATGGCCTTAACCCTCTCCTGAGAGGAGACCCGAGCCCAGCATTGATGATGTTGATGAATTTTTTTTATAAAGAAGGCAGTATAGAGACGGAGAGTATTCGAATTCATTTATATTTACTATGTGAATTTTGAATAGTGAAGTTTTTTTTTGTATTTAAAATACGGTTTTAACAATTAATAATGATAATTTGCTACACTCTCAATAACAACCGCTGTATTCGAGTTAGGCACACTAATTAACATTGTAAGTTTTAGATAGAGAAAACATAGCAGCTTTACTTCTAAACGCCAAAATGTTCTGAGGTTATTGTTCCTTTAAAAAATGAGCTCATTTACTCGTTCCGAAAGCTCCTTGACAGTGAAACTAATTAATTAGCGCCTGTTTTAAGTAAAGAGTTTACCAGTTACGAGTCTATTAGCAATAACGAAACAGCCAGGCGTTCGTTGTATGCGGTGCGCATGTTGACGGCGTGTTGCGGTGTATTTACAAGCATCGCACGACTGTTTGAACAACAGTAATTAAATCAGCTTTTACCGGTGAGGCTCAGCTCTTTTGTACGAGGTAAACTTTGCTTAAATAAAAAGGCTTCAAATACAGTTATACTCGTAGTTATTTTTCCAATGACGCAAGACAAATGATACTTAGTTGTCGAAAATATTGCCGGGTTGCGATTTTAGTTCCTTCATCACTGTAATTGCTATACATTCTAGAATCAAACCCACTTGTACTTATTCCATTATTTTAATTAACTTTACACCTGATGGATGGTATATAGGTAGTAGAGCCACGCTGATTTCAGCACGAATGGGCCGGCTCGACCGGGGCGGTACTACCCTCGCACAGAAAATCAACGTAAAATGACAGCGTTCGTGCTGTCGTGTTTCGTTGGTGAGTGCGAGACCGGAGGCCCAAATAGTCTAGTCAACAAGTTCCATACTTGTTGACTAGACTAAAAGATGCAGAAGCATCGCTTGGCCGCCATGGTGTGGGTCGCCATACTGCATTGTCTGCATTCGCAGTGAGTATGGTGACCGCCACCCTTGGATTCTACTTATGCTTTCCATCAGGCAGAGTAGAGTCATTTTGGCGGGCCATACATAAAAAAAAAAAAAAAAAAAAAAAAAACCAGTTTCGCCTCATGGCATCATCACAGGTTAACCTTTGATGTATTGCAACAAGTACCATCAAGTGCCAACAATCCAAAGTATAAATTACTGTAGTTGCTATTTGATAGAAACAACTTGATTTTGAAGTAAAAAAATTCTTTTCATGAACTTCTTCCTCTTTTTTCTCTTTTCTTCTAATTTTTATGAACAAAAATCATTGAACTCGCGTCATTGTCACCTTTCACCGTTCACGCTTTCTATAAACTATATTTTTGAAGTGAAAACTTCTTTAGCTGCGTTGAGCACTTTTTGACAGGAGATATGAGTTCGCGTCACTGACATGCTAATTTTTGAGGTTGATAATTTTAATTTAAACATTATGAAATTTGAAATTTTACACATTAATTTTACAAACAACATTCTAAGTTATAAGTTTTTATGCAGTCCTTATGACTGCCATTTTTTTTTACTTCTTTTTATCGCGCATATTATATAAAGAGCAAAGACGTTTCTTTCAGGTGGGCTTAATCAATTTTTTGTTCATAATTTTGTTCATAATTTTGAGTATTTACTTCTGTCGGCAGTCCTCAGGACTGCTTTGTGTTTTTTTTTCATTAATACCAATGTAGAGGAGAGTAAAATTTGGAAAGAATGTAACTTTAAGATAATGTAGTAATGATCACACATCATCACCTCAGCTGTAAGACGTCTACTGCTGGACATAGGTCTCTTCCCATGCTCTCCACGTTAATTAAATTATTATTTTTATAGTATGACTAGCTGAACCCCGCGGTGTTACCCGCGGTACAACAACAACCGCGGTTAACGCCACGGGACAAATTACGGCTATACCGACTGTACAGTCTATCATATAATATTTAAATTGATACTTGTTTAAGCTAAGGCCTTATGGGACTGGCATACTCTAATAGGGTAATAGTTTCATAAAAATAAATAAAGAGAAAAAGTATACTATGTCCATCTCCTGGTTCTAAGCTACCTCCCTACCAATTTTCAGCCAAATCGGTGCAACCGTTCTTGAGTTTTAAATAGTGTAGACTTTCTTTTATACAATATATAGATTTTTATAAACATTTAAGAAATTATGTTTATACAACAGCTCCTGGCCACCTCAAAGTCTTTTGAAAATTATGTTTTTATGACAATTACACATAAACAAAAACTTAAGCGTTAATTACACACACGAATTATTCACGAATGTTCAAAATTGTAACAAATATTACTATCATTTCAATTTCCGAGTTATCACAGCAAAATGTTACTTTGTATTTTCAGAATAAAGCCCAAATGCTCTTTCAACTGACCGAGTGGTCCTGGTGTCAAATACAAGCAACAGTTTAATTCAATTTCATTTACGGCAAGTTATTTAAACTGGCGCATTTACAACCGTTTTGGAACTACTAATTGAACGAGACAGTTGTTACTTCTTGTCGTTCGTTCCAAGCTACTAATATTTAAAGTACTCGAATGGATTACTTTGTCATTCTCAATATTTGAGTTATTTAACAGTTGCTTAGTTGTTTCGAGTTGTTGTTGTTTTCAACTTAAAAGAGTGGACAGGGATCGCCAGCTTAGAAGAACTGTTTCGTATAGCAATGGACAGAAAGGAAAGGAGTCCCAATGATGCAGAAACATCACAAGGCCGCCATAGTGTGGTTCACCAAGCATTTGCACTAGCGATTAGTATGGTGACCACCACTCCTGGATTCTGCTTATGCTTTCCATCAGGCAGAGTAGAGTTATTTTGACTGGACCATATACATAAAAATAAAAGAATATACAAAGCTGACGGTGAACTTCCATTAGTGGAAAGGCACCGTAAAAAAAAGAAGCTATTTTGAAAGATTTTGCATGATTGAGTGAATTACGACACAATTACAATCCTATAGCTAGGATTTGAAGCTTCTGCATTTCGCCACATTAGTCTGGCTACCGAATATAAGGCTACTGGATGAGCCCGTCAAAGTGTGGTTTCATGTTTAAGTTTTAAATTTTATTTATTTTGTTGTATATGTTGGAAAATGAGCAGATAGGTCACCTGATGGACCCATATATGAATGAATACCACCAACCATGAAGACGTGCGACTCAAGAGAAACAGAGCATTGCCTCCTTTTGAACCTCATTTTCCAGAATCAGGAGTCTGAGCTAACTTCTCTCACTCGTTTCAAAACAATAAAAGAGTTTTCTGTGAGACTATTGACTATACCAATTCGACCGATATAAATATCACATACCGGTCGAGCTGACCTTTTTGGGACGAAGTATGACTCTCCCAGGAATTGTAAAATTCAAACAATCGTGGTGTTTGCCTGATTAATGGCGTATTTTTCAGGTACGTTTTTTTTAAATGCACATGATCTACGTTTTCGACTCGTATGTACTGTTTAAACAAAACTCAATCTATGTATATGTTACCATTACTATAATCTATCGAAATCTATCAAACAGTCGAAAGATTTTGAAATAGTATCGACGAATCGTAAGTCGCGCGCTGATTAGTTGAACAGCATATGTCCCGCGCCGCCATATTTGTTTGTTAATTCGTCTTTGTTGCCGAATGTAGAGTATTTTTATGATTGTAAATTAATTTCATCTTAAAATTAGCTCACAGCTTTAGAATTAGTTATATAAAATTGTTGTGACAGTAAAATTAATTTGTGATTAATCAAAGAAGTTCTAACCTAACCTAACCGAACTCTATGGCCATTGAACGGCCTACTGTAAAACAATCAGGGACTGTTGACAATTTGAAGCAGTGTATCGCAGTTGACAATCTATCGATAGTTCGCAATCTCGCTAGGTAGATTATAATCGAACGGTTTTCACAATCTTAAGGTGACAAATATAAATTAACAAACTGACCTCCGCAACCTTACCTACGTCTCCTTTGCCCATAGCGTGATGTAATACAGCGTGAACAAGTTTGGTTACCATAAAAACGGTTATACTGAGCCAACCTCAAATAATAGACATATTTTTTTACATATTTTAAAGGGAAACTATGTTTTCATACCTTGTTTTTGTGAATATATAATTGTTTACGCAGATCACGCAATGGAATCTCTCAAAAATAATAATTTTACCCCGTTTTTGCAACATAATTCACTGGTATTCCGTTTCTATTGGTCATATTGTGATGATGTATAGCCCATGGCCTTCCTTGATAACTGGCCCATCTAACAGTGAAATAATTTATCAAATCAGATAGTACTTCCTGAGATTAGCGCGTTCAACCAAACAAACAAACCATTAAACTCTTCAGCTTTGTAATATTAGTGTAGATATAGATAAACAAATATAGAGACCCGTTTGAACTTTTTAATAGAACACTGTCCCGCCTAGAAGAGCTCTCAAAAGCCTTTTTCAATCAGGTACTATATCTGTACTAATATTATAAACGCAAAAGTTTATAAGTATGGATGGATGACAGACTAATATTATAAACGCGAAAGTTTGTAAGTATGGATGGATGGATGGATGGATGGATGGATAGATGGATGGATGGATGGATGGATGGATGTTTGTTACTCTTTCACGCAAAAATTACTGAACGGATGGATTGCATGAAACTTTACAGTAATATACCTTATACATCAGAATAACACATAGGCTACTATTTGCCGCGAAAACCGACATATACGGGGGCGGAGCCGCGGGCAAGTGTCAACATAGTTTCAATTTTTTTGTTGAAATTAGAGGAACAAAATCTCTGATTAACTGTATTACTGGTGCCACCGATAAAGTCATCATTTCTACGCTGTTCTGTATAAATATATGTGAAACTTTCATTCCCATCTTTGCAGAATAATTCCTAGCGTTACTGTATTTTCTCTCTGTTTGTCAGCTAGACAAGTAGGTAAGATTTAAAAAAAAATTCAGCCCATTGCTGTGTACTGCTGGACACAGGTCTCTCCCATAGCACGCCACCGTAATCACCCACTTAAATTAATGAATGAGCAAAATGAAATATTCAGCGAAAATAGTCTCGCTTTTACACAATTGTTTAAGTTAAACAATATTTCAGATATGAATTATATTTACAATCCGTGCCCACGCGTTCCAGCCGTTTGCAAAGCACTTAGTATTCCACGGGGCCGACGGTTACCATATAGACAAATATTTCACAGTAACATACAACCTACGTAAATAAAGTCAACCTTTTTTTTCATATTTTTTCCTCTCTGTCCTTTGAAGTAGCAGCTTCACGTTAAGCCTGTTTTAGTTTTTCTGTATATTTAATAGGACGTAGTTTTATTGACGTCAATTTAACGCTAATGTATTAAGATCTTATATTTACTATCCTGAGCAATAACCCAAATTTATTTCAACACATCACTACCTACTGAAAATATTACAGTGACACAATAAGCGTAATTTGTGAGCATCTGTCTATGAAGTTCAATTGTGTATCTCACTAGAGGTTTGCATTGAAGGGTTAAGAGCCCTCTGCCCATAATTTACATAGAGCATCGTTCGGTGATGTTCAAAGCACTTGTCTCGAACCACTTAATGCTATCTAATATTACTTTAATGTTGTTCTACATTAACCCCGTTTAAGTGAAAGAGGATTCAAATGTATTTAATGTCTGATACTACCAACGTCGCCACTCAAAGGATAATTAAGTGAAAATGTTCTGTGAGTACTAAAGTATTGTCATTTTATATTTTTCCTAACGTACTTAATATGGCTACTCAAGTTATATCCAAATAAACCTACAGTTATTAATACAAACGAGTTTATCCATTAGCAGATAACATCTCATTTTATTCATCAAAGACAATTTAATCTTCGAGTAATTTATGACTTTTTTTAATAAAATAGACAAGGACAATGTGCATAAAGTATTAAATAAATAAAACAGCCATGGGACAAATAGGATTGATGACAATCTGTATTTTTAATCCGTTACCACACGTATAATCTTTTTTTAACCGACCTCAAAAATGGAGGAGGTTCTCATTTCGACTGTATTTTTCATGTTTGTTACCTGAATACTTTCGACTGGGTGAACCGATTTTAATTATTCTTTTTTTATTTGAAAGCTGGTGTTCCCCGTGTGGCCCCATTTCAATTTGGTTCAGTTCTTGAAGTCGTTTGAATTTTTGTAGTTACATACAAAATAATTGTTCTAATGAGATTTTTAGTCGAAGTCAATAGCTGAGGTTTATACTGGTTCTATTATTATTTAATTTTGATAAAAAATATTAATCATATAATAAATTAATAGTACTTTTCGATTTGATACTTATAATTTAAGAATATAATAAGAACAATTGATTGCAAAAAATGTGGTACAATTATGGATGTAACAATTATATACGGTACTGAATTGTACATTTCGTCAATATTGACATGTAAATTTAAATTACATTATGAAAAAAATTACATGCATAACATATTATCATTTAAAATCATTTATAGAAATTTACTTATGAATAAAAAAAAAGATGATGAGAAAATGAGCTGAAGCGTGCACTGACTGCTGCTGCATATGGACGCACAATTCAAGGGACATAGGTGTTGCCACTCCTTTAAGTGCCCATTCCGCAAAAGTACGAGGAAGAAGGGCTTGATCTTTCTTTCTCACTTGCTTGGTGAAAAATAACATAAGAATTGCTTAATATATGCATTTTATGAGGCTGTGGTGTCATTCCCGGCTCGTATGTCGCATAGTCGTGCTCTCACGTCGAAATGTAAATAATTGATCATTCTTCCCCTACGGTAGTGAATACTTAAAGTTATGCACTTTCATTTGTTTGTCTGTTTTTCAGGCCTGTAGTGATAACACACGGCGCAGCGAGGTCGTAAATATCCTTAAGTGCCCCCATAAATATCCAATATCATGGAAAAAACCTCCCAAAAGTTTATTCAATTCTGCCATTGCTGAAACGAGGAAATTTGTTAGTGTATAGGGAGATCAGTTTCCATTTATCTTTAACTTTCTGTTTAAGAAGTAAAGTATATCAAGGAGGAATTAAAAGTAGGTTAAAGTCACACTGATGAAGAAATATTTACTGTACAAAATAAGTTAAAACTTTTATTTGTAAGTTGAAGAATCTTAAGCTGAACGCCAGTCAAACGGAATGGTTTGTTTTACTGTAGTATTTTTGAAGAATAAAGAGTAGTTTCTATTTAAGGTGGCTTTCTTTTGCCGGTTCTATTTCTGGTTTGTAAAGTATTTACGAGTGCAACTGCTGAGGAAAATTTTCTTAAAATTCAGTTATTAGTTTTATATCCCACGCTGACCCATGATATACTAAACTGAAACAAAATTTTGTTTATACCGTTGATAGTGTCACAATATAGTTCATTAGATTAAATAAGGATTCTAAGAAGCTTAAGGATTAGTTAGTAGGCCGACAGAAAAGGAAAGTTTGTGCTTATTTCAGTAATAGTTATATATTATACTTGGAAGATCTTGTACTACTGTCAAGTTTTGTCTCCTACATTATTATTTTTAATGCCCTGGACAGTCTTTTCTCTAAATTATCCACTTAATTCCACCTAAAAAGCGACTAAAATATTTTAAAGTTTTACGCCTAGTTACACTCAGCTATTTAAATTATGTTTTCAATAACTTCAAGAATCTTTATATGTCCATAACATATAAAAATTGTGGGTCACTATGCTGCATTGTCGCATTGTCATGCTTAAGCATATGGTCTAGAACATGTAGAATCCATTAAAATAGATATTCACAGAGGTTTCTATTAAATACTTTCTACCAAAAAAAAAAACAATTTTAAATGTTATAATATCATTCCCTGTAAACGTGCTGATTAGTGAATAAAAGGTAGATACAAATTAAGCTCAGCGTTTACCTGCTCTTCTGCATGTTTCACTATTAGTCCCGTGGCCCCCTGCATTTAATCACAACGTGCTTTTTTAGATTATCTGGGGTGAAATTTAAGCATCATGACAATGCACATGAGTTTTTTGAATATTTTGTGATTTTATCTTTGTTTACCAGGGTCCAGGCAACATAATACATTCCAAAACATTAATTATATCATTTGTAATATTTCTTGATAAATCGTATTTACATGTAATTACAAGGAAATTTGAAGGCAGTAGGGCCAAGCTGATTTCAACACGAACGTGCCGGCTCAACCAAGGCGATACTACCCTTTAACAGAAGACCAACAAAACATGACTGCTCGAAAGCAGAAGATGCAGAAGCATCTCAATAGGCCGCCATAGTGGAGGTCACCACAGTACATTGTTGCATTGACTGCATTCAAAACGACTACGGTGACTACTTGTGACTCTTGGATTCTACTCATGCTTTCATACCTTTGCATTTTATACCATTACTTTCTCTTGTTAGTGTCAAAAGTTACGGAAAAATATGTAACAGAATTAAAGTTCGCAAAATGTGGATATTTAACCTTCTGCCTGCTCTACTTCTCATAGGTATATTCTATTGGTATCACAATATATCGCGAATATTATAAGTGAGTATAATGTATAGATAAGTGGCTATACTAATATTAAAGTGGAACAGTGTTTCTGCACGATTCGTAAGAAAGTTACGTCAAAATAATTTCTGGCCACCCTTGTCAATTTGCCCTGAACCTATTTTGACAGAAATATAATGAGTTATCACGTTAAAATTCTTTCCGGTTATACACGTATATATTGGTATACGATATTTGAATCAAAGAAGTCCAATTAGTGTTAAACTAGTTATTATAGAAATAGATAAAGCATGTAGTAGTAGACATTCTTATAAAAGGAATAATATAAATGAAAACAGTTTCGTCTTAATAAAGCTCATAACTTATCCGCAGGAGACGGTGTACGTTTTCATAATTAGATTCCTTTTTACGTCATGACTCCACCTTAATAAATTTAATCATATATTATTGTTGAGTACCTTCTTATACTAAAGAGCTTTTGTTCGTTCTAGGAAATAGGAACCTATTACTTGCTCCCACTAGGGAGTTGGTATATTGTTTGTTTCTTATTTACCTAATTTCTTACTTTATTACAAGCTTTTTATTAACTTGCAATGTATGTATTATGTATGTATGCTTGTATGTTCTGGTGAAATCTTGCAATTCAATTTGGAAGCAGATATCTTCAACCGATTTTGCTGAAATTTTGCAAGCATATGCAATACAGCGTGACAATACAATATTACATTAACATGGAGTTGAACTGATGCTGGAGTTGGAAGGTGGCCATAGGAACTCTGTAAAGAAACGTCTCAACATCATCGAGTTTGGACTCGTTTGATTCGTCTCGAGGCATTCCAGTAGCTTGCTTTTAAGCTTGTTTTTAAAAAGCTTTTTAATTTAATTATTTCTAATAACTAGCATACTACCTTTTAGGGTTTGTTTGTTTCGTTGAACTTAGAAATTACTGGTATGAATTGAAAAAATATTTGGTGTTAAATAGTCTATTTATCGATAAATTCTGTATAACATCACGAGACGACCAATAGGAGCCAAACTGAGATATTTTTCTGCAAAAACGGGGAAATGTGTACCTTTTGAGAAACGCAAACGAAGTTGCGTGGGTCAGATAGTGATATCTACTATATCTAGACAAGTAACTGACCAACGCAACTTGGTTAGCGTCACTTTTCAATCAAGCTCTGCTCTTATTGGTAGCTTGATGTTTACTATAGTAGTATAGTAGTTTAGTATAGTCAAGGGAATTAAATATAATATAGCTTAGTGAAGACAGTATTTAAAATATTATTTTGTTATTTCGTAACTTCATACACTTCACACTACATTGTTTGTTTACTTTATATTTATTTGTTCCGTCCTACAAACTTTCAAGAATGACTATTAAGGCCTAATGAATATAGACTCTATAATAACTATATTAAGTAGACAATTAGACTACCACGAAGTTGAAAGACTCCTGCTTATGAAGTCTTTCTTCTAGTTTCTTATGGCACAGTAATTGGATGTAAAATATAAAGTTTACATTTAAGGTAGCAACTATTCATTTGAATTTGGCACAAGTATTCTTAAAATGTTCTTTTAGATTTCCCTTTTCTTGTATTTAATTGGATAAGTTAGTAAAGGAAAAATTAGGGAATGATTTACATTATAATTCCCATTGATTATACTATTACATATTTCTATCGCGTTTTGGAGTGCAAAATTTACTAATGTCGCATTTAAAAAGATCGATTTAATATAAAATATCCTATTATTCGGAAATCCAAATATTCGGAAAGGACCCTAGGGCTAATGAAGGAACGACGTGAAAACCCACTTCTTACTTCGTCGGCAAAGCGGACTCTAAACCGAGAGATCAGCAAACTAGTACGACACGACCTCCGATGCTCCAATACTCTTTCGATCGAAAGAGCGATCGAGCAGAATCGGGGGTCAAAGGTGTTTGTACAATCTCTCGGAAGAAGCCACCTGACGAAGCTGACTACAGCAAGTGGAGAAGTCGTTACTTCCAAGCCGGTCGTCCTTTCGGAAGTGGAACGTTTCTATGGCGGTTTGTACGCTTCGCATGCATCTCGACCTGATCCCGAAAATGAGGACTCTAGAGCCACATTAACACGCCACTACACCGAAGATCTGCCAGAAGTCAGCATTGACGAAATTGAGATGGCTCTTGGACAGCTTAAAAATGGAAAAGCCCCTGGAGAGGACGGCATTACAACAGAACTGTTAAAGGCTGGAGGTAAGCCCGTACTGAGGGGGCTCCAAAAGCTTTTTAACGCTGTCCTGTTCGAAGGGAGAACTCCAGAGGCGTGGAGCAGAAGTCATCTTGTTCTTCAAGAAAGGTGACAAGACCAGGTTGAAGAACTATCGACCCATTTCGCTTTTAAGCCACGTCTACAAGCTGTACTCAAGAGTCATCACGAACCGTCTTGCGCGAAGACTCGACGAATTTCAACCACCGGAGCAAGCTGGATTTCGGAGCGTATATGGCACCATAGACCACATCCACACAGTGCGGCAAATTATACAGAAGACAGAGGAGTATAATCAGCCCCTGTGTCTAGCATTCGTGGACTATGAGAAGGCCTTTGACTCGATCGAGATCTGGTCTGTTCTGGAGTCCCTGCAGCGTTGCCAAGTGGATTGGCGATACATCCAAGTGCTGAGATGTCTCTACGAAGCCGCCACCCTGTCCGTCCAAGTACAGAATCAGCAAACAAGGCCCATACCATTGCATCGAGGAGTGAGACAAGGGGATGTTATTTCCCCGAAATTGTTCACAAATGTAATGGAGGATCTGTTCAAGACGCTACACTGGAAAGGACGTGGCATAAATATCAATGGCGAATACATCTCTCACTTGCGATTTGCGGACGACATCGTCATTATGGCAGAGACGCTGCAGGACCTACAACAGATGCTGAACGACCTGGCTGACTCTTCTGTGCGCATCGGCCTACGGATGAACTTGGACAAAACCAAGGTCATGTTCAATGAACATGTACTACCGGAACCGATCGCAGTACACGGTGCCGTTCTCGAAGTTGTTCAAAATTATGTGTACCTCGGGCAGACTTTGCAGTTAGGTAGAAACAACTTCGAGGATGAGGTGAACAGGAGAATTCAGCTGGGTTGGGCAGCGTTTGGGAAACTTCGTCGGGTCTTTTCATCGTCGATCCCACAGTGCCTTAAGACGAAAGTCTTCAATCAGTGCGTCCTACCCGTCATGACATACGGAGCCGAAATGTGGACACTTACGGCACGGCTGGTCCACAAGTTCAAAGTCGCTCAGCGTGCTATGGAGAGGGCTATGCTCGGCGTTTCTCTGAGGGATTGCATCAGGAATGAGGTAATCCGGCAGAGAACCAAGGTCATCGACATAGCCCGAAGGATTAGCAAGCTGAAGTGGCAGTGGGCTGGCCATATTAGCCGCAGAACTGATTACCGTTGGGGTAAACGGGTTCTTGAGTGGAGACCGCGTCTCGGCAAACGTAGTGTAGGACGTCCACAGGCCAGGTGGAGTGATGATCTGCGCACGACGGCTGGCACGAGCTGGATGCGAGAAGCCGAGGATCGAACCAAGTGGCGTGCAATTGGAGAGGCCTATGTCCAGCAGTGGACTGCGATAGGCTGATGATGATGATGATGATCCCATTACGGATCAAACACTATCGAATATTAGTCAATACATTTATAACGAACGAATATAATGTGAAGTAATATTCGAAAATCATTGCTCAATCTAATTAATAGCATAGTGTAAGTTAAACATTTTTTACTTGTGTTTGCGAATTTGTTCGGCGCAGTGTTTCTTTTATTTCCCACTACTACTGAAACAACTGTTTAAAATTTATTTATGTGGACTTTATTTTTATTTTCACTTTTCTTGTTTTTAGTACATAAAGCAGTAGTATGTCAGGCGAAAGACAAATGTGTATGCAATGTGAATTCAACATTCCATTTAAAAAAATATTTTATGATTTTTGATCTTGCTATATTTCGAGAAACAGACAAATTTCTTATCGATCTGTACCAGTATTTTCAGGTGTGTTATCTGAAATAATGTTATAAGAGTATTTTAACAGCTTAATAGGGCCCTACTCTAAAACGCGGTTAAATAACTGAGAACCTTGTGTAATTTAATTAAGAGGCATAATTGTTACTCTGTAATTTTAATTACTTTTTAACTCTACGGAAATAAACATTAATTACGATTTCAAAACAAGAAAAATTCCATTTCTTACTGTACGAGAATAAATTTGTTTACTTTACAGAAAAACATGTACAAATAGTTCAGGATACTAATTTGAAATTTTAACAGTAATTTATGATTCAGATAAAATTTCAAGACAGTTGAGAAATGAGTGATATAATTTGCGAAACAAATTGCTGCCTCCTTTCACAAATTCCTTGGAGAGATTCACAATTAACATTAGTTGAACTACAGATACGCAGCAAACTTAAGTTTAACTCGATTGTTCAGTCTTATGACTTCAATCGATCTTATAGTTCTTGTTAGGCGTCGTCGTTCTTGTAAGACTGTGAAAAAGAAATAATAGGTCTTTACCTATGAAATTTCCGTTTTGTGTGCAATAAGTGAAAGTACTTATTTTTTCAAACTTTTTTATTTCTGTTATTCGAAGTAATCACCCATGCAATCGACGCATCTTTGCCAACGCATTGGCAGTGTATTGATGCGCTTCTTGTAAAAATCAGCTGGACGGGAGGCAATAAACTCTTCTAAGGCATTTTGTACTGCCTCTTGGGAATTGAATTTTTTACCCACTAAAAAGTTGTCTAAATTTTGGAAAAAGTAATAGTCGGTAGGTGCAAGGTCTGGTGAGTATGGCGGATGAGGGAGAGCTTCCAACCCCAGCTCTTGCAGCTGCTTCACGACAACGCGCGACCCCATACTGCGCAACAGACAGTCTCCAAGCTGCAAGAGCTGGGGTTGGAAGCTCTCCCTCATCCGCCATACTCACCAGACCTTTAACTTTCCCAATTATCGGTCTATCCAATTATCGGACAAACAATTATCGATTGAACCCCGCCACTTTGAGAGTAAAATAGACGCAAATGATTTGTATGCTTAATAAAACTCTTACAATATTAATAATAATTTATAGCAAGCGTTCCGAAAACGCTTTTTGACATCTGAAAAAAATCTAAGTCTTTTCATACTATGTTAGACATCACAATGTAGTTGCAGCCGAAATCAGATTTACTTTGGTCTATGTCGTTAAAGAGAAACAGCACAAATCTATAATGTACTCGCAGCTCGCAGTATAGTACCAATTGACTGCCTCGATGGCGCAGTGGTAGCGTATGCGACTGCTGTGCTTGAGGTCTCGGGTTCAATTCCCGGGTCGGACCAAATGTTTGTATGATCTGCAAATATTTGTTTCGGAGTTTGGGTGTTTTCTACATATAATATGTATGTATTTACAAAAAAAAAGTATAATATGTATTTATATTAGTTATCTAGTACCCATAACACAAGCTATGCTTAGCTTGGCACTAGACGGCATTGCGATGTCAAAAAAAAAAAACAAAAACATAGCGAAGTATGAAAAGCTCCACGTTTGTGTTTATCAAGCGGTATTCAGTTCCATGTTAAATGTCGTTTATATAAATTGTTCATGCAAATGTTAGTTGTACCCTAATCTTTTAGAACTTCTGTTATAAACTGTGGAATTTTCATTTAAGATTTAATTTATTCTATATCTGCGAATAAAATACATACTTGTAATTTTATTTCTTATGATACTTTGAAGTTATTATGTGAACAGAGTCATGCACGCATGGAAGCTAAGCCATAAATCAATGTCGAAAAAATGAATTTGCTCATCTTGCGATGAATATTAATGGTACTTTATGGACCAGGCCAATATTCTACGCTAAGAATTACTAGAGGTAGCAACATCTTACTGTAGAAATAAGCAGACATTTTAAAAACATCAGTTATTAACCGACTTCCAAAAGGAGGAGGTTCTCAATTTCATCAGTCATTTTTTTTTTAATGTATGTACATTGATTACTCCGTCAATTGTGGACCGATTTTTAAAATTCTTTTTGTATTCGAAAGTATATGCTCCCCATGTGGTCCCATGGCCACCATATCAGGATCTGATGATGGGATCCCAAGGAAATCGAAGGAAACCCTCAAATTTACGTGAGCGCCTGCAACGAAGTTAAGACCAATTGTCTGCATACCTTCATATTCTGTAGACATTATATAATTTTAAATGAAATGATGATGAGAGACTTGAGAAAGACTAAAAAGCGAAAAAAAAAACTTCGTTTAAAAAACCGACTTCAAAAAGTAAAAAGTAGAAAATAACTTAATTTGTAGTGGTAGTATGAGTGATACCATGGCCTCACAGAAAACCGGTGTGAAATAGTGCTTGCGCTGTGTTTCACCGAGTGAGTGAGGACACCGGAGGCCCATACCCCGTCCCCTCCCCCTATCTCCCCCGCCTTCCCCAAAGGCCGGTAACGCACTTGTGACGCCTCTAGTGTTGCGGGTGTCCAAGGGCGGCGGTAATCGCTTACCTCCGCCCATGTACTCATGCAAATAAGTTTACAGTAATATAACTTATACATAAGAATAACACATAGGCTACTATTTGCCGCGATAACCGACATATACGCGGGCGGAGCCGCGGACAACAACTAGTGTAATATAAAGCTGATGTATACGTAAATATAATTTTTGCTATGCAGTCAGTTTTATTATTTAAAAAAAAGGTGATAACTAATATTTTTGTCTTATACTCCCAAAGGGATTTACGGCGGTAACACCTATCCAAACGGCGGTGGACTAAAATCACATTAATGAAATTGTGCGACGTCGTGTTATCGCGTTGGTATAAACACCTTCATATTATTATATGTGAACAAGTTTTAATCTGAGTTCGTAAAAAGTGATAAAAAATCCTGTAGATATATTTATATCCGTAATGATCAACATACTTCTAGTATGTAGTTCTATTCAACAGTATTTAATTCTTTGTATTTGAAATTCTCTTTTAACACTTCAAATGACAAACTTTTTTGTGTTATAATTATGTTGAGTATGCTATCCGGAAATAAGATTGTAGATTTCGGATAGCATACCCTATCCGAAATCTACAATCTAATTGAAAACTAGGTTGATTTTGAGTGAATTAATGAATATCAAACACTGTAAATAAAAATATCTCTACAAAACTTCTCTATAGAAAATATGTTTAACTAATCCAGGTGTAACCTTTTTCCTGTTTGAATATATTAATAAAAAGAGATTATACGTTACAGTATTTTATTGAAGATAAAATTAGTTCCAGCCGTATAACAATATTAAGGGTCGTGCGTGATTCGTCTCAGAGTTAACAAAATTGGGTGTCGCGTACGGTACGAATGTGCCTGTTGTGGTAGCCGGTGCTCCGAGCGGCTCGGCTCCTTGAGAGCTACGTGGACAGCCCCTTCGTCGGTGACGCGGGCAACCTGACACTCTGGCTGCAGGTGCAAAACGTCACCTGCTACGACTCGTACAGGAGAAAGCTCTGTACTCTTCAAACTCGTACCATGAAGAAAACTCGTACTATGGAAAAAACTCCCACTCGTACCATGGACCCGAATATATTCGGGTCACGTATACACTTAATCAATTAAACAATTAATTCAAAATATCTCAAAAACGCAATTCGCTAGTGGCTGGCAGTAAACCGTATCAAGAAATGACGTAAATGAACATACCCGACAATTTATATTACGTATAAATAGTGTTGTACCTAGCAACTCGACTATTACCTTGCGTATGTCTAAATTAAACAATCGACTATTTAAAAGTTATTGTCCAATATTTCTACCACGTTACACAGGTGTCAAAACCACTAAACCATTGAAGAAGCTTACTCGTGAGCAAATTACGTAAAACTAGCCAGTAGAGAAGAAGTTTTCTGTCAAATCAATCTCAGCAAATTAGAGTGTTTGTTCTTGAGACTTGTTTAGTGGCATCGCGAAGCAGACTTTCTAATTAGTGTTTTTTAAAACTTCGGCAAAATTACTTTGTTTAGCTATTTTGCAAATGGGAGTCTCAACAGTTGTTAGATTAAGTAATAACTTAAAGGTTGTATGAACAGTTCGTACATCTTTAAGCAGTGGAGCATTCCAAAGGAAAAATCAATTGTCAAAGTAATGCCTGTGTACAAAAGACCGCTTCGATACACTTCAAATCAAAAAGAAATATCAGTCCAGCTGCTATCAATTCACAAAGCCCCCAATAAGACTCAAGTATTCTTCAGTATATCAGCAGAATTGTCATATGCTATTGAGTTATTATCACCATGTCTGTCGTGAGACATTGCTGAAAACTTGATTCAATCATTGACCACAATTTAAAAAATTTAGAGCGAGTCATCGCGTTTTACTGGGATCCAAAAATGAACAAAACTAAAATACGAAGTGAATCAACTTCGCAGTCCGAAAGCCGAGTTTATGGAAGAAAAAATAAAAAATCTAATAATAAGCAAAAAAATCGAATCCGAAATAATCAATGAGTAAAGTCGATTTGTATCACTCACTGTGGCGACCTCCACAAACAGCGCAACAACAACATAACATACTACAGCGCCATCTACCAAAGATACATCGAACTACGGAGTAACGAAGGAAACTAAGAAACTACCAATTACTAATCCTGAATCGCGCAGTGAAAGTTCTCGCGCCAGTTAACATATATACTACATCCCAACATCAACCGTTGGGCAGTTGGCCCGCCAGGCATGATCACCTCGCCTGGTCGGAGGATCCTCCCTTTGTGTTGGTCATGTCATGGTCCTCCCCATGACACCCGTTCCGCCACAGTGGTGACCCCGACGTGATTGAAAGCAGCCTTCGATGCAGCATCAGCACGCCACCATCATATTCACTCCCACAGCAAATCTCACAGCCAGCCAGCAACCTCGGCCTCAACAGGGAAACACCACACGCAGGGAGCGACCGCTCCAGCCTGGTTACCCCTACGGCCTCATCAGCGTCTAGGCACAGCACACTGCAGCTACGGTTCATGTAAGCAGAGCATATCTCTCCCGTCTATGCAGCAGCCAGCCACTACGCAGCAACCGCCCCGACTCACCGGGGACCTCACTGCAACATCAACCGTTGGGCAGTTGGCCCGCCAGGCATGATCACCTCGCCTGGTCAGAGGATCCTCCCTTTGTGTTGGTCATGTCATGGTCCTCCCCATGACACCCGTTCCGCCACAGTGGTGACCCCGATGTGATTGAAAGCAGCCTTCGATGCAGCATCAGCACGCCACCATCATATTCACTCCCACAGCAAATCTCACAGCCAGCCAGCAACCTCGGCCTCAACAGGGAAACACCACACGCAGGAAGCGACCGCTCCAGCCTGGTAACCCCTACGGCCTCATCAGCGTCTAGGCACAGCACACTGCAGCTACGGTTCATGTAAGCAGAGCATATCTCTCCCGTCTATGCAGCAGCCAGCCACTACGCAGCAATCGCCCCGACTCACTGGGGATCTCACCGCAGCACCGCGCACCGCCTGCCATCCCGACTCACTGGGATCAGCGGACTACGGTCCCGACTCACTGGGACTAGCGGCATTCAGTTCTGACTCACTGGAACTTGCGGCACTCAGTTCCGACTCACTGGAACTCACTCCTGGCACTGGCAAGCTCCACAAACAGAGCACAGACAGCTGACTCAACAACGTATCGACCTCCGGTCTTGGAGGGGAGTGATGTGGCGACCTCCACATACAGCGCAACAACAACATAACATACTACAGCGCCATCTACCAAAGATACATCGAGCTACGGAGTAACGAAGGAAACTAAGAAACTACCAATTACTAATCCTGAATCGCGCAGTGAAAGTTCTCGCGCCAGTTAACATATATACTACATCCCAACATCAACCGTTGGGCAGTTGGCCCGCCAGGCATGATCACCTCGCCTGGTCGGAGGATCCTCCCTTTGTGTTGGTCATGTCATGGTCCTCCCCATGACACCCGTTCCGCCACACTCACCAACGGTTTGAACGAACATGTGGCGTACTGAAGAAGGTTGTTGTTTTTACCCGGTTGTTTTTTTTGGTTTAAACGCGCATCACAGGAAAACGACTGCACCGATTTGGATGTTTTTTTTTTGGATTGTTTTAGGCCAGAATTAGGATCTTGGGTCTTTTTTTACCCGACTGCACAAAAAAGAGTAATGCACGTGGGCCAGTACCGCAGACATACTTTTTTTTAATAAATTGATGATGATGCTATTTCATGTCTGCCTTATTGAAATTAAAAACCAATGTCATATTCGTAGCCAAAAAAAACGATACTCATATAAGACTTTTTTTACCCTATTTTACTCTTAAAAGGATGAGTTTTGAAAAATCCTCAAACAGGTATTTCCTTATTTAGTTAAAGGATTGGTCTCGCAAAGTTTCGAAACGAAAAGCCTATGTAATCTTGGTTCTCCATAAAAACTTTAAAACTCCATTTCACCCCTTTGGGTGAGTGAGGTTTGAAAAATATTATCTTAGCGCACGCCTACGTCATATCAGCTACATGTGTGCCAAATTTCAGCGCCATCCGTTCAGTGGTTTGAGCTGTGCATTGATGGTTCATTCAGTTTGTAACGGCTGCCTTTTATATATACAGAAGAAGATATACAGAAGATTTCGAATAAGCGCTGCCTGGTTGACATATCACATTCAATTATACAGTGCTTAGTCATAATAAAGTCTAAACCGTACCTGTAAAACCGACATTCCCAAAATGTGTTTACCATTTTGTGACATTAATCGAACATTTTATTTCTTTATTCTAATAACGATTCTTTGGAGCGATAATCTATCGTATATGTAGCCGAAGCTGGATCTCCTATTCAACTTCCCAGTATTGTTGAGTATCAGAACGGAACTCTATTATACTGTCCCCGGCGACTAGATAGAACAGTTGTGTAAAGATGTACCCAAATGAATGCTAGCGAGTATTTTCTTATCTCAATAGAGCAGAGCTAGCAAGTTTTTTTACAAAAAGGCTTCTAGCAAAACTATTTTGGAACCAAACTTGTGTGAAAACACAGAAAACCGGTGTGAAATAGTGCTTGCGCTGTGTTCCACCGAGTGAGTGAGGATACCAAAGGCCCATACACCGACCCCTCTCCCTATCTCCCCCTCCATCCTCCAAAGGCCGGTAACGCACTTGTGACGCTTCTGGTGTTGCGTGTGTCCATGGGCGGCGGTAATCGCTCACCATCAGGCGATACGTCTGCTCGTTTGCCGGCCTATTCCATAAAAAAAAACTATTCAATGAACTTCAAGTTTATTGCTTACTTTATAAATCTAAAGGCAAGTTTCACCAGTTCCTGATAAAGTTCTGGTAATTATTTATTGTACAACACTATTTAACAGAAAAAAGTTGCGGCTATGTAAATGATTATCTGAGGTATTTGTCTCTATCCGAAGCCTGTAGTTATCTGGCAGATGAGTTCAAAATAGTCTATTAGGAACTCTATCAGCAAGTGGTGAAACTCGGCCTCAATATCTTATATAAAGTAAAAGTAAACTCAAATCTTTTTTTACCTTTTTTTATCATAAAGCACTCAATTTTCGTAGGTTATAAAAACCAAAGATTTTTTTTTCTTTTTAATAGACAACTCCCGCATTAGGAATAAACATCCTGTGTCGCGGGGGACTTTACAGACACACATGAAACGGACACAATTAACACCCAAACTCAGAACAACAATTTGTGGATCACACAAAGTGTTGTCCCGTGTAGGATTTGAACCCACAACACTTGGCAAATTGGCAAGCAGCGTGGCGACCGCTTAAACCACTAGGCCAACCGTGCAGTCATCATTTGAATTCAATAATACGTAGATAGTTATTTAGGATTAGTATCTACACGAAACAACAGCTTATGAAAAACTATTTAGAAATTAAAATTATTTGTAAGAAAATATTCTAAGTTTTCTTTAAACGAATAACAATTAATAGACAGCCTGAAATTAGAAGATTGTAATTTTTTTTTGAGAATCTAATGTAATAACATAATTTATCAATGAATTAATTTGCACATAATTGATTCCCGGGTCGAACCAAATGTTTGTATGATCTATAAATATTTGTTTCAGAGTTTGGTTGTTTTCTATGTATAATATGTATGTATTTACAAAAAAAAAGTAGGTATATAAGTATTTGTATCAGTTGTCTAGTACCCATAACACAAGCTCTGCTTAGCTTGGGACTAGATGGCGTTGTGTGTTAGATGTCCGAATTATTTATTTATATATTATTGTTATATAACAAAGTTACATCATCATCGTCTTAGCGTTGTTCCCAGTTGCTTCCAAAGCTAACATTTTGGAGCCCTAGGTCCGCTTTTGTACTCTTTCTTCTCCACTTTGCCGGTCTTCGGCATCCCTAGTAGTGAGACTATTAGCACACATGTAACCCTTTACGACGTCAAGCCAGCACTTCTTGAGTCTACCCCTTCTACCGGGACCCGCCTAAAAAATATCTGAATTCTCAATTCAGTACAAAACAAAGGCAATAGAAGCACCTTCTTTTTCAGAAAACAGGTAAACAAATCAGAATTGATCGTAAAACATAAAGCATATTATAATAATATCAAATTTTTCAGTCTTTTTTATACCTAAACTAAACACATAACCTGTCAAAATCATAGCCTTTGCCAACTACGGGTAAAAATGACGTCAGTGTTGATTCAATATGATAGTTTTTATGGTCCCGTTAACATTAAAACGACTCATTCAACATTAAATTATTATGTCGCTTTGTATTTTGAATATGACATGTCATAACTATTTTGATTAAATGCTTGACTGTATATCAAGGAATGCAAATAATGTCCAGGAAGAAAAATGTTTATAATGAAAATCTGCCAATATCATACGAGAGATATGAAATTCTTCTTCAAATGTCAATTACAGTTTAATTTCGAGCATATTTTATATTTCTCGCATATGATGGGGATGATCTTTTCCCAGAAAGTTGCTCGCCACTTGTTCCTGTCCTTGGCCGAATTAAAAGCAACGTATAGATTGGTGACTAAGGCTGTTCAGGTCTGGTTGGTCCACCTAATTTAACTACGTCGTCTTGGGCTTTTGTCGTATATCTTTCTGGTGACCATGAGCTGTTTGAGGTTGTTTTCCCTTCTTTTCTGGCGATGTGACCAACGATCTCAAACACTCTCTACTGAGACAACTTACAAGAGAGTTGGGTATTTACATGTAGTTCGAAAAAAATAGGCGCATTTGTGCCGAAGGTCGTCCATGAGATCCGATGCTTTTTCCTTCAGCACTACTTCTCAAAAGCACGGATGCAGTCGCTGTCAGCTTCCTTTCCCATCTATATCACGGCTTAGTTGAATATGGAGAATACCAAGACCACAAGCAGTGAATTATTAAAGGCAGTTAGTGTAAAAAACATGACTAATCTTCTGCTTGGTATGCTGTGGTCATGGCGCATTTTGTAGAAGATCTAAGGATAGGACCTGTAATGAATAAGGAAAGTACAAAGATTATGTCGAATGACAATATTGTGCCTATATAACTACATTAGCTTTTACACGCGGCTTCGCTCACGCAGACTTTCATTCCCTGATTTACTCCCTTAGGGGTGGAATTTCACAAATTCCTTTCTTAGTGCTCACTTACGTTATATAAAGAACCTGCATGCAAAATTTCAGGATTGTAGATTCAGCGGTTTGGGCTGTGCGTTGATCTCTGGGTATGTCAGTCAGTCACCTTCCTCTTTTATATATATATATATAATGCTTAAGCGTAGTCCGTTACTGAGGTTTTGATAAATAAAAAATGAAACTGGAAATGCACTCACCATTCCCCCGCTATACTCGGGTTTCCCTACAGAATTGGGGAGATCCGTAGATGAACTTAGATGAACGATATAAATAGATAGAGTAGGAACAATATCCATGGGTAAGACACATAACACATAACTGTGACAAGAACAAATAACTGACTGACACAGTTCTGAAAATAATCTGGATTGAGGAACAGACTCTTAAATACAGCGAAGATTATTCACCAATGGTTTGAAGGTGCCTTATTAATCAATAAAGATCAAATTAAAAATTGCAAATTTAATTTGCAACCATGCCATGGACTTATAGAAGTAATATTAAACAACAGTAACTGTCAAGGCAATACCAGTTACGGTGGATAATCAAAACAATCGTTTTAATTTGTTATCGATTCAATAATTGCAACCGAATATTGTTATTCGATTTAGTAAACAGTTATTACTCTCACTGGGGCTAATTAGTGTAATTTACAGCTAGCAGGAGGGTTTGACACAATGTTTCGATATGTTCTTTCATTCTTTTTCTTGCAAAATGGCAAACTGAGCCGATGTCGACAATTCTCTCGATATGTTTACTTCATTCAAATATTTTTATATGATAGAATATTCAATAAATGCTCCACTTTCGATTTCGTGAAAATATATTATTAAATTAAAAGTTACAATGTAACGTTATACTAGTATCGATAGTTACTAGTAATTAGAACTGTGAAGTCTTTTCGCAACAAAAAAATCAAATTTCAATAGAATTACATTTATAAATAATTCAACTATAGTGGAAACTAATACTGTGTTCTCAAAACATTTACATAATTTGTTCTGATATAAATAAATGTCGCTCAAATAAATGAAACAATTATGAAATATGCTTTTGCATTTTCGTTATAAAGTTTTCTTTGATTTATTAATTTTAAGAGAAGCAATAAAAAAATGTATTAAAAACTTTAAGAACCATCAACTCTAATAAATCTTTAAGATAACTTTGATGGTAATTTAAATTTGTAATAATGAAAAATATGTATATATTCCCTTAAAATTAGAATTAGAACTACTGATGAGTTTATGCAAGTGCAAAATCATCAAGACTTAAATAAATCTATCCGAAAAAGACTCCGTTTACAACAACAATTACAAGACGGTAATTTAAAATTACTGCCGAGTGTGTAAGGGTCCCAATGGTACGACATATAAACAAAATACTATAGTACGTTTTTACAAAACTGTTATAAATGGTTTTTACCATAACTTCCGGTAAAAGTGATTGCTTTATCTACACATGAAAGGATTATCCGTATCGTAAATATAGGCAGCACATGGTAACTTTTTACTTTTCCAAAGTTACTATTCTTTTCTTATAGACCTGGTTCCTAACTTTGTTCATTAGAGGTGGGGTATAACCGATCAGGTTTGAGAATAGACTTTGAGTTGCGTTAGTCAGTCAGTTGTATTATGTGAGGATGACACTTTTGAAAAAGAGATGATGTTGTACAATTTGTAAAGCAAATCACTGAAAATTTCACAAAACTAGTTATTTTATAATAATAATAATAATAATAAATCGCTTTATTGTACACCAGAAAACTTATTACATAACTAAAAGCTAAGTAGGTCAGTAGTACAACTGGCGGCCTTATTGCTCAACGGCAATCTCTTCCAGGCAACCGTGGGATGGAGATAATTTACGTTATTGGGCAGACGTATAGTGTAGTGTCTGGTGCATTAGACAGTTAAATTAGTAGACTCGAAAACGAAAATAAAGCAGTATAAATATATATTAATGACAATATTATATGAAATTCTGGTGCCACAAATACATATATGGTTATATACATAATAAGCGAGATTCATAGATATTATACACATCCTGGTATTTAATACTGTGACCCAATTTATTGATTGTTGTCTCCTAGGAAATGTTCCTTTACCAATCGCTTAAAAGCAGTTAGAGTTTTTGCACGCCTAATTGCGACTGGCAGGGCGTTCCACAATCGTACCGCTTGTACAGAGAAGGACTGATCGAGGAATTTGGTAGAGTGTCCAGGCATTTTTAATTTTAGATTTTCTGACGATCTCAACAGTTTGGAATGTGAGTCATGAAGAAAGGTAAACCGCAATTTAAGGTAACGTGGGGTAAAAGGATTGAACAGAATGTTATATAGAAGAGAAAGAATATGAGCATTCCGGCGAAGGCGGATGGGTAACCACTTAAGCTGTTTACGATATTCGGAGACGTGATCATATTTGCGTAATCCAAATATGAATCTTATACATAGGTTTTGGAGTCTTTCAAGCTTATTCAGTTGGTCTTCAGTGAGATCTAGATAGCTGGCATCAGCATAATCGAGGATGGGGAAAAGAAGGGATTGTGTAAGAGCAATCTTGGTTGACGTAGGAAGAAGATTGCGTAGTCTGCGCAAAGACCCTGCAGCAGCAAACATTTTACGACTCAGCTCTTGTAGCTGTGGACCCCAGGATAAGGTACTGTCAATATAAATCCCCAGGTTCTTAACCTTGTCGCTGAACGGAATAGGTGTTTTATTGCAAGTGATTTGAGGCAAGTTTGTCCAGTCAATTTTGGTGATCATCCGCGAGCTTCCAACGACAATAACCTGGGTCTTCGATGGGTTAATTTTTAGACCGTAGGAGTTGCTCCACTTACATATTTTATCCAGGTCGGCATTAACAGCATTAACAGCATCGACCAGATTAATCGGTGATGCCCTGGTATAAATCTGGAGATCATCCGCGTATAGGTGGTAGGAAAAAGACAGATCATCAGTGATTGTGTTGATAAAAACAGAGAAAAGTAGAGGAGATAGGACGCCGCCCTGCGGTACACCGGCTGTATTGCTACACCACGACGAAACAGTGTTTTCAATGCTTATGCGTTGCCGGCGACCAAACAGGTAGTTGTGAAACCAGTCAATTGCGGTTGGAGATATGTTAAGAGAGCGCAGTATACATAGCAGAACGTCAAAGTCAATGGTGTTAAATGCATTGCTGAAGTCCAGAAGTGTTAGTACGGTAACCTCACCACTCTCCATAGCAGCTCTGATGTCCTCCGTAATATGGATAAGGGTAGTAGTGGTGCTGTGCCCGGGTCGAAAGCCGGACTGCAGAGGATTTAGGAGCAGGTTTCTGGATAGGAAGTTAGCGAGTTGATTATGGATAAGACGTTCCAGGACTTTGGAGAGAAATGGGAGAATGGAAATGGGTCGGTAATCGCAGAAAGATTCAGGGTTTTTCTTTTTAGGTATGGGAATAATTTCAGCATCCTTCCATGCCTTTGGGAACACGCTTTTAGAGATTGAATAATTAAGGATATGGCAGATGACAGGAAGAATTTCATCAAGGATTGGGAGGATCATATTACGGCTTAGACAGTCAGAACCTACTGCATTCGAACTAATGGATACTATGCTCTTCCTAACATCACAATCAGAAAATTGACTAAAGACAAAGGGAGAACAGTCAGGAGTTGTGGCGGAAGTAAGACGTCTCAGTGTTGTGTCTTTTGTCGCTTTATCAAAATTTGACGAAGCAGAGAAGTGTTGATTAAGAAGGTTTAAGTTGATATTTTTAGGAAAAGAGTCGTGAACTGATTTGCCTACTCCCAGTGACTTTAGAAACTTCCAGACTTTAGCTGGATCTCCGTTTTCAACGGAGCTGTGGATGAATCGGCGTTGAGCATTCCTACACACCTTACCGCAATGATTCCTGATAGCTATGTATTTGGCCCGGTTACCATCACTTGGTTTCTTTTTAAATTTGGATTTGGCTATCACTTTTTTCCTAATTAGCGCTTTGATGTCTGGAGTGAGCCACGGTGCCGGAAGACGTTTCACCTTCAATGCTTGGACTGGTGCATGTTTGTTGTAGAGGTTAATCAAATTAGCAATAAAAAGTTCAACCTTCTCATCTATGGAATCAGCACTGAAGAGAGGTGCCCAATCAATGTTACCGGCATCCCTCACTAAGGCACCATTATCCATGCCCTTGAAATTCCGCTGCAGGATAATCTTCGCTTTTGGTTTAGGAGGTCGGAGTTGATAGGAAAGGTAAAGCAGGTCGTGATAGGAGAACTCGTCAGCAGAGCACTGGCCGTGCTTAGCTGCGAGGTTAGGTGAAGAAACAAGGATAAGGTCTAAAAGTGAAGGAGCGGCGTGTGGGAAATAATGCGTTGCATTGGACGGAAGAATGGACAAATTGCTAGACTGGATTACAGATTTTAGAGTGGAGGACCGAGAATCGTTTTTAAGTAGGCAGGTATTGAAGTCACCCATGATTATTGTATGACTGTACGAAGGAGTAAATTGTTCTAGGAGAAGTTCAAAAGAAGAGAAGAAGTTGATGCGTAAGGAAGGGCAGTAAAATACACCAAGAAGAATTTTTGTATGGGAAAGTTCTACTTCCAGGAAGAGATGTTCACCTGCATCAGTTGGAGGTGGTTGCGGTGACAGACTAACAATGGAGTAAGGAATGTGAGAGCGTAAATAGATAGCAACACCACCACCAGCAGCCACTGTGCGATCATTCCTGATGAGGTTGAATCCTGGTAAAGTGTATGCAGAAGAAGGTAAGCAGGGTTTAAGCCACGATTCAGAGATCAGTATAGCGTGTAAATTCGTACAGTCAAAACACGCCAGCATATCAGGGAAGTGAGCCGGAACACTTTGAGCGTTAATGTGTATAAGGTTAAAATTTTTGGGAGCGTCAGAAAACTGGGATGAGAGAGTCTCAGAGACAGTTGGGTCACCCTGGGAACTAATACTACTATATGCAGACAGAAATTCATCGCTATCATCAGTGTAGTCAAGTGAAGACATTTCTGGTTCTCAATTTAATAGCTTGCAGATTAAAAGTGAAGAAGTAAAGTGTGTATATTTAAAAGTAAAAATAATATATATAAAAATATAGCAAATAAACAAACAAATATATATATATATGTATAGAGAAAATAAAATAAAAATAAATCTAAAATATTGTATGCTAAGTCCATCTGCCGGTTGCCGGTTACAAACAAACCAGTTAAAGAAATAAATTCATAACAATAATAAAAACAAAACAAGTAAGATGATTAGAATTAAACACAAAACTAAAAATAAATGAAACTGTACTCTCCGTCCAGGTACGTTAGCCTAAAAGTTTAGGTTTCAAACACAGTAGTAGCAGAACGAAACGTAAGGAATGACATGTTGACTGTCACTTTATGTTGAGAAAGGAATAATGTCAACCACCCGACAATAGTTAGACATACAGATATAGTTAGACAGCTTATTTGTTTATTTTCATGGTAAATGTGGGTTGCAGAAACAAATAAGTGACCGTTATTGAAAAACAAGAAATTTGTATATAAAAATTGACACAATGAAGGTATCTGCACTACATGAATGTAAACATTGCAATAAGTTTACGAACAATAAAAGTATGAGTCGTACCTGGACTGTAAAAGTATGCAGAGTAAGTATGTTACTTTTTTGTAGCTGCTGCACGCTTAGGCCTCGTCCCGGTAGTTTTTGGTACTACGATTGGTGGCTTTGGTGGCGAATTGTCAATGTCGTTTAGTTCACTTATTGACACGACGCGACGACGCACTCCATCTGGCCCCAAGATGTATACGGAACCCTCTCTGGTCCAACACCTTGCAATACCTAGCCTTTCACGGGCTGCCATAAATAAGTCATGTCTAGGCTTGGTCAGGAACTCTGACAATGTGATCCCAGTGCCCTTAAGCTTAGTTTTGTTAAACCAAAGGCTATCGCGTACCTTCACATCAGCGAACTTGAGGAGTATAGGTCGTGGTTTTCTATTGGAAGTTGCCCGGCCCAGCCTTTGGCAGCGCTTGAATTCAGCTGCAGTGAGGTCTTGGTGATTGAAGTGCTGTGAGATAATTTTAATAGCAGTGTCACCAACAATTTCTTCGTCAACTTCTGCGACACCGTGCAAGAGCATCATTTTTCGTCGCCCCTGCATCTCCATTCCATCCACAGTTTGTGACAGTGCCTCCACTTGCTGCTGTAGTAGTTGTAGGGCCTGGGTGATGAAGGCTCTGAATGCAGCAAATTCTGTAGTTAAATACATCATATATTTTAATACATCAGTATCTTTCTTTAAATGTAGAAATAATAGTAAACTTTTATTCTAATTTTGAATAATATTCCAGAAGTGATTGAATCTATATATATAAAAGCGAAATACCACTCACTTATTAATCACGAAATCTCAGAAACTATAACACCTACAAACTTGAAATTTGGCAAGTAGGTTCCTTATAGGGTGTAGACATCCGCTAAGAACGGATTTTCCTAAAATCCACCCCTATGGGGGTAAATCAGGGGATGAAAATCTGCGTGAGCGAAGCTGCGTGCAAAAGCTAGTCTTTTATAAATGTCTAATACTTTTCATTGATAAAGGGGAAATTCGATTTATTATTTTCGATCTCGATAAAAGCTAAAAAAATTGATCAACTTACAATCAACTAAAAGGGATTACGTGTGAGTGATATTAATGTTATTTTAATGTACTATATTAGCCATTTAGAGAGATCCGATAATCGTTATAGGCCCCATCTTTGGTAATCACCTACCCATTGCGTTTCATCCCTACTTACTGCTGCGGGATGGAAAACAAATACAAAATAAAATATATCAACGATAAATAGAAGTATCATAAAATTTTAACAAAATAAAAACCGACTTCAAGGTTCGACTCGATTTCTCTTGGATTCGATCATCAGATCTTAGTGTCTTTATCATGGTATCACCGTTGAGATATCTTCTTTCCATTAAAAAAAGAATCATCAAAATCGGTTCATAAACGACGAAGTTATCCGCGAACACACATAAAAACAAAAAAAAAACATATATAAGGTCGAATTGCGAAACCTCCTCCTTTTTTTGAAGTCGGTTAAAAATCAACTTAGACGGCCATGTTGGTCCAGTGGCTAGTGTCTCTGAATAGCAAGCCACATATTGCAGAGTCGATTCCCACCAAGGGCAAATATTTATGTGATGTACACGATCAATTGTTCTGTCTGGGTGTGATTTATCTATAACTAGGTAAACCGTTTACCTAGTTATATATATATACCGTTTACCGTGGGAGAGCCACGCTTCGGCATGCATGGGCCGGCTCGACCGGAGTGATACCACGGCCTCACAGAAAACTGGTGTGAAACAGCACTTGCGCTGTGTTTCACCGAGTGAGTGAGGATACCGGGGCCTATATACCGCAAAGGCCGGCGACGCATTTGTGACGCCTCTGGTGTTGCTGGTGTCTATGGGCGGCGCGGCGGTAATCGCTTACAGGAGATACGTCTGCTTGTTTGCCCCATATTCTATAAAAAGAAAAAACTTCGTTTAAAAAAACCGACTTCAAAAACTAAAAAGTATAAAATAACTTAATTTGTATGTGCTACCTACCTTTGAAGTCAGTGCCAAGCCAATGGAATAGTAGGTACCACACTCGCTATATTTCGAGATAAACGTCAACGACGCTTCGGTTGTTTTGTTCAACGCGAAGAGCAGCTATCCCGCTCAAGGTCACGCGCGGCGAGTGCGGTACCTACTATTACATTTTGGCTTGACACCGACTTCAAACCTATGAATAGGTAGCACATACAAATTAAGTTATTTTATACTTTTTAGTTTTTGAAGTCGGTTTTTTTAAACGAAGTTTTTTTTTTATTTTTCGCTTTTTAGTCTTTCTCAAGTCTTTCATTTAAAATTTAATGATGTCTACAGAATATGAAGGTATGTAGACAATTGCTCGTAACTTCATTGCAGGCGCTCACGTAAATTTGAGGGTTTCCTTCAATTTCCTTAGGATCCCATTATCAGATCCTGACATGGTGGCCATGGGACCACATGGGGAGCATACCCTTTCGAATACAAAAAGAATTTTCAAAATCGGTCCACAATTGACGGAGTAATCGATGTACATACATAAAAAAAAAAAAACCGATGAAATTGAGAACCTCCTCCTTTTGGAAGTCGGTTATAAAAACACATTACATTATCTAAACTATAAATATTACATTCACATTGTTATTTTTTTTATTTCCGACATCTAACACCCAACGCCATCTGCTAGTCTCAAGCTAAGCAGAGCTTGAGTTATATAGGTACTAGACAACTTATATAAATGCATATATTATACTTGTTTTTAAATACATAGATATTACGAAGAAAAAAAATGAAAAAAATATCTAATTTGGTCCAGCCGCTCACGCATGATGCCATGACGAAGGAAAATAGGGATTCATTTTTACCCGACTACGGTAAAGCCAAAGAAGGGTTATGATTTTGACAGGCAATGTATTTATATAATATATAAATACATCATATCATCTATATATTATATAGATGATATGATGTAGTGATACCATCACTGCATGGGAAACGATTACTAATACCACCAGTAATATGTATAGTATTCCAGTTATACTATATTGACTGCCTCGTTGGTCTCGCGGTTGGCGTGTGCGACTGCTGATCATGAGGTCTCGGGTTCGATTCCCGGGTCGGACCAAATGTTCGTATGATCTACAAATATTTGTTTCGGAGTTTGGGTGTTTTCTATGTATAATATGTATGTATTAGGCCTTTACCTATGAAATTGCCGTTTTGTATGCAATAAGTGAAAGTAATTATTTTTTCAAACTTTTTTATTTCTGTTATTCGAAGTAATCACCCATGCAATCGACGCATCTTTGCCAACGCATTGGCAGTTTATTGATGCCCTTCTTGTAAATATCAGCTGGACGGGAGGCAACTAATTCTTCAAAGGCATTTTGTACTGCCTCTCGGGAATTGAATTTTTTACCCACTAAAAAGTTGTCTAAATTTTGGAAAAAGTAATAGTCGGTAGGTGCAAGGTCTGGTGAGTATGGCGGATGAGGGAGAGCTTCCAACCCCAGCTTTATAAGGGGATTGGGGTCGCGCGTTGTCGTGAAACAGCTGCAAGAGCTGGGGTTGGAAGCTCTCCCTCATCCGCCATACTCACCAGACCTTGCACCTACCGACTATTAATTTTTCCAAAATTTAGACAACTTTTTAGTGGGTAAAAAATTCAATTCCCGAGAGGCAGTACAAAATGCCTTTGAAGAGTTTATTGCCTCCCGTCCAGCTGATTTTAACAAGAAGGGCATCAATAAACTGCCAATGCGTTGCCAAAAATGCGTAGATTGCATGGGTGATTACTTCGAATAACAGAAATAAAAAAGTTTGAAAAAATAAGTACTTTCACTTATTGCATACAAAACGGCAATTTCATAGGTAAAGACCTATTATTTACAAAAAAAACATACTTGTTGACTAGACTAAAAGATGCAGCAGCATCACTAGGCCGCCATGGTGTGGGTCGCCATACTGCATTGTCTGCATTCGCAGTGAGTATGGTGACCACCACTCTTGGATTCTGCTCATGCTTTCCATCAGGCAGAGTAGTGTCATTATGGCGGGCCATACATAAAAAAAAAAAAAAAAAAAAGCATATATGTATTTGTATCAGTTGTCTAGTCCCAGAACACAAGCTCTGCTTAGCTTGGGACTAGATGGCGTTGTGTGTTAGATGTCCGAAATATTTATTATTATATTACAATGTAGGTAATGGTTTGCACACCACATATGCAACAAAAAAATAAAATTTGCAAGATTTGCAAGATGTATGTATTTAGAAATATTTAAGTATGTTTATCATCAGTCTGGAGTCTGGTTACCAAAGTAAAGACTGTCATTATAACTAATATTTACATGGTAGTTTTCGATAAATCATTTTGTGAGTTAGAAGGCTGTACCCGCGACTTTGTCCGCGTGGAAGAGTGACTTTTAATTAACATTTATACGACCTTTCACCCCCTTTCAAGCCTTTTTTGCATTTAAAAGTACTTTCTCAGACTCTAGACTATCTATGTACCAAATTTCATTAAAATCGGTTGAGTATTTTTGGCGTGAAAGCGCGACAGACAGACAGAGTTATTTTCGCATTTATAATATTATTAAGGTTTTTTAAATAAATAATTTGATTTTCTTTTTATTCTTTACCATCTTCTTCTTCTTCTTTTGATGAAATGGCAACCAGCCGGATCTCTCGGATCAGCTATTTCTGCCAATGTCAAGTGTTTAGTCTTCAAATTATAAGTCTTCAAGTCTTTAAGTCTTCGTCGTGATGAAATTAATGCTTAAAAATATAAAAAACGTGGATGAGATGAAATGGGGACCGTCTTCCGAAAAAACAAAAAACGATCTCCATTCTTTACCATAAATGCACTTTTCGACTGTAACATTTATTAATTACATTATTTCGGGTACTTCCAATACTATTTCTGAAGCTAATATGATTTAGAACCCCTACCATAACTGTACTCCTTGAAGGTAGCATTTACTAATTATGAAATTTTGATTTAGAAAATTTCACCATCCTATTTATATATAGGTGTCGTAAGAGCCGAATTAGGGAGCAAAACAACGACGAACAACAATAATGCAAAGTATACCTGAAACAAACCATAACCCACCCATCTGACCAGCGTGATACGGTAGGCCGAAACTTTCAGGCTCACAGACAACTTAAAGGCTTTCGTTCATTTCGAGAATACAAAAATATGAATTTATACGATTCAAAAGCCTTATTGTAACTACAGCCATACGTACGTACGTTAACGTACTGTTTAAATTAAACAGAAGACGTACAAATTACGCAAGGAAAATGGAAAATAGGTTTTTAAAATTAATGTTCTCAAAGTAGGCATGAGCGCTGCGACCGAGTCATATTGGAATAAAGCCAATGTAACCACGCAGTTGATCTTATCACAATCTAGTGTTAGCAGTTTTATACTCTTAAAATATGGGACAGTTACATTTCCACTTCTGAAAAGGAATTTATTAGAATGAAGTAATGGATATTAGAATGACTTAGTGTTTTTATGTGTCACCGAAATATACATCTCTTTTGAGGCAAATTCTTGTAATTCAGTAATTAAAAAAACTTTATATAATTTACTTTACACTTTACAAGAATCAAAAATTAAATTATTATTGTCTTACTATGGCTCGGCTTTTATTGGTCTAAGCGTCAACAACATAACACGAGAATATTTATAACAGATAATTATACTTATGTACATTTAGATAAGTACCTAAGTTAATACATTATAAACACAATTATGTCTCAATTTTTGAGCAGGCCATACATTTTTCAACGATGAATGTCATTACAAATTGGGTGTGGTAAAAATTAATTTATCAATATACAACGTGCCAATGGAAATCTGAAGTTAATCCTCGCTTTATTAAAACGAACTTTAATTTACATAATAATATTGTAGCATACGTGTTTGTAATGAGTACCTACATATTATGCGGTTTCAAAATGGAAATGATTCTTAATTAAACAGTCCAGTCATCGTTTGGTAACAGATGAGGCGATGACACTCACCAATAATTTTGTACACAATATTGCAATAAAGCTTGTTAAAATGCTTTTAAACGAAGTTTTAGCACATCCAATAGTACTACAATTATTCTTTTACGTAAGTAGATGTTCCGATATATAAATATATATTACGTGTACCGATAGGGTCCGTTCACACAGATCGGCTCGGAGAGGAGAGCAGATTTTTATGACATTGGAAACAGAGGTTTGAGTAATTGTAGTAAAGTTAATTTTTGCATGTGCAGTTCTTTTGTCAATAATAATGCTTGAACGCGCTTCGTGTGAAATAATAAGAGGAGCCGATCGGCGCCAATTGCGTGCTCTTTCTTGCTCGCGCAGCCGATCGGCTCCAATTCTCTTCCACAGCCAGTTTATGTAAAATAGTAAGCGGCTTCGCTCCGGCCAATTCCAAGCGTATACGATCCGGTCTGTGTGAAAAGAAAAAAGTGGCCGATGCTCTCCGAGTCGGTCTGTGTGAACGGACCCTTAAACCATAAAACGTTTACTTCTTACTAATAACTATCCTATTTAACGGCTTAAACAGCTTAAAACTCTAATAGGTTTTATGATTATAAGTTTTTTTTTATTTGTCAAAACATCACATCAACAGTCTTCACTAGTACACTACTAAACATAGGCCACTCCTTAAAAGGTCTTGGCCTCTATGTACCTAATGAGTTAACCAATATGAAAGAAAAATAATGACGCACCGAATTTAAACTGTTGGCTGCAATACTCTGCTGAAATTCAGTATCTATCTCTAGAGAACTCGTTAACTTCAATCGTGCATGAATCTAGGTTGAAAACCTCGTCCTTTAAGATAAAATACCTTTAAAATACTTCGTTCAAGTCTTGATTAATATATGTAAGTCACGTTTATAGATTGAAGATACATTAATGTACGAGCTTAACATGTAAAGTAAGGATCCTAATTTTAATTATTTATAGATCGGTTTTAATTTAGCACTACTATCGTTTAAAATTTACTTGTATCTATCCGCACTTGTATATTTATCACACTTTGTGTTTATTTTGTTTACTTACTTTTCGAATGGATTATTAAAATTATAATTAGCCGGTAGATTATCGATTTCGATTATATTTCACTTGAATAATGTACGGAAACAATATCGTGTCTTATGTTTGGTTCTGAAGTGTTTGATGCCTTAAAATTTTTAGTAACAGATATCGTCTAAGGTTATAGTTATTATAACATGGTTAGTAAAAAACATGAGCACAAGTACATACTCACAACTGTGTCCTTAAGGAGATAGGCATTCTATGCACGCATATTTTTTAATTATTATTATAATAACTATAGCTGACCCACGCAACCTCGTTTACGTCTCCTGTTGCCCGTAGCGTAATAATTTTCCCCCGCTCTTGTAAGATTTTTCATTGGTGCTCCGCTACTATTGGTCTTAGCATGATGATATATAGCCTTCCTCGATAAATGGGCTATCTAACACTGAATATAAAATACATAAAATACCTTGAAAATGTTTGATCCGCGAGTTGCTTAACCCTGTAGAACTGTTTCTTCGTTTATCGATTTAGATGAAATTATTTTCGAGTTACAAGGTCATTGGACCCAATAGTAAAATAATAAAACGATCAAGATTTCATTGAAAGAACATAACGTCAGAACGTCAATGAGATTATCCTCATCAAGAACGGTGCAGAAGTACTGAAATACGATAATTTCATACACGGAATCGAACCAGTAGTTCCTGAGATTAGCGCGTTAAAGCAAACAAACAAATAAACTCTTTAGCTTTATATATTAGTATAGATAACTCAAGCAGGTCAGTCTCATATATTAATAACCGGGAAGACTGTTTGCCGGGAAGTCTAAGCCCTCCAGCGTATAGTGTCACAAATATTTTATTTATATTGCAGGAAAAAAAACCAATATTCGGGTTGTGCTTGTGACAAAAATTGAAACGAATAGGAATATTCTAACGCATTCGTTTCCATTATTCTCATTAATATGTGGGTACGAGTTTTATAATATTCCATTGTAATGATAACATATGTTATATTGCAACAAAATTCAATTGAAAAATGTGAAAACTAGTCAACTTTTTTTTATTTATGTATGCATGCTTGATATTCCATGTAGTTCTACCTTCATACCATTCCACATGTTATGAATTTTCGTTTAGAAATGTGAATCAGCAAGAGAAGAAACAAATTTATTTCCTGCTAAAGTTTGACCATACCTTTCTCCAACATGTACCATGTATTACAATATCTGTCCATTATCAAAATCAACCCAATGTCTCATACGGTGTCTGTACAAACCGACTTTTCAGGTATGAAATAAAGTACAAACATATGAATTTTGCATCTCACTATTGGTCTTAAGTTTTTAAATGGCTCGTGAGTTCATTTATTTTACTTCCACTAATCCTATAACTGTAAATCCCTTTAGCAATCTCGGTTATAAAGGCGCGTCTCCACCAAAATTGTTGGCAATTTCAGTGTTGCCAAATGTTTGCAACACTTCAAAAAATCGCCAACTTTTGTTTCCATTGTGTCTACACCGAGTCGCCAACAATTTGAAAAACATTCGAACTCAGCGTCTCCATAGAGACAGAAAATATTTGCAACAAGCGTATTCTTTTGACATTTATCGCCAAAAACGGAAATACTGTTCTCAACATTTGTTGACAATTTTTATTGCCAACAAAAGGAAATTACAGAAACTTTTGTCACCAACACGTGTTGACAACACAAAAATTTACAACATTTGTTCGGTGGAGACTCGGCTTGACTGATAGTTATTTGGTACTATGAGGAAAAAAAAATCATGTAACGTAGTTATAGCAATAATAATAAAACTGGAATTCTATTTGACTAAGTCAGCGAAAATGTACAAGCAAAGGTGAAACAACACATTCCGGCTCTTATTTATTATTGTTTGTAAAATGATAACGTCCTAATTACGTATTTGCCACAGCCGAAGGAGTTTTAGAGAAACGAAATAGAACTTGAAGTTAATTTAATAAAAGATTATAAAAATTACATTTAAACTATAACTAATTAGTCTAAGTTGCTAACGCGATGTTGGCTTAAAAGTAAGTGTGCGTAGAAATGACAAATCTTAAATATATATACTATAACAATGCTGTGTCGGCGCCTTGTGCTAGTGACGCGGTGTTGATCTTATAACAGGCCTTTGTTGTCCATGTTCGTAATGCTGTCATCACCTTCGTGGCACCGTTGATCTCATAACAGGTCTTTGTGGTGTGTTATCGTAATTCTACGTCGGCACCCTGTGTCATGGAGACTGCAGCGTTGGCATATTGGACGAGTGCGTGATCTAACAATAGCCCTTTGTATGATGTATGTAACACCTCCACCCTCAGTTCAGCAACTATTTTGTCATGTTAATGGAAAATGTTGCTGAAAATTCTTCTGGTTTAGGGCTGGCTGGATCTTCCATAGTGTGTATCTGGAGTGTTGGGTTCTCTTTTGAACTATTTAGTTTTAGGTGCTAGATCTTGTAGTTACGGCCTACTGCGTAGGTGATAATTGCAGTTGTAACTGATACCAATATATAGAATGGAATGGTCGTATGGTACAGGTTTGTTGACTGGACGTTGTCGTTTTCTATCGGTGTTTCCTGGGATACTTTATTCTGGATGCTGTGAAGATCTTAAAGGTTTACTTCAAAGGTTGACTTTTTATTTCGTTGTTGTCGTTAATGATGGTCAGTTCTGCAGTACTTGAGTGCAATCAGGATCTGTCCGGATCTGCTGGGCTACGTTTTTCTCACAGACATATGTGCTTACTATACTTCGGGCATTCTGCCTCTATGTACACAAATTCATTTCTATCAGTTGCTATATAAGGATGAGAAGGAATAAGGAATTGGTGAAATTTATTTTGTGCGAGGGATAGTTTACAGAAATCATAGATATTTGGAAAGACTACGGGGAGTTTGAAAACTATAATTTATATGTTAAACTACAAAATACGATCCTGACCTTATAATATCATAGTATTCCTAAGTACTAACTAAGATCTAAGTTTATTTTGTCCAGGTTTTAGTAAAGGCTAGAATATTTTTGATTCTAACAAGTTATATTTTCCATAATTAATAATGTTATTGGCTCTGTAAGCATTTTCATTTAAGATTAACTGAAGGATATAATTAATATTACTTTCGTTTTCGATAAGTTAAACTAGCTATAAGTTTGTTTAAATTAGCGCGATAATTAAACTCTACAGTATTTTTTTTTTGTTTTCAAGGTAACTAAAGCTTGAGTGTATTTAAAAGCATCTTGATAATCCAGATTGCCGGTAATGCTTTTAATTATAGACTAATCCATCAAGTAGACCTCTTTTTGCCCTGCCAGGCTCTAAGGTGTATAGATGATTAAGGATATTGGTTTTTTTTACTAGGTGTTCTAAATGTATTTCGTATAATAAGTAGGTTTCGTTAGTGAGTCTATTCTTATAGTCCTGTACTTCGAATCTAAGTGTAGAATTAGATAGTACTTACGTACGTACGTACGATGTATTGTAAAAATGTATAATAATGTGTCGTTACTCTAGCTTATCCTAGCCTAAATGGTAATAAATCTAAATTGTCAAGTCTTATCTCTTAAGGTCGTATTAGAAGTGGTTCCAGCATCAACGTCAGTAGTAGTAACCTGTAACAATTGGTTACTCTTGGGTTTTCGTATCAGGTCTTTCAGAAAGCATTTTTTTTTTCTTTTTTTTTTTTATAAAAACTTGTTGTTCTGGCTTATAGTCAATTTCAGGTTGTCTAGACTTATTACGGGATTCTATAAGAGCAGTTCTATTGGCTAACGAAGTCTCGTTTATGTCATGGACAGTCTTCATCTGTGCTCTATGAGTCACTACATATTGTTGGAGTAATTTTTCGTTTATGTCAATGTCAATAGGGTCCCTGGGGTCAAAATGGCCTTTTAATATGTCATAGGGTCTGCATTTTGTAAAACCATGAATAGAGCTGTTGTAAGCTATTATGGCGTAGGGTACAAGATATGTTATTGGTTCGTCTTTATTAGGTACTTCCAAAATTAGATTTTCCTGATTTGTGTGGGCTGTACTAGTAGCTGAATTATCTATAGTGGGAGTCTTCTTGGTGGGATTTGCAATGGTCGAACTGGTTTCCTGGTTATGAATTTCAATTCTAGATAAGGCGTCTGCTTTAATTGAGTATTCAAGTGCAAATACAACATCGTTATCAGTAGGGTTAAAAATTTCTAAAAGAGCATGGTTATCTTTTACAGTAGTTACACATTCAGCTATAGTGCAGTTACAAATTAATTGTTCTGGAATAATTACATCGCCATCCGGGGCACTTATCGGTAACGTAGCTACCTTATAACTCTTTGCAGGGATAATATCCTCGTATAAATTCACATTTTGGGAGTTGTATATTTTAATAGGGTTTACTGTATGTCGTGTAGTCAAGGTCTTGTCTTTAAGGTCTATTTTAGCTTCCCATTTGGTCATTACGTCAAGTCCTATAAGACCATCGAAATAATCGTGGAACTTATAGACAAAGAAACGTATATTATCCGGGTCATTAAATTCGTTAAAGCACGGTAGTGTTATAGAGTAGTTGTTTCTCGTAGTAGCATGTACATTAGTTACTTCAAATGGATCGTAATTTAAAGGAATATCAGGGTAATAGTTTTGAACGGCTTCCGGGCTTAAGAATGATTGATTAGCACCGGTGTCGATAAGTAATTTTAAAGGAGGATTTGATATCTGAATAAATGGTAACTGTCTCTGTGTTTGTAAGTTTATTTCTATCCTGGCTTTTCTAATTTCTGATCCGTCCGAAAATTTGAATTGGCACTCTTAAGGTTATCGTTTGAATTGTTATAAGAGTACTCTAAAGGAAGATCATGGCCTTGATACTGTGTTTGAGTCGTGTCATAGTCATCATAGGGGGTATAGTCATAGGTCTCATCATTGGTTTGTGAAAAGTAGTCATAGTCAGGGTCATAGTTGTGGTCGTAATAATAGCTATCATCGTAACACTCATTAAAGTTTATCTCACGAGATTTAAAGTAATTATTAGGTGGTGGATTGCCCTGGGTACGCCAGTCATGTCTGCGGATTCCTCCTGGAGGTGGCATCGGCCTGGGATTAAAGTGTTCTATACCACTCATCGGTCCGGGGCCAGGTGGCTGACTGGGTTGAGTTCTAGGTGGCATCCTAAACGTATTACTTCGTAGATTATAATTTGGAGGCCTAGCACTAAACATGTGTTGTGTGTGTGTGGGCATACGTACCTGTGGTGAGGGCTGATGTTGCATAGGATTCATCCTGAACCCTTGTGCAAACCTAAAAGGTTGCATCGGCTGAGGTGGCGGCCTATTTGCTACGTGTGAAGGCCAATATGATGCGGTTGGGCTATGGCTATAGTTATTTGAAAGTTTCGGGGTATGTACAGGAGTAGAGTGGGTGACCTTAGGGGTCGGCTGTAATTTACTAGCTATGTCATTGCGCTGCTGCAAATACAATATATTCATTTCCTCCTGAACATATTCTAAAGCTTTCTCAATCGTGTCAGGTCTCATACACCTAATGCGTGAACCTAGAGGTTCCTGTAAACCCCTTACAAACGCTTGCATGGTTAGTTTTCTGTATAAAGTGCGCTTGGCTTCAATAGTAGTGGATATTGTCTCGTGAAGGCTAATATATGTCATAATTGTACTAAATAGTGTCTGACAGTGGTCATAAAATTCCTGTGGTGATCTTTGTCCCTGGTTGGCTAAAGAGAGGTCATTATAAAGGGCAGTTTCATCCCTTTGGTCTGCAAAATTATTGATCAATGCATTCCGAACGTCTAACCAATTATCAGATATGCCATTTGAATTTATAATACTAGCGGCGGGGCCTGTGATTTTATTTAAAATTCCATTTATCAAGCAAAGGTTCGATAACTGATCACAGGGTTCCGTACTAAGGTAGGTATATACTATTTGGTCACATAACTTAATAAATCGGGTAAGTATATGTGGATTCCCGTCGAACTCCGGTACAGGGCGTAAAGCCTTAAAAATTATGTCCGGGTTGCGCTCCGTCATTATCTTAATTCTAGGTAATTGATTTAATTCTAAACTATAGTCTTCCAAATTCAAATTCCTACCACTATCTAGTTGTACTCGCCGACGAGTCTGGCTCGATGCAGACTCTCTAATACGGGAGTTACTAGGGTGGAAAATTTTGAAGAATAAAAAATTATTGATTTAAGTAATTCTAAACTATAATTATAATCTTTTAAATCCAAATTCCTACCACTATCTAGTTATACTCGTCGACGAATCTGGCTCGATGCAGACTCTCTAATACGGGAGTTACTATGGGTGGAAAATTTTGGGAAATAAAAACTTCAAGGTAAAGGAATAGCAACACAAGAACGATTCTGTGCACTCACCCTTTCGTTCCGTTTCGCCGCGTATCAATGTTCGGATACTCTTCCCAGTGGCTGCAGCTCTCGTAGATTCTGGATACTCGTACAGTGGCTTGAAGGCCGCTCGGGCTGCTCGCGAACGCGGATTTCGATATTAGAGATCTTTATAGCTCGCGAAACGACCCGCGAGTATCCTACCGACTGCGCCAATTACGTATTTGCCACAGCCGAAGGAGTTTTAGAGAAACGAAATAGAACTTGAAGTTAATTTAATAAAAGATTATAAAAATTACATTTAAACTATAACTAATTAGTCTAAGTTGCTAACGCGATGTTGGCTTAAAAGTAAGTGTGCGTAGAAATGACAAATCTTAAATATATATACTATAACAATGCTGTGTCGGCGCCTTGTGCTAGTGACGCGGTGTTGATCTTATAACAGGCCTTTGTTGTCCATGTTCGTAATGCTGTCATCACCTTCGTGGCACCGTTGATCTCATAACAGGTCTTTGTGGTGTGTTATCGTAATTCTACGTCGGCACCCTGTGTCATGGAGACTGCAGCGTTGGCATATTGGACGAGTGCGTGATCTAACAATAGCCCTTTGTATGATGTATGTAACATCCTAGACCCCTGTGTGTACTTACATGCAACGATAGTATATAGCTTTATTTCGTCTTTGCAAGACTTCCCAATTAAACAATATACCAGTATGTATACTACTTGTGAGAAAACTGAAAATTAAAAGTTGAGTCTACAAAGTTAAGATAATAAAAACTTGTTCCTTGTTCTTAGAAAAAATAAACGTTTATTTTTCAAAAAGTGCTAATACATCTTGTAGCGGTTTTTAATTTAAATAATGCTACATAGTAAATCTTTTATATAAGAAACTAAGGTGAATTAACGCAATTATATTCTAGCAACACAAGCCTGTTTAGTATATCATACAGATTAAACACTAATTTTCCAGTGGTATTTATAGAAGTCAAATGCAAAATCGGTATTAACTTTCCTTTTAAATTTACGTTGACTCCGTACTAAATTAAAGCGATTTCGCCAAGTAATGGCACTAGACCGGTGGACTAAATATAAACGAAGTTATTTGAGCGACTTTTAAGTTTATCTTAGGTAAAAAGTTTGGGATAATTTGATTCTTAGTGAGTGTTAAATCCGCGAAAGAAAAATAATATCTAAACTTAATTTCATGGAAAAAATGTGATGATATGTATGCTAATATTATAAAGCTGAAGAGTTTGTTTGTTTGTTTAAACGCGCTAAACTCAGGAACCATTGGTTCGATTTGAAAAAATCTTTCAGTGTTAGATAGCCCATTTATCGAGGAAGGCTATAGGCTATATATCATCACGCTAAGACTAATAGGAGCGGAGCACGAATGAAGAATGTTTCTAAAACGGGGGAAAGTTATCACGCTACGGGTAATAGGAGACGCAAACGAGGTTGCGTGGGTCAGCTTGTGAAAAGATAATTGCCTCGGTGGCGTAGTGGCATATGCGACTGTTGTGTTTGAGGTCTCGGGGTCGATTCCCGGGTCGGACCAAAACTATTTGTATGATCTTAAAATATTTTTTCAGAGTTTCACAAAACCAAGTAACTAAGTGAGTATTTATATCAGTTGTCTAGTACAAGCTCCGCTTAGTTTAGGACTAAACGGTGCTTTGTTAAAAAATACAAGTAGTAGTTTCGTTTAAATCGTTCAAAGTCAATGACTAATCTTGACGCAGTATATACATATACTAGCTGACTCACGCAACCTCGTTTGCGTCTCCTATTACCCGTAGCGTGATAATTTTCCCCTGTTTTTGAAACTTTCTTCATTGGTGCTCCACTCCTATTAGTCTTAGCGTGATGATATATAACCTATAGCCTTCCTCGATAAATGGGTTTTCTAACACTGATAGAATTTTTCAAATCGAACCAGCGGTCCCTGAGATTAGCGCCTTCAAACAAACAAACAAACTCTTCAGCTTTATAATATAAGTATAGATTTTAGTCACACATTCTCTTGTCTTTTTAACGTGTACGTCAGAAAATTTATTTTCTTCTAACTATAATTTTTTTGCATTACTTATCCTGTCGTACGTAGCAATTATGTTAATTTCACTCGGAAGACCGGTTGTTAGACGAACGCTATTAGCCTTTTTACAAAGACCGTTTACCGACTATTGATGGATGGATGATTACTTAAAAGGAATATTATTCAAAGCGTTTCAATTTTTTTTTTTTTTTTTTTTTTTTTTTTATGTTTGGCCTGCCAAAATGACTCTACTCTGCCTGATGGAAAGCATAAGCAGAATCCACGAGTGGTGGCCACCATAATCACTGCGAATACAACAATGCAGTATGGCGACCCACACTATGGCGGCCTAGTGATGCTTGTGCATCTTTTAGTCTAGTCAACAAGTATGGAACTTGTTGACTAGACTAATTGGGCCTCCGGTCTCGCACTCACCAACGAAACACGACAGCACAAACGCTGTCATTTTACGTTGATTTTCTGTGCGAGGGTAGTACCGCCCCGGTCGAGCCGGCCCGTTCGTGCTGAAATCAGCGTGGCTCTACTACCTACTGTACAATCAAGTAAGTCAGCTTTGTCCTAGCTATAAGATGATTTCTATTTTTCGCAATCTTTATAGCGTAATAAATTGTATTATTTTATTATCATACATACCGTTTCTAGTGTCTACAAAGAAAGTAGCACAATTTTTTCTTCCGTGTGTGATTTTCGTGATTAATCAATTTCAATATAAAATAATATATTCGATTGAATGACCTATAAGATAAGATCTAAGAGTCTTCTCAGCCGTAGAAGCTTGGCTATAGGCAAAAATAAACAATGATTTATAATTTTACTAGTTAACCCGCGCAACGTTGTCTACGTATCCTATTAGTCGTAGAATTATGTTAGCGTGAAGCGTGTTAAAAAGGTTATATTGAGCAATATACTCATACTCTCACGGACTTTTTTGAGAATATTAAAAGGGGAACAATTCTGTTAAGCATGTAGTTCCTGACATTAATGCGTTCAACTAACTAAACAAGCAAGCTTTACAGCTTTTTGAGACAAATATTGACTAACTTTTGTTTTTAAAAACAGTATGTTGCAGGTATTTAATTTTTATTTGGGAAATTTTCTAAAAATTAATCCTAGCTATACTCTTTGCACTGTGGCATGGTGCGTGGCATGGTGGCATTTCGTTTAACTCTTGAAAGTTGCCGCGATTTACAAATTATGACGTAGTATTTCAGCTGTACCACATTCGCAATATATTTAATCATTAATAACTGTATTAAATTAAATTAAACCATAAACTGTAGTAAATTTAGGTAAATTAAATTAAACCACCACGCACCATGCTACAGCGCAAAGAGCATATATTGATTTATCGCCCCGGGAACCCCCTGCATATTAAATTTTATGAAAATCATTGGAGCCGTTTCCGATTTGCTCGTTTAAAGGTAGAAACAAAAAAAAAAACAAACAAAATAACTACCCAGAACACAAGTTGAATCTTATCATGGGTTCCAGAGTTCGCTTCTCTAGTTACATGCTATTTAAACTGAAATGTTTGTTTCTGTAAGTGATTATTGTAAAAATATTTTTAGAAATAAAATGATTATTATTAACTTGCTATATATAATAAAGCCTTAATTAGACAATTAACAAAAGCCATATAATATTTTTTTTCAAAACGCGTTTTCAAAACAAACTTAAAACTGCAATTCACATTTTTGTCCGTAAGGCTGCGTACACGAACTCAGCGGGAGCAGGGCGGCGGCGGCAGCGTAGCAAAACATTATCAAACATTGATCAATTTCACAAGTTATTTCAAATCACTAGTCAATTTATTGGTAACATATCTCATCCGCATCAAGCTATATTTTACTAGGTATAATTTCTCATAACACAACATTACACCGCTGTGACGCCGTGCTATCCCGCTGGTTTAGAAAACGCTACCCGCGCCGCCACCGCTGCCGCTCCGCTCCCCGCTGTATAAGCCCATGTTCAGATGACGAGCGTTCAACGCGCGTTTTGCTAACGCGCGTTTACAACTACATGTAATTTGTTCGCGTTTTTATATGGAGTTGTTAACGCGCGTTAGCAAAGCGCTCGTCATCTGAACATGGCCTAAGAGTCAAGAATTTATTTCAAGGCAAATAAATGTCTTGAAATAAATTCTTGCACTCGCGCAATAAAGCGCAACGAGCAACGGGTATGACATAATGGAGCAAATGTACTAATGCGAAGTTCGAACGTGCACCGTCAACAATGAACAAAATGCCGACACAACTTGAATAACTTCCATTTAGGGCTATGGTAAAATCTATTTTCTTTAAGCATAGTCTCCAACTTTTTCAGTTCATTATTATATAATTACTAATTTTAACAAAAAAAACCGACTTCAATCTGGACCAAATTTAAATGGGAGCATTCGGGAAGCACCAGCTTTCAAATAAAAAAAAGGTTCACCCAGTCGAAAGTTATGAGGTAATAAACATAAAAAAATAAATCGACCGGGGCGATCCGGCTCGACCGGGGCGGTACTATCCTCGCACAGAAAATCAACGTAAAATGACAGCGTTCATGCTGTCGTGTTTCGTTGGTGAGTGCGAGACCGGAGGCCCAAATAGTCTAGTCGACAAGTTCCACTTGTTGACTAGACTAAAAGATGCAGCAGCATCACTAGGCCGCCATGGTGTGGGTCGCCATACTGCATTGTCTGCATTCGCAGTGAGTATGGTGACCGCCACTCTTGGATTCTGCTTATGCTTTCCATCAGGCAGAGTAGAGTCATTTTGGTGGGCCATACAAAAAAAAAAAAAAAAAAATACAGTCGAATTGAGAACCTCCTCCTTTTTTTGAAGTCGGTTAAAAATATTATCAATTGTCACGAAGCAAGTTTTAAGCGAGAATATGAAAATAATCTGAATAAAATAAAATATCAAAATATTAGGTTGTTGTCCGTCTGAGTTAGATATTAGAATAAAATAAAATAAAAAAATTAACAATAATAGACTTACCATGATGAAACGAAGTAGTGTGTGGAAGAGGATATCAAGGCATGAAGAAGAATGGAAAAGAAAATTCATTGCATTAACCCCAATTAAAGTTGAGAAAATATTAGGAACATTACGATTATAATGATGAAAATGCTATTAAAATCATACTTAATATTGCTACTAAAATATTTCTCAACTTAAAGGAAAAGAAATTGACTTTATTAAATGAATAGTCTGGGGTAGTCAGTTTATACGGCTGTTATTTTATCAAAGACATACCGAAGACGTCACTTATTTTTTTCTATTATAAGGCTTCTTTTCAATTACATACAAAGACCAGAGTATAAGTTACATTCAGTTTTTTATACTTACTTTATTGAGTCGAGATTAAAGGGTTGATAGAAGGTGGTGGTTTACTTCTGAATTTTTAAATATCGTATTCAGACACTCATAGTATATAAATTAAATTGCAGTTATTAGCAGAAAAGCAAACTATTATTACTAGCACTGCTAAAGGCACGGTATTATTCCATTTTATCCTCAAGTCGTAGAATACATCAACCAGAATTAACCCACTATGGACAATAGTCATAAATTTAGCGGTAATGCCACTTAATTGATCGGTCCAGTAACTGCTGGGCACAGCTTTACATAAGATAGCAAAGAGTCACGCCTATTTTTCAGAGGCGTAGGCAGATACAATTGATTTCTACTTTTCTACTTACTATTACAGTCCTGACACCTTTTTCCTTTTACGCACATTCATCAATCGCTGCATGCAGACTCGCCGGTTCCTGGCTTAGCAATTTAACTCTCTCTGAATAAACTTGCAAATACAAACACAATATACCAATCCACCTTTGGCCAGACTACCAATGCAGTGACATTTAAATTTCTACTAACAGAAACCTTTAATATAAGTCCCATACGAAGGAAAGTTTTCTTCCACATCAAACTCTTAATCTAACTTAATACTCAGTCTTATGCAAATAGTAATAAACTCAAGTTCTAAGAAATGTTCTTATAGACTAAATTATCGAATCTTAACTGCAAATTAGAAAGACAAGAACTTTGTATTCAGTTTTCAAACACATCTTAAATGTAATTATAACTTCGTGCTTATATTGTCTTTAAAACAAAGTTCTGAGTAGTTCTAAACGCTTTCTAAACTTAACTAGAAATAAGGCGCACAGGCTATGCACTCAGTGACAATTTGCAATAGGCGTCGACTTTGAAATTAATGTCGTTGCAATTCAGTGTCGCAAAGAAAGTGTACTTTTTATTTCATTTTTAATTTAATCCTTGCACCCCTGAACGCCGTTTGCTGCTGAAAAATTAAAAAGATAAATTTTATACCACGCTATGAAAGGAGTTGAATAATTTTTAATGGTCATTAACTGCGTGATGTTTATGTATTCATAGCGTTGTGAAGTTTAATCAGTATCAGTATAATAAGTATTAACTCCTCAGTCAGAAATGTCACTGCGATAAGTAAGTGAGAGTAACTGGATAATTGTATTTAATTTACTAAGAACACTCGTTGTGCTCTAAGTAAATTAAGTAGATTTTGTGTCGATCCGCTTTTCTAAACTCAATTTGGAGAAGATCAAAACGGAAAAAAGTTAACGTAACGGAGTGACGACATGAATGCTTTCCAAGGGCCATTTCGGCAGATAATGCAATTTGTTACAAGTCGTGCGCTCGTTTGCTTTTATTATTAGTGGCTATTAAGGAGGCCGTAGCTTTCGGCACACTGGCAGTCGCACGTCGACCAACTGAGCTTCACCATCGCCCATTGCGCCACTGACGCACGCCACAACCCCATCCGGCATCCGCGTATTTAAATTACGCATTTAAGTTAATTGGCCTCGTTACACTGTTGCCATTGAAAGGGTGCTGTAAAATGGATTGTACTTGAATTTTATGTTTAAATAGCTATTCAAATCTTCATAAATATTGAATACATTGTTTTGATAGCTGATTAAAATGAGTACTTGCAATTTTGACTGTTTTGCAATATACAGAACTCTACTATTACTCTATTTCATATTTATTTGCTTTTAAGAATTGTTGCTTATTTTAAACATAACAAGTGTCAAGTGGTGATTCTCATTGATCTGTTATGCTTTCAAGCTTCGACTGCTAAAGCTGACAATTAATTATAATTTGCTTAAATATGTCACCGTAAGATTTTAAATACCGTTGGATTATAATCTACCTACAGTTCACAATCTTTCGACAGTTTACAATCTCACGAGATAGATTACATTACAATCTAACGGTTTTGATAATCTCATGGTAACACATATAAGTATAGCGCTAATAATATAAATAAATAAATATTTTCGGACATCTAACACACAACGCCATCTAGTCCCAAGCTAAGCAGAGCTTGTGTTATGGGTCTAGACAACTGATACAAATACATATATACTTTTTTTTTTGTAAATACATACATATTATACATAAAAAACACCCAAACTCGAAGCTAATATTTTGACAAGGGTGTAAATACTGCTCCCAGTGCCTAATATCTATCGAAGTTAAAAGCTTAATACCGTTTTTGGAAAACATAATATTTTTTTATTGAATAAAAAGTAGAGTCATGTTTAACTAAAAAGAAGCATAACCGTGGAAGTAAATTAGTTCAGAGATCCGATAAATATTTCATTAAAACATTGATTGCTATGGCTCCTTTGTTAAATAAAGAGCAATAGCTGGAACTAATCTAAAGAGTCCTTATCATTGACCAGATCTGTGATCGGTTCTCTAATAATAAATATGAATATTTTGGATAACTGACAATAAGCCCTTTTTCTTTACTAATCCTTTAATTTTTTATTAATATGACGGCGTATCCGTAAAACATCAGGTTGGCAAAACCGTAAATGTCAACCTAGCGAAGCGCCATTGTCGATGGTAGTGCGGGCGGCCATCGGCCGTGTCAGAATGAGGGTATCCGAATAATAAAAGTGTGGTTCCGTGAGTCGGGCGAGTTAGTATATAAAGCGGCGCGATTGGAAACAAGACAGTTTCTCTTCAGATCTCGCGAAGACCATATCTCTTAAATGTGACATGGAGTAGTAGTAGTTTTCTATTATTTGATTTGTGAGTTATTGTATCTCTGTGTTTTATATCGTGCGCGTGAGTACCGGATGATTGGTCCTTAATCTCTCCCTTTGATCCGCGTGAAGCGATATTTACCTGTGGGGGAATTACAAGTCTGGTGACGAATTCCACAGGGCACCGCGGAGGAGTGAGCGTTGCCCCAACCCCCTCGTGGGGGTTGCTGATGGTGTTTAAGTTAATTCGTATCGTTTAGTAGTGATTAGTGTTTGGCTATAGTCCAGACTGGCTATATCCGTGAATCATGTGCTCGTTATATTCTCGTGCCCTCTGACATATATGTATTATATATATATATATATATATATATATATATATATATATATATATATATATATATAATATATATTAACAGACATTTGCCTTCTGTCATACCTGATGGAAAATGAAAAAAAAAAGAACGAAAATAGTATACGCCTACCCAAATTAACCTACTCTAGGCTGTGCTAATCTTCATTTACCAAAAATAATTTAAAGTTCAATCTATTTATACTTTGTGAGCATATTTAGTTAAACATACGTGACGGAATTTAAAATATGTTATTTAAATGAATTTATAACATTTCGTAAAAATGCAGCTACGAATATTTGTCAACACTTTCATCACAAACGAAATTGAAATATTAAGTTGTAATTAAGTAAAAGTGGAGTAGAATGTAAATAGTCGATACAATAGAGTGTTTACGAAAGCGTCGGTAGCAAAAAAAGTCGAGCAATTTCGGATTGGAGTGGCCATTATCCGCGCCGACTGTGGAAAGAACGCCCGCAATTGCATTGAAAATGTCGCTTTTAATTTTTGTAAATGCAAAGCGTAAATTCGCATTTCTGGCTGGTACGATAACTACCCACCTAAAAGCTCCTGCGATGCAAGTCCCCGGTGAGGCTTTGTTGATAACACAAAGCATTCGCTCACATACAGATGGTTTTATAAAACTTTATCTCGTCGCTGTTCCTCTTACATGTTAATAACGCAACGTTGCGTCAGTACAATATTTCTATCAACATTTTAAAAAGGAAACAGAGCGAAATCACAGTGTTAATAGAAAACAAAATTGTGACGCAAAGAAAGGCAGTGATCTGTGCTTCTTGGCAACATTCATTTCAATTGTCCAAACGGTGGGTTCGTGCCCCTAAGCCCAGTGTTTTTTTTTTGATATATTACAAAAAGCCACACAGTGACTTAGTTATACGGCTACGATTTATCCTCTCATCAAAGACAATCTTATACTTACAGACACGTTGTCGACGTGCGACGATACCGTTCGTCTTGCAAGATTAATATTTTGACGCTAATATTTGACGTGTAGTTTTTCTTTCTTCTGATATCATTTGTTACATTTCGCCGTTAATATGTTTCTACGATCGAATTTCAAGACAGAAAGATATAGAAAGTGCAGATATTTTCATGAAATAAATATTTGAATACTCGTTGATTAAAAGAGGAACAAATAGCGAGCACGATGTATCTTAGTATTGTGCTTTTATTCGACGTCTCCTGATTAAAAAGTGGGGCGGATACAATGAGAGGCACGACAGCGGCAAGACTTCACGGGGGCGGCGGATGACGTCACAACGTGAATATGATGCTTGAATACTGTTTTGAATCATTTTCATGTTGATGAACTACTGCATAGCGTCATAGGTAAATTATCTTGGAGCGTCTTAACTTGATAGGCTAATCATTGTAGAATACTCTTATGTAAGCATTTAATCATTCATAAATTTAACAGTTTTATAAGACTTTGATCAGTATAATCAAATCACAAATATCTTAAAAGAATTTCGATTAGTTTCACTAAAATGAAACTGGAATACGGGATACATGAGATTGATGCTCAATTTATTATGTCGATATTAACTTTTATCCTTAATTTTAGTTAGACCTGTTGAAAGGTTTTAATGATACCTATTATTATAGTTTTGTAAGTTAAGAAATGAGTTTTTTGTATATAAAATCAATATTAAATTGCCAAAAGAAGTTGGTTGCTGTGCCAATTAGTTAATTAGTATTATAAAATATATAAAAATCGTTCTTTCGCCCTGATCTCCAGATCCGCACTCTGATACGTGTGCTGGCGGCGACCGTCAGTTCAAGAATGCTACCATATGGGGTACTATAGGTTAGTAGATTGTATTGAGATATTATTGCGACTTATTCATATTAAAAAGTTTCTTTCATGTTGAACTATCTCTCACTAAACTGTTTATTACAGAATCAGTACTAAAGAGCAGACTACATGGACAGCGCAGTAGCTTAAGCGCCAGCTTACCGCTTCCTACTGTAACGTATTGTAGGTTCGATTGGATCTCCCGATGGGACAACACTTGGTGTGATCAACAAATTATTATTCTTCTGAGTCTATACGTCATTGTGTCTATTTCATGTGTGTTAGTAAAGTCCTCCGTGAGACAGGGTGTGTGACGAGTTTTCTTAAAACAAAACAAAAATAGAGTTTGCAGTAGTATAATGATTTGGACACCAATGGTTAATATAACAATAATCTTTTTGTTTTTTTTTTTAAAAGACAACTCCCGCACTAGGAATAAATCCTGTGTCGCGAGGGACTTTACAAACATACATGAAACGGACACAAAGGACACCCAGACTCAAAACAACAATTCGTGGATCACACAAAGTATTGTCCTGCGTGGGATTTGAACCCACGACACTTGGCGTAGTAGGAAACGGCGTGGTGACCGTTAAACCACTAGGCCAAACGTGCAGTCATTAATGACTAATTTTGATATCGTTAAATCATGACGTTGTATAATGACTATGTTCATTGCCTGCCTCGTTGGTCTCGCGGTTGGCGTGTGCGACTGGTGATCATGAGGTCTCGGGTTAGATTCCCAGGTCGGACCAAATGTTTGTATGATCTACAAATATTTGTTTCGGAGTTTGGGTGTTTTCTATGTATAATATGTATGTATTTACAAAAAAAAAAAAAGGAAGTATATATGTATTTGTATCAGTTGTCTAGTACCCATAACACAAGCCCTGCTTAGCTTGGGACTAGATGGCGTTGTGTGTTAGATGTCCGAAAATATTTATTATTATTATATTATTATTGAAAATCAATAATATCATTATTTTCCGTTTAAGAAAGTTTCGAAATAAGAAGAAGTGTCTCTGAAAGTTCTGGTTAATAATTTGCACACATATACATTTGGTCCGACTCGGGAATCGAATCGACCCGAATAAAATATAGTATTCTCGAGAAAAAATAATATCCTAAATAGCGACGGTCTCAGATAAAAAAAAAATTACTGCAACAACCTCTTCTTTATAATTTTGTTAAATGTTTACATAACTTCCAAAATGTTTAAAAGTATTTGCTTATACAATCATTTGCAGAGGACATATCAAGCTCAGAGAAACTAGATCTTGTTATATTGTTTTTATGACCAACGTTATAACTGTTACGAGTTAAAATATGGCTTTCAAAATCACATTCTTGGAAATCTGATTTGCCTGTCTAGACAGAGCACGTTAATGAAGCAACCAACTCGTGATGTTATTCTGGCTTAAGTTACTTAGAACTTAAGTTTAAATAAAACTGACACAATTAAAATTGAATACCTGTTTATCAGGGATAATAATTCATAAATTAATAAATATATTAATAAGATAATATTATTATGCTTTATTGCACACCAGATTAATTACAATGGCAACTTAAAATAGAAGGTACAAGTGGCGGCCTTATTGTCCGAAGGAAATCTCTTACAGGCAATCAATATTTTTAAAAATTAAATTATTTCAAAATCGGAAAGTAAATTCACCGAAACAGTTATGTAAAATATGGAAATAATAATAACGCGTACCATAACAATATAAACTATTAAATCTTGTACCTAGTGATTATTATTTAAATTTACAAGTTAGCTAAATTTTTACTGTTATTTATTTAATATTGGCTTTGTTTTCGAGTTGTAGTCGAATTACATTAAACATACTACAATATTTTCTAGTCACCTTTTTAACCACTACTCTATCTACATTTCGGGTTTCTCGTACGTTTTCCATACCCCATTGTCCTTCGTACTTCACTCCGTCTGATTATTATCCTCCAAAAACGATTAAGTGGAATATTGCTTTCCAGGAGGTTTTTTTTTTTTTTTACGGACATCTAACACAACGCCCTCTAGTCCCAAGCTAAGCAGAGCTTGTGTTATGGGTACTAGACAACTGATACAAATACATATATACTTTTTTTTTTGTAAATACGTACATATTATACATAGAAAACACCCAAACTCCGAAACAAATATTTGTAGACCATACTAACATTTGGTCCGACCCGGGAATCGAACCCGAGACCTCATGATCGGCAGTCGCACACGCCAACCGCGAGACCAACGAGGCAGTCAGTTTAGGCAAACGGTAACGATCACAATATGAATTTGGGATTAACACAGAAGATGATTATGATGAGTAATTTACATTCTACACTAAATTAAAACGTGACCATTTCAGACACTAACATTGTGTACTAGAGGGAGTCGTAACATATGAAATGTGCCAATTTTAGCAATATTTGGAAACATTGCCAAGGCCACAGAACGCACGGTTAAATTGCGGTTATATGACATTAACAGCCTCTAAATCCTAACTGAATGGACTCCAATAAAAGTCTCTCAAGACGTCGCTATTATTACTGAGTTAAAAAAATGGGACGCGCTTGTATTGTGGTAAAAAGATTTACTTGCACCAGCGCGACTTATGAATGAGACAGAAATTGTATGAGAAGATGTAATGTTCCTGTCTAAAATGAGTCTTGTAACAATTTATGTAACTTACGCATGAAAAATAATAAAGTTCGCATCATTAGTTTATTTGTCGTGCCGTCTAGCTTAGGTTTTTAGGGTTCCGTACCTCAAAAGGAAAAAATGGAACCTGTCTGAAAGTATATCTGTCTGTCAAGACCCTGTTTCTCAGGAACGCGTGGAGGTGTCAAGCTGAAATTCATATCATATACTCAGGTCTACTGTCTCTTGGAGCTGTGAGAAAATCAAACTTCTAAGCCAACGCAATTAAAAGATACAGCCGTTTATGCTGCAAATTTTCGACATTCGCAAGGGAATCAAAACCTACAGGGTACTTTCCCGTGAACTCAGAATCTTAAAATTTGGTACGAAGCAACGTTTTATAGCACAGATAAAGGAAAAATTGCGGAAAGCATAAATTTTTATTTACAACGTATAATATACCTACATACATACATTGATTCCCAGTGATTCGAAATAGATATTGTCCTCAACTAATATGTCATTAAACAGTATGGTCTCACATATATTTGTATACAAGTGAGTGAATTTTTAACCGACCTCAAAAATCTATACTAATATTATAAACGCGAAAGTTTGTAAGTATGGATGGATGTTTGTCACTCTTTCACACAAAAACTACCAAACGTATTTGGATGATACTTTACAGTAATATAGCTTATACATCAGAATAACACATAGGCTACTATTTACCGCAATAACCGACATATACGCGGGCGGAGCCGCGGGCAACCACTAGTAATTTATAATTAGGAAAAAGTTGTTGAGGCAATCTCTAAAGATAGTTAAAAACAATAGTTTTCTTCTTCAAATGGCAAATAGAAATTAGCTGACCGACGCAACTTCGTCTGCGTCTCCTAATGCCCGTAGCGTGAACAAGTTTATTTACTATATATACTACTATTTAAATATATTTATACTTTTATAGGACTAGAGTTTTGTTGAGACCTTTTTTTTTTAAGACAACTCCCGCACTAGGAATAAATCCTGTGTCGCGGGGGACTTTACAAACATACATGAAACGGACACAAATAACACCCAGACTCAGAACAACAATTTATGGATCACACAAAGTGTTGTCCTACGTAGGATTTGAACCCACGACACTTGGCAAGTAGGAAACGGCGTGGTGACCGTTAAACCACTAGGCCAAACGTGCAGGCTTTTGAAGAGGAACAATTCTTTCATATATGTTTTTATGAAACTTTAACCGTTTACGCAGCGCACGATATAGAAGCTCTCAAAAGGAATATTTTTTCCCGGTACTAGCAACATTTTTAATTGATACTCTACTCAGTTTGGTCATATCCTCTTCCTCTATAACTAGGCTTAGATAGCCTGACACTGAAAGATTTTTTTTAATTGAACTATTACTTCCTGAGATTAGCGCGTCCAAACAAACAAACGAACTCTTCAGCTTCATATTATTAATATGGGTAAATTTTATTGTTCTCTTACATGAATTTAGTTTATAGTTTATTATTACTAACCGACTTATTTATTTAAATATTTCGGACATCTATTAACACACAACGCCATCTAGTCCCAAGCTAAGCAGAGCTTGTGTTATGGATACTAGACAACTGATACAAATACATATATACTTTTTTTTTGTAAATACATACATATTATACATAGAAAACACCCAAACTCCGAAACAAACATTTGGTCCGACCCGGGAATCGAACCCAAGACCAAGAATCAGCAGTCGCACACGCCAATCGCGAGACCAACGAGGACCAACTTATTTATATTTATTTATTAAATTAATAAATTTCAAGATTTTTTAATAAACTGTAATAAACGTGAAAAGCATAAAACGTATTCATCATTATATTTGTGATATAAAACACAAATTTAGTAAGCAATAAGAAAACTGCATACTGATATACTGCAAACGTAAAATAAATACACAACTGTAATTTACGCTATATTCCACGAGGACTGCGAACCGTGAGTAAACTAACCGAGTGGGTCCTGAAGGCATTCCACACAGACCAGAGCAGTCATGCCTGCCTCTGAAATGACAAACAAGTTAGTTAACAGCGCACAATATTATTGTAGCAAGTTAGCATCGCACTAACCCAAGTCTGTCCGTCCTATTTACCGAGAGCCGCTCCACACTTGACTCACGTTTGCCCTCCGCAACGTTTTGAAGTTTTGCATTTCGTTCTTAACTTAGCGCAATTTGTGTTGCGCACGTCTGCATATTTCATGGTGCTCGCTTTTACATATAAACTTATTTCGCTATGCTCGTCTTCTCACGATGTTACATATGATACGAATCTATTTAGTTTATTTTTGTTTTCTTAAAATGAGTAACCGAATATTCCTCGTCCTTTATTTAATAGTGTTAAATATGCCTCCTCGCTTAATATTTTATGTATTACTAGCTGAGCCCCGCGGTGTTACCCGCGGTACAACAAAAAAAAGTAGCCGAAGTTACTCCTTATGTCATCAGCTATCTGCCAGTGAAATTCCCGTCAAAATCAGTCCAGCCGTTCCAGAGATTAGCCGGAACAAACAGACAGACAGACGGATTGACAGACAGACGGATAGACAGATAGAGAGACAAAAAGTGTAAAAAATGATATTTTGGTATATGTATCGTGTAAACATACATATGCATTTACTAAAAAGCGGTTATTTTAATATTATAAACAGACACTCCAATTTTATTTCTTTGTATTGGTGACGAGCAGATTCCCTAGCGGCAAGTCGCAAAACTAACGTATGACAGATAAAAATACGTATACACGTTAACATTTCACTTTTAAAATACTGTTCACCCTCACGAAGTAGTCTTATAGTATTTTTTACTACTCTGTAGACGTCTATCAATGAAATCATTGTAGAAAGAATTTAAAATAACAATGCACTCGCTCTGTATATTAAACTGTCAGGTAGAAGTATCTGTCATAGGTTAGTTCCGCAAATGGCCACTAGGGAAATCTTCTCGTTACCAATAGAAGATAAAACTAAAGATATAAAAAATACACAAGTAAGGACACACATAACCCTTTTTTCACTATCCGTAGTTTTGTTTTTAACGTAACACAGAACGAATATTTGTAAAATTCGCTGGTTAGCAAAGGTGAGGATGAAATTTTGGACAGAAATCTGGCCGTGCGCCCGTGGCTACACCACGTTGTACCACCCTGATACAGCCGTCCCTCGCACGGATGCACATTGCACATAGTCTGATTTATTAGCCGATATCCGGCTACACAATCTCTCGGAACTGTTGGATATCGTAATAAATGAAGCATTTTAAACATCTAAGCTACAAGTCTCAATGGATAAACTTGGAAAATGTTAAAATGTTTATCTCTGTGGACGAGATATTATCCTATCCAGTTTTGTTTTCTATTTAATCTAGTAGGTTTAACCTTTGTGCAAATATACAACGTATTTTTCTATCACATTTCTTATGTAAAATTGTTTTTTTTTATGTATAGGCCAGCCAAGGTGACTTTACTCTGCCTGGTGAAAAGCATAAGCAGAATCCAACTGCAGACAATGTACCGATGCATCATGGTGACCCACACCATGGCGGCCTCGTAATTCTTCTGCATCATTGGGCCTCCGGTCTCACACTCACCAACGAAACACGACAGCACTAATACTATCATTTTAGGTTGATCTTCTGTGCGAGGGTAGTACACCCATCGTCGAGCCGGCCCTGCTGAAATCAGCGTGGCTCTACTTACCTTGAAAATTTATTTGAAGATTTTATTAAATGTTCAAAATACTAATGATTTTAGGACCCTGTTATCCTAAATTAGGAGGCCAGTTTGCTTAACATCTATTTTAATGTATAATTTATTATTTGAAACAAACAACATTAATTTTATTATTAACATAAAAATACTCTTCAGTGTCAATACAACGAACGTTTTTCATAATTTATTCAGATTTTTCTAAAATAACGCTCCTTGCGGCAATAGTATACTCGCACTCAGATCAGCTTTTACGGCGTAACAATAGCATGTCATAACGAAGCTGTTTCTTTGAAGTATAAGTAAGTAAATTGTATACCTTTAAACAACATTAAAAAAAAAAACTTCTAATTTTTACGTTCCTCCCTAGGCAAAAAAACTGTCCATTGTACATAAATGTGTAATGAGCAATGGACAGTTTTGTTGCAAAAATAGAACATTATACAATTTTTTTTTCAGCATGTATACTAGTAGCTCACTCATCCATTTCTCCCATACTTAACCAGATACACAAATTGAACACACGCATGCACATACGCACACACACACAAACACATATACACGCACAACCTAGCATGTATAAAATAATTATAACTTTCACTATGTTTGTTATGGAAGAGTGGGGTCTCCTGACACAAGCAACTTTAGCTTAAAAGGAAGCTCCCAACACTAATTTGTTATAAGCTAACTTATACTCGTATGTAATTATAAATAAATTTTAAAAAATTGCCAGTGAACAAATGTGCTAGTCTTGATATACATACATATAATACTTATTTAAATATCATTATTTTGTATCTTTGGCTTTAGTATTAATAACTAACAAATTAATAGTATATATTTATATTTTTACATAGGAAGTAGATGCGTTTAACCCAAAATGGCTTTCAAATTTATAAATTTGTTTTTTTGTTGATCATGGTCAAGAAATGTATTTGGTAGCCAAATAATTGTAGAATAAAAATACAGAAATGGTGGAATGATGTTTATATTAATAATATTTTGCTAATTGAGCAGTCTAAGAAAGACTGAATAGTCAAAATAATGTAACATTTATTCATTAAATATACTTAAACTAGCTGATCCGGCAAACTTTGTTTTGCTATAAAAAAATTGGGGTATAAAAAATAGATGTTGGTCGATTCTCAGACCTACCCGATATGCACACCAAATTTCATAAAAATCGGTCCAGCCGTTTCCGAGGAGTATGGTAACTAACATTGTGACAAGAGAATTTTATATATAAAAGATGTATTTTTTATAAAAAATTAACACGTTTAACAAGACTGGTTGAGTGTTTAACTAGTTTTGACAAACATTTTGATAAGTATTTATGTCATTAATATGATTTATTCGAAAGTAATCTGACTATCAATTACAAAAAAAAGATTTATACTCAATGGTCTCTACTTAATTCCATTTCAAGAAAAGAGAAAAATTAAGCAGAAAACTTGTGGAAACTTTTAATTCAATTGAAAGTTGAGATCTTATGAACAGATCATGGTTAGTTTCTTTGAGAAAAGGTGTTCAATACTATGTGGTAAAGTTTCCAATTACTTGAGAGTGCAATTAAGAGGATTCACTTTGCGGGTTGCACGCTATCAACAGAATAGTACTACCACTGGACTGTTCTCATTTATTAGAATAATTAAAAACCACAATTGCCTTTATCCTCATCTACTTTTCAATAGTACACGTTTGTAAATGTTTTGTTCTATGAACATGATATTAAAGCTTAAAATGTTATACTGTGAAATTTAAGCCAGTAATTATAGTATATGGTGGCATATATATTCAAGCAAATAATGAATATAGTAGAAGTTTCTTTTCTACATGATGCTTCATATCATAAAGCTCGATTCTTATTATTGTGTAATTTAAGTCTTCATAATTTAAATCTATTTTCTCTAACCTAGCTTTTTCTGAAGAATTATCTCAGGCATTATTATAGTAAGTTAGACAACAAGTTTACTTTTATAAACTCTTTTATAAGCCGATAGATACTATTTTTTTAAATTGTTATTTAAGAATGCATGCCTGTATCTACCATTCATATTTAAAGTTTTGATAAAATAAGCCAGTGAGTAGTGAGATCCCAAGGTACGTTGCTTGGTATTGTTGAACACCGTTTAACGTTTAAGGTATGGAGGAACGAGTGTTCGCTAGTCCAATACGTTGGACTGCATGAAAACTTTTATGGCGCAATTTAAGATTAGTATAGGACTATAGGTAGTTAGTCTTGTTAGTGCATTTTTGATTACAGATATTATTTAAGGTATTCATTTACCGAGGATCAAAATATTAATACAACAATATCCTTGGTATTATCTCATCTCTATATTTCAATGTTCACAATGTCTTCGCAGTCGCAAGCAAACGGTAAAGAGAGAACAAATGATTATATTGTATGACTTTGTCGTCAATTTATCGTTTCATCAGCTGATTTTTAAAACGGAAAGAAATCATACGGAAAAGTGCATGTAATGATAAGTGAAGCAAAAACTTTGTACCCCTTTTTACGAAAATTACGCATACGGAGGAGTATGAAAATTCGTACACTTATATACTATATATAAATAAATGAATCGCCGAAATGTATGTACGCGCATAACTTCCAATCGGCTGCACCAAATCAAATTATACTTTTTTTCTGTGTTCCTTATTGTTAGGACAAGGTTTGTGTACAAGAAAAATTAAAAGATAACGGGAAAAGTATTTTTTTTTTGTCCGCGACTGTACACTGCCTGTGGGAAGCTGAGACAGATATGTAAATAAGGCGGTACGAAGTTAGCCGGGTCAGCTAGTTGTTTATTTATATAGAGAAGGAGTGCAGAATGCATTTTTTTTTATAATGCGTAAACAAAAAATAATACATTAAATAAAAATAAAATTCCACACACTATCATGCGTATGACACTGTATGACACACGCATACACAAATATGTTTTTGTCTATACTGTCATACTGAATGTCAAAGGTAGCCATGATGAAATATTTGATTAAAGAGGTCCTTAGACAAAAGAAATCCCTAAAAGTTCCAACTAAAAAATTAAAAGAATTAAGAGCGAAATTCGACCTCTGGGCGACCACTAGTTTTATTAACCGACTTCCAAAAGGAGGAGGTTCTCAATTTCATCGGTTTTTTTATATTTTTTTTTTATGTATGTACATTGATTACTCCGTCAATTGTGGACCGATTTTGAAAATTATTTTTGTATTCGAAAGGGTATGCTCCCCATGTGGTCCCATGGTCACCATGTCAGCATCTGATGATGGGATCCCAAGGAAATTGAAGGAAATCCTCAAATTTACGTGAGCGCCTGCAATAAAGTTAAGGCAATTGTCTGCATGCTTTCAAATTCTGTAAACATCATGTCCGAAATATTTATTTATTATTCTATACAGTATGTTGTATGTTACCTTTAGTCGTATTCTTTTAAGTTATTTAGGTGAAATTATGATGAGAGACTTGAGAAAGACTAAAAAGCAAAAAATAAAAAAAAACTTCGTTTAAAAAAACCGACTTCAAAAACTGAAAAGTATAAAATAACTTAATTTGTATGTGCTACCTATTCATAGGTTTGAAGTCGGTGCCGAGCCAAAATGTAATAGTAGGACTCGCCGCGCGTGACCTTGAGCGGGATAGCTGCTGGTGACGTCGTTGACGTTCGTCTCGAAATATAGCGAGTGTGGTACCTACTATTACATTTGGCTTGGCGCCGAATTTAAACCTATGAATAGGTAGCACATACAAATTAAGTTATTTTATACTTTTCAGTTTTTGAAGTCGGTTTTTTTATTACTTTCATTTTTTTTTTTTTTTTTTTATGTTTGGCCCGCCAAAATGACTCTACTCTGCCTGATGGAAAGCATAAGCAGAATCCAAGAGTGGTGGTCACCATGCTCACTGCGAATGCAGACAATGCAGCATGGCGACCCACACCATGGCGGCCTAGTGATGCTACTGCATCTTTTAGTCTAGTCAACAAGTATGGAACTTGTTGACTAGACTAATTGGGCCTCCGGTCTCGCACTCACCAACGAAACACGACAGCATGCTGTCATTTTACGTTGATTTTCTGTGCGAGGGTAGTACCGCCCCGGTCGAGCCGGCCCGTTCGTGCTGAAATCAGCGTGGCTCTACTACCTACTACATGTTTTAGTATGAGAAGCATTATATATATCATATTTTTTCTATATTCAAGTATCAATGTACTAAATAATACTTTTATTAGAACGTATTTTATATTGAGTGTTTCCCTTATACGATGATTTATATGCACATTGTAAACTATAAAATTTAATATCGAAAAATTGCCCCAGTCACACAAAGTACTTGTATAAAGTGATTGTTATCGCACATGAAATGTGGTGATACCCAAAAATTCCGATAACATTCTCGGCGACACAAGAAAAGACTTGAAAGGAGTGAAAGCAACGCTTTGACACTAACGGCCCTCTAAATTCTCTCTGAATAGATTAAAAAACCTTTTAATATAAGAAGTTTTAGCAGCTATGAGCAAATTCCCTGCGACGACGGATAACATTTTTACTCTGGAATAACATATTTACTGAGACGTTAAACTTTTTATGTGACTCCGCAGTCGACATTTGCATTTATTTGTATGCTGTTACAGTAATTGGTTTAAAGGAAACATTACTCAAGCGATATTAACTAAAGTGAAATTTTCAATAGACTATGTTGTTTTTTAAGCTATTCCATAGCTTTTATCGCGGGCTTTGAGCGCGGCGACCGAAATCAAGAAATTCCGTAACGAAAATAAAACCTAACACCCGAAGCTCGCACGGATTGAGGCGAGCTGCTCCGAAATCAGACGAATACGTAGGCAGCTGTTTGTGAGAAAGTATATAGATGTATAGGTATCTATCATATCTTTATAATGCCACTCTCACCGCATATGCGCCCCGTAAGTATATATATATATATATTCAAAGAAAAAAAAATACTGCATAAATAAAAAATAAATAAATAATTATAATTGCATAAGTTGATAAAAAATGCTTTACAATAGCTTTACCGCGGCAGTCCCCGAGTGCCACACGTTTTTTTTATATAAAATAAACTTTTATAAAATTTATAGTTAAAATTACAATTCTATAAAAACATACTTGACAGAGGAGCAGTTGACGGGTTGTTTTCAAATAGAGAGATTTCAGCAGTACTGAGACTAACATCAGATTTCGTTTCTTATTGTCGTGGTTTTTTATTGTGGTAGTGGTAAATGAAAACCAATAGTTATACCATTTCCATTTCTTTATTTTCTCGATGACAATTATAATTTGATAGTTGTAGTGTTGTGACCAAATAAGAAATGATATCGATCGCATATATTTATTATGTTTTGAACAAAGACAAATACAAGAAGAACATTCAAATATATTTTTTCAAGCTGGAAACACTCCCATGGCCCACCGCCATTTTGTGTTTGTTTTAATCTGTCACTCGCAACAAGACGGTTGTGCTTTAATAATATAGTCACTACATTTCTGTTCGCTGAGTTTTTTCACATTATCCATACGTTACGTTGTGTATTTTCTGTTCCTACGTGTTGATTGCTGCCCAGCTTTCAACAACCCACACCATTAACAACCCAAACACCCCAACCCAAAACAACCAACCCAAAACCCAAACTCAAAACATTATAGCGTCGGATTGGGAAATTCATGTGGCATTCGATAATATAGAAGTACAGGAACTTATAATAAATGTTACGGAGAGCTCATCAGATCAGTGACGATTCATCAGATTTTGATTAAAATAAAGAATCAACATAATATTATTACATCTTGTAATGAAATGTAATATTAGTTAATGAATTTGTACAAAATTATCCGGCAATAGTTTAGTTTCATATACTTTGTAAAAAAATATCGGGTCTGTTATCGTATTACGTTTATCGATAGCTCCATCCCTATCAGTTTCTCAGACTCTGCTATGACCTTGTAGGTGAGTAAGCATCATATTTTTATTAAATAATGTATACATAATGTAAAAAAGATGCTCGTTCAAGTTTCCACAAAGAGTTGTCATCGAGAAAATGAAGAAATGGAAATAGTAAATTACTAATAAGTTCAGGCGAACCACGACTATTTGATAATAATTTATTAGAAGTTAACTTGTGAAAATACAAACAACTTCGATGTCACAGAGCAGAGAAAACACTGTCAAATAACGAGCCAGTGTGACAGGGTGCAAAATTCAAAATTACATTCAGTAATTACTTTGACACATACTCGTAAAATACATGATGAGCGTTATAAAGGTATTTAAAGAAATCAAGAATTCAATTATATTATATCGTGAAACCTTCATATCTTGAATTTTCTATTCTATTAAAGGCATATTTCCATGTCAGTAATGATTTCTAAGTTGTTGAGAACTTTACAAACATTGAAAGAACTTGTCAATTCCACTAGTTATTATTAATCAAACTCACAACAATGGCTAATTGCCTTACTTAAACAATGCGCTATCTACATCAAAAAGAGAAGGACAGAAAGTAAAAGATGAGATTTATAAAAACAATTGCTAGATTAGGTTATATTCATTTAATCTATCCTAATGTTTCAAAGAGGTAAATTTTGTGAGGTAGTAACTGGGTAATCTCTGGATCTACCAAGCCGATTTTGAACATTCTTTTACCAATAATAAACCACATTATTTTTGAGTGTCATAAGCTATTTATTATCCCAAAAAATTAGCACCGCGATATCCAACATACTCGCGATCAAAAGGTACGTATTAATATTTTAGTACAATAATTTTGGCGTGTCAGATTTGCTAATTGTGATCAACAAGGTATTTTTTTAATTTGTTTACAGTAGATGGAACTTTTAATACCTACTGTTGATTGACATTTTGAATAAATCACACCAAACAGATTAGCGTCTCATCCACGGAAAATATAGGGTTCGCCAACATGTGTTTGCAATCTAATTTGTATTTTTACTATTTATAGTATATTTATCACATTATTATACATCAAAAACTGTGTAGACGAGGACAAAAAACGATCTGAGTCTAGGAGATAATAGAGGTTCAACTTTTATCATCTGCATTCTCAGTTCTGTAATATTGTTAACACTAATAAATACATACATAAAGTCACTTACATTTATTACTGTATACATACAATACACAAACTAAATGATTGAACTTATCGAAAGCGAGCAGTATTTATAGTAATGGTAGATGTAAGACAACTTAATATTTTAGTTTACATATACAATTACATATAAAATTAAAATAGATATATAATTAAACACACACGTCCTGTGGCATGAGACTAAAGGAGGTGAGTGAGTTAAAGGAAGTGGCAATCATTTTATGCATTGCAATTCACATATTTATAAACAAAGTCAGACCAATGATGTGTACAAAGATTTTAATGTTTTTGGTATCTAGGATTTGACTTACTCATCGTGTATTAAATCAAAGGTATGGAAGCTTTGTGTAACAGCCCTAGTTAAATCGTAGCAGCTGCAATGACTGTCGGCGAGATATGTGCGACCTCGCTATCTCCTCACGTAGAAATCTCGCCAGCTATCTATTTCCAAACGTTTAAAATTCGATCAAACTGATTCCAGTTCCTACTTCGGTGTTCTCTAGTTATGTGTATGTATACATTTATCAGGTATCGACGTAATTGTATTCCAATGCGGTGATACGATTTGAGAGGTTACTCCATCCGTCACTATGTGAACTGATGGTGCATAATATAATTATGTACGCTCTAACGAAGAGACGTGTCTTTGTTGACTTATTATTATTTAAGGTATTGTAAATATATATATATTACGCAAACACTAAATATTCAGTGTTACTGATATTTTGATTGTAAAGGTTATGTTAGTGTTGATTTTTCAGCTATTTAAAAAAAATCACTGCTACAAATACGTGTTAAAATGTGATAGTAACTTAGTTTTCTTTTTAAACAATCTTCAACTCGCTTATCATACACAGTTTTTTTTCTCTGTGTCACGGGGGACTTTACAGACATACATGAAACGGACACAATTAACACCCAGAACAACAATTTGTGGATCACACAAAGTGTTGTCCCGTGTAGGATTTGAACCCACAACACTTAGCGAATTGGCAAGCGGCGTGGCGACCGCCTAAACCACTAGGCCAACCGTGCAATTCTGGATACGTAGAGGAAAAGAAGGTAGTTTTCATCCTGTAAACTTGATTTTTCTTTCTATAAAAAAAGGTTACGTTAAACTTCTATCATGAACCTCTGTACAATATAACTTAAATTCAAGTCACTATTTTCTTAGTTCTTTAAAAACTTATGAAAGTTATTAAGATAATCCAAACGACTAGAAAAGATCAAAAGTTCAAGGTGCTGTCAATTTAATTAACAATAGCCTTTTAAATCTATTTGCTCAATAATGAACACTGTCTCAAACTGGCGCAGACTCAGAACTTGCTTTGATTGACTTTAAAAAATTAATTAACCGCTAAAATACTGTTTCGGCGCCTATTTTACTTTTAAATTAGATGCTTTAAAGACTTTCCTAGACGATTAGGATCTTTTACATAAACGGAGAATTACAATTAGGTCAGGCGGGCCAGGTACGGTTTTGAAGAGATGCTAGTGTCGCGGCACTGAGTGGAACTAGTAAAAACACCAAAAAGTTATTCCTTTTTGTGTACAAAAGTAAAGTATTACTTAGTATGACTTAAGAAATGTACAATGTACAATTTAGGTGCTACAGTCTCTCTTCGAGAGTTGTTTAAAGATATAGGTATTTTAACTGTTGCATCACAGACACAACATTAATGACTATAAGAAAAACAGTGATGTACACAATATTAATACTAGAAACAAATCTAAACTCATTGGTACCTATCATCGATTACATAAGGTACACAACTCGTTCGAAGGTCTTGGTGTACGTTTTTATAATAAAATTCCTATACATGTAATCGACCTTCCTGTAAATAAATTCAAGCTAACTGTAAAAAATCACCTTATTAGGAAAGCCTACTATACGATCAACGATTATCTAAACGACAAACAGTCATGGGCTTAAGGTGTCATTAGAATTTAAATAGATACACACAAACTTCTTTGTCTTCTAATAAAGCTAAATATTAACAAACCATTGTTAGTTGAAAGTAATGCGTGGCGATTATCATGGTAATTTAATTAGTAGTGATTTTTATCAGTATCTAGACTATGGTTTGTCATGCTCACTAAAATGTCATTGCTTGCGGTGTCGTCGTGGGGCGGGTCTTTTCCTTCCCTCCGATATGGCGAAGGAGATGATGGCTGGTCCATGCGTCATACTCGTGAACGGGTGCTGCTTGGGGTGACTGGTCGGCCTAGTCAGCGATTCTTTAGACAATAATATTATTCTGGTTCGTTCAACTGCAACCCTAGCCTCTTAATCCAGTCACGAATTATTTTCAACAGTAGATTTTGCAACTGAATGTGAGTGGATGTGCACCTTGTTTCTATTTTGTTCTATGTTTAATAGACTCAAACCTTCAACGTTATCACTGAGTGTTTTTTTCTTGTTTGCGCGTTAGATTTTGGAGCTTTTTAATAAAAGGAATTTCAGGTGGCAACAGCTTGCATACTGTTTACCTTACATGTAATACTAACACTATTGTACCTGAAAATCAGATTTTGAAAAAGAGTAGCCATGAGTTTCTTTGCCAGTATTCTTCTCATGAGCTCTACGCATTTTGGAAACTGGAAGTTATGGATCGACACAGGCAGGCAGTAGATTTTGGTGTTTTCGCCTAACTTACCTCGACAATACAGCACATGCTGTAGCCTCTGTTTGTGTCGATCTATGACTTTTAACTATAGCTTCAATTTGACGTTCATAAGTGTCACTTGGTGTTTTAGATGAATAAATGATTTTGATTTGATTTGATTTGAAATCTTAGCCTGTTGACATAAATAATAGGTCTTTACCTATGAAATTGCCGTTTTGTATGCAATAAGTGAAAGTACTTATTTTTTCAAACTTTTTTATTTCTGTTATTCGAAGTAATCACCCATGCAATCGACGCATCTTTGCCAACGCATTTGCAGTTTATTGATGCCCTTCTTGTAAAAATCAGCTGGACGGGAGGCAACAAACTCTTCAAAGGCATTTCGTACTGCCTCTCGGGAATTGATTTTTTTACCCACTAAAAAGTTGTCTAAATTTTGGAAAAAGTAATAGTCGGTAGGTGCAAGGTCTGGTGAGTATGGCGGATGAGGGAGAGCTTCTAACCCCAGCTCTTGCAGCTTGGAGACTGTCTGTTGCGCAGTATGGGTCGCGCGTTGTCGTGAAGGAGCAGTGGGGACGACCGATTGACCAAAGCTGGTTGCAGATGTGCAAGCTTCTCCATCATTCTCTCCAGTTCTTCACAGTACACATCTGCATTAATGCTCATGCCGTTTTGTAAAAAGCTGTGGTGAATCACACCGGCACTAGACCACCAAACAGTGACCATCACCTTTTTAGGGGTCATTTTTGGTTTAGGGCATTGCTTTGGTGCTGAACCAGGGTCAAACCAACTTGCTGAGTGCTTTCGATTGTCGAACAGAATCCATTTTTCGTCGCACGTAACAATTCGTTTCAAAATTCCTTCATTTCTTTGCCTGTTAAGCAGCGCAAGGCAGGTCTCGACGCGTACGTTGCGCTGGCGATCGTTAAGGTCGCGGGGCACCCATCTATGAAGTTTTTTTACCTTGCCAATTTGTCGCAAATGGATCAATATTGTTTTGATGCTTACATTAAAAGCTGCTGCTAGCTCAGCTGTACATTGAGTTTCGTCAGCTTCCACAATCGCCTTTAATTCATTATTATTAACCAAAGTCTCCGGACGACCACGAGCTTCATTTTTCAAGTCAAAATTTCCAGAACGGAACCGGGAAAACCAATAACGGGTTGTGCGTTCGTTTGTACAGTTCTCTCCGTAAATGTTTTTGATGTTACGTGCCGTTTGTGTCGCGTTGGTGCCACGACGGAACTCATATTCCATAATTACACGAATTTTTAAAGTATCCATTATGACGAAAAATGTTCAAATGTAATGAAAATACGACGCTAATCAAAAAACAAAAGACTGAGTTTGTAAATAGAATGTCATGGTTTTAAAACAAAATTAATTTGAATTTAGAATACAGAGCCATTACAAACTTTTTTTATTTGAAATGACCAGTACTGAACAACGGCAATTTCATAGGTAAAGACCTAATATAATAAGACATTTTACTATTCAATTTGGAACACGTTGGAATGAGTGGTGTAGTCAATTTGCGTGAGGCCAATAAGTACAGCGGAGCTTGCCAAGTCTGCTCACTAAACCTGCTTCTTTCGTAAACTTTTTGGAATAGTAGGGCAGGACTAACCAGGTTACACTGGCACTAGTTAACTGATGTCAGCTTTGTGTCAAAGGCATTTATGTCATTGACTATAATACACTGATAAATGCACTGGTTCTTTGGTATTTGTTATTGGTAACACTGAGACGGATATTTCTAAGTAAATAAAACGAAAAAGTTTTGAAAAGACTTGGAATTCTTGTATATTAAAAGAGGTAACCAAATTGAAGAAGTGAAATCAAAAGCATCGCAAAATATTCTACTCAAGAATCTAAACACAATATACAAAAACGATTAATAAGTGTACCGAAGCGTGCAAACAATAGTAGTTACTAGCGGCACTGAATAACTGTAGTACTAACGTACTAGCGGTAAATGGCTTATATTAATAAACCAATTTGCAAATATTGAGTAGTAATACTGCAAGAGTCCTGTGTTTATTATATTATAAACCTACCAACTATCGTTTTAATTACTAAATGAAATACTGTTTGAAACTTCAGTGTAGCCTAAAATAAATTTAAAATTCAAAGATTCACTGCTCTCCCGTGTTTTGTACTATAATTTTATTTACAATATAACTATGATGCCTTTATTAAAAACAAACAACATTTTATTCAGTTTCCGTAAAATATTTTTATGGCTTCTTAGATCTACTTTTACACATTTATTATTACTAAGTACTACCCATTTATATCGGCGCTAAATGAATTGACTTCCAAAAGTGTTTAAGATCTCTCGAACTCTGTCACATAATTACCTGTGATACTTCGTCTTCAACTAACATTCCAACCCCAGTTAATTAGTTCTACATATACCTACATACCTGTAAATGATGTAATTCTAATAGAAAATTACTGTCATAGTTCACGAAAAACATTTTTGCCCTATATCACTTTGTGATGTCGCTCCACAAGTATGAGAACAAATCTAATCTATCAGCGACTAGGTTAAGTGTGTGCATCGCTCTCGAGAGAGGGTGTTATACAATTTATGTAGTTCTACCACGCATTAATGTCGAGATTCTCGACTCTCGTCACTGCTTTATGTGTACCCCATAAACTCAAGCCTACCCGTTTGCCTATGCTATTGCAAAATTCTTTAAGATAAAATTGTATGTCCCTTCTTATTTAACAGTTTATGTAGTCATTAATGCCCAGGATAATTAAGGTTTGGAACGGTTCAATAGAGTATATCCGAACCTAAGCTAAGGTTCGGATATACTCTACAGCTTGAAGTGTATACATTTTATTATGATACTTCATATATTCATTTAGAACAATTACATAAATATACACCAAAATTTAAAAATGTAACTTAATTCCATAAAAACATATCGTTAAAATTCTGTAAAAGCGTATAAAAAATACACATACATTATACTGGCAATAATGTGTTTGTCACGTAATAAGATTGGCAGCTTAATAACTGGAAGATAAATTGATTTCGAGGAAACTCCACCATTATTTATCACAATACAATAACGCCTACGTTATCTATTTCCAGAAGGAACATCGGCATTTTTTGTTAAAAGTCAACAATTTCCCCCACACAACGACGCGCCATTTACGAGGAAACTGCCTTAAATATCGGAACATCGCTATTATTGGGCTCAAAGTACATCTTCTAATAAATTCTTTACACAATAATAGGCTTTAAAAAATAATATCCAATTAATAAGGGACGCATTAATCGTACAAATGAGATAACTTTTCCAATTTTGAAAAGTTTTCGTTGAACAAGCCGCAGACAATTTCGCCATATTATGCAAAGCTTATGTGGTCCACATTGAGCGCTTGATGAAACAAAAACACCTCTGATGAGCCGCTTCCCTATTACCTGCTTTGCCGCAACAAACGATATATTTTAGATTAAATATAATGACAGGTGAATATATACGTAGATATATACATATTTCGGCTGTAACCGAAATCTGTTGTAAGATCGGTGAAGGCGAGCGCTGACTAAAAACTTTAATTTCTATAAAGGGATTAAGGTCATTAGTTATTTACCTACAAGCAAAAAATATAAACCACAAATATAGTTAATTTTAAATAAAGCTAGTTATTAATTAAAAACTAAACGAACATGAATTCATTTAAACACAAATTGATTAAATAATAAATTTTCGATAATGCCATAAAGCGAAACCGATCAGTTGTAAACTTAAAAACAATAGTGGAATAAGTACGTGAGTTTGATTCCAGAATGGATTAAATAATAATTGGTTACATTAAGAGCAATATAGGCACACGATATAAATACATAAACACAATAAATCATAAATTAAACAATAGAAATTTTTTAGGACTCAGGAGTGACCCATGTCACAATTAAGAGATGTGGACGGAGCGAGATCTGAAGAAAAACTGTGATTTCGATTGCGCCGCTTTATACTGGTATGGTAACATCCCCACCTCGCCTGACTCATAGATATAAGAACCATTCGATTGTGTCACGCGTTCGTAACATCTTTATTTTTTAATGGAGGAATTTCACTGTTAAAATCAATCAACTTGTACTCAATACGCTTTTCACGTAGATGTTTATTAAGACATCTCCCTGAATTTCGTCCACCTGCTTATCATAAAACACAAACTGTAATAATGTGTGCCATATACGAGTTCATGACTATTATTATTATTTCTTATTATCTCCCCACGGGATTTGTCTGAAGAACGAGAAGATTTTCTTGGTTTTATACCGTCATAAAAGTGACCGTTTCGGCATATAACGACGCTCTAACCACAGCAGTAGGTAACATATCGTTAATCTTTGCAAATGCTGCTCGCAAGGCTCGATTTTCGTTTACTCACTTAGTAAAAAATATATTGTTCCATAACTTACAAAAAAGTGCTGAGAGGTTCTATTGCTATTTGGTTTATGAAGGTATACAATAGAACCAAACAGCCTCTCTATCAGAGAATCCCTTACCGAAACAAGAATTAGAACCCAATCCAAATATGAAATTATTCAGGTACCCGTAGGTAGGAAATTATTCGTATACAACGTATAATAACTATATGGAAATCAGGATCCCGGTCCGTAATAATTTCAATGTTTGATTCAATACAGCTTGTACTTTTTATATATATGTGTGTGTATCGATTTCTTATATGCAGTCATATAAAATTTCCCTAACATTATACGTACTACGTGATAAATATTTTATAGGGAGATGTAATGTCAAAACTTTAAAGAAATCTTTTACTTATTTTTTGTTACTTTTTATACTCCTAGTTCTGTAATTAATTTAAATTCTAATAATATTTAGGCTTTTAGCCTAAATGCAAAAGAATATATATTATGCAAAATTATTTTGGTGTACGGTATATAAATCCCGTGCGTTAAATGTAATGCGATTAATAGCAACTTGGTAAAAACTAAAAAATATTAGCATCATTAAATAAAAACTGCATTATTTTTTTTCGTACAGTTCTTCTTCCTGAAGAGGCATAGCTCTTGTCGGCTTCTAACTTTTTTATCTAACTACTTTTTATATACAGGGTGTCTATAGTGCATAGTTGCCACTTATACCATTACAGTTGCTCAATATATGCCAAACTATTTAAACTTCATACATATTAAATTACCTTTCCTAACACAACCATATGATAAAGTTTCAAAGCAATAAACCTATATCCATGCTTCACAAGCTAGATTAAAGAATTCACTATGCAACATGTCATATTAATTTTATAATATACATACTAGCTGAGTCCCGCGGTTTTACCCGCGGCTATTGTTGTACCTTTACAACCGCGGGCAAAACCGTGGGGTGAAGCTAGTCTAAAAAAAGTAGCCCAAGCTTCTCCTTATTACATCAGCTATCTGCCAGTGAAGGTCCCGTCAAAATCGGTCCAACCGTTCCAGAGATTAGCCGTAACAAACAGAGAGACAGACCGACAGACAGACAGACAAAAATTGAAAAAAAAAAATTTTTGTATATGTACCGTCACATACATTATATGCATTTAGGAAATAGTGGTTTTTAGGGTTCTGTGCCAAAGGCAAAAAACGGAACCCTTAGAGATTCGTCATGTCTGTCTGTCTATCTGTCCATCCGTCTGTCTGTCTGTCCGTCCGTTTGTCACAGCCACTTTATTCCGAAACTATAAGAACTATACTGTTGAAACTTGGTAAGTAGATGTATTCTATGAAAAGCGTGGGAGAGCCACGCTTCGGCATGAATGGGCCGGCTCGACCGGAGTGATACCACGGCCTCACAGAAAACCGGTGTGAAATAGTGCTTGCGCTGTGTTTCACCGAGTGAGTGAGGATACCGGAGGCCCATACCCCAATCCCCTACCCCTACCTCCCCCCCCATCCCCAAAAGGCCGGCAACGCACTTGTGACGCTTCTGGTGTTGCATGTGTCCATGGGCGGCGGTAATCGCTTACCATCAGGCGATACGTCTGCTCGTTTGCCCGACTTATGGAATTCCGTTTTATGGAATAGCATAAAAAAAAAAAAAAAAACCGCATTAAGATTTTCACACAAAAATAAAAAAAATCAATAAATTTTGGGGGTCCCCAACTCCCCATACATAGAACTGATCAAATTTTTTTTTTTCATCAATCCCATACGTGTCGGGGTATCTATGGATAGGTCTTCAAAAATGATATTCAGGTTTCTAATATCGTTTTTTTCTAAACTAAATAGTTTGCGCGAGAGACACTTCCAAAGTGAAAAAATGTGTCTAACTTCCTGTAACTTCTAAAATAAGAGAAAGATAAAACTAAAAAAAATATATGATGTACATTATCATGCAAGCTTCCACCGAAAATTGATTTGAACGAGATCTAGTAAGTAGTTTTTTTTAATACGTCATAAATGGTAAACCGCAAAAAAAATACACTATTATTAAAACATCGATCAAAGTTACAACGAACTACAAGAACTTTTATAGTATGTTACATGCTGCTTCAGAACCCTTCATGGGCGAGTCCGACTCGCACTTGGCCGCTTTTTTTAATATTACAAACAGACACTTCAATTTTATTTATTTGTAAAGAGTATGGATGTATAAAATTATAATGAATTTTTTTGCAAATAAAGTTAGATAGATAATGGATATTAATGTTATTAGCCAATTAAGTTAATAATCTTCTAAATATTTTTATAAGAAATAGAAAAAGTTTATAACCGTATATCAATGATCCTCGAAATTGTAAATAATTATATTATAGGACGTTGAAGTAGTTCAAAACAAATTGAATTTTGATAACGGCTCATCATAATCACACCCTGTTTGTACGTGATTATTATAATAATTGGAACAGGGAGAATGCTCTTGATTATTCGCTCTTCAAATAAGAAATGAATGAAAGCGATAATATTAAATTTGTCCTTGTGTTATTAAGATTTAATTAAAATTGTGTGTATTTAATTTAATATCAGAGAGCAAGTGCGCTCTGTCTCGGGAACTGGCAGACATTAGTTTGAAACAGTAATGAAACGAATGTGCCGCTTCTACAATTTCATACGAAAGCTAAAAATGTTTTCGTTTTGAAATTGTTTTAACACAAAGTGCGATGTCTAATTCTGTTGATACTTTGAAATGTATGTATTAAAAAAAAGTAAAAACTAAAACCCAACTACGACAAACGACTCTGAAAAAGTATTCAATGAAACAAGTTTCAATAGCCGTAGTCACGCGTTGTTAAAGTGTTATGGACTATGGTACATTACTAAGTTTCAAAAGCCGTAGTCCATGTAGTTTAATGAAAAAGAGTCTTGACGGACAGACAGACGGACAACAAAGTGATCCTTTAAGGGATCCGTTTTTTCTTTTTGAGGTATGGAACCCTAAAAACATTAAATTCTATCGCACTAGTTCCTATTTATACACGAATTGAGTATAGACGATATGTCAAATATAATATAAGGAGAGTTTTGATTTACAATCAACAGCGAGTCACAGGCGTTAAATTTAAAGTGAATGACATGCATCGCAATTATGTTTCTAAGGTCTAATCTATCTTTATACCAAAATTCATCCAAATCGGTTTAACGGTTTCAACGTCACAGACAAAGTCATACGTCACAGACAGACAGAGTTACTTCGAATTTATAATATTAGTATAGATAATGGAAAAAAAGAAAGTCAACCTCCTTATGTAAAAATTAAATCAGTATTCCAGAATGACCCTGTATGAAAAAAAACAAACTCATTTAACACTAAAATACGTCAGTCTTTAGCGAGACGCGAAGTAACGTTAAAATATAGTTAATAATACAATATTGTGTAGTTTCATCTGTATAATATATTCACCGCTTAGTAAACAGTCAATAGATATAGTTTTTAAAAGAAATGTTTTTTAAATTGAAATTCTATTAATCAAATTATCAATACTCTGAACATTAACAAACCGAAACTGAATAGAATTATATTGAAACAAAGATTACCAAGTTCTATGTAATCTTGATATTAAATTGATATCTGGAAATAGGAATCGTGGATAACGACAGACCCAGCTGCGACCCTAGAAAACCTATTTGATCAGGAACAAACTTATTATACTTACCTCACAACTGGTTGGTAATTTTGTTTGCAAAGACAACTTTGTCCAGTCTTTTGCATAAAGAACACCTCACGTCGCCTGGTTTAACTACATTTCAGCTCGTCAACGTATCTAGAAATGACTATTTCGTTACTTTAAAAATCAAACTAATATTATTTCTTTATACATGCATTTTTCCTATATCTAAGCTAGAAATCATGAAGTCTTCTTTCTAAACGTAGTTTTAATTTACTAAATTCTTATTCAAATTGTTAATCAATGTGAACAATGTACCCTTTTAAGGTTTTTGCACTTAAATTTGCTATAGACTCATAAGATCAAGCACATTGACCTTATTAAAATTCTATGAACCTTAACTGAGCGTTCTACTTTAAGCGTCAACTTTTAGTGCACAATTAGCGCGCGTCTAATGTATCTCATAAGAATCTCTAGATGATTCTAATTTCTGAAGAATATAAATACAAAAGTAATAACAGTGTAAACGACCTAGTAAAAAAGCTGTTTAAATATATCAAGTAAATAATTCGCGGGAAAGTGCAATTTTGTTCAGATGGCTAACAAAACTGGTGCCTCTCAGAAGTAGGCCCTAGGGACACTTTCGTGGAACCCGTTCAGAAGGCGACGCTACACTCTTTATTTTACAAGATAAAAGTTTTAACTACCTTCAGCTCGTAAGATCGCGACTTAATTAAAAAATATGAGTAAATATTGCTTTTTTATTGTTTTATTAATACAAAAATATTTTGTTACTGTGTAAGTTTAATACATTTTAATCAAAAATATATAATTATTTTTATGATTTATATTTGTTGGAAATTACAGATAAAAACGGACCCTTATAGATTCGTCATGTCTGTCTATTCGTCCGTCCATATGTCACAGCCACTTATTTCCGAAACTATAAGAACTATAATGTTGAAACTTGGTAATTAGATGTATTCTGTGAACCGCATTAAGATTTTCACACAAAAATAGAAAAAAAAACAATAAATTTTGGGGGTAATAATTAGGGGGGGTTACTTAATACTCAAATTTAAAAAAAAAAAAATTTGAGTTTCAGTTCTATGTACCCCACATAGAACTGAAACTCAATTTTTTTTTTCATCAACCCATGCGTTTGGGGTATCTATGGATAGGTCTTCAAAAATGATATAGAGGTTTCTAATATCATTGTTTTCTAAACTGAGTAGTTTGCGCGAGAGACACTTCCAAAGTGGTAAAATGTGTCGCCCCCCAACCGTAACTTCTAAAATAAGAGAATGATAAAAAAAGACGTGTGGCACTCGAGGACTGCCGCAGTAAAGCAGCGGTGAAAATATAAATTTGTTTTTTATTTTATTATTTTATAATTTTTATTATTTTGCCAGTTTCTCATTTAATATTGTTCAAAAAGTAATTAAATAATAGAAGGCGTTAGTGTACGGCGCTGACCGGTTTATATTTATGTAGTTTTTTTTCTTTGAACATGTATACTTACGAGGCGCACATGCGGTGAGTGTGGCATTATAAAGATATGATAGATACCTATACACCTATATACTTTCTCAAACCCCGACTGTTTTGTCTGTCTGTCTCTGTCAGAAAGATTCGTTGATTCGTCGTTCGGAGCAGCTAGTCTCGATCCGTGCGAGCTTCGGGTGTTAGGCGTTTCCGTTACGTTACGGAATTTCTGCACAAAGACCCCAAAGCCCGCGATAAAAGCTATGCAATATACAAACGTAAACGACAATAGAATACTAACAAATGTATAGAAATTACGTCATCTCAACGCTAAGCTACGTGATCAAAACAAAATTTAAGCAATAATACAAGAAAATAAAGGTGTTGATTGTAAAAAGAGATTTGACACGAAACACTTGCTAAGGATGCAGTACAGCACAGGCTTAGCCTATGCAGAATTGTAAGAACAGGAATAAGATCAGTCGTAAAAAGGAAAATCCATACAAAAATGTATCTAAAAATAGTAATATTCCCTGTATGTTATAAATGAAAGTCTATTAAAAAAAGAATGTATAAACGTAGCTGTAAATTACTGAGTACACATTAGAAAATACTTTGAGATATAAATAAACCACAGAGTCACAAAATGTAATGTCGTCAGTTTAGAACCTACAAGTACAAATTCCAATTTCATGGTTTCCAAGAAGAGAATTATCGTAATTAGTTTCGAACTTGGCAAACAATTTAGGACATAACTTCCAATGTAATTTAAACACAACGTATACGTATCGCAACTCGTAACCATAACTTGTGGCGTAACAAATTACTTCATTTATAAGAAATGCCGACAAAGTTGGTTATATTCGTTTGATTCGGAAGAGAGGAAGACACGTTGAACAAATAAAACCGTTGTAGCGGCCACTCGGCTGTCACCGCAAATTGGATTGACTTCGCAAGATAGAAATATATGTTAGCTCCCCGCAGTGCATTTGAGGTTACGACAAGACGGAACACACATACGTGTGGTTCTTACTACAAATACTACTCATCACTCTGACATTATAAATATACATTACAATTGATAACATTAATTCTGAGAATTATGTTTAGCTGTTTCTAGTCAACCAAATATAGAGACGAAGCTCTTAGATACATTGTGTATTTTTGTAGAATATTCATTTTGAAAGTGGAGACGTGATACAGCGCAATAACTTTATTGATTCTACAAGCAACAAAAAACCTTATATGTTAGTTTGAAATATTTTATGACAAGAATAAAACTGGGTATCTCAATGTATTTACTAGCCATGTTCAGAACACTAAAATACTACCTAATGAGAAACTTGCTATAGTAGGCACTGTACTACTGACTGAATATAAAATTGTAATAAAATATTTTATTACAGCAATGCTGCACCGAATGTACGTGTTAGATAGTTTTACGTTGTTCTATGTTAGGTCTTATTTACGATGCCCAGAATGCGGGAGTTCAAATAAATTGTTGTGCAGATCCCTCCGGCTAAACCTTGGTAAATTGTCGACATAAAATGTTATGAGAAAACGCCTTAAACCGCACAAGGCTGCCTCCAATCTCTTGTTGCTGTATTTTGCATCTGGAGTATACACTGTAAACCGAGTTTTGGGTCCCAAGACACGTTATTGTCTGCACTTAATGACCGTTCAACTTTATTAATCTGAATATTTTCTGAGTTTGAATCAGTAACTTACTGTAATCGTATCAAATATACATCCAACGATAATAGTTGGACAGAACTTCGGCGATCACGGTGACCATAAAATGGACAAAGCGTGCGGCACTTTGCTCCACAGATTTTGCCACATTGATAAAACAATTTTATCAATTGCATGTTTCGTTGAGCACCATATTCTTCCACGATGATTAGGCAAAATAATTAAACATTAGAGACTAAAGAAGATGCTTTACTGTAGTCACTTACTATCAGGTGAATGAATTTCCATAAATAGAGAAATAGGAAGCTATTGTTTAGTTTCTGTTTTAACATCCACGTGGCCCACTTTCAATGACCACAGAACTCCGTACTAAACTGTGATATGGCCCGTTTAATTCCTGAATAGCCAGAACGTAGAAGTGAAGCGGGTAGCAGTTAGATGAGGGCAGCACAAAGCCAGTTGTTGTAGAGAGCTTTGGCCTGTTCAGAAGTGGATGTATTTCGGCTGAGATTATGATGGTAAATGTGGAAACATTGTAAGATATTCAATATAAAAATTTAACGGACAGTCAAAAATAGCTACCGATTGTCTAATCGAAGTCTAATAAATTGTACATGTAATGTGAATCCTTTTTTTCAGTCTCAGTGATTAAAGTCACTTTATATACAAATACCTTTTATGAGTGTACGAGGCGTACTAGCGGACCCACGCAACGTAGTTTGCGTCTCCTATTGCCCGTAGCGTAAAAAAAATTTTTCAACATTTTTCAATGGTGCTCCGCTCCTATTGGTCTTAGCGTGATGATATATAGCCTATAGCCTTCCTCAATAAATAGGCTATCCAACACTGAAAAAAATAAATACACACAGATGGAGTAAGGAATGAATCCCAAATATATTTCATTCAACTTTACCCGCATCGATGAATCGGTGAGCAGTTCAGTGACATCGGTTGAGCATTGATCTCTAACGTGCTCGGATTTCATATATATAATTTATGTGTTTGAATATTTATTTGTTATGTACTACACGCTACAAGGATGTATTTATACTTTTTTCATGTTTTTTAATGTTGCCAAAACTGCTCTAGTGGCCGGGCCCAAACATACCTGGGCTAGTGTTAATAAAAGCTTAAAGTCTTTTAACTATTTTTATTTATATACATTAGATAACAATAGTTTTTCGTAATGACTTATAACAGCTGTTTAATATCTTACAAAACATCATACTTTTGGTTAAAATCTTTTCTTTTTATTACAATAATATTCCAACAAATCATGTTACGTAACTATACACTTAGATATGTATTATCGTGGAACCATTTAGGTAGATGCATTATATTTAGATTGATACAGTATTATCGATTAGCTTTTGATCATCGTGATCATCATTAGCATCGATTAGATTCTTTATACTATCAAAACGTATTTATTTGTCAAGCGATTGAAATAAAATAAACACTAAATATTATCTAACTGAAGTTTACCACTATACATAAGCCATTTCGACATTAGAGTGCACAAACAGGCAAAAAATTCAAGAACTATTGTGCTTTGAGTTCTGTTACTGTAATAATAATTACCTTCATTAGTTTTTCTTCAATACATTTAATATTCAAACATCAAACTGTTATCAATTTATTTATTATACGTATGTATTATCCAATACGTCTCCTGCTGTATTACCTATATATAGGTAGCCGCCCACATAAATAGGAATTCATATAGTGCCGTAATCCGAAATGGAATATCGAAACGACTTAAGTCACTGAGATTGACAAAATGAATTCGCATTACTTTGATACAAATCTAGACGTTAATGAAATATAAATCATTAGAATTATTAAGCCTTTTGTAATTTGCGGGTACAAATTTCACAAGTATTTTTTATTTTCAAACTTCTTCGAAGAACATAGTACTTTAACAAACCCCAATTAAGCAAACTTGTACAGCATATAAATCTAAGCAAAAAACGTTAAAATCGTATATTGGCATTTCCAAATACAAATTAAACAACAACGCCATCTGTCCTGATCGAGATTACTAAGGTCGAGAGATTAATGATTAATCAAGGGTCGTAATACTGTTACAGGGTATTATTTATGACTACAAGGGCAATGATGGGAAGCAAAGTATCCATTTCCGAGGAAGATTTATGTAGCAATCCCATAAGGTGCGAGTGAGAGAGGCCGTGGAGACAAAATAGTAGTATTTGTCGACGTGACGCCCGCTTAAATATTCATGTCTATCAATCAAGTGCGTAAATAACATAGCAGGGAGACAGAGGTCTCATTATCGCTAAAGAGTTACGACTTTGTCTAGAATAATAAGACAATATCTTACTCATTCATTAACAACCCGGTTTATGGTCAACACAACTGTGTATATGTGACATAAATGACGCTGATCTGTATTTAGGATTAAATTCTTAAAATAATCATACTTAAGAGTAACTAGTATGGTTTTGCCACTATATTATTTAGGAAATAATGAACCCTTTCAAAATAAATTTATCGCGCTTTATTTGTGTAAAATTAATTTTTACATCCATCATGTACGTATGTTTTGCTAACGAAACGTATCTTTAGTCATTTTCAATACCACGTGAAGCTGGACTTGATACATGGAAAATTATTTTTAACCGACTTCCAAAAGGATCTCATCGTTTTTTTTTTTATGTATGTACATCGATTACTCCGTCAATTGTGGACCGATTTTGAAAATTCTTTTTGTATTCGAAAGGGTATGCGGTCCATGTGGTCCCATGGCTACCATACCAGGATCTGATGATGGGATCCTAAGGATATCGAAGGAAACCCTCAAATTTATGTGAGCGCCTGCAATGAAGTTACGAGCAATTGTCTGCATGCCTTCATATTCTGTAGACATCATTAAATTTTAAATGAAATGATGATGAGAGACTTGAGAAAGACAAATTTCTTTCAATGTTGGATAGTACATTTATCGAGGAAGGCTATAGGCTATATATCATTACTCTAAGACCAATAGGAGCGGAGCACCAATAAAAAATGTTACAAAAACGGGTGATTTTTTTAAGCTACGGGCAATAGGAGACGTAAACGACGTTGCGTGGTAATAAGTCCCGCCATACAGCTTAATCTATATGTTTAAGTCTTATTTGCGTGGTGGGTCGGCATTATTCATGCCAACCCAGTTCCTCCAGGAAGCCTAGCAGACCCTTTACGTTGCCGACGACTTCTAAAAGTGACCTCAGCAATGCGAGGTGTCTCGCCAGGTATTCTGCCACCCCAGGACATGCCATGCCATGAGCGGCTGCTCCATGCATGCTCTGCATAGAGGGCTGTCTGTTACACCTAGAGTAAAAAGATGTTTGTTTAGTAGTGCATGACCAGTTATTGTTTCATTTAAGAGTCGACGCAGCGGCCTCTTCACTTGCGTCAGCTTCCGTGACCATCCGGCGTTGACCGTCGGTAGGGCCTCCTTGGTCTGCCTGCAGGTACAAAGATTGAACCAATATATCTGGTGTTCTACCTTGGTGTTTTGTTGCAATGTCTGTCGCAGCCAAGCAGTTGACCAGAGCAGTATTGGTTCTGGGCCCACTGCCCTTGTCTCTGATCCACCTCTTGCCAGTGCATCGGTTGCGTCGTTCCCGAGTGAGTTGCTATGAGTTGAATAGTCCCGAGCCAGTGCCTGACCTTGTTTTGGCTCCGTCCTTGAAGATTCGTAACTCTCTTGGGTTAAGTCCTTCTTGGGGATCCTCGTACAATTGTATCTTGTACTTCTTGTCGAAGACGAATTGCCTGGGTATCGTGTCAGTTACCGCTTCCATGAGCGGTTCCTTATATGGCCTCGTAGAGGATTTCGGTGTGTTTTATCCTAAGCGGTCTCCAGAGATTTTGTTTCTTCAGCCGCGATGCCGCGGTTAGAGCCTCCTGCCTTATAAAGAAGTGGAGTGATGATAGACCTATGATGGCTTCCAGAGCTTTCCAGTCGGTGTAGTCCTCATACAGCTCGTGACCTCCAGACAGGCCAATCTCTGGAGTCGTTGTAGTTTAGCTTCGACTGTGGATAGCTTGGTCCGTGGCCACCATACTATCGCGCCGCAACTTATCATTGGTCGAATTACTGCCTCGTAGAGCCATAGAGTAATCTTGGGGTTTTACCTACACATTCTGCGGCACTGCCAGAATAGGACTGTTGCATTTTTAATCCTAAAAAAAATAGTTAACGTCTGTAATCTCTGCTAATACTTTTGAGTTTTTCAAATACATAATACTCTCACAACATTAAATGCTATGAAATATATTTAGCTTTAATTCCGCGAGACAAATATCCAGGTCTGAAAGCAAGGCACAAATCCCACCGTCATGCATGGTCACATGCACATATGGGTATCATGCATATGTACACATACAAAACAAGTGAGAAATAATTAGCATGCCATGCAACCAAACCTATACTAGACACGTGTTTCGCCCCTCCACGGGGCATCCTCAGGAGATGTTGACTCGTCGAGCTGTCGGCCCTTTATATACCGTTTCGATGACGCTATAATAATGGTCGATACAATGTCATAAAGACATCTGTGCCGAACTACCTGCAATCATACTAAGAAGTGGTGATGGAATTAAGTTTGTTTGGTCATTCAACAGTGTATATGCATTATTATTGTTATGTTTTGATATTTCTAACTGTTCCAACACACTCTGCCGGAAACCCTTATCGCAAACATGCAGAATGTTATAGTTATTGTTCCCGCTCAAGGAGTGGCCGGTGTCTATTAAATCTTTTGCGAAATGTGATTTATCTGGATGGCCATTCCTGTGAGCGGCAACATGTTCCCTGTACCTAATTTCTAAACTACGGCCTGTCTGACCCACATAGACCCCGGTGCAATCATTGCATACTAATTTGTAAACTCCGGATTTTTTTGAATTCTCTAATTTATCTTTACCGTTACATAGTTTACGCAAGTTATGATCCGATCGAAAAGCTACGTAAACATTGTGTTTTCTTAGAATATTCGCGATTCTATCTGAAATTGGGCCTATGTAAGTGAGACTCCCGACATTCTTGTTAATTCTTTCGGGGGTACATGCATAAAGTGCTGAGCGCGCCCGGTCATTCTGCTTTTTCTTAATTATATTATCAATAACTTGTTTGGTGTAACCGTTAGAAGTCGCGATTTGATACAATATTTTGAGTTCTTTTGCGTAATTATCCGTGGACAGCTCAAACGCTCGACGAGTCAACATCTCCTGAGGATGCCCCGTGGAGGGGCGAAACACGTGTCGAGTATAGGTTTGGTTGCATGGCATGCTAATTATTTCTCACTTGTTTTGTATGTGTACATATGCATGATACCCATATGTGCATGTGAGCATGCATGACGGTGGGATTTGTGCCTTGCTTTCAGACCTGGATATTTGTCTCGCGGAATTAAAGCTAAATATATTTCATAGCATTTAATGTCATGGATTTCCGCAAAGTAACGCCTGATTCCATAACTTATCTCACAACATTGTTCTGCCGCTGAAAGCTATGAGATCTAATGTGAACCCACTACTGGTTATTTATTCAGTACTCACTTATCTATGGAGGAATCTCTTCAACAATTGACGAATTGATTAACTTAAAACATCTTATATGGTGTCACTGTTTGATCTTTATTTTTAACTGAAAAGATTAATTCACCATCACAAGTCAACATAATCACATGAGAATGAGAATTATCCACGACATTAAATAGTTCTGATTGAACAGCCCTTGCGAGCACTTTTATGCTTTAACAAACACACAGGAATGAAAGAGCTACATATTTTTAGAAGTCATCCGTATAAAGATTCGATTGCCGTTTCCAATTACCAACTCATTCAAGTAGAATTATATCCTCTTGTCCGTTGAAAATTCAGATTTCCAGCTATACCATTTGCAAAGAGATAGATCAAATAAGGAATATTATTTATGATCTAGCGTTAGCTTACCTCTCTTCGGAATTGCAAAAAGATATGTAAGTAAAATTAATTATCGAGAAATGGAACAGTTTGCTACCACAATCCATTAACCAAATCCTTTTTTCACTTTTTGTACCGCCACATTCACCACCGCCAGCCTACTGTGTAATTGACACGGCATTAATCCTATTTCTGCATGCATAGTTACTTCCCATAAATTTTAATACACAAGTTTACAATTTTATTAAATGTTGCATGTTTGTGCATTGGCGTAGTAACTTAAAATAATTGAAATTGTTTGTGTTTAAGCTAAATTTTTTTTTTCAATCTCAAGACTGCTGAAACCAAGAAGACTGCTCTAATGATAATATAATCTATACATTTATATCTATACAAATAAATAAAATTGGAGTGTATGTTTTTAATATTAAAATAAACGCTTTTTACTAAAAGCATATGTATGTTTACACAGTACATATACCAATTTTTTTTTTCAATTTTTGTCGGTCTATCGGTCTTTCTGTCAGTTTGTTCCAGCTAATCTCTGGATTGGCTGGACCGATTTTGTCAGGACTTTCACTGGCAGATAGCTGATGTAATAAGGAGTAACTTAGGCTACTCTTTTTAACCGACTTCAAAAAAAGGAGGAGGTTCTCAATTCGACTGTTTTTTTTAATGTTTGTTGGATTTCGAACGTCATTGTACTGGCAACATTTTGATTGTCTCTGGTTCGGGTTTGACGTTTTGACGTTTGAGGTTATTGTAAAAAAGATTGTGATATAACTCGTGTTGAAATGGCCGGTGCCGTAATTTATTGATTGTTAATTTTGTAGTACTCGATAGTTTCCGCGTGAGATTGATAACACCGTGAGGTTTGTTGAGCTAGGGTACTTGTGGGCTCGCCGCCCAGCGTGAGACGAGATTAATATCGAAAATTGTTGAGAAGATTTGATCGGTCAAGAAGGCTGGTGATTCTGCCGTTAATTGTGATTAGACTCACGAGAATTGTAATACGTGATAGGCGCGTCCCGCGAGAACTAAAACGAGAGTATTGTAATTCGAATATCTGTGAAAAGTTGATTATTGAGATTAATTCGGATACCTTGAGAAATAACCAGCACCTGGAAGCAATGTTTGTGTGAAGACGAAGAGCAGTGAAGAAACTACCACACCAAGAGATCTCTTGGGGACGTCGAAAACAGGACGCCACACAACTCCAGTAAGTGTAGTTTAGATTGAGAACACGGTGACACAGCCGTGGGTCATTCTTCTTGCCAGTGTTATTAGTAGTGATTGTATATCTATCTATGGGCCCGTAGGTATTATAAACTTCACAAGGTGATCACTGCCTTGGCAAGAGGATTGATCATTTTGGTAGCAAGAGCTTGGTTTACCTCCGGGCTGTGAGCACTCGTAGTGCACTCAGAAGGTGAAACCTAGTTGTTAGGCAGGTAATTATACTGTTCCACTGTCCACATATCTTTGATTCCACTGATATAGCTATTTAGAATAGTATTTGAAACAATTTATTACCATAATTATTGAATGTAGGTAGTGAAACATTTAATTATAAAACTTATACATAAATTGTAAAATGTGTGTTACTGGTTGATGTTTACTAGTTTGAACTTATAATTGTAAAACTATATTGTATACTTATATGATTGCTTGGGACAATAAAATTGGTCCAATATATTAACCCAATCACACACACATTTAATTATTGGTTGAATTGTAAAACTTGAATTGTGAAACTTAATTTTCACCTCACAATCTTTCGCATTTAATTTTAATAAATGTAATATTTATTAGGATGTACGATGAGCAGAAACTTGTTCCTTTAAACAGATTTTCAGAAGAGAATTGTAACCGCTTTCAAGGGAAATGCTTCACTCCCTAGCTTATGTTGCACTTACACTACATTTCATCTTGTGCGAATAAAACGGAGTGCGTTTCATGCCGATAAGTCGCTAACTTACAAAACTAAATAGAACATACCTAACTATTAAACAATTGACAACAAACGAAAGATTATACATATTAAAAAAGAAATCTGCTGGATTGCTACCGTGTACCTTTTTGTTAGTGAGTATCAGTTACTCCGTGATCATGGCGCTTGCAACAGCGCCGAAATATCGGATACTCACTAACAAAAAGGTACATGGTAGCTGTTTACGAAACGCCTACGTCTAATGTCACCGCAACACGGACCAATTAACTTTGCGTGCATAGTTGTTAAGTTAGCTTTAAGTTTTTAATCGTTGTTCACTCAACTGTCATTACTCGTGTGAAGCACATTAGATAATTTTACAAATCCAAGCAGTTTTTTCAATTAACCAAATTTACCTGGACTCACATCACCCATCCCCCCAACATTGGTCCTGGACCGAGCCGGATCTGGAGCTTTACGGAATTTGTGTATAAAGAAGATTTTTGTGGAAGATAAGCATTGAAGCACGCGTGTCGAGTTAAGGTCAAAGGTCAAGTGGTACCGATATTTAATTATTTTCAGTGATTAAAGTTATAATTTCCACCCATCACTCTAATTCAGGTAAATTTAAGGTAAAAGCTGCGTAATTAATAAGGTTAGTACTCGAAATTTATAAAATTCATTCATTTATTGTGTGAACAGTGTGAACCTATTCATATGTCTAGAGATAGATAGTATACCTATTTGATGATTTTAGGAGATTTTTGGTACTTCGTTTGGTTATTATTATATTTAGTACTGCTGTTAACTATCTAAAGAACTAAAAAGACTCGTTAAAATCAGTAAATTTTATCTAAGTAGGTAGCTTAATAGTTTCAATTTTCTTAAGTGTCGAGTACATACTCAATCTTTGAAAAAATTGTAATTTTGTATAGAAATCAAACTCATTTTAAAGTTGATTATTATATTAATTTGTGGATAAATAGTAAAATAAATATAACTATAGTAGAATCATAAATCAGTCTCTTGTCTTGACATAGCTATTTACTTGTATTCTATAACGTTCCAGGTTGACAAAACACTTGCTCCCCAGAATGTCTGATGAAAAAGAGTTGATAAGGAAAAGAGGCAGATACAAAGGCCGTTTAACCGCCTTTGCAACGTATTTAAATGCGCTTAATATTTCTTCGTTGAGCCAAACTGACATCACTGAGTTATAATTACGCATTGGTAAGGTAAAATGTTTGTTCGATCAATATGATGAAACACAAATAAAACTTGAATGCATTGTTGACAATTTAGATGCACAACTTATTGAGCGAAACGAATTTGAGTCCTGTTATTACAAACTCTTTGCCAAGGCTCAGGAAATATTGAGTGGATATTCTGCGGATAAAGATAACGTTAGTGTAGCTAGTAGTTGTGGTAAACATAGACTCGTTAAATTACCCACAATTCAATTACCCAAATTTAGTGGCTCATATGAACAGTGGTTGGAGTTCCATGATACATTTTCTAGCTTAATAAACTCCAACAGTGATATCGATGAAATTAATAAGTTTCATTATTTAAGAGCTTCACTTGAAGGGACAGCAGCGGTTGTAATAAGGTCTATAGAATTTTTTGCAAAAAACTATGAGGTTGCATGGAACCTTTTATGTGATAGGTTCGACAACAGACGGTTGTTGATACAAAATCATGTTTCGGCGTTGTTAAACATTAATCCAATTACTAAGGAATCGTCGATTAGCATTAAACGTCTTATTGATTCATTAAATAAAAATTTACGAGCACTGGAATCTCTAGGAGAACCAGTTAAGCACTGGGATACTCTTTTAATCCATATTATGACTAATAAGTTAGATTTAAAAACATTTCGTGAGTGGGAAGAGTATAAAGGTCGACTAAATAAAGATGACACTATCACGTTAGAATGTTTCAATACTTTTTTACGTAACCGAGCTGATTTACTTGAAACACTAGAATTATCGCGTATTTCCAATCAAGGGCACAGTAATTCATCTACTAAACACCAAATACAACACAAATCCATGGTTTCTATACAAGAAAGTAAAAATAATGATGCGACAGGTTCAGTTCAGTTGAGTAATACCTGTCCTATGTGTAAAAGTCATGAACATAACCTCAACACTTGTTCGTAGTTTGTGGCATTAGATTATAAAGCACGGCTAAAATTATTACCGACGTTTAAAGTATGCTTTAATTGTTTGAGCAGTGGACACTTCGCAAATCGTTCTAAAAGGCCAGGATGTAAGGTTTGTAAACGTAAACATCATACAATGATTCACGTAACTGATTATGCGACTTCACAAAGATCCACAGAAAATAGTGTACCGGTACAAAAAACCGATTACAATAGTATCAATAATAATATGCCGGCAACTTCACAGTTCACTCATTCAGCGTCATCTAATCTGACGTTAGCTGCGAACGTAGCCCACTCCTCCTGTCGCGGTGACAGTGCGCGAGAGGTATTATTATCAACTGCATTGATTAGGATTATAGATGTAAACAATCATGAACACATTGCGCGCGCTGTGATGGACAGTGGCAGTACTTCATGTTTAATTACAGAGAAAATGTTTATGAAGTTGAATGTGCCTACTAAGCGTATAAATAATTCTGTTTTAGGTATAAACAGTGTAGTTACACATATTCAAGGGATGTGTAACTTGCGTATTAAGTCATTAGACAATAGTTATTCAAATAACATAACTTGTTTTGTTCTCCCGTCTATTACCGATAGTGTTCCGAGCGGTAATATAAACTTATCAGCGTTAAATATACCTACGGACATTATATTGGCGGATCCTAACTTTCATTCACCCGCTGACGTTGATTTAATTATTGGCGCAGATGTTTTCTGGGACATATTAGGTTCTCAAAAAATATATTTAGGCAAAGGTAAGCCTATTCTGTACCAAAGCAAATTAGGGTGGTTAGTTTCCGGTCCGGTAAGTAGTGGTTATATTACACATTATTGTAATCGAATTAAGTGTAACTTCGCAATTAATAATTCAAGTGATTCTTCTGATAATAATTTACAAACCCAATTGGCGCGGTTTTGGCAGTTAGAGGAAATCTGCCCTAAATATAATTATTCTGAGGAGGAACGCTTATGCGAAGAACATTTTATTAAAAATACTGTTCGGTTGGAAGACGGTCGCTTTTGCGTGAGAATACCTATTAAGAAGGATCCCAAACTGTTAGGTAATTCATATAACAGAGCAAAACATTGTTTCCTCTCTTTAGAGCGTAGGAATAAGGCTCAACCTACTTTAGGTAAGATGTATTGTGATTTTATGTTAGAATATAAATTATTAGGGCATATGTCAGAATTTTTAAACTTTCGCGTTCCATGTTATAACAATAATTATTTTTACGGGAATTAACGCGATCACTTATTTCAAGGTATTACATACCTCTGTTGGCATATCTCTGTTACGGTTGTTGGCCGTGGTCACAGGCTGACAGGTCAGCCTGTGACCACGGCCAGTGCAACCTGGTCAAAACGTCAGGCAAAACAGAGGTATGTAATACCTTGAAATAAGTGATCGCGTTAATTCCCGTAAAAATAATTATTGTTATATGTCAGAATGTATAGACATTAAGTCCGAGTCACAATTCATACCTCATCACGGTGTCTTGCGGGAAACCACCACCACCACTAAGTTAAGGGCTGTATTTAACACCAGCAGCCTTACTACCTCGGGACTTTCACTGAATAATATTCAGATGGTGGGACCGCAGGTTCAAGACAACCTATTATCAATACTCATTCGTTTTAGGCAACATAAGTATGTTATAGCGGCAGACATAGAAAAAATGTACCGTCAGGTCACGGTGCATCCTGATAATCGTCATTTACAACAAATATTGTGGCGTTTTAATTCAGCGGAGACATTAAAAACTTACACACTAAATACTGTCACCTATGGAATGTCAAGTGCTCCTTTTTTAGCAACTAGATGCCTTAAGCAATTAGGTCTAGAATGCAAGGACCCTATTGTCGCTGAAATTATTACTCGCGATTTTTACGTAGACGATTTAATTTCAGGAGGGTCTGAAATTCAAGAGGTTCTAGATATTCGCGAAAAGGTTACTAGTATTCTTGCCTCCGCGTGTATGCCGCTGCGAAAATGGCGGTCGAATGATGCTCGACTATCAAATGTGAGTGAGTCATCATTAGATTTAAATATCGGTACTACCGAGTCCAGTAAAACGTTAGGCCTCGGTTGGCTGACCGAGTCCGATCAAATATATTTTCCTATCGGTGAAATTTTAAATTGTGAATCTAAGCGCAGTATTCTTTCTGTTATTGCGCAGATTTTTGACCCGTTAGGTATGTTGTCGCCGTGTGTTATTCGAATGAAGTTAGTTTTACAAAAGCTATGGCTTGATAAAGTATCGTGGGATGATAAACTGTCACCTGAAGTCAGTAAACTGTGGGCTGACATTGTTAGTACTTTACCATTATTAAATAAATTTCGCATTCCACGGCATGTAATCTGCAATAAGTATAAATTAATTGAAATGCATATATTAACAGATGCATCAGAGCAAGCGTATGGTGCATGTCTTTATATACGAAGTGTCGCCGATTCTGGTGATTGTTTAGTTAGGTTATTACTGGCTAAAAGTCGCGTGGCTCCCGTACGGCCCACCACCGTTCCCAGATTAGAATTATGCGGCGCAGTGGTAGGCGTGCGGCTGTATGAAAAAGCTATTAGCTCACTAAGATTGAAGATTGACAGTGTTACATTTTGGAGTGATTCAACCATTGTTTTGGGTTGGTTGAAAATGATACCCAGTAAGTTACAGCCATTTGTGCGTAATAGGGTCGCAGACATTTTAGAAAAATCATGTAATCATACTTGGCGACACATACCAACGGATCTGAATCCAGCTGATCATATAACGCGCGGGGTCGACTTTGAGTCTGTTCAGTCGCTCGATATTTGGTGGTCTGGGCCTAAGTTTTTGCAATTAGATTCATCTCATTGGCCTACCAGCATTGTAAAACATGAAAATTTACCCGAAACGAGACAAGTTACTTTACAGGCTTCTGTCGTTAAAACAACGACCACCAGTTTAATCCAATTTGACCACTTTTCTAATTTGTTAAGGTTAAATCGTACTGTCGCTTATGTTTTACGATTCATCAATCGGTGTAAGCGTTTTAAAGTTACCGAACCTTATTTAACGAAAAATGAATTGCAAAATTCTTTAAACTTAATTATCAAAATTTCACAATCTGAATCTTTCCCTGAATACAATTTATTACTGAAAAAACAAAAGTTACCAAATAAGAGCCCGTTACTTAAATTAAGCGTGTATTTAGATGAAAATAACATTATGCTGTAGGAGGCCGTTTAGAAAATTCAGATTATTGTTACGATAAGAAACATCCTATAGTCTTACAGTCCACACATCATTTTTCAAAGTTGTTATTCATACATGAACATAAAGTTTTAATGCATGCAGGTCCTCAGTTACTGTTGGCGTCTATTAAAGAAAGATATTGGCCGATAGGAGGTCGTAATTTGGCAAAAAAGTGTTGCCATCAATGCGTACGTTGCTGTCGCTTAAAGGCTCAAGTAGTCACGCCTCTGATGGGTAATCTACCTCAGAAGCGTGTTTTGCCTGGAGGTTATCCATTCGACTGCGTGGGCGTTGATTATGCTGGACCTCTGGCAGCTGTAAGTAAGCAAGGGCGTGGATCTCGTATTTTTTATTTGTTTTTATTTGTTTTGCCACCAAAGCTGTCCATTTAGAATTGGTGGGTGATTTAACGAGTCATAATTACATTTTGGCGTTGCGACGTTTTATTGCACGTCGAGGTAAACCTCAGGATATTTACTCAGATAATGGGACTGCGTTCGTTGGCGCATGTAATGAACTATCCAAATTTTTAAAGAGTAATTGTAACTCATTCGGAGAATGTTTGGCCAACGAAGGAATACGGTTTCATTTCATTCCTTCATATTCCCCCCACTTTGGAGGGCTCTGGGAGGCAGGTGTAAAGTCTTCAAAATATCATTTAGTAAGAGTGTTGGGAAATTGTCACCTCACGTATGAGGTGACATGTATACAACTTTGGTACAAATAGAGGCCATACAAACATGTATACAACGTGTATACAACTTTGGTACAAATAGAGGCCATATTGAACTCTAGACCACTCACGCCATTTTCCACTGACCCTGATGACTTGACACCTCTAACACCCGGTCACTTCCTCATCGGACGATCACTTACCGCACTGCCGGAGCCGAGTTATGAAGAATCATCCTTGAACCATTTGACACGCTTCCAACGAATTAGTCAACTTCGTCACCACTTTTGGCATCGATGGAGTAAAGAATATGTTTCAGAGTTGCAGCAACGAACTAAGTGGCGATTGAACAATAATTCGCTTAAGCTGAACTCATTAGTTGTTGTGAAGGAGGACAATCTTCCACCTTTAAAGTGGCGTCTTGGACGTGTCATCGCAGTTCACCCTGGCTCTGACGGAATCAACCGAGTTGCAGATATAAGGATCATTCAGCAGGATTTGCCCACTGCCCGAAGTTTCACCATGAAGTTTTGGTTCGAAAGGCAAGCTTCCAAAGCCCGGGGGCATGTTTACGAAACGCCTACGTCTAATGTCACCGCAACACGGACCAATTAACTTTGCGTGCATAGTTGTTAAGTTAGCTTTAAGTTTTTAATCGTTGTTCACTCAACTGTCATTACTCGTGTGAAGCACATTAGATAATTTTACAAATCCAAGCAGTTTTTTCAATTAAGCAAATTTACCTGGACAGTAGCAATCCCGCAGATTTCTATTTTAATGTTACTGACCATGAAAGTTTAAAACAATATATATTTATAAGAATATTCAAAATTTTCATATTTTAAATCAAATATATAAATTTATTACAGTCTTAGAAAGCTTTGATAACTTTTTTTTAAACCTTAGGTATATTTACCGAAAAGTCATTAATCTTAATAGTGATACCTACCTAATTTCTAAGCTCTAACTATGTGTATTTCGATTAGCTCGATTTTACGGTCGATTATCTCGTAATATTACAGTCTTTATAGCCGCATTTATGTACCACTTTCTTGGCTCAATATCCAACAGACATCATATTTTAGTTTTTATTATTTTCACGTGTGTTGTTATCACCAAATAAATAAACGATATTTTTTTAATGTTTTCACGTAACTCTCAAGAGCCCCTTTATATGCGGTAAATGATAAAAGCGATTCGAAGAGAAGTAAAGTGATCTCTGGAGTATATTATAAGGATTTGTGGACGAATTTTACATCTTTAAATTATTTTATCAATTTTAATTAAAATTGTGTATTTACTGAGTATAATATTGAACTATAAATAAATAGGATCTGAACAAACTCTCTTCTTGCAGGAGTATACGTCTGCCATGGTAGTACACTCTTCAAGATGAAAGTATGAAACTAATACATATATTCTAATAGATACTGCCAATGAAAGCTTCTCCTAGAACTTGAATATATCTTAATAATAATAATAAAATAATAAAATCTCTTAATTGTACACCAGATAACTAAATAAATCACTTAATGCTAGGTCAATACAATTGGCGGCCTTATCGATCAACGTGCAGTCTCTTCCAGGCAACCGTGGATCATAATGTGGATTCTTACAGACGTCTCAAGAACTGTAAATTAAATATTATGTAATACAAAACAAACTACATGCAAACTACCAATCATATTAGTCAAGCTAATTTGCAGTAAACATATTGAATTATTTATTTGAGACTCGTGTTATTGAAGGTTATTGGTTGTTAACATGCAAATTGGAGGTAACCTTGACACGTAATCCTAGAATGTTGACATTATGTTAAATTATGCTTAAAAGGAAGCTAAACTAAGCCACATAAGAATTGAAATACCGATTGTTATTTACTTGAAGAGAGAAACTACTTTCTTACATGTATATTTTTTTTTTTTTTTTTTTTTTTTATGTTTGGCCCGCCAAAATGACTCTACTCTGCCTGATGGAAAGCATAAGCACAATCCACGAGTGGTGGCCACCATACTCATTGCGAATGCTACAATGCAGCATGGTGACCCACACTATGGCGGCCTAGTGATGCTACTGCATCTTTTAGTCTAGTCAACAAGTATGGAACTTGTTGACTAGACTAATTGGGCCTCCGGTCTCGCACTCACCAACGAAACACGACAGCACTGCTGCTGTCATTTTACGTTGATTTTCTGTGCGAGGGTAGTACCGCCCCGGTCGAGCCGGCCCGTTCGTGCTGAAATCAGCGTGGCTCTACTACTACTATATTAGTACAAATAGACATACGTCTTATTGTTTGTGATGGTATAAGTTCTACAAATATTTAACAAAAAATAATACTTTTGTTAATTAACTTTATGCTTTAGATAAATGTTTTTAATCCTATAAAGTTAAAGATATTTAATAAGAATACCAAGTAGTTAGAAATTACTTCAAAGAATATGTTAGAAAAGATTATGACAAATTGAGAACCTTTTTTTTTAACTCAGCAAAAAAACTGTAAACAAAATGAAAGGCTTTAGAGTGAAGCCTATTGACCAGAAAGTGCCAAGTCTTTTTGGAAGTCATTCACATCATTCATTACACTTTTTATCAGATTTAAATGGTAAAACTTTGTGATATCTGACATAATAAGAATAAAACGTAAAATTAAAATAACGATAAAATCATTACAGACTAGTTGTTGCCCGCGGCTCCGACCGCGTGTATGTCGGTTATCGCGGCAAATAGTAGCCTATGTGTTATTCTGATGTATAAGCTATATTACTGTAAAGTTTCATCCAAATCTGTGTAGTAGTTTTTGCGAGAAAGAGTAACAAACATCCATCTATCCATCCATCCATCCATACTTACAAACTTTCGCGTTTATAATATTAGTAGGATAGTAGAAGTTACTTATCTTTAGTTTCTTAAATCGGTATTTTTAGCAATGTAAATAACAAAAACTATACACTGATAGCTCTCACGGAAATCGAATCCTACGAAGCGATAAAACAATGTAACAATTTTGTTTCGTTTTCTTATGTAATAGATATCTTAGCTGGTTGCCTTTGTATTAGATAAAGGGACTCGGAAAATCAAATATGAACGAAAATACGTATACGGATATCATTCACTTTGCTTTTTGTTTGTTTATCCAAAGGATAGACACAGGTAAAGAATAATTAACGTCAATTAAAGTTATTCTAATCCAATCCTCGTTTAATCTAAACGAATACGTGAAAACTATTTGGACCCCTTTTGAAACAAGTATGGCGCACGGAAGCACACCATATTTTTAATACTAAGGGGAATCTTCAACAGTTGCTGATAAAGTGCCTGATAGTCAGTTAACTTATCTGTCTAATTACAAACACAATTCACAAGTCTTGGATAGAGACATATAATATGACAGATATATAATCTTATATATAAAATTCTCGTGTCACAATGTTAGTTACCATACTCCTCTGAAACGGGTGGACCGATTTTTATGAAATTTGGTGTGCATATTGGGTAGATCTGAGAATCGACCAACATCTATTTTTTATACGATGTTTTTATGGCAAAACAAAGTTTGCCGGATCAGCTAGTATTATATATATTATAAAAATGTTTCAGCAATTTTTTTAATGTTGAATACTGTTAAATGACAAATAGCTATCTGAAACTTCATCAGGAGCTGTTGAAACTGGCCTTTTAAGTTTATAATCTGTAGAAAAAGTAAACAAAGCTAAAATCTTTAAAGAAAATGCGGTATACAGCTAACGAGTTTGTCAAAACGCTTACATAAAACTATAGAATGCCAGTTTTTTTTTTGTAAAGACAGCTCCCGCACTAGGAATAAATCCTGTGTCGCGGGGAACTTTACAAACATACATGAAACGAACACAAAGTATATATTATTCAAAGTTCTATAAATTAACAGTTCAAGTTAAACTGGTAGATGAAACTTAAAACGGTCACGTGATCTTTGGCATTACGGAATCAAGCAAAATGATGTACGAGTAGTTCATTGCATTAAATTTTTTTATAAATTTAGATTTATGTTTTCAAATTTTAATTTACCCCACCTTACACATTCACGTCCTTATATGAAATATTACTTTGTTTATAACAAATAAACAGAAACGTCGCACTTAGTAGCGACCAAGTGGTAATTAATAACGAGGAGAGTGACTTGATGGCGACAAATGTTTTCTTGGCAAAACATGTAATCAGTTATTTACGTTAGTCGTTAGTTACATACGTAAATGTATTTGTTGAGAAATCAAATTTAAACTTAAATAAATGTGAAAATTTACACATATTTAGATAATATCTTGACACATTTTATACACTGCCATCTGAACTTAAACTTATGTAACCATGAGGATAAACGTTCATAAATATTTAAAATACATTTTGACTGCACGGTTGGCCTAGTGGTTTAAGCGGTCGCTACGCCGCTTCCTACTGCGCCAAGTGTTGTGGGTTCAAATCCCACATGGGACATCACTTTGTGTGATCTGCAAATTGTTGTTTTGAGTCTGGGTATTCTTTGTGTATGTTTCCTGTATATCTGTAAAGTCCCCAATGATACAGGATATATATTCCTAATGCGGGAATTGTCTTAAAAAATAGTACACATATTAAAGAGGAATCAACGAGAAACAGAAAAAATATTGTGCTCATATCAAAATATTTTTGTCATGGATGGAAATGGAATCCATGAACTCTGGCTTAATAGTGAAGATCATAAACCATTAAACAACATGCCAGACACAGTTCAGTCAAGTTCTGCTTGTAGAGAAATAAAATAATCCAAACAATATTAAACGAACGAATAATTGCTTACAAGAAATACTGAAGCGCCCTTCAGTCGAACTCAAACTAAAAGATGGTTCTTGTTGCCTCTAGTTCTTTAAGTCCGCAACATATCTTAAGAGGATAGAAGCAAAGTTAGTACTTTGTTTAAGAACTGGAACCGTACAAACTGATTACTTTATATTACTATCTAAACCTAAACTTATTTCCTAGTAAACCTGTTTCTAATTATCCTAAAAACTTTTTCTGCAATTCGCAGTAATTAAATGTAGAGGTACAAGAAGCATAGCCTAATTACATTAGAATTAGAAATAGCATGGGATGCATAAATGTTATGCAGATGAAGTCACATACTGGACCTTGTAACTTCAATTTTACGAGCAAAGTTAGGATAGGTGTAGCAAAAAGGAATCCACATAAACTTCTGTACTAGGCAGTTCCATTCAGAATTCTATTCAGTAGAGTTGAAGCCATAGTATGACACTTTGAAAATATGGTTTGTCTGGTTTTATGACTACATTTGTGGCACTTTATTGGTGTTCAATTTGTATCCGTATAATGCTCTAGTACCTGGATGACCGAGCGTCGCTCGGTATTTTTTTTATAAATGGGTTTTTTGGCAACTTTTCTTCCAATAAAAAAAAAAAGTTAAGTGGCGCCCTCTCTTGGTACCCCCTGATACTGTTTATTCTGCACCTTATTCCAGTATAGTTTAATGTAGTTCGCTCGAGTTGCGATAGATGGCGCTAGATGTACATTCATGTTATATATTTGATTGTTAAAAACACGAATAAAACAACATTTTCTAAAAATGAATCCTAGCTAGATCGATTTATCGCCCCCGAAAACCCCTGCATACAAAATTTCATGAAAATCGTTGGAGCCGTTTTCGAGATTCAGATTATAAATTTATATATATATATATATATATATATATATACAAGAATTGCTCGTTTAATGGTATTATTTTATTTTGTATTTATGTTATTTATATTATTAGATAGATAAAATAAATGGATAGCAATTTTCTTTATAATTTTTAGTTTGATCCACAATAAGTAATGTAATGGTTGGTTAGCTAAGACGGCGGCAAAGTAAACACGTTATAGTAGCACAAACTCGCAATTCTTTCCAGTGCACACCAAGTAGAACGGCCGATTGAGATGGACATTTATAAAATTTATGTCTCTGTTTCATACAGCAGCTGAAAAAAATAGTTTTGTTATATACAACCTAGTTATCAAAGTAGCATGTTATTATAATTCACCTTGTGGAAAACGGTTATGGAAAACGGTGTGACAGCTGCGGATGCTTCTAACCAACAGAAGATAACGTTAAATACAGTCAGTCACCATTCCAACTCCCTGACTTGCCTTGGAATACTTAAACCGTATCATAAACACGACCTTCATGAACATTAATAGATTAAAGCATTTCTTGAGTTTATATGAAGAAGACTTCGTATATGTATCTATATTCGGTTTAATAGTGTACCTACAACAAGTAAAAAGTTAAAACATGTGTTATTTCATTTTGTGTTTTTCTCTTTTTATATATTTCTCTGGAATACTCCGTACGCGTTGTGCCAAACGAATAAATAATAAAAGCAAACTTGTAAAGAACGATTTTCTATTCTTATTCTTGGGAAACGAGTAATTGGTTGTAATATCTAGAAAAAAAATATTTACATAGTCATTATGCTGAAATATATTTTTTTGTTTTCTGAATACAAAAGAACAACAAATAAAAATATTTTGAAAACATGTAAACTTTCAAATAGAAAAAGGGCTTTTGCCTTTAATTTTCTATTTATAAGTTTGATAATACTGTGATTTAGTAAATATGGCTTTCAGAGGATCATTATCATTTACACTATATTATAAAGTAGAATCACTACATAGTATAAAACAAAGTCGCTTTTTCTGTCCCTATGTCCCTATATCCCTATGTTTGCTTAAATCTTTAAAACTACGCAACGTATTTTGATGCGGGTTTCTTTAATAGATAGAGTGATTCAAGAGGAAGGTTTTTATGTATAATAAATGCATAATATATTATGGAAACACTGTTAATTTTCGAGGGTTTCTAATGTGATGTAGCAAATAAACACATTTTTTTGCGCTTACATTGCAAACGCTGGTTGCACCCTACGAGATAGATCAAAATAATGTACTACAGTATTGTACACCTTAAAAAGTACTACAAAAAAGTCCGCGACGGTATATGTCTATCTCTTAGGGATAACCCACAACAACAATTTTTTAATCCTTTCTTTTTACGAGAAATAATGGCTTATTTACGAAGTGATTTTAAGCAATACAAAATGAATCCTTATACAATTAAGTAAATTAAATACATTTTGCATTTAATATAGATTAAAATGGCCGTTTACAGTATCTAATTTAAATAAATATATTTGAAGATATTACAGATTTAAAATGCACGAATCATGTCGTCGGCGGGGGCATCTGAAATCCACCCGTGCGAAGCCGGGGCGGGTCGCTAGTTTATAATAAAAGGCAAATAAATACTTTATTCCGGAGAAGCAGAGCGTACTTTACGCGCCCACAAGAAAATTAAGGATCAATTAAAGAACTACATTAAAATTGAATTAGTGTACATTTTAAGTAAACATATGAAAAACAAAACAAATAAACATTTAGTTATCGAAATAAAAACGAATTACTTTTTATTTCAAGTAGACGTTTTCAGACTCTTTCGAAACGTTACATTACTGACTCTAGAATTATTGTGGGTCAAAGCTTCACACTATAAATTCTGATTGACACGTACATGTAAAATATCTCATTATTTGGATTGTGGACTACACTTTAAATAACAGGAATTTTTTTGTATAAAAGAGATTTATCTTCAAAAATACAATATTTGCACGCAAAAATTGAAAAAATAAATATTTGGATAAATTTTCAATATTAATGAAAGCGAGGCTTTCAATAACCAACTCAAAGTTTGAACATTTATCAATAGTACTCATTTAGCAAATAATCTTTTATCTCGATTCAATCTTCTTCAAAGGATATGCTCTACCATCAAAGAGTTAATTTTTTTCTATACTTTACTACAATTTTAAAGATTTAAAACCTTTTTAAATTGCACCAAGGTACCTCACACAACTTATGTTATGGTAGATTGATGTTGTTGTACTAATTAACCATGCAACTGTTTGGCAGAGCAACCATTTTCAGAATTATTATTATTATTCATAATTATTTATTGCATTACATTTATCTATCTATACTAATGTATAAAATTGAAGTGTCTGCTTGTAATTTGACATTAACAGTTTTTTACTAAATAAATGCATATTAAACATAATACACGGTACTTGCATCAAAAAAGCAATGTTAAAATTTTTGACGTGACAACGTCTTATAATTCGATGAAGCCGGCTGCACACACGAAAATCAATCTCTCAAAACATCTATCTCTCCTCATTTCATCAATGTTTCGTTATGACGTTGTCACGTTAAACTATCGTCCGTAAACAGACTTTACAGACAACCAATATTTTTTGTCTGTTTGTTTATTCAGGCTAATCAAATAATAAAGTCAAATCGAGCTATTTTGAAAGTTGTGAACATTAGATACGTATCACATATGCTTTTTAATTTCGAAACCACAAAGGGTCACCCAGCAAGGAACATAATATTTTTTTTTTTTCTTTCTGGTGATTGAATGAAAGATAAACTGCAATTTACGATTTATGACGTATTAAAAAAAAACTACTTACTAGGTTTCGTTCAAACCAATTTTCTGTGGAAGTTTACATAGTAATGTACATCATATTTTTTTTTAGTTTTATCATTCTCTTATTTTAGAAGTTACAGGGGGGGGGGGACACATTTGACCAATTTGGAAGTGTCTCTCGCGCAAACTATTCAGTTAGGAAAAAATGAGATTAGAAACCTCAATATCATTTTTGAAGACCTATCCATAGATACCACACGTATGGGTTTGATGAAAAAAAAATTTTTGGGTTTCAGTTCTATGTATGGGGACCCCCAAAATTTCTTGTTTTTTTTCTATTTTTGTGTAAAAATCTTAATGCGGTTCACAGAATTCATCTACTTACCAAGTTTCAACAGTATAGTTCTTATAGTTTCGGAAAAAAGTATCTGTGACATACGGACGAACAGACAGACAGACAGACGGACAGACAGACAGACATGACGAATCTATAAGGGTTCCGTTTTTGCATTTGGCACGGAACCCTAAAAAATATGGTCGAATTGATAAGCTCCTCCTTTTTTGAAGTCGGTTAGTAAAATTTATTAAATACCTATACTATTATATCGATCTGGTGAGTGAAAAGATTAGTAGTATGAGTATTTTTTTCAGAGTTTTACAATTTAATACGAAATGTTTTCCATTTATTTATAATAAATTGTACAATGGACATAAGCACCGGTATTATTACGGTAATGTTTAATTTCTCACACAAATTGTCAATTTTTAAGTTTTTTACGTCTAAAAAGCTACAAGAGATCTTTAGTTCATGCGACATTTAAAAAAACAACTTAAATAGATAGACTCTTATAAGTTTAAAAGCACGATTTCAATTAAATGTCCTCTTTTAAGTAGTAGAAAGCTTTTCTACTTTAAGCTTTTGTAAATATTTATTTACTAACTAAATCTGTCTAGGTCTAAATTATGTGCCCATATTTACCTCAAATTAATTCGCAATTACTGTCAGCTTTGCTTTGTTTTCCTTTTTTATTGTTTTTTTTATTATTGCTCTCTTTAAGCTGGCTACCAATTTTGAGAAAGTTTGTACCTACCATAATGCCTATTATCTTACCTTTGTTACACTTGAATTCGAATGTTTTCCATAAATGTTGTGTTTGCCGATTGTTGTTGTACACCTATATTTAATGTAATGTAACAACTGTAGGTAAACCTTAAGCTACATAAATAAATAAATCCTTCTCAACTTGACTAGTTTTTAGGTTTCCGTACCTCAAAAGGAAAAAACGGCACCCTTATAGGATCATTTTGTTGTCCGTCTGTCTGTCACAGCCCTTTTTCTCAGGAACTCGTGGAGGTATCTCTATAACTGAAATTCATATCAAATACTCTTACTGTCCCTTGGAGCTGTAAAAAAATCAAACTTCTAAGCCAACGCAATCAAAAGATACAACCGTTTATGTTGCAAATTTTTGACACTCGCAAGGGAATCAAAACCTACAGGATACTTCCTGTCAACTCAGAATTTTGAAATTTGATACGAAGCAACGTCTTATAGCACAGATAAAGGAAAATTGCGAAAAGCATAAATTGTTAGTTACATCATATATTATAATATACCTACAGGTTTTTACGGAACCTCGGGCCGTGAGTCCGACTCGCACTTGGCCGGTTTTTTGTTATCATCATATTCAGCTAAGTGGGTGATCAGTTACAAAAACTTCTCAGAGAAAAAAAACTTCATAGAATTCTTAGGAAATGATAAATCATTACTTATCAGTTATGGTCCTCTAAATGCCACGTAGCCCTCACATTTGCACTGTCATCATCTTTTATTGAAAAAAAAAATTTTGTAGCGACCCTCTTAAACCAATTTAAACGTAACTCGATAAATTTTATTTACGTGTGACTTATTACCTTGAAATTTACGAGTTGAGTCATGATCCTATTATCTGTTTCGACAAATCCGTTCTAATGTTTCTTATTTCTTGTCTAGAAACATTAGTTCAATATTTATCTATGAAAGGCCTGCTGTATATATTTATCCTCTAATTAATTATAAAATTCCTACGAAAAGACTACTTCTTGTGAAAATAATACCTACTTATGATCGTACTATAATCGAGTTTTGTTAATTGAAATACCCTAACAATTTGTAAAAAAAAAAACAATTCTAATTAGTTTCAAATGAGACAATGCTTGGTAGTGTTCTTTGTCTTTCTTTATTAGAATGTGAGCTGATTGTACGTATTTCTTACTGCTTACAAGAAAAATATTAATTAATCATTTTAATTGGATACATTCCGCGACACATGACTCGGCTCTATTTCTCTCTTTTTGTTTAGACAACTGGCAAATATTAACAATCATTAATAACTGACTGCAGCAAATAAATTTATTTATATTACCAATATTTTTTAACTGACTTCAAAAAAAGGAGGAGATTATCAATTCTACTGTTTTTTTTTATGTTTGTTGACTCAACTTTCGACTGGGTGAACCGATTTTCATTATTCTTTTTTTATTTGAAAGCTGGTGCTTCCCGTGTGGTCTCATTTCAATTTGGTCCAGTTCTTGAAGTCATTTTTTTTTGGATAAAATTTTGTATTAATAAAGTGTATTTTTGTCGACTTAATAGTCGACAAAAATACAGTTATTTAATCTTCTTATGCTGCTAAGATATATGCTGACCAACTTACGTCATTGTTTTCATTGTTATTGTGTACTTTCCGTGCTAGATTAACAGAGATGGCAGTCACCCTATCTGTTGCGGAAATTACGCACATGAGCTGACTTTTGTCAATCTTTATCCGACTAGACAATAGTAAAATCAGAAGCTATTTTGATTCTCTCTTTTGTTTCTCGTTTTCTTTCTTGCTGCATGATCTAAAATAGAATATAATACGTAAATATCAGTAGATATATCTAATATACATTACTTAATACATACACTCTATTCTTCTCCTTTTTACGTAATTTATGTTTTACAAAATTATACATATGACTCACACTACCATCTTGTTTCAACAAAGTAATTTTTAAGAATGACAAGTTTCAAAAAATGTAGAATGCGTTTTGTTGTTGCAGTTGTAACCATTTTGTGAGATAAATTTTAATTCCTTTAGTAAAGTGCCCTAAGCATGACAATAACGTAAAAAATAGGATGATTCGATTTATAAACTGTACAAATCTCATAACCATTCATTACATATTACTAGCGGTATAGGATCTGCCATTCTCATTCCATGAGTAGTTTTGGTAGGCATCAAGTGTTGGTTAGTAAATTTATGGAATAGAATAGGTAATTAATCAAATTGTATTTGAACCGCATAAAATATAATGATATAATGCATGCTATTATCCGATTAACTCCATTGACACGATTATCTAACTAATAATGCTGTTGGAATACTACTAATTAATTTGATTGTGTGCGTGTCTATTTAAAAAAGTATATTTATGTCTATTTGATTTTATCGTGAATAAATTTTAATAAAAAGTGACTCAACCTAGCATTAGTTGCAGATTTGAAATAAAAGATGAAATATTCAAAATGAAAATAAATAGCTTTTATTTCAAGCAGTCCTTTTCAGGCACTTTCAAAACGTTACGATAACGACTCTAGTTGCTCGGTTTCAAAATGTCATTCTTATGGAGAAGAACCGGCAAGAAACCCTATAAGTTACTCTTTTAAAGAAAACAGATTTACAATTACAGAATTTTTGACTGCATGGTTGGCCTAGTGGTTTAAGCGGTCGCCACGCCGTTTTCTTCTGCGCCAAGTGTTATAGGTTCAAATCCTACCTGGGACAACACTTTGTGTGATCCACGAATTGTTTTGCTGAGTCTGGGTGTCCGTTTCATGTATGTTTGTAAAGTCCCCCGCGACACAGGGTGTATATTCCTAAAGCGGGAGTTGTCCTTTTAAAAATAAAAAAAATGTGTACATAATTATTTTATGCATTATTAAAATTAGTACCTTATTTTAAATATAAAAAATAAAAACCACCCTAGAATAAGATTTAAGGCCTTGTTACGTTGTAACAAGATCCTAAAAGTAAAAACTAATATATTTATAAACGTATAACTCTAAAAATAAACATGAAAAAGTATTACGTACAAAATGACTGCGTAATTATCTAATATTAGCAAAACGCGAACCGCGCGAATTCACTAGTATAGGTGGGCGTGTAATCGGTGGCGAAACATTGCCTTATAAGGTAATCCGGATATGCACATAGATAGTATATCAAGATAAGAAACTTGTCGCTACTGGACGCGACGCGGCGCCACAGGAAAGGAATACTGCACCGTTCTGACCGATAGCACGGTCTCAAGTAAAATCCAAAGAAGTACCATCTTAATAGGATAAACCGCTCATTTCATAGCTCTGTTCGTGTCATCTCGGAATTGTTCTAGAAGCCGGAAACGAAGGACAAGCTTCCATGAGCTTCTATGAGCTTCGATCACCGAATGGCAGTCTAATTCTAATTGCATATAAAAGCGGGTTCCCGAACGGGAAGATCATTTTATTTTTCGTATCAATAAGAAGTTGAACAGTGTATCTATTATTATCAGCGACGAAATATTGTAGAAGTTTTGAACTAAGTCGAGATTATAGCCTATATAATTTTTTAACAGTAAAATCAGTTTAATTATTTCGTTACGATCCCCTGATAAGGAGACCAGAATTGGGATTGGACCCAGTTGACCAGCCTTGGGGCTGATACGATCAACCAGCCTGACCGCAGACAGCACCACCGTCTCCAGTACGACCGGTGCGCGACGGATCTGCGAAACAGCAGATCAACCTGCACGGCCAGTCACCAGCCAGTCACCTTCGTTAAGACCCCACGCTGCGGGACTAGACCCCTTAGTTAAGTGGCTTAGGGTTCGATCCTGTATAAATAAAGAACGTCCAGTGCTTAGAACCTCACACCCAACTATATTTATAATTAAGTTAAAGTTTATTTTATTCTTGTAATAAATTGTTTTAATTCGTTTAGTGTTTTTTTTTATTGTTCCCGCCGTAAGGCGAGGGTAACAGCCTGGACGAGAAAAGGAAGAAATAAAAAAAGACTGTGACGTTAACAAAGATTTCGCTGTTGATACAATCATGTACGAAACATAATAGCACTTTTTACTCATTGTAAAAATAAGAATATTAAAAATATAAAAATAAAAATTTACATATTATGATTATGCTAATTATGTAGTTCTAATCAAATAACTATCAGGCATGTCAAAGCAATAAGGAAAATTATAAACTATTTAATACATATTTATTACATACAAACTATTAAATAAATTACATACAAGTTTTTCGAGTGTATGTATGTATGTATATTTCTTTGGCACGCCCTAGAGCCTAAACGGCTTGTCGAATTTTTCACCGACTTCCAAAAGGAGGAGGTTCTCAATTTCATCGGTTTTTTTTTATAAATGTACATTGATTACTCCGTCAATTGTGGACCGATTCTGAAAATTCTTTTTGTATTCGAAAAGGTATGCTCTCCATGTGGTCCCATGATCACCATATCAGGATCTGATGATGGGATCCCAAGGAAATCGAAGGAAATCCTCAAATTTACGTGAGCGCCTGCAACGAATTTAAGGCAATTGTCTGCATGCCTTCATATTCTGTAGACATCATTTAATTTTATAATATATAGTCCATTTGAGATTTTATTCTTTCGATTCTATACAGTATGTATGTTACCTTTAGTCGTATTCTTTCAAGTTATATAGGTGAAATAATGATGAGAGACTTGAGAAAGACTAAAAAGCGAAAAAAAAAAACTTCGTTTAAAAAAACCGACTTCCAAAACTAAAAAGTATGAAATAACTTCATTTGTATGTGCTACCTATTCATAGGTTTGAAGTCGGTGCCAAGCCAAAATGTAATAGCAGGTACCGCACTCGCCGCGCGTGACCTTGAGCGGGATAGCTGCTCTTCGCGTAGAACAAAACAACCGAAGCGTCGGTGACGTCGTTGACGTTCGTCTCGAAATGTAGCTAGTGTGGTACCCTATTTATTCGTAGGTGGTACCTACTTAATACCTCTTTAGTCAAATAGGGTTGAACTTTATTGACGGCTATAAACATTACATTGACACAAAGATCATTATTTAAACTACCTACTTGTTTGTAAATCAAGTTATAAGTTTCCATATAGAATAACGTAGTATGCAGTAAAACATTAAATAATATGCCTTGAATACTATTGCAATCAGAAAGGTCGACTGTTAACTGATTCTATCTACTAAGACCCAACCAAATCTATAGAATACACATGTTACCAAAGTTAGAACGATTTGGTTGAGACGCGCCAATGTTGCCACTCAGACTTACCTAGTTAATGCCCCCGCACTTTGTGATGAGAAATGACCGAGTTAATGGTTTGTTATGGCACATTCCGACCAAATTTTGTTGATGTTCTCACAAAGTTGCAAATGTGAAAATAATATGTCGGTTATATTTTACAGGCCAGTAACTTGGAAATCGTTGACGTTGTCGTTTAACTTAATATTCGGTCTTAATATATTATTTCTGGTCCAAAGTTTTCTCGTGTAGACGATAGAAATACACGGCAATTACACATTGCCGTGTAACAACAGTTAGTTCCCAGCCAGGTAAGGAATAACTTACTGTAACTAGAAGCCAGAGTGAAGAAAAGCTTCACCTGTTGTTCTAAGAGCTATATTAATGCTACAACTTTTATATTTATTACCATAAATAATAAGAGCGCAAAGTTCACATTGTTTTTGCTTCGATGAAATCATTGTAAAGGGATATCTTTGTAATTTTAACTTAAAAACGAGTTTTACAAACAACAAAATATATATTTTCAGAGACTTTTTGACTGTATTTATTAATAACTCAACTCTTAACTGTATTTCAAAAATTTATTGTCTACTATTTTTATTAATAAAAACATTGATCAACATGATAATGTATAAGTTCTTTTCAGTCTAGTGCATTTTCGTCACCTAGAGATATTAGTTGCGTCTGTGCAATAGCAATATAACTTACCTAAAATTTCCCCGATATATGTATTTTATAAGATATGAATAGTATCCAGAATAACAGGAGCAGCAAAGTTTGTAAACTTATTTCAATTAGTTTTAACGACATAAGACTTCGATGGACTAAAATTCTGTATTTAGTTATGAAACTTGACGGGACCATGAATTCACTATTTCGATGAAACAAGTGATAAATACAAGTCTACGTTTTAAATATAATTTTTAACTATTATAACATGTTGAGTACAACATGTTATTATGGTTAACGGAATTAGAGAACCACTGCTGAACTAAGGTCGACATATTGTATTAAAATTAACATTTTTAATTATTCTCAATCCAAGTATTACAAATTTGAAGCTAGCTAAATCGGTGTATTATTGATTTTCAATATATTTTTGATACACCTTAGCGACATATGAATGCAGATATATTTATTCTAGATTTTGACTTTTTACAGAATAAAAATTCTCGCCGTTTCAAATTTCTTTACACTTCTGAAATGAACCATTGAAAGTCATTTGAGATGATTGCACAAAGCCCCATTGTAAAAAGTATTGGAATAAAATATCCTTCGATTTTGATTGCACTTCAATAGTGACAGAAGCGAATAGTTTACAATATTATAAGTTAGGAAAACGGTATACGAACATAACAATCAAAGGTATATTAAATAACATTATTAGTACCTACTTCTTACTGTGTTCTTAACTAGTTACAAGATTGTTTGGTTTATCGAAGTTACGAGTTTTTATTTCATAAATTTGTCTAATCTACCCATATAATAAAATAATATGGCTTGATTTATATTATACTAGTTGTTTCCCGCGGCTCCGCCCGCGTGTATGTTGGTTATCGAGGCAAATAGTTATTGTTATATTTTATATTACTGTAAAGTTTCATCCAAATCCATTCAGTAGTTTTTGCGTGAAAGAGTAACAAATATCCATCCATCCATCCCAACAAACTTTGGCGTTTATAATATTACTAGCTGTGCCTGCGACTTCGTCCGCGTGGAACAGTGATTTTGGGTAGCAGTTTTAATTATTAAGTCTAATATTATTTTAAAAATAAGACACACGTTTCACTGTTAAAAATATATTTAAGTATTTATATAAGTACATAAAATAAAAAGTATTTTATATGAGCTTATTTCGACATTCGACATGGCCAAGGCTTTCAACCTGTTCTTGCACCGTTCGCTTCTCTCCGAGCTCTAAGCATTCGGTCTGCCTCCGAGACTCGTCTCTAGATTGACGCTTTTCTTCATCAGCGCCTTCGCATTAGGGTTCTTTGCGACGGACGGCGCGGCCTCTGTTTTTCTGGAGGTAAACGCCCAAGATGTTTCTTCTGCATGTCAATGACATATTAGCCCTTGGCAATATACATTGCTATGCAGACGATAGCATATTGCATGGGCTATATCATTTATACCCTACAGCCAAGATGGTAAACGTTTAGGAAAATCGATAGGAGCTTGTCGCTGAGCTCGACCACCCGGTCTAGCTCATTTCGGTTTAGCGGTTGGGCGGTTTGAACCGCATATAACAATGGGGTGATGAGAATCTGGTCGAGTTCAACTTTAAGAAAACACATTTTTCCCCTTTCTCTACAAAAAGTCTTCGTTTCTTCCCCTCCCCACTTTTCAGAGCACTCAACTGCCACTACGGGATAAGCTCGGTGTCCTGGGCATGGATTTTTGCCGAGACCTCAACCCACGGGAGTACATCTAGATCACCACTAAGGCAGCCTGAACAATGTGAGACGGTTTTTCGCGCCCGAGCATTTGTGTCTTCTTTATAAGACCCAGGTTCGCTCGTCCGTACTTTTCTCATCTTTGTGATGGGTCCAGGCAGTATTTAGTTGATTTCCTCAATCTTTTGCAGCGGCAAGCAGTCCGCATTATCAACAGTCCCGATACCACCGAGTCTAGTCTTGATGGTAAAATTTTTAAAAAATTTAAATGACGTTTTTATTTATATCTAATCAACAGCCTAAAAAATAAATTTTAATATTTTATCTTAAAATGACGATACTTTTGTATAGATTTTTTAAGTTTAGAAACACTTTTTTTAATTTGTCTTATTTATTTCTATTAATATAATGAACATACAAATCATATTTATGAATGTATGTATTAATCTCAGATTATTAAATTAATTTAAGGCTTCTTTTAAAAAGTCAATGTCAGTCAATTCAATCTTTTTAATGAGTTTGACATCCTTGTTTACTCGTTGCTAAGACGCCCGGTGTCACCAAGGCAACGCGCAGGCGTGTGGCGAGTGAACAAACACTCTTCTATACAATCTTTCATCCCCCCTTCAACCCCTTATTACCTTTTTTTCGCTATAAAAAGTAGCCTATGTCCTTTCCCAGGCTCTAGACTATCTGTGTACCAAATTTCATTGTAATCGGTGCAGCGGTTTGGCCGTGAAAGCAAGACAGACAGACAGACAGAGTTACTTTCGCATTTATAATATAAGTATGGATAGTATGGATATAGGTTTCATGTGTGACCTCTGAGCGATTATTATGATTGTACTTGCTTAGTATTAAGTTGTCGTTTTAATTAACCGGTTAATACGGCTTATTATTCTTTACATGTTAATGTTTTTTTAAATATTTCTGTCGTTCGCTTGCATTTTTGTTTTATTTCCATAAAGCTAATGACAAAATTACCAAAGCTAAAACGACACAAAGAGTAATTAACTAGAATAAAATTTAGATTAAACCCTTTCGTCACTGTTCCAGTCCGTAACCAGACAGGATTAGGGGTTAGCCGCACCATAGTCTGTGCAATACCGCCGTTAGAGTAGTCTTAATTGTTATTATTTTTACGGCCTGTGACCACGGCCAGTGCAACCTGGTCGAAACGTCAGGCAAAACAGAGGTATGTAGTACCTTGAAATAGTGATCGCGTTAATTCCCGTAAAAATAATAATAATTATATCATGGAACGCGAAAGTTTAAAAGTTAGTATAGTCTTAATTGCTCAAGGGGCCATGCTTAGTGTTCCATACATGCTCAACAATAAGCAAGCAACGGAAGACGAAGTGTTTTTTATTCTAAGGAATAGGAAGTTATATAGTCTGACAAACTTATTTGTCCTCCAAGAACTTTTCTGAGCATCGTCCACCCCGTCAAAAACAACTTTATCTTCAAAAAAGAAATTTTCAAAACAACCATGTTCTTCATTGCAGGGAAAAGGTATAACTTGAAAAGTATTGTAATCATGTAAAAACCCTGAACTTTACAAAACTGGAATATTCTGAACCATTTTTCATATAGGTAATGAGTGTTTTTTAAGTAAAGCTGCAAATAAGGAATATTTGACATTTTGTTATACTTGACTAATCTACTAGAGCTCTTTAAGAGCATGCGAGATATTGGTATTAATTTTGGTAAAATTGTTCTATTCCATAGTTTGTATTATAGCTAGAAAATTTCCTATCTATTACAGAGAGATACAGAATCACTTTGTTAGCAATAATTTACTATTCTCTGTCCTACATCAACACATAAATGTAAGTTTTGTCAGTTTCATATGAAGAAACTAAAGTATAAAAATAAATTCTGCGTTCGACATGGACCATTGCCCACCGAACAGATTTCAAAGCTTTATTGCAGTAAAATAAATGGAGTCTAACCTATATCGTACACCATCCATTGCCAGTGTCCAAACATTTGATCAAATATGTACAATCCCTAGTGCCTCGTGCCGATTTAAGCTATGTATTTCAAACAGCGTTGTTGGTATGCTATGGTAGTAAGTTTAAATAAATGCTATTTTTCAAAACTATTGCTTAAGTTGTAGTCAGTAAACATATTTACACAAGAGCCCTTACAAAAATCACTCACACAGAACTCAGTAGGAAACCAAACTCATTATATTTAAATTAAATCAAATTAGATATATTGACTGCTTTGTTAACAAGTCATTTTTTTAATGTACATGTTACCGAAATGACTCTACTCTGTCTGATGGAAAGCATGAGTAGAATCCAAGTGTGGTGTTTACCATCCTCAATACGAACGTGGACTGTGCAGCATGGTGGCACACACTACGGTGGCCTAGTGAGATACTTTTTCACGCCCCACTTAAAGGACCCGGGATCATAATGGGAGAAATACACGTGTTGGTAGTGAGTTCCATGTTTTGACCGCTAGGCACAAGAAGGAAGAACCGAAATGTTGCATTTCAGAACGTATGTCTACCACTCTAAAAGTGTGACTTCGAAGGCCAGCATGTGGGAAGGGGGAACAGTTGAAAGAGCTCTTCAGAACACTCCCCGTGATAAAGGCTATATAGGACTGCCATAGAGGTGATATATCTTCGCAGCTAAGAACTCGGCTCTAGGAACACGGTGGCTTCGGGACTACCGATGATCTGGACCGCTCGCCGCTGCAACCAATCGAGAGCGTCGATCAAATACTACGCGGATCCATCGCAAAGCTGAGAGCAGTATTCCATGCACGAGCGAATCTGGGTCTTGTAAAGAAGATACAGATGCTCAGGCGAGAAGAAGCGTCTCACCTTGTTTAGTACACCTATGCGAGGCCGTTTTAGTGACACTCTCAATGTACTCACGCCAGTTGAGATCACGGCAGATATCTATATATATAAATAAATAAATAATAAATATCTCGGACATCTAACACACAACGCCATCTAGTCCCAAGCTAAGCAGAGCTTATGTTATGGGTACTAGACAACTGATACAAATACATATATACATTTTTTTTGTAAATACATACAAAAAACCCTATACCCTGTATACCGAGCTTATCTTGCAGTTGGCAGTTGAGTGTTCCAAAAAATGGGGAGAGCAAGGAACGGAGAATTTTGGTTTGATAGCGCGCATACCTGTGTTTTCTTGGCGTTGAACTCGACCAGATTCTCACTGCCCCATTGCGAGATGCGAGAACCAGGTTGAGCTCAGCGACTAGATCTCGTCATTTTTCCTCAACGTCGGCGGACTTGGCTGTAGGTGACCAAAATATCACCCATGAACTGAACTGGCATCTGCATAGCAATGTACATTGCCAGGGGCCAACATGTCATTGATATTCAGAAGAGACAGTTTGAGCTACAGGACGAAGCCCTGAGGTACATCAGCGTTTACCTGCCGAAAATCAGAGGCCGCACCGTCACAAAAGACCCTCATGCGGCGCTGGTGAAGAAAGGCGGCGACCCAGATGCAGAGTTTGGGGGTCAGACCGAATGTGGGAAGTTTGGAGAGAAGCGAGCGGTGCCAAACCCTATCGAAGGCTTTGGCAATGTCAAGGCTAAAGAACAAGGACTCCCCATGCCTGTCAATAGCCTCACTCCAACGGTGAGTGACGTACGCTAGAAGATTACCCATGGATCGGTTCGGCCTAAAGCCATATCGCCGATCATTTAGCAAGGAGTGATCTTCCAGGTAGTGGACCAATTGCTTGATCCGTTCGAGCACCTTGAAGAAAATGGAATTTCGGCTATAGGTCGGTAATTAGTCGGATCTGAATGGTCACCTTTTTTGGAAATAGGTTGAACGTTCGTTTCTCCCCAGGCCTCCGGAACAATTCCTGAGAAATAAGACAGACGATACAAGCGCGTCAATACGGGAGACAACTCTTCTTAAGAACCACCGCTGGAACACCGTCGGGCCCACTGATTTTCCGGACGTCAAGTGTCCAAATTTCAGCAAGGATATCACTCTACCGGATACGGATATCTCGCATCGTGGAGTCACTGGTCTGAATGGTGGTCGTGCACCCACGCCACGATCGTCCATTCGAGAGATAGTCTACTCTCTGTGGCTCTACTACCTTTAAACTTTATCTATAAACAATTTTGCTTTTTTCTGCGGCTGATGGGCAAGTGATCCGTCGGGGTATTTCAGCGGTGGTAGTGAGGGCTGGCAATGGTTGGACTGCACGGTTTTTGCCAATCGCCAGAACTTTCGGCTACCCGTAGGATGTGAGGCGAGTTCATGGATAAGCCGCGCAATGCGCTAGGCATCCGCTCTAGTAAGCCCTCTTGCATTCTAGTAGCTTTGTTAAAAGCTGCTTTTAGGCGATCAGCATAGCAGGGTTGCCACAGGCGCGTACCCTGGTCTATGCTCGGTAGGCCGCTTGCTTTTGAGTGACGGCATAGGTGCACTCACGATTGTACCAGGGACGGTCTTGGAGCCGACGATCTCACTGTAGGGAACCTAATATAATATTCCATGCCGACAGTGATCTCAGTATAATATTCCATGCCGACAGTGATCTCGTCAGCCACGGCGGACGCACTCTGCGACAGACCCTTGTCCCCAAAGCAGCGTTGAGCCCACGGGATGGGTGCAAAGTAATCCCGCATTCTATCTCAGTCTGCTGACGAGTATTGTTATAATCGCCTTTTTGCTGCGATGAGTCATAGCGGGGTAACAAGGGGCACCGTGGTGGATACCAGGCAGTGGTCGGAGGATCCCAGAGGGGCGTGGACCGACACATTGTACTGCGCGGGGTGACTCGTCAGCAGTAGGTCTACCAATGAGGGCGCTTGACCTGTTATCCTGGTAGGCTGGAATACCAGCTGGGTGAGGATGACCTCACTCATTCGTGCTGTGGCTACACCTCTGCCATAATAACCTAAAGTTTTAATGCTTTCCTAAAACACAATTTAAATGAATGAACATCAACCTAGAACATACGTTATAGACGATTATATCATATTTGTTATAAGTAATGCAATAACACGTAACACAATTCATTTGAGTCGGTTTGCTAAAACTTTGCACGATGCGACTTCTACTAACTGTCAAAACTTTATCTAACAAGGTAAATACTGTTAGCTTGGCACGACGACACTATGATCGCACAAATTATGTTGCCGCAGCATCATCATCTCCTGCGAGCGGGATCGGTGACCTATTGGATTGTAAAAATTAGGTTCTAAAACAAAAGAATCTATGTCACGTTTTACAATTCAGGGGTGTAGTGTGAGTGATAATTTTCAGAAACATTTCCAAAAAAGTCACATGGATATACTCGAGCGCGTCAGTCATTCATAGTGTTTAAGCGCTTTGTTTTTCTGATTACCAATAGATTTTAATCTGACGATTAACTAGTGGGGCTGGCCGTAAAAAGGGATAAAAAAACAAAATAAATTGTTCGAGCAAGTCAGATACTCCAAGTGAATGTAGAGAGAATGCAAAAAAAATTGTCCCTTTTAAATGACCGACGATTTTGACGAGACCAATAGTCATAACTGATTTTGGAAAATGTGAAAAAAAAGTGACTGAGAAACTCGAGCCCGTCAGACCTTTAAACAGAGGGATCAACTTTATATCTTAGTCGTACAAAATGATAATCTGACATAATTGTCAATGGAGGGGTATGATATTGTTAATCTGACAATTTTAAAGAGTCTTTTGTTTATTACTGGATGTAATAAAAACAATATGTACACATATCAATACAATAGAAAATTGCATCATTTATTAATATAAAAGTAGATGAAAAAATATGTTAATCTTCATCCTCCCTGGATGAATCTTCAAAGTTCATTTCCACTTATTCAAATCCCTCAACTTCCTCGTCATCTCGTGTTTCTGTAAGCAAGAATGGTTATGATATTTCACAATTTTGTATTTATTTAATGATATTATAGTATTGAACGGGAAACTTACCTGAATCAAAAGTATCTTCTTGAATGTCAGGTGTTATGATGATATCTTCGTAAACTTCAGGAAGTCGGTTTCCGAGGAACCAAGTCAGCTTCAATTTTCCATCCACATTTTTCACACAGAGTGGGAGACAAAGAAAGAGTAAGAAAGAAAGTGAGGCGCGCAGTGGGGAATACACAGTTCTCAGCATCTGTACGCTTCATGCTTAATTGGTGGTTTTAGATACATTGCCCCATAAAAACCCTCAGATTATATGTTTTTCGTAATCCTGATAGGATTCCTTTCAAAATAAAAAATAAGTTCAACGCGCTCGAGTATTTCGAGGGGACGTTTATTTTTTACAACTTTGTCACTCGCCTATTTCCATATGCCGTGCTCAAATTGTCAGATTATGGAAATATACGCTTTTCTGGATGTACTTAACTTACCTTGTCTTAATCTGATGCGGTCGACTTTTTCTAAGGATCGATTTTTTTTGCTAATCTGACGGGCTGCCCTCGACGCAACCTACAATATTAAGGGTCCACATATGGTAGGGATACATTACAGGGTACAAGGTTTATCCCCATATTATTTTCCCACGCGCTCGAGTACCTCAGCATGCATGGGCCCGCTCGACCGGTGTGATACCACGGCCTCTCAGAAAACCGGTGTGAAACAGCGCTTGCGCTGTGTTTCACCGAGTGAGTGAGGATACCAGAGGTCAATAATCCAACCCCTTCCCCCATCCCCCTCCCCATCCCCCAAAGGCCGGCAAGTAACGCACTTGTGACGCCTCTAGTATTGCGGGTGTCCACGGGCGGCGGTAATCGCTTACCATCAGGCGATACGACTGCTCGTTTGCCTCAGATTCCATAAAAAAAACTGTGTCAAAATTACATTCGTAAAACTGTGTAGTATTGACTTCATTGAAGTTGGATATATCAATACATAGTATAAAACAAAGTCGCTTTCTCTGTCCCTATGTCCCTATATCCCTTTGTTTGCTTAAATCTTTAAAACTACGCAACGAATTTTGATGCGGGTTTATTTAATAGATAGAGTGATTCAAGAGGAAGGTTTTTATGTATAATAAATGCATAATATAGTATGGAAACACTGTTAATTTTCGAGGTTTCTAATGTGATGTAGCAAATAAACACATTTTTTGCGCTTACATTGCAAACGCTGGTTGCACCCTACGAGATAGATCAAAATAATGTACTACAGTATTGTACACCTTAAAAAATACTACAAAAAAGTCCGCAACGGTATATGTCTATCTCTTAGGGATAACCCACAACAACCATTTTTTATTCCTTTCTTTTTACGAGAAATAATGGCTTATTTACGAAGTGATTTTAAGCAATACAGAATGAATCCTTATACAATTAAATACATTGTGCATTTAATATAGATCAAAATGGCCCTTTACGGTATCTTATTTAAATGAATATATAATATTCGAAGATATTACAGATTTAAAATGCACGAATCGTGTCGTCGGCGGAAGCCACCCGTGCGAAGCCGGGGTGGGTCGCTAGTTTTAGATATTTTACCACATAACTATTTATATAGTCTTGATGAACACTGAAATAAATCTGGAGATCGTTATAAAAATCTTTATTTTAATAATGACAATAAAAATACTGTGACGAAAATAAGGCTATTATTATCATGATTCCATACTTTATCACAGGACCGCATTTTCTTCCCTTTTATAGATTTCCCGACGGAGCAACTATTTTGAAATGTTTTTCAAGCCCTAGAGATTGTTTGTAGGTATATAGAAATTTACATTTTCTTATAGCTCCTGAATATTTGCCGTTATTTGTCTATTTTATTAGTAAGGGGTTATTTGTAAGGGGGGCGAAATATAATTGTTCATTGTATTAAATTAATAGCAAGCGCAAAGAGTTATTATGGTATTATTAACAAGCCTGTAAAACCTTATTCAATTTTAATAAATTATTTTTTCGTTATTATTTTTTCATTTAATTATTATACATATAATTTGTGAGTAAAAGAGACCGTCGAATCGACTAAAAGTTCGTACCAATAATGTTTATTATGGTTTTTATTAGAAGTTACAAATTGAAAAGTTTGTAAGTACATAATATTCAATCATGTTGAGAAATGGAAAACTTATTAAACATTTATTTTCATTATACATCTTTTGTTTGTTAAATCTAAAAGTGAAAAATCAAGTGAAAAATTTAGAACTTATCGAGATGTCAACAATATACACACATCAAAAGTGTCTAGGGATCAACGTATGTGTCTAGGGATCAACATATATTTTTGCAATAACTTTTCTCCTGATTGATATTAATTAAAATGTTCTTTAAGGATTCATCAAATAAAGTGTTTTCGTTTGTCACAGTAACGATAAACCAAGTCACCTTTGCATTAATAAAGAAATTTGCCATTTTACTAATAAAGGGATTTTTGACATTTGAACCACTAACATTAAAGTTCGAAAAAAAGACTGAAATAACAGTTTTCTTTAAAATTTTATTAGGTAACTTAAACAATTAATAATCCGTGTTTCTACCGCGAACACTAACAACACAAGAATCGGTTTGGCATACTCAAAATGAGTTCATCCAAATCACGCTGTGGAATGGCCGCCCATGTTCGTTGCAACAACAAAAAAAGGTCTTCTTGCGACTGGATACCCTCCATATTCGGCAGAGCTCTTCTCTGTAGCATATCCCATGCATGCTCAATCGGGTTCAAGTCTGGCGACTGAGCAGGCCAGGGCCAAAGCCACATCTCAATCTCAAGAAATCCGCATAAAATGCTTGATCCCTAGACACTTTTGATGTGTGTATCTATACTCATCTATCTATACTTATAATAAAAATGTAACAGGTCCAATTCTGTATATCTATATATACTTATAATAAAAATGTAACAGGTCCAATTCTGTACATCTATATATTAGGTCTTTATCTATGAAATTGCCGTTCTTCAGTACTGGTCATTTCAAATAAAAAAAAGTTTGTAATGGCTCTGTATTCTAAATTCAAATTAATTTGGTTTTAAAACCATGACATTCTATTTACAAACTCAGTCTTTTGTTTTTTGATTAGCGTTGTATTTTCATTACATTTGAACATTTTTAGTCATAATGGATACTTTAAAAATTCGTGTAATTATGGAATATGAGTTCTGTCGTGGCACCAACGCGACACAAACGGCACGTAACATCAAAAAAGTTTACGGAAAGACTGTTCAAACGAACGCACAACCCGTTATTGGTTTTCCCGGTTCCGTTCTGGAAATTTTGACTTGAAAAGTGAAGCTCGTGGTCGTCCGGAGACTTTGGTTAACAATAATGAATTAAAGGCGATTGTGGAAGCTGACTAAACTCAATCTACAGCTGAGCTAGCAGCATCTTTTAATGTAAGCATCAAAACAATATTGATCCATTTGCGACAACTTGGCAAGGTAAAAAAGCTTGATAGATGGGTGCCCCACGACCTTAACGATCGCCAGCGCAACGTACGCTTCGAGACCTGCCATGCGCTGCTCAACAGGCAAAGAAATGAAGGAATTTTGAAACGAATTGTTACGTGCGACGAAAAATGGATTCTGTTCGACAATCGAAAGCGCTCAGCAAGTTGGTTAGACCCTGGTTCAGCACCAAAGCAATGCCCTAAACCAAAAATGACCCCTAAAAAGGTCATGGTCACTGTTTGGTGGTCTAGTGCGGGTGGCGGTACAAAACCGCATGAGCATTAATGCAGATGTGTACTGTGAAGAACTGGAGAGAATGATGGAGAAACTTGCACATCTGCAACCAGCTTTGGTCAATCGGTCGTCCCCACTGCTCCTTCACGGCAACGCGCGACCCCATACTGCGCAACAGACAGTCTCCAAGCTGCAAGAGCTGGCGTTGGAAGCTCTCCCTCATCCGCCATACTCACCAGACCTTGCACCTACCCACTACTAATTTTTCCAAAATTTAGACAACTTTTTAGTGGGTAAAAAATTCAATTCCCGAGAGGCAGTACAAAATGCCTTTGAAGAGTTTGTTGCCTCCCGTCCAGCTGATTTTTACAAGAAGGACATCAATAAACTGCCAATGCGTTGGCAAAAATGCGTCGATCGCATGGGTGATTACTTCGAATAACAGAAATAAAAAAGTTTGAAAAAATAAGTACTTTCACTTGTTGCATACAAAACGGCAATTTCATAGGTAAAGACCTATTATTAAAATCATCCTCTAATCCCTAACTGTTGAAGAGTTTAACCTTCTATCATCAGCTCACCTAAATAACTTGAAAGTATACGACTGAAAGTCTTTAGATACGTATGAAATTGAAGGAATTATCCTCCAACTCCTAACGGTTGAGGAGTTGTACCTTCCACCTTCCATCATCAGCTTACCTAAATTATTTGAAAGAATACGACTAAAGGTAACATATATACATATGATATTTAAATATTTATCCTCCAACTCCTAACCGTTAAGGAGTTGTGCCTACCAAGACAAAGCAGAGAGGAACTACCCAAGAGATCTCTTGGAACGCCGAGAACAAAGAAGCCACACAACTCCAGTAAGTGCTTGATGATTTTAGTTAGATTAATACATGGTGACATCGCCGTGGTTCATTCTTCTTGCCAATGGACTAGTAGCGAGTTAATGCTTATACTCATGGGTCCTATAGGTATTACAAGTGTCACAAAGTGATCGCTCCATTGGTGGGAGGATTGAACACTTGAGTTCTCAAAAAAATCTAATTCGTCAATATCTTTGCCTCATAAACAAAAAAAGGGTGAGCCTATTTGTGTAGTGGTTAGTGATCCTGACTGCTAAGATAGACACCGTGGCTTAAATTTGCACTCAGGGCAAAATAATAATTCAATTTAAACCAAAGCATTGTAAATACATACGTTCCTTTTAGATGTCTATGAGGTAAAAATAACGTCCACAAACAGGAGTACGATATAAATATTTTATTATGACAACTTGTCAACTCAAATAAGAACCCAATCCGTCACGCTGACTGTTTCTTTATTTATCATTCATCAACCAGAAACCGTTCTTGACTTTTAAAGAGCCCGATATTAGTGAATACTCAAGCGAATGCACAGAAATGTTATTATTTTTGTTATAAATTATTTTGTAATTATAACGTGAGTAATTATTTTAATTATATCGCGTACTTAATTACTTTCTTAATCAAAATACATGTCGTATACTCAAATTAAGTAAAAGCTATGATACATTAAATTTTCTGTAAATTATTGGATTTTGAACAGACTTCTAAAGGGAAGAAGATTTAAAGTTCGACTGTTATGACGGCTTTTCGTTTATTTAATTTTTGTTCTTTTTATATTGATTAAAAATTTCAAATGTTTTATTCAAAAATATATATGTCAAATGGCGTAATTAAGATACATTGTATTATATGTCATTTTACTTTTAATGTAATTGTATACATAATTAATTTGACATTAATTTTACATTTAGATCCAATTTCATCACTTGTTGATGAAGTCCTTTATAGACAAACTAGCTTTTGCACGCGACTTTTGTTCGCTCACACAAACTTTCATCCCCTGATTTACCCCCTTAGGGGTGGAATTTCGAAAATTCCTTTCTTAGTGCTCACTTACGTTATATAAAGAACCTACATGCAAAATTTCAGGATTCTAGGTTCAGTGGTTTGGGCTGAGCGTTGATATATGGGTATGTCAGTCACCTTCCTTTTTTATATTTAAAGATTATGTGTACTTATCTGCCAGATATTACAGATTTCTGTTTCTGGCAAAAATCAGAAATCAGAAATCTGGCATAGAGACATATGTGTAGTATACTATATTAGCTGACCTGCGCAAACTCGTCTGTGTCTCCTGTTGCCCGTAGGGTGAAGTAATAAAGCGAAAACAATACTTTTAGTCAGTCTATCAGTCAGGGCTAGCACGGCGCTGACGTATAGGTAACCATAACAGCTGAGTTCAATAGGCAGAAATATGGTCATATTTACGCAGATTGAAGATGAACCGAATGCAGTTGTTGAGAAGTCGGTCAAGTTTGTTGAGTAGATCTGCATTCAGGTGGAGGTAGCATACATCAAAGTAATCAATGATTGGGCAGTTCAAAGCCTGTACAAACATTAACTTGGTGGTAGGTGGAAGGAAATTCTTGAGCCGATATTCAATGATCACTTACGCAGAATCGATCAGACCAGATTTTTATTGCCTCCAAATCAGTTTTAATATTATCTATTGTTTCTACTAAATGATCGAGTCTTGTCTGTAAATAAATTTAAAGGTCGTCCGCATATAAATGATACGCACACCGAAGGTCGACAGTGAGTTAAATGGCAGATAAAAGTTACAGATATATCGGAAACTATTTCAGAAACTGGTGAAACAGGCTCTTAGTTTCATTTGTTTGCATTACATACTAAACTCTTAACAATCTAAGCCAAACTCATTGAAAATTTAAATTTTAAAAGAATAAGAAATAAACAAAACAGATAAAAAAGACTTTAAGAAAAGGGTCGAGAGCTTTGCAAGCTGAAAGCAAGTTTTACAGGTAATCAGAAATTAAGTGTAATTTATGTATAGATAACAATTCTTATAATTTACCTGAATTAATTAATTTATACGTAACTAAGTTCATCACAAATAGTTTTGAATTTTGCAGTGAAGGTTGAATACAAAAACAGCACGCTTCTCTACATTTCGACACTATTTATTACTCACTTTTGCTCTGGATTTTTTGTCACCGATAAAGGGCTCTGAAAAAGTTGAACTCATGCATTAGTGTATTTTCGAACGTGACCAGGAGTAAAATTCGTATACCAAAAAAAAATGCTCTTTTGTCGGCCTTTTGCAATTTAGTATTTGTGGCTATATTTCAGCGGCTTCAAATAAAACGATCGCGTTACTTTCGGCATAAAGCCAGAGACCTATTTTATTTCGTTTTTATTACTGTTACATATGATTAATTTCTATTGTTGTAACCAAAAGGTAACATAGGTACATTTTATAGAACATAGCGTTAAAGTTAAGAATATTTTTATAATTAATAAATGTAGGTACATACATGAAATACGCAAATCCTTTGCCTCTAACACGCCTAACCCCACACCACAGTCTATAATTTGACACTATTCCAATTCCAAATCCAATTGATCTGTTTATGATTGATTGATCTACATCATAAATGTACTCCAAAAACTAGAAGACCATTTCGTACTTTTAAGTTATTTGTCTGTGAGGATGCTATATTATGTAGGTCGTGAAACAAAGTGTAACTGTATTAGGCCCAGCTCTTACACATCTCGGCAAGGAGATTAGTGCAACTGTCTGCGCGGTCACGTAGACATCGTGTCGAGTGTCAACGAGAGGCGTCTGATGTGTGGAGGCGCGGGTTGAGTCTCAGGCTCGACGCCTGCCACTTATGCCGGTGCACGCGTCGCCCAACGCGCCCCGACGTCTCCACGTCTCCATCTCCTTCGTCGGTTCCACACATCGCAAAATTCACTTGTCAATATAATTTGTCACCGTCTTACAAAACGAGATGAAGTTAAATTTCAACGAGAGCGTATTTTAGTATTGATACTAAATTTATTGCTCCGTATTCTCCGTATATTATTTACTTTAGACTAAGTTTAGACAATTCATTAATATAATAAGTTTTTTTAAACTTGTGATGATGAAACTGAAAGCATTTTTAATCAAAAAAAATGCTTTTACTCAGTAGAAGAATACATGGAAACAAAACACAAATTATACATAATGGAAAATTATACCACAAACAAAACACACACACACACACTAACAAATCCTACACCTAAACAATAAATCAACAATAATGGCTAGGTACATAATAAAGAAATAATATATGCACAATGGTTAGTTTTAAGTTTAATTTAAAGCAATTGTTCGATGTGGCATGTCATCAATGATCTTTTTATTTATTTTTTCAAGGATTTTAAAATTGTTCTCTTTATCACTTTATTACTTAAATTTTAGTTATAGTTATTATAGCGAACTTATATAGATGATTATAGACACGGTGATATAAGTGGTAGGTCGACTTGCAGGTGAGACGAATAACACGAAGCTTGTAGCGACTGTAGTATATTTATTGTCAGGAGCTCAAGGCTCCTGAATACTCTTGGTGTTACATGGTAACACGTGTGGAGAGTAAGTGACTAGGTAAGTAAGTGCGTACATACTAACAGCATTTATATACAATACCATTCATATACTCACGTCTCATCTCGACGCGATAAGGAATGTCTGAGTCTACGTGATCGATAAATATATGCTGACATCTGCTGGTCAGGCTTATCTATGTATAATTTCTATTAATTAAACAATATGACTATATAGCAATCTATATAGGAATAGTTATAAATTTATTCTTCTTCCTAGCCTTTATTATTCCCAAGATTTGGGGATGATTTCCAAATGATAGTTATAAATTTATTATCTTTATATAATTCTAACATTTTAGAATTTAATAACTATGTAACTATTGTGTAACATGGCCATCTTCTCTCAAATTTGCAATACCTGGAAAAGGTTACTAAGTTGAGACAAACTCTATTACGAGTATAAGATCACAAAATGTACCTACACTTAGTTAGCAATAAAGATTTTTTCATTCCTCCATCTCGAAAAGAGTATTTTTACCCTTCGATATCTGAGTGCAAAAGCCGTTTTTATCGAGGATAAAGTAAATTGAATTTAGAACACTAAGTTTGTGCATTCAAAGCCTCAATAAACCTATTTACTTCTACCTCCATGGTGCCGAATTTATCATACAACCTTTTTAATTAGTATCGTTAATTAATTATCGTAAATATCGTTAATTAGTATTGTTTTTAATTAGTATCTTGTGAATGTAAATGCTTTTTTTGCATTTAGTCATTTCCTCGCTAAGGTAGAATGAAAAGTTACGTGTTGCACTCGAGTGCAAAGATTTTTTACCATGTGCTCATTTGCTACCCTCGCTAACGCTTAGGATATTTTAGATATCTATCTAATTTTAGAATCCTTCGCTTGCTCGGTCATCAAAATTGAGCACGCGGTTAAAAAGCAATTTAGCAGCACTCTTGTATAACAAATAACTATTTATTTTTAATTTTTGATGTTTAAATTGTTCCCGTTTTATTATTTTTATTTTAACATTTCTAATAAATCGATCACTACAATATCCGATTCTCGATTATATATTTACAAATCTCTGTCTGAAAATAAGGTACGCGTTTATATTGCGTAAATTTGGTGATAGTTGTATGTCAGTTGAAAGCTATGTAATAATAAGAACTAAATAACGTTTGGATTTAAAACGACTAGATATTAAGTTCGATCATAATTATTCTATATCAAGAAAAGGCCCGCCCAATGCCAACGTTGCCAAAAATCCGGCACTCTTCACACTACTGCCACCGCAGGCAGGCATGTGCGGTGAGCACCCCGCCGTCTGCTGGAGGAGCCCGCCTCATGTGCAAACTGTGGCGGTCAGCATCCGGCGAACAACACACACTGCCCCACCTTCCACTGGAGGCGCCAAAACACCGGACAAGACATCTACAGGGTTGCACGTAAGTCGCCTCCTCTGTCACCGGTCGCTCGGAGCTGGGCCTCCCCAGGTGTCGCCTGGGAATTCACCTAGCTCGGGCTCGACCACCGGGGCGGTGTAAAGACTGAACCAACCCTGGAAAACTAGAAACTACATCACAATAATCCCCCACGACCTACCCCTATGTAGGGGTAGTGGTAGATACCACTGGCAGGGGGCAAACCAGTCCGAGCCAGTCCTCACACGTCCCCTACGGGACGAGGTGAAGTCCTCGGAGAGGAACCGTTTGGCCGTGTCCCGCTGGCATGATCACCTCGCCTGGTCAAAGGATTTATAATAAAATATCGCTTTACGGAGCTACAGCTTCAATTACTGTCATAAATACAAAATGACTGTAATAGTACAAAATCGAGTAATAACACTATCATTAAAATTTAACAGCGTCGAAAATTGGCCCAATTCATTATAATAAATGACCACTCGTGAATAAATTGTCGCAAAATGAACATCACTACTATTACATCTCAATTTTATTCCCAATTTAACGAAGGGCGATTAAATTTGTCTTATTTTATTACTTATGATGAAAAGTAATCCTTTACTGAAAAATTGTTTCGATCTATTGTGTCTAAGTAATTCATCTGTAATTTTACTTTTAAATGAATTCTATTAACAGTGTGTACAAAAATTTGTGGTGACAAAAAAATATTTTTGAAATATATTGTAAAAGGTAGGTATATAACTATACAGTAACTATATTTTATTTCAGAGTTTAAAAGGAGGTAGACCTTCAATATTAAAGCTGCCAGGTAGAAAAGTAAAGTTCTGTTCATCGAAAGATGCGAGTTCTTTGTGCATAACCACTGTCTGTCACCAGACGAAAAACATGAAAAGTTGCCGTCCAATCTACTGCTTACTTTCAGAAATGAGAACATCCTCGGCCTAAAGATGTACGTAAAACTTTCTATCTAGCTACTTGTCGTGTGTTTACTCCAACGTTGGAACGAATTTTTAATTCTCATCTGAAATTCAGATCTAACAGCGCTCACATTATTAAGTTAAAGTTAAGTATTACTTGAGCGAGATTTGACCTCCAAACATTCACTTAGGTAACGTGTTATAGAGCGCGTCTTTTCAAGTTTACGACTAGTTTTAGTCGTGCTATAAAATTGTCTTTATGTGTTAGTTTATAGTGTCGCAACCATCGCGGACAATTCATACTTTTTATATCACTTTTGATGTTACGATTCGGGACGTATCTGATTGACCAATTTCTAGGATTATGAGTATGAAACTTGGATAGATTCCTAAAGTGACAACAATCAATAGTTTGATCATTGCCTTATTCGTATTTTTATGGTATAGATGAACACGGGCACGCGTCATTTAGTGCTATTTAGTCACTAACCACATATAGACAACTAAAGATACAAATGCGTTGCCGATATTAGAGTGGTTTCTTCGACTTAAACCGCATATATGTTGGTTATGGCAGTTAAGAATAGTAGAAGATGCCGTTCCTTAAGAATCAAAGTATTTCCATAATCATATTATCATAATCTTAATTGAAATCGGTGCAGTTGTTTAGCCGTAGAAGCGTAACAAACATACAGACAGAGTTACTTTCGAATTTATAATATTAGTATGGATGGCGTGCTATGTAAAACATCATAATTGGACAGCTTCATTTATACACATTAATAATAAACTCATAAGGATGTGCGGTGAATTGTTCATTGCTCGGTTTGTCTGGGAAGTTTAGAGCGGGGAAAGACATCCCAACAAATTTAGGATTATTTGACTGCGCGACAATGGGTATTGTCTATCTTTAAATAGGTTGGGCTCGAGCTTGGGACAATGGGCTCATTTATTCCTTCCCTTAGGCGAAGACATAAACTACGGCTATAGGATTAACGGGTTGAACACAACGAAATAATTACTTTTCGTAGATTGCAATAAGTGATCATTTGTTCTGAAGAGAAGAGGAATAAGTTGTTTATCCATAATCTACTAAAGTTCTTATAAGTAATAATCAATAAATATCATACGCATTGTAATTGTGTCCTCAATCCTTTGTTGGTTTTTACTTAATAAGTATGGTTATCGGAGCTGAAACCCCTTTCTGTCTTGATTCTAGGGAAGGAAATTTTAGGGTGGTAACGTAGTAGTGACTTTTGAGATGCAGGTGACCATGTGCGGCAGTAGATACTTACCATCAGTTAACCTGTCTGCTTGTTTTCCCCCTCATACCATAAAAAAGAAATAAGCAATTTTTACTTAAACTGCAAATACTAAAACGAGTATGTTTGTTTGCGGGTAACAACTTTTTTACGTTTTAAATATTTGATTGATCGTGATAAAATTCATGAATTGTTGTTAAGTATAATCTAAAGCGACATGGACATATTTAACCGTGATCCAAATTTTACAGGAGAAAAGGAAAGTTGATGATTGATGGTGAAACAAATCCTTTACATATGTCATAAGTAGCGAGTGAGAGTTAGTCACTCACATAAAATAAAATTTCATATTTCCAAACAATAACAGGCAAATCGTGACATAAAACATTGAGAATGACAAACTATTCAATTCTTAAATTAATAGTAATAGCAAAATAAAATGATGTTTCATGTTGAACTGAGACACTAGGCAACAATTTTGTTTTAGATTTTAGAATTCATGACTGAATTTTAGAATCTTTTAGTTATTGTCTAATCAGCAATCTATATATACTTACTTATAATAAAAATGTAACAGGTCCAATTCTGTACATTAAAGATATTTGGAAAAATTTTTTTGGAGGGCTCTCTATTATCGATACTGAAGCCAAAACTGTAATATTTTTCATTTTTGTCTGTCTGTCTGTCCGTCTGTCTGTATGTATCTTGGCCGCGCATCACGCCAAAACTACTGAATGGATTCAAATGAAACTTGGCATGATTTGAGTTCATACTACGAGGTAGGACATAGGATACTTTTTATCCCAAAATTCAGCACGGTTTCCTGTAGAGAGGGGATGAAAGTCAAAATATGTACTTAGTTGTAATTCAATAACGCATAGTCCGATTTTATTCATTCTTTTTTTGCAAGAAAGAAAAAATAAAAGATAACGGGAAAAGACGATATTTTTTTGTCCGCGACTGTACACTACCTGTGGGAAGCTGAGACAGATATGTAAATATCGGTATAAATATAATGAAGTTCGCCGGGTCAGCTAGTAGTTTAATATACACCTTAAAACCATTACAGTTAGTGATTATTTTATGCTAAATGAAATCATTTATTCAGTAATTAGGTTACATGAACAATTTTGCAAGTTAAACTTTTTAGAACAGAGGAGTTAGGCCTTTCCTAACTGGACTAGCCCTGAGAAGAAAGGACGACACAAAGTCAGGGATCACCGTCTCTTTTAAAGTCCGGACAATCTTCTTAAAATGCAAAAGATAGTCTATTAGTAAATAAAAAAACGATAAATATAATTTGAGTCACAGCTATCATAAGTACTTTGGTAAAAAATTATAATAAAAAAATCAACAATAGCTATAATTGAAGTAATCTCCTTAAGGAGAAATACGCTTCGAGACATTATCTCGTGATAATGTCTCGAAGCGTGAGGTCGTCCCCACAGAAAACCGATTGTTTGCCCCCATACCATTTATGGTAAAAATACTCTTTGCGCTCAATCCGTTAGTTGAAATTGGCATTTAATCGTGTGACTTGGCTTTGGTATAAATTGTGAGGAAAACACTTGCGATAAATTTTTAGAAATAATATTGACATCTCAAACCAAAAACAGTAGTCCTCCAGTTTTCGTCAATTCATGGCTGGTTTCAAATAACAGCACTCTTTCAAAATTTTGGGCATCTATTAGTGTCCGACCGAAACTGGTTTTTACGACCGAAACCGAAACCGAATTTTGGCAACGGTCTCAGTTTCGGCCGAAACCGAAACCGAAACTTTCTTATAAGGATCATGTTTTCAGAGAAAAATAAAGAAAATGTATTATAATCAGTCATTTTATTTATTTTTTCTTTAAATCACATAATCAATAACACAATATAATTTATTGCACTGTTTGCACTTGGCTTTAGATGAATCAGACGAACTTTTCTCGAAAAATTGCCAAATGCTGTTTTTTAACGACATTGTTCTTTCATAATAGATGATTCAATACTACAACAAAAGAAAGGTTCCTTATTAGGTTTAATCAGTGGGTACTCAATGTATTTTAAATTATTTATTTATATTCGTGAACTATTATGGATAAGGTTTTAAATTGAAAAACAGAAATAAAATAAGTATAAGTGTTAATTTTATACGGATAACCAGGTAGGTATCTACTCGTTTAATTATAAGTGTTAATTTGTAAAAAAAAACAATTATTATATTGGTACCTACTTAATAATTATTAAATTGAACGCGAAACTCTAAATCCTTAATATTATCACCACTAATGCACTATAGTAAAAACCATGTACCTAACTAATGTTTGTTTACATATAGCATTAGCGAAAGAGTTAAATTAACCACAAAATGTTTAGATTTTAATTTTTTATGGTCAACTTGATTCTACTATAATCTAGGTACTCCTTTGTTATATTAAATTACTTTTCGAGGTATTCTTATATCGTATCACATGATAAAACTTACCGAATTCAAAACATATCACATGAAAACTCACAACAAACAAAATGCACTGCAAATAAACAGGTTACGACATGATTACGCACGTGGCCGCGGCCAAATGTCATTGTCGCTTGGATGTCATTTACTGCGCCGAACACACCCGAGCACAGCGCGGAAACTCCCGAATGCAGTTTCGGTTTCGGTCGGTTTGCTGCCGGAACCGAAACATAACCGAAACTCGTTTTTTTGCCGAAACTCAACCGAAACCGAAACCGAACATTCGTCGGACACTAGCATCTATAACAATACGTCAACACGGCACCTAATGTTACAACTTTGTTTAAAGTTTTAATTACAGACACTGCTACATCAGTTTTAGTTAAGTATATATTTGTAAAGTATTCATGGTTCTTATAGAATTTGAGAGCCTTTTAAGCTACTGTTAACTTAGTTCTTCGGACGACAATAGAATTTTATTATAGTACAAAAATGTATTAGTGGAAAAATAAAAGCAAAGTAAATATAAATCATGTAATTAGAATTATTTAATTGGCAATCAACAATATAACCTGAGTTACAACCATGTGACCTTGACCTTCTCAAAACTTAAACTCTTTACTTACAGGCAATATAAACAATATCCTTATTCTTATATTCCCTTCTTTTTTTACCTGTTTTTTTTATATTCCCATCAGTAATATCAAACAATGGGCTTACCCTGCTTAAGTGGGACAAAATTACAATGAGAAAAATGATTGTGTTTAATACGCCTTTGTTTATCCTTTTGAGGGTACATGTGAATATTTCTGAGAGAAATATAAATGAGAATACTAGATGTAAGAAAAATTAAACTTTCAATGAAAAACAAATATCAGAAACAATAATAAAAGCTCCATTGCTCTCGAACACATCTTTAGCGCAAGAAACAATAAAAACCTGAGTATTAAAATATGTGTTTTCATATCTTATCTGGTTTATGAAAATCAGAGCAAAATACTTTCAAAAGTAAATATTGAAAATTATTACAGACTTCATCAGCTTTGCATACTTTCAATCGAATTTGGAAAAGCTACTTTATTAAGAAAAATACCGTAGTATCAATGTACATTTACTTTTATTTGAACTGTAAAAAGTAAAAAAATATGGGCTGTCAAACAGGAATTGCATTGGGAATTGGTAGACTATATCAAGTAATTAATGTATTTATCGAAGTTACAAATTTAACTTGAATGATTTGTAATTGCGCCACTGTAGCTCACTTCGAAAGTCATAAATATGGTGTCTAATAAACATCTTCAAGGCAGCGGGAACTTATAAAATGTACCTCTAGAGCAAAATCCCTAGTGATTTCTTTATCATTTTGAGAAACCCTTGTCCATTCCATTACGTTTGCCAGCGCGTTGGCTCGTTTTGATTCGGCCGTTTATCATTTAAAGAAGATATCGCTTTTTTTTTGCAAAATATTTTATTCTTGGCAAATTTCGTCCTTGTGGTGACGGATTAAGACGAATACAGAGTGTCACCACCCCTACTCATCCCGTAGGTAAGGTTGTAAGAGGCGACTCAGGGAGAAAACTACGCAGGACACGTGGAGGAACCACGCTTCGGCATGCATGGGCATGGCTCGAACGGAGAAATACCACAGCCTCACAGAAAACCGGTGTGAAACAGCGCTTGCGCCATGTTTCACCGGGTGAGTGAAGATACCGGATCCCCCCATCCCCTTCCCCATCCCCCATAGGTCGGCAACGCACTTGTAACGCCTCTGGTGTTGATCTGGGTGTCCATGGCTTACCATCAGGCGATATGTCTACTCGTTTGCTCCATATTCTATATAAAATAATCACAAATTTTAACAAGAAAAAAAACCGACTTCAATCTGGACCAAATTTAAATGGGACCATACGGGAATATTGAGTTATTCGTTAATTTGTTGCGGACATACTTAATGCAAATTGAAGACTTATATGGTTGTCTCATGGATGACATGTCAGAACTGGACCAAATGGAAATGGGACCACATGGGAAGCACCAGCTTTCAAATAAAAAAGAATCATCAAAATCGGTTGACCCAGTCGAAAGTTATGAGGTAACAAACATATAAAAAAAAAAAAAAAATACAGTCGAATTGAGAACCTCCTCCTTTTTTTGAAGTCGGTTAAAAACAACATCACTGCAAAGAGAAGGAAAACTTGAAACATACCCTGTCCCCCAACCCATCTGGCCAGCGTGCTATCAGGTATAGTAGGCAAAACCTCATTTCTAAGGTGAGGCCTATGTACAGCAGTGAACTGTTAAAGGCTCTAGTGGTCTTACAGAACTAACTAACCAAGTGCCGACCACTTGGCATAAACTTGATAGTAGTCTGCTAGTCATGACAATATCGCGAACTGCTGCTATTCTCTTTGTGGGTCTAAGGCAGTTAATAATAGGTCTTTACCTATGAAATTGCCGTTTTGTATGCAATAAGTGAAAGTACTTATTTTTTCAAACTTTTTTATTTCTGTTATTCGAAGTAATCACCCATGCAATCGATGCATCTTTGCCAACGCATTGGCAGTTTATTGATGCCCTTCTTGTAAAAATCAGCTGGACGGGAGGCAACAAACTCTTCAAAGGCATTTTGTACTGCCTCTCGGGAATTGAATTTTTTACCCACTAAAAAGTTGTCTAAATTTTGGAAAAAGTAATAGTCGGCAGGTGCAAGGTCTGGTGAGATGGCGGATGAGGGAGAGCTCCCAGAACCCCAGCTCTGGCAGCTTGGAGACTGTCTGTTGCGCAGTATGGGGTCGCGCGTTGTCGTGAAGGAGCAGTGGGAACGACCGATTGACCAAAGCTGGTTGCAGATGTGCAAGCTTCTCCTTCACAATACACATCTGCATTAATGCTCATGCCGTTTTGTAAAAAGCTGTCGTGAATCACATCCGCACTAGACCACCAAACAGTGACCATCACCTTTTTAGGGGTCATTTTTGGTTTAGGGCATTGCTTTGGTGCTGAAACAGGGTCTAACCAACTTGCTGAGCGCTTTCCATTGTCGAACAGAATCCATTTTTCGTCGCACGTAACAATTCGTTTCAAAATTCCTTCATTTCTTTACCTGTTGAGCAGCGCAAGGCAGGTCTCGACGCTTACGTTGCGCTGGCGATCGTTAAGGTCGTGGGGCACCCATCTATCAAGCTTTTTTACCTTGCCAATTTGTCGGAAATGGATTAATATTGTTTTGATGCTTACATTAAAAGCTGCTGCTAGCTCAGCTGTAGATTGAGTTTCGTCAGCTTCCACAAATGCCTTTAATTCATTATTGTTAACCAAAGTCTCCGGACGACCACGAGCTTCATTTTTCAAGTCAAAATTTCCAGAACGGAACCGGGGAAAACAATAACGGGTTGTGCGTTCGTTTGTACAGTTCTCTCCGTAAACGTTTTTGATGTTACGTGCCGTTTGTGTCGCGTTGGTGCCACGACGGAACTCATATTCCATAATTACACGAATTTTTAAAGTATCCATTATGACGAAAAATGTTCAAATGTAATGAAAATACAACGCTAATCAAAAAAGAAAAGACTGAGTTTGTAAATAGAATGTCATGGTTTTAAAACAAAATTAATTTGAATTTAGAATACAGAGCCATTAGAAACTTTTTTTTATTTGAAATGACCAGTACTGAAGAAAGGCAATTTCATAGGTAAAGACCTAATATTATATCGAGTTAAGCTCTTGAAGTTGGTATTAATAGCGCACGTTAGTGGGGCAGTGATGCCGTAAGCGACTGTTCATTTGCCGGGAGTAAATTTTTGTACGATATGTAAAAGTTTATTCTAGTGTAGAAAACACTAAAATTTAGGAATAAACTTTTGTAATATATAATGTAAATATATATTGTATTTAAAAAAAGAATGTAAAGTATTCTATCAGTCAATCTATATTTCATAGTACAAGCTTTAATTAGTTTGATGCTAGATGGTATTGTGTGTCAGATGTCCGAACCATTTATTTCAATTTATTTATTTCAATTAATAATTATACAAATTAACAGTTTAAAGTAACTTTGAGTACAATATTGTTTTTTTTTTTGTGTAATAAGCGGGCAAACGAGCAGACGTATCGCCTGATGGTAAGCGATTACCTCACTCACTCGGTGAAACACAGCGCAAGCGCTGTTTCACACCGGTTTTCTGTGAGGTCGTGGTATCACTGCGGTCGAGCCGGCCCATTGATGCCGAAGCGTGGCTTTTCCACGGTATACTGTTGTGTTATGTTACTTATAAGTTTGAGATTCTTGTACCTTGTTATTGCATCTAACAATGTAGATATTTCATATCAATTTTTGACTGAATATCTTCAAAAATAGTTATTATACAATATGACAAAGAAGCACATGCAAAATTACAAGTTTTTAATCCTTGTCTCTTAGTTAAACCACGGACGGATAGACAGGCTTACATGCTTGTTAGGATTACGAAACCATGAAGAGCTGAAATATTATTTAGGTTTTAATTTTTCACAAAGGGAATTATGTTATTATATTACATAATAAAAGATTGTAAACTAAATAAAATTATTTCTATGTTGTTTAAAAAAGGTAAATACTCGTATTATAAACATTTATATTTACAAAATTAAAATAATGAATCATTTTTTTTTTTTTATGTTTGGCCTGCCAAAATGACTCTACTCTGCCTGATGGAAAGCATAAGCAGAATCCACGAGTAGTGGCCACCATACTCATTGCGAATACAACAATGCAGTATGGCGACCCACACTATGGCGGCCTAGCGATGCTTGTGCCCCTTTTATTATCAAATTAGTATAGTCAACAAGTATGGAACTTGTTGACTAGACTAATCATTTTACGTTGATTTTCTGTGCGAGGGTAGTACCGCCCCGGTCGAGCCGGCCCGTTCTTGCTGAAATCAGCGTGGCTCTACTACCTTCAAAATTTACGAGTATATATAAGATTTGATGAGATTTTTACAGCACGGTTGGCCAAGTGTTGTGGGTTCAAATCCCACACGGGGACAACACTTTGTGTGTTTGAACAACCACACATTGCTGTTCTGAGTCTGGAAATTATTTGAATCCGTTTCATGTATACTTGTAAAGTCCCCCGCAACGCAGGATTTATATTCCTAATGCGGAAATCCATTATTTTTCTTATTTATTTTCCTTGATTAAAATAAATAAGAAAATTAATGCAATAGCGGTTTAGGTATTAACATGAATAAAACCTCAGGTAATTAAAAAGTTTCAATACCCAGATATTTACGGTACCCAGGTATGGGTTCTTGAGCAGGTTGCACTGACAGTGACGGTTACATAAAATTATAATAACCGTTACTAATTCCCGTACACTACATAATATAATTAGTACTATTTTTTTCGTTGTAGGACCAGCGGCTCTTCATTAAATACATTTAAACTAAATTTGAACTCTGTTAGAACGAGCATAAAGTGTTACGGAGTTAAACCACGTTTTTAAATACAAAATAAAATAGAAACTGTAATTTATAATGAACATGAACTAAGACCAACTTTCCAAATCCGAACATTAATAAATAACTGTCGAATGGAAAGTTATATCAAGACCCCATTTCGTACATAAATTACAATTTCCCTCAAAAGTTTTACGTGAACGAACCTTGAAGAACGTCTATATTATAAAGGCAGTGTTTGTTCAATATGTAACTCATCAAAGCGTATTCATGCCACCCTTTCATGGTATCGTACCGCACTAAAACTCAATGGCGTTCCCGCAGAAATAGCGGCATGGACAAGCAAATTGTCCAATGAATAGCAAAAAGTGGCTTTATCATTGACATCCACCTTGTACCAAGTTTAATTTTCAATTGGATTTTTATCAGTTTTGGTAGACAATTTAAAAATAAATCATACTAGATGTAGTAGTATACTTTAGGTAACCTGTCTACAATTTTTTTTTTTTTTTTTATGTTTTAGCTACGCCAAAATGACTCTGCTCTGCCTGATGGAAAGCATGAGCAGATTCTAAAAGTGGTGATCACCATCCTCAATGCGAATAAGGACATTGCAGCATGGTGACCTACACTATGGCCGCCTAGTGAGATGCCTTTTTACGCCCCGCTTAAAGGACCCGGGATCATAGTGGGAGGGAAACTCGTGCGCTGGAAGTGAGTTCCAGGTTTTGACCGCTCGGCACAGAAAGGACGAACCGAAGTGATGAGTACGAGATCCAGTATATATATATCCAGTGAGATACGTTTTTATAATATTTTAAAAATGTTTTTACCTTTTATTTATGTTTAAACTTTGATATATTACGAGTACATACAGATTATGTTTATTTTACAATATTTATAGCGTTATTAGAGTTTAGGACGCTTATTACTGTAAAAAAATAAATCTACAGTCCAGTTTCTAATAAAAATTATGAATTGCATGGAAAAACCTGAATAAATAAATAAATAAATATTTCGGACATCTAACACACAACGCCATCTAGTCCCAAGCTAAGCAGAGCTTGTGTTATGGGTACTAGACAACTGATACAAATACATATATACTTTTTTTTTTGTAAATACATACTTATTATACATAGAAAACACCCAAACTCCGAAACAAATATTTGTAGATCATACAAACATTTGGTCCGACCCGGGAATCGAACCCGAGACCTCATGATCAGCAGTCGCACACGCCAACCGCGAGACCAACGAGGCAGTTGACCAATGTTGACGAGACGAGACCAATGAATGAAATGAAATGAATAAAGAAAGTTAATAGTAATATTAAAATTATCTGCTATATTTTCAATGACTTAATGTACAAGTTGTACCAGATGGGTTTAATGCCCAGGGCCTTCTCTATTAGTCCACCTTCGAGTGATGCAGAAATATGATGTGGTAGGAGCCGTATATAGTTTTGTACAAATTTTCATATATTTCTCATAACATGTATGTTTATTATACGCGTAATTCAATTAAACGAAATTCATGGATTGGTTTCATTTTACTGACGTGTTCAGTGTCTCTTTCTCGTCAAAGCTACGAAGTGAGTTATGTAATGAATATCTACGAATTATGTTTATTAACAGAAGAAACCAAAAATGTTACAATTACTTATTTAATTATAATATACACCTTATTACTTACACTATTTGCTTAAGGTGCATTTTGCAATTTTTTTATGAATTATCTACATCGATATATTATAATATTTCGCTTTATAATGTGATAAAGTTCAAGGTGAAACTGTGGTCGAATAAAACCATGGATATGGGAGGTATGCAATGCGAAGCTTAATATGATCTACAGAACGACCAAGGAGAACCTCCTAAAACTTTATACGCCAGAAAACACCCTCTTAACTAACGTCATTGCTGTCACGTAGAAATATTTACGGAACTCTTTCCAGCGTTATGTTAGGGTCAGAGTCTTGAGCACAATAGAGTATAACAGACATAGAAGTTAGTGGACTGTGAAACCGACCCCTATTATTGCGTTATCAGTCTAGAGTAGTATCTATTGTTATGCGGGTCCATAGTACATAGCTTTGATATAAGCTGGAGGTTTTATTTTTATTTTTAAAGACTAAGAATATTAAAGTCAAAGTCGAAAGATTTTATTAAAATAGGCACTTATAAATAGTTAATAATATTAACTATTCTTAAGTGCCTATTTGAATAAAATCTTCACCTATGAAATTGCCTTTCTTCAGTACAGGTCATTTCAAATAAAAAAGTTTGTAATGGCTCTGTATTCTAAATTCAAATTAATTTTGTTTTAAAACCATGACATTCTATTTACAAACTCAGTCTTTTGTTTTTTGATTAGCGTTGTATTTTCATTACATTTGAACATTTTTCGTCATAATGGATACTTTAAAAATTCGTGTAATTATGGAATATGAGTTCCGTCTGAGAGAGAACTGTACAAATGAACGCACAACCCGTTATTGGTTTTCCCGGTTCCGTTCTGGAAATTTTGACTTGAATAATGAAGCTCATGGTCGTCCTGAGACTTTGGTTAACAATAATGAATTAAAGGCGATTGTGGAAGCTGACGAAACTCAATCTACAGCTGAGCTAGCAGCAGCTTTTAATGTAAGCATCAAAACAATATTGATCCATTTGCGACAAATTGGCAAGGTAAAAAAGCTTGATAGATGGGTGCCCCACGACCTTAACGATCGCCAGCGCAACGTACGCATCGAGACCTGCCTTGCGCTGCTCAACATGCAAAGAAATGAAGGAATTTTGAAACGAATTGTTACGTGCGACGAAAAATGGATTCTGTTCGACAGTCAAAAGCGCTCAGCAAGTTGGTTAGACCCTGGTTCAGCACCAAAGCAATGCCCTAAATCAAAAATGACCCCTAAAAAGGTGATGGTCACTGTTTGGTGGTCTAGTGTGGGTGGCGGTACAAAACGGCATGAGCATTAATGCAGATGTGTACTGTGAAGAACTGGAGAGAATGATGGAGAAGCTTGCACATCTGCAACCAGCTTTGGTCAATCGGTCGTCCCCACTGCTCCTTTACGACAACGCGCGACCCCATACTGCGCAACAGACAGTCTCCAAGCTGCAAGAGCTGGGGTTGGAAGCTCACCCTCATCCTCCATACTCGACAAACCTTGCACCTACCGACTATTACTTTTTCCAAAATTTAGACAACTTTTTAGTGGTTAAAAAATTCAATACCCGAGAGGCAGTACAAAATGCCTTTGAAGAGTTTGTTGCCTCCCGTCCAGCTGATTTTTACAAGAAGGGCATCAATAAACTGCCAATGCGTTGGTAAAGATGCGTCCATTGCATGGGTGATTACTTCGAATAACAGAAATAAAAAGTTTAAAAAAAAGAAGTACTTTCACTTATTGCATACAAAACGGCAATTTCATAGGTAAAGACCTATTATTTAAAATCGAGTGATTCAAGTCGCCAGTTTCAAGTGCAGCCTACCCTTCGAGATCTAATCGAGAAGAATCTGGCAAGAAACTCCATTGTTGCTCCTTTTATAAAAAAATAAATACGGTTTACAATAATTATTTTTTTACAATAAGACTTGTGTAAAAAAGAAATCGACCAAAGAAAACAAAACAAAAAGTTTGGAGTAATTGCTGCACAGCTTTGAGCTAACCAATTGGTTACGCCATATTGTCATTTATTTAATATATCTATAATTGATTGATGAATGCGCCATCCTCTCCTATCCTTTTCCCTCATACCTCAAGCTGTGATTGTGAGAGCGAGAAAGAGAAGCATTCGACGCATACAATGACACTTGTGATTTGACAAGTGTCGAAGAAGTCCGACGCGAACCACGGAAGGAAAAGGTTGTTTTCGTAATCCTATCCCGCAAAGACTTCACCGCACCCGCAGGAACGAACTTTGTCGCGAACCGCCGTGGCGATTATCGAGGATTCCGTGGATCTACCCGCCGCTACTCGCATCAGCAGTCCACATCCACAAGGGAAGCAGAGGTTAGTCCTTACCTATATGTAGAACTGTCTTGTCATAACCCTGATTTTCCCTAAGGCAGTTCATCTCCCTTATTGTCGCATTCATTGTCAGTTTTAGAAACCGCAGATACAGTCCACTCTCTCGCACCCATTATTTTTTGGTCCTTCGAGCCGGATTATAACTAATTATTCTAATCCAAACGTATCGTTTTCGGGCTGTTTGTAGGATTAGATTAGCTAGTACCTACCCTTGTAGTAGCAGTACGCTACTTTAATTCTCGCATTTATCGCACCGCTAAAGGTATTAGGCATCTAATTCGATCAATCATACAATACGTTACCAATAGTTAGGATTACCGCATTATTTGTTTCTTGTAGCATTCAATAAAAATTAAATTTCTATAACTTGTTAACATCTCAAATTCGTAGGTAGTACAATAATTATAAATATCGGTCGTACCCGATTTTCGTTAATTTAATATTGCACAGACTTGCAACTTAGTAAATACGTGAAAGTAGATAGATGTTATTCGGATATCTTATTAACTACTTATTAATTATAATTAAATATATTTATTTCGCATCGCATCACGTTTCACTATATAGCTGTATAGGTCTGCAAGTTATCTGTTCGTCGCTTATACCAATAAGAACACGGCACATATGCTGCCAATGTTCAATATAAAATAATTAAGTATCTATTGCTAATAATATTTACATATTCTACACTGTTATTATTTATAACAGCTGTTAGATATCATCATGTCGGACGAGAATAAGTTGTCGCTTCTACACGCAAAGAGAGACCTTATGTTCTCACGCATACAGGCTATCTCAGATAGATGTAAGAATCTATCGAATGAATTTGCAAAAGAAAGTTTTTTGTGTGATATTGAAACTATAGATAAATTACGCATAGATTTTGAATTAATCTTAGACCAAATAAATTCGATTGAGTTAAAATTGAATCCTAAATATATTATTAATTATCAATCGCTTCTTTCGTTCGACGAACTTTACGGTCGAATAAAACGCGCGGCAAAGTTAATTGCTTTAGTTGAGCCTCGCCTGGAACACAAAAGATGTGACAGACCTAGGCTACCGCCGATCGAATTACCACAGTTTAATGGTGATATTAAGACTTGGCCATTGTTTTACGCGGCTTATAAAACCACCGTTCATGAGAACCCGGGGCTCACTGACTCAGAAAAATTGCATTACTTGATTGGTAAGTTAAATAGTAAGGTTCAAACTGTTTTCGCAGGCATTACTCCGTGTGCCGAAAATTATAAAGTTATTTTAGAAACTTTAATAAATAGGTATGAAGATAAACGCGCGCTGTCATGTTCCTATTTGGATCAGATTTTCGAACTTAAGGCTTTGAGTGCTCCCAGTGTAGCTGGCCTCGAGATGTTTTTAGATAAATTCGCAACTTCAGTCGCTGCGCTTAAAAATCTTAAGGTCAATGACCTCTCCGATTTATTGTTTTTATACTTATCATTAAAAAAGTTAGATCCTGAAACCGCTCGCGCATTTGAGTTGGACAGTCGTGGTTCTGAGATTCCATCTTTTGATAGTTTGATTTCATTTGTTCGCTATCAAGCAAAGATCATAAACCGCACATCGAAAACTGAACCTCGTAACCGCGTAGACTATACGACGCCAAGGTTGCCGCCGCAACGCAAGTCTACTAATACTTACGTTAACACCGCTCAAACTCAATCGTATCAAACTGTGTGTACGCTATGCAAATCGCAGCATGAGCATTTGTATCAATGTCAATCATTTAAAAAATTGACACCTAACGAACGCTTTAAATTTATTAAATCGCAGTCATACTGTATAAATTGCTTAAGTAAAAGGCATCATGCTTCTGATTGTAATTCGGATTCGCGTTGTAAAAAATGTCAACAGAAACATCACACGATGTTACATTTTGAAAATAAACATACTGCATCTAACGCAGTAGTCGCACCGCTCGCCCCCCCGGCGCTGCGCGCTTGCAGTGACGTGGGAGGAGGACGGCAGCTGGGTCCGGCGCCCGCTCCGTCATCCTATGATACCCGCAGCGCTGATGATGTTGCATTGTGCTCATTATCAGGTGTGGTACTGGGGTAGTAACCACTCGACTTGTGTGTAACAGGTTAAATAATAAGTTCAACTCACGGTTAAGCTGTATAATTGTCCAACACTCACAAGTATACAATGGAAGGTGCGGAAAGGAAATATAAGCACTAGCACGACACAATAAATAGTTTAAAGCGGGAAGATAGATAGTCAGCACATAGAACACTAGATAACACAAAGTATATAGGCGGTATATAAGCGCTTAACAGAAGTACATAAACTGAGGTAAGCAAGCGTGCGTTCTGCGTCAATAACAAATTAAGACTAGCGCGCGCGCATGCCCCGAGGTCGTGCGCTGCGCGACCAGTATTTACTATTATGTATAGAAGACATAGTGTAGCCCAGCTGTCGATAATCGACATCGGTATTTTGACTATTAATTAATATTGAATATTTTATATGAGAAAAGTAAATATCTAAGTATAGGTAGTAGGTTAATGATATTGTGTATAGATATATATAAGTGTAAATATATAAATAGTTATAGGATTTAGATTTAAGTTACTATTAAGATTATTATATAATAATGTGTGAAACATAGTGAGTGTATAGAATATGTGTAGTAGGTAGCCTACATCAGGCAATAATAAAAATATTTCGCACGCACCCGTGACTACGGTTTTGCTTGCAACCGCACGGGTTATACTAATAGATAGGCATGGCAAGGAACATAGTTTCCGCGCTCTGTTAGACAGTGCGTCTCAGAGTAATTTCGTAACGCGCCAATGCTGTAACCGCTTAGGATGAAACTTGAACCAAAGATCGTCATCTTCTATAGTGAAGGGAATTGGGGGTTCTACTAAAACGACACTGGGTTCCGTACAATTAAACTTTTATTCGCGCTTTAATAAAAATGTTAAGTTTGATATGGAGTCACTAGTCGTCGATAAAATTACTGAACGCTTACCGACTGTCACTGTTGATACGTCGTCGCTTGTTAATTTTGAAAATCTGCCTTTAGCTGATGATTTATATCACACGCCGGCTGATATTGATATTTTGATAGGCGCCTCTATTTTTCCACATCTCATTTTGGGTTCCAAGGTTCAAGGTAATTCCACCCTCACCGCACCACACGCTTTAGAGACCGTGTTGGGTTATGTTGTTGTAGGTTGTGCTCCCGCAAAGTGGATTACTTATTCGCCAGTTTCGTACTGTTGCTCAGTCGAACCTCCTTTGGATTCGATCGTCACTAAGTTCTGGGAACTCGAAGAAGTAAATGTCCCACCAATCTTGAGTCCAGATGACAAGGACTGCGAGGAAATGTATAGTCGTACTACGACTCGCACCGCTGATGGTCGTTACTGTGTCGCGCTTCCTTTTAAGGGCGACCCATGTACGCTCGGCGACTCCCGACGCCTAGCTGAGAGGTACTTTCTCTGTCTTGAGAGAAAAATGCAAGCCTCGCCAAAGCTAATGCAAGCTTATGATGACGTCATCAGAGAATATTTGCAGAAGGAGTATATCGCACCCTCTCCTCTTGAGAGCGAGAAGGGCAGCCAGTTGCCTTCATATATAATACCGCATCATGGGGTTATCCGAGAGGATAAACTTACAACGAAGCTCCGCGTAGTGCTAAATGCTAGCGCTAAGACTAGCACGTCTGTTTCCCTCAACGATATTCTACATAATGGACAGAACTTACAAGGCAATTTGTTCAATATAATCGTTAATTTTCGCTTATTTCCAATCGCACTCTCGGCCGACGTTCGGCAAATGTATCTAAACATTGAAGTTCGCGAATGTGATCGCAGATTTCAACGCATATTATACCACTTTGCACCTGATAAACCGCTTAAGGTTTATGAATTTAATCGCGTGTGTTTCGGTCTCAAATCAAGTCCGTTTCACGCACTGCGTACAGTAAAGCAGTTAGCGTCTGACGAAGGTTACTCGTACCCTAAAGCGCAAGAAATCGTTAAACATTCTGGATATATGGACGATTTTGTTTTCAGTGTAGAGAACAAAAACGAAGCTATCTCCACTACTGCTGAGGTTATCTCTCTTATGAAAGCTGGGCAGTTTGATCTAGTAAAGTGGACTAGCAACTCGCAAGATGTTATAAACACTATTCCGCCATCGCATCGCCTTTTATCTGTTAAGGAGTTTGATGAATCAGACTCTCATAAAGTGCTAGGCTTGAACTGGTCACATTCATCAGATCTTTTCAGTTTGAAAATTAGTAGACCCGCTCAAAAATGTACAAAACGCACCATTTTATCTTGCGTGGCAAGATTATGGAATATAATGGGCTTCGTGGCTCCCGTGATATTATATGCCAAGCTTCTAATTAAAGAGCTTTGGCTTTGTAATTGTGACTGGGATGACACACCTCCGGACAATATTGTCTCCTTGTGGGTACGGTTCCGGCAGGAGCTCCCGCTGCTCGAACAAATCAATATACCACGCCATGTGGACATCACTAGTGGTAGCGAAGTGACTATCATAGGGTTCTGTGATGCTAGTGAGAAGGCCTATGGGGCTGTTACATATTTTCACGTCAGAAATGGCGATAATGTTGTTGTGCACCTTATTAGTGCCAAATCCAAAGTCGCACCTCGTAAAGTGGTATCTTTAGCTCGACTCGAACTTTGCTCTGCCCTAGTGCTCGCAAACTTAATCAATGGTATTATTGAAGCATGTCGAAACCGCATACAATTTCGTGGCGTGTACGCCTTTTCAGACTCTACTGTAGCTTTGTGCTGGATTCACGCCTCGCCCCATAGGTGGGCAACCTTTGTCGCTAATCGCGTTTCGAAGATTCAATCGTTATTGTCGCCGCAGTGTTTTCGTCACGTATCTGGAATTGAAAATCCCGCTGACTGCTTGTCGCGCGGTCTTAGTCCAGCACAAATTATTGGTCACCCGCTTTGGTTTCATGGTCCACCATGGGTCAAATTTGATCCGTCTGAGTGGCCAGTGTACACGTTTCAACCATCTGATGTTTCTTGCCCGCCTGAAGAAAAGAAATGTTCATTACTCACCTCTATACCACAGGAACAATCTCCTATTCTCACACTGGCGGATCGTGTTTCCTCGTGGTCTAAACTTTTGCGCTGCGTAGTTTACGTCTGCAGATTTATGAAACTTCTCACAAAACAAGAATTAATTTCAGCTTCAGATTTGGATTATGCGGAGCAGAAGGTTCTTCGTGAATTACAGACTACTCATTTCGCCAATGAGATAGTCAAGCTACAGACTGGAAAACCCTGTAGTCGTTCCTTCCAACGACTCAAGCCATTTCTCCACGATGGCATTATTAGAGTTGGTGGACGTTTGTCGAATTCAGATTTGAATTTCGATCAGAAACATCCGATTGTTTTGCCTAAAAAACATCATGTTTTGTGTTTGCTTGTGGACTATTATCACAAGTTAAACTGCCACGCAGGTCCAGATTTACTTATGTCAATTCTTCGACAGAAATACTGGATCTTGTCCGCACGCAATTTGATTCGCAGTAGGATACATAAGTGTATCTCTTGCTTTCGAGTACGGCCTAAGCCTGTATTTCCTGAAATGTCGGAACACAGGTCTTGTCGTGTCGTACAATCCGCTAAGCCTTTCGTACACACGGGTACAGATTATGCTGGCCCCTTTAAGGTGACGATTTCGCGAGGCCGTGGTATACGGTCTGTAAAGGCTTATGTCTGCTTGTTTGTCTGTTTGACAACACGTGCTGTTCATATAGAACTAGCTGGTGATCTTAGTACAGCAAGTTTTATGTCAGCCTTCAAACGGTTTTTAGCGCGTAGAGGTCCTGTGGGTCGTATTTATTCGGACAACGGGACGAACTATGTCGGCGCTAAACGCACCCTTTCAGAGCTTTATGGGCTTCTGAAGTCCAAAGATTTCAATAATGAATATGCTCACATATTAGCTGAGAATCGCATAACCTGGTTACTAAACACGCCCGCCGCTAGTCACTTTGGTGGTAACTGGGAGGCTAACATTAAGAGCCTTAAGACTCATTTATTTCGCGTTATTGGTGAGCAAATTTTATCGTTTGAAGAGATGACCACCGTACTGGCTCAAGTTGAGGCAGTTATGAACACACGTCCCTTATGTCGCACCATCTCTAGCGATCCCTCGGAGGATCTCGCATTAACGCCCGCACACTTTCTGAATACGACACCCTTACGTTATTTACCTGCTCGCTACATCGAAGATGACAGACTTAATATTCTGTCTCGACATGACTTACTGGATGGATTAGTGCAATCCTTTTGGAGGCGATGGAGAGCAGAATACTTGCATACTTTGCAGTCTCGGAATAAATGGAATACACCGCATAACCCGATAACTGTAGGGACCGTCGTTATTTTAAATACTGAAAACGCGCCGCCTCTTCACTGGCCTTTAGGGGTTATTGAAGAAGTATTTCCGGCCACTGATGGAGTGGTTCGTATCGCAAGAGTTAGAACTGCTACCGGATCGTATTTGCGCCCGGTTGTACGTCTGTGCCCTTTACCTAGCCAATAAGTGTTATCGCGAATAGCGTCTTAGGTTAGGTTATAGTTTTAAGATATATTTTCGCCCATATAGTTGAGCTCGTAATTTTCGCATATATAGTTTTTCGCACGTAGTTTTCGCTCGTGTTTTCGCTTATTTGGTGTTTTCTCTTTTTTTTCTTTCATACTTTGAAGGAATCAATTCCTTCAAGCCGGGGGGAAATGGTTACGCCATATTGTCATTTATTTAATATATCTATAATTGATTGATGAATGCGCCATCCTCTCCTATCCTTTTCCCTCATACCTCAAGCTGTGATTGTGAGAGCGAGAAAGAGAAGCATTCGACGCATACAATGACACTTGTGATTTGACAAGTGTCGAAGAAGTCCGACGCGAACCACGGAAGGAAAAGGTTGTTTTCGTAACCCTATCCCGCAAAGACTTCACCGCACCCGCAGGAACGAACTTTGTCGCGAACCGCCGTGGCGATTATCGAGGATTCCGTGGATCTACCCGCCGCTACTCGCATCAGCAGTCCACATCCACAAGGGAAGACCAAGCAGAGGTTAGTCCTTACCTATATGTAGAACTGTCTTGTCATAACCCTGATTTTCCCTAAGGCAGTTCATCTCCCTTATTGTCGCATTCATTGTCAGTTTTAGAAACCGCAGATACAGTCCACTCTCTCGCACCCACCAATCATGCGACGTTATTGCTCAATATTTTTTAGAATCAAGTAAGTAAGCAGGTAGTTAACGTATGATTTAGGATATTTGTAATATACTCGTAATACGTATAGTATTAGTAACGTTCCTATGTAAAACAGCATTTTAATATACATATACATTTCATTTTCTTTCATTATCATTCCAAATTCTTAAGGTAATAAAATTAAATAAAACAGCAGCCAATGTATCCAGTACATTTAAACTTTATTACCTATATTACAAAAACAATTAATGTATGTTTTTTGTGTTTATCACTTTAAAAGTAAATTTATATAATAGTGATGTGGTTAACTGATAGTGATTAACCAATATCTAGTATCTCTTTTTTTCTAAATCAAAGTATATCGATAACGATATCTTTGATTTTTTAACTTTTACTTTAACGACGATCCTAATCTGACTAAGCATTTAGACTTAGAATTTACAATAAGATAGGCTCAAAAAAAATATTTTTATATAGAATTGTTTCCCAGTAGTAGTTAAGAGAAATATGCCTGGTAAAATACTAAATCTTTAGCTACCAATCGGATCAGAACTATAATTGAAGAGACAATTTCTATGATACAATATATTTCATTAACAATTTATAAACCAATCAAAAAATAATCTCAATTTCATTAGAGTGTAGGCAGTTGTACTTATAATTTTCAATGTTGTTACTATTTGAATTACTTAAAAAGAGGTGTCTAGACGGATCCAGATAAACTTAGTTTCGTTAATAGTTACTACAGACACATTTTAGATAAAATTTTAGAAAGAGGATAATTGAATAATTTTCTCGGAATAATATAAATTTGTTTATAAGTATTTGAAAAACAAGCACGTTGCGTATAATAAAACATATTTATTAAATACGCAAGTGCCAATTTATTCCACGAAGTGTGAACAATCCCAAAAAAATTAAATTAAAATTGTGCAGAATAAAATCTATCGTGTTAGCAAGTTCTGAAATAAATGTCTTTCCTACTGAGTAGTTATCATTTTTTATGAAAGGGCAATTGACCTACTTTGTTTCAGTTTTAATAAATAGTAGCACGCGCTATGAATCAAAAAAATCATTTCAACTTACGTGCCTAGAATTTTCGAATATTTAAGTTTGTTATTAAAGATAATCTAGCTTTGTGCCGTAATTCAGATTACACATAAATGTGTCTCAGACATCTAATTACTTCAATTAATTTTGCAATACTTCAACCCATGACGAAATAATTGTCATTATAACCGTCATAATTATAATTAATGCTTTGTGCTCTACATCTTAAGGTGTATTTTTATATACACCATATAGTTTATAAGAAATCTTACGTTTTAGTCTTTCAGGTCTCTTAAAGTATTTTATTTTCACCGCTTATCATACACGCTGATTTTTTATCTATACTAATATTATAAACGCGAAAGTTTGTAAGAATGGATGGATGGATGGATAGATGGATGGATGGATGGACGTTTGTTACTCTTTCACGCAAAAACTACTGAACGGATTTGGATGAAACTTTACAGTAATATAGCTTATACATCAGAATAACACATAGGCTACTATTTACCGCGATAACCGACACATACGCGGGCGGAGCCGCGGGCAACAACTAGTGTTTAATAAAAGTAAATCACTTTTCATTTGAAAATTACACATGCAACATGGCATTCAATAAAAAAAGCGAATGGGATCCATCGATAATAGCGATGAAATGGGATTAAAAACTAGGATTCAGGGAAAATATTCGTCAAATTGTGGTTGCCATCTTCCTGGCCTTTATTATTCCCAAGATTCTTTGGGGTCGTTTCAACTGGTTTTGCGTGAATATCAGTTTTTCCACGGAGCGACTGGCATCAGATCCAAGTAGCACTGAAGTCGAATTGAATTCGAAGACTGAACTAGTTGCCAGTATATTTGAGGGCACTGACTTCCCAAATAACGATTGCTATAGATGTTCATGACAACCGGGACCGACGGTTTAACGTCTGAGGTATGGGCGTGAAATACCGCCAAACTTCCATACTCCAGGTCGGAGTAATAAGCAAAAAATTGATGCTGTTTTACTCAGAAACAGAACACGAATATTCAATTAGATAAAAGAGGATGTCTCGAATACAATATTCCAACAAAGTTTTTGTTTAAATCTCAAATAACACATGGCACCAAAAACGCAATCGTGGCCATGTAATTTTATTAGGGTACTACATGAAATTCGTCCAAATTTTATTTCAAGCGCATCCTTAAACTTTTCGACATTTTGAACAACCGTCATATACTACGAGTATTCCCATACCAAAATCATCTTCAGAATGATTATCACACTAGTTCACACAACACAACGTATGACCTAATTTGTGCAGTGTAGGTAGACTGTATAGCGATTCAGTAATCATCATTATCTATTTCCGTATGATAATCGTCATTAGGGAGTCGTGATGCAGTTGTGAGCTCTCTTGTTAAGCGTTTAGTTAAGGGACAGTTTTTGCCGTATTACGGATAATTATTTTCTTCAAAACTTGCCATGTCAGCAAAATGTACTTTCCTACTATGAATATGAGCCTTTGTTAAACATTTATGAAGAGAGTAGTCTTCATATTTCAAATCTCTTCTACGTTGATAAAGTTCTCAATCTGTGTCACTTATTTTATGGATACCTCATAATTTACTCTGACAATCTTGTGTCATGTCATGTGCTAGTAAGACGAACCGTAAGAAACGTTTTAGATAAGACATACTACAGGATTAAAGAATGCTAAGTATTTCTACTTCATACATATATCATATATAGATATATTTATATATATACTTCATAGACAAGAACATTTTATATTTCAAAAATATACTTTTCATCCCCCCATATCCGAGTGCGAAAGCCATTTTTGTCCGCTAGAGGATTGTGAATTCAAAACATCATCAAACAGGATTAAACCTATTTACGTCTTCCTCCATAGTGCGGAATTTATCATACAATCTTTTTAAATTTGTTAAAAACTCAGATTCGGAACCTCCTTGGTGTACTTTTTACAAGCTTTTATTTAGTTTCACCTGTCCCGATGTTTGTCTGTAAGCAAATCTTGCAAGTTAAAATTGATTAACTTCCCGATTTCCGATTGAGCTAAAAATTAATCACATGTTTTTCATTTGCTTTGTTCATAAAATGACGCGTTGAAATAAACGTATCTTGTGGTTGTAAATGCTTTTCAACCGACTTCATAAAAAGGCGGAGGTTCTCAATTCAACTGTATTTTTTTTATGTTTGTCACCTCATAACTTTCGACTGGGTGAACTGATTTTAATGATTCTTTCTGTATTTGAAAGCTGGTGCTTCCCGAATGGTCTAATTTAAATTTGGTTAAGATTGAAGTCGGTTTTTTTTTGTTAAAATTTGTGAATATATATAAATGAATTAGCATTTTCTCGTGACTTTGTCCGTATTTATTCGTTAGTTATTTTGCATTTAGTAATTGCCTCGCTGAGGTGGGATGAGAAGTTACGTGTTGCACTCGAGTGCAAAGATTTTTCACCTCGTGCTCTTTTGATTCCGTCGCTAACGCTCAGGATTCTAATATTTTATTCCCTCGCTAACGCTCAGGATTCTAATTTTTGAATCCTTCGCTTCCTCGGTCATCAAAATTGTGTAAAAGCAACTTTGCACTCTTGTATAACAAATAACTATTATTCTTCTATATTATGTTCCAGTCGAATGAACTTTTCTATTAAGAGTAAAATATATAATATATAGAGAGGCAATATAGGAAAACTTTGTTATAGTAAAATATACGTCCCCATCAAGATCTACACATATTTTAAAGTTGCTAAACTTTACCGAATAACTGTAATATTTTGCCAAATTATTCACTTTTTATTTACCTTTGCAAAATTATTGTTTTTTGGTAGTGATATCTGTACTGTTAATATTTATAACGCAATCAATGTTGGAGGTCTTCAGGTTCAATATTTATTCTAGTAGGTTTACAAGTTAAAGTGTTTTAATCTTTCGCTTACCTACGTATTAGGTAATGGTCTCCGTTTTAGTACAATATTTCATAAATATCAAATGAAATCAGATTAAGTTTCATTTTTACAATATCACATTACACATGATGCATCTTGGTTGAAATAGCTTAAAACTAAGAAACTTGAAACTCCTTAGCATTGCATGCTTTTACTAATTTTATCAAGTGAGAATTCTTATTCCTTAAAATGAAGTAATTCACGAACCACACAACGTTCTGTGAGATAGCAACAAACTCAGAACATGACCTGAGAAATTGGAGCTAAATATTTTTGTACTAAAGTAAGAGCACTTATTACCTGCGGTGAGGATAAAGTCTCACACTTCGCCTTTACTTGCTCACCCGTTTCATTTTGTCAGTGTAATTTAGAACTTAGATACTTGAGACCATACACCCTTACAGAACTGTTTGCACAAACATTCGTGTTTGGTAGTGTAGGATAATACACCGTCAAGATAATGAATGTTGGTCGTAGTGTTGGCCGGCGAAATAAACAGTTTCTTCCCACACAGGTTAACAGGACACTTTGATGCCATTGATGACGCTTTAAGTCTACCTGACTTTATACTATACTTTTTGTATTCCTAACGTTCAGTTTAGGAATTTGATAGACGACAATTAGCTAATTCATTCATTAATGAAATTTAGACCATAGTCAGCAAAAATGTGTGTTTAATATGCCTCTGCTTACTCTTTTGGGGTATATGTTATTTCAAACATACATGAAACGGACACAAAGTACACCCAGACTAATTACAATAACTTGTGGATCACATAAAGTGTTGTCCCATGTAGCATTTGCACCCACAACACTTGACACAGTAGGAAGCGGCAGCGTGGCGACTACTTAAATCACTAGGCCAACCGTGCAGTTACTATCATATATCCTGAATAATTATATCCTCAACATAATGAAACTATTAAATGTAAAATATTTATTTTTATTTGGTCAGGCAATAAGGTAAATAGCTAAACATACAATAAAAAAAGAACTTGATGAATTCAGTAGATTCGCAGAATTTGAGAAGTTGGTTAAAATAAAATGAATCTGCATTTAATTCGTCAATAAATAAAACCATGGCGAATATGTGCAACATGATTGCATTTATAACAAAGTGTGTGTATAAAAAAAAAGTGGTAAAAGCAGAACACACGACGTTGTGAAATGACATCGCATTATCTCGGTCAACCAAACAAGGGACCCGGCACCGCAATATATGTGACCGACCATCATTTATATGTACTGGTATGTGTTAGTGTTGTGCAGGGCTCCAACATCATTTTTATATGTGAATACGATGATTTTTTTACTATAAAAATCCATACTAATATTATAAATTCGAATGTAACCAGGTGACTACCACTCTTAGATTCTGCTTATGCTTTCTATCAGGCAGAGTAAAGTCATTTTGGCAATGCCTTGGAGAATCTTGAGGAAGAACCTAGTTCTTTTATCCAGTGTGAAACAGATTACAGTCCTAAGTAGGGTTGTTGTCAGGCAAGGAGGTCGCCCATAAAAAGCCATGTCCAGCTCTCTTTCCATTATACACAATGATGTGATGATGTAATGAACTATAAAAGTTTTAAAACGAGAATAACGTATAATTCTAAACTAAGTCTTATCTTTTAGTGTATAATATTATTTTTAGAGCAGAGATGCGTAAGGTCGTTGACACCACATATGTTTCCAAATTATATCCGGACCCTTGTAAAAGGTAGCAAGAAACTAAATTTTTCTTGGTCGAAGACCCAAGAGAAATTAAACGAAACTTAAGAAAGGGAAGGGACGTTAAGGGAAAAATTTTGTTTCTTGCTACAGTGTCTATGCATACCTACCTGCGTACATATATACGTAATTTTCTATGTGTATATGTAACATTTTGGTGACAGTGGCAATATTACAAGCATTTTTTCGGCACTTGTACTATATACGCGAAAGTGATGTAATATGCGTCATTCCTAAATGCCCTCATATTACATTCTATTTCACATGTTTAATGTTTTCGCTTTTGGTGCTATATAATAACACGGACATTGAACTTTTCTATGATCTAGTTTATTTTTAGTTAATTTATTCTTCTGCTTAAATTTCTATTCTCGTTATAAAATGCTTAATTCAATAACTTAAAAATAAACAACAGATAATTAATAGGCCAATTTTCAAGTCTATCTATATCTATACTCATATTATAAACGCGAAGGGTTTGTAAGTATGGATGGATGGATGGATGTTTGTTACTCTTTCACGCGAAAGATACTGAATGGATTTGGATGAAACTTTACAGTAATATAGCTTATACATCAGAATAACACATAGGCCACATTTATATACATACTATACATAACAACTAGTATACTATAAATGTATACACAATATTGCATCTAAAACGAGGAAAATAAATAGGCATTTTCTATTTTTTTATAAATCAATGCGTTCTTTTAAAAGCCACATTTATAGCTAGGAATGAAAGTTTTAGGTAAATTATTAGCTTTTACCTCGTTTTAAACAGGCCGAAGTAGCTTTTATCCGTTTTGAGGATCCCTTAAGATCCCTTTAGGGAGATAGGGTATCGTGGTCGGATTTCATTATTATTTATTTTCCTGCCAGTGTTCTATAGGATAAGACAACTCATTTATATTTTAGTATAATATCATCATTTTCTAAATACGTTTAATTTGATTTACATGTACTAATAGAATTGTGTCATACAATTTTAATTACTTGTTTTTTTATTCTATTAGAACATCAAACAGATACATGTTAGGTTATAACTAGATACAATGATTGGATAGCTGTAAACGGTTTCTAACTTATATATTTATCGATAAGGTAAAAAGACCCTACGTCACTTACACTGAATTTTCTCACTGTCTATTTACATGTGACAGTTGAGTAATTTGAATTTCGAAATTACTGAATTTAATACAAATATTTGTGAACCTAAAGCATGTAGTCCGGGATCCCCGGAACAAATTTTACAAGTTATTACTATCAAGCAAATTTTTCGTGAGTGACCCACATTTCACCTTAAAAAATAAATACAATTTTAAAATACCTTTCTGCCTATCTCCTCATAAGAATAACATCATTTAATGTTATTTTTCGATAAAAATATCTCCTTCCAACAAATAAGGTCATACGGCTTTCAAATAAAAAAAATGATGAGAGATAGATGATCTCTCGTCATTTCATCAATGTTTTGTTATGACGTTGTCACGTTAAACTCTCCTCCGTAAACCGACTTAACAGACAACCATTTTTTTAATTTAGACATGCCAAAGTGAATAATAATATACTCTCCCTGATGAAAACTCACTCAACACTCTTTCTTACTGAGTTAGACTGACCTGTGAAACAAGCAAGCAAGCAAGTTAATTTCGAGTTTGCCTTAAATCATTTTACACCTACACCATTTCACAAAAACAGGCAACTCCGTGCAGATTAAAACCAAGTTGTAGAGTTCAACTTGGTTTTAATCTTCTTCTTTTAAGCTTCTTCAATTTTCCTTAAAAAAAATTCCTCATAATTTTTTTTAGTTCATCGTCTTGCAACATTATATATTTACCTGACGAGAGTTATAATACTTCATAGATATTAAGTAGGTGTAACATAAGTAAGCGTTGTTATATAATTCTGTTCGAGAGGTCTTTACTAGAGAACACGGCACTGTCTCTGTTGCGGAGATATTATTTTGGAATTATTGATGTTTTCTATTTTTTTTTATGGAATAGGCGGGCAAACGAGCAGACGTATCGCCTGATGGTAAGCGATTACCACCGCCCATACACACCTGCAACACCAGAAGCGTCACAAGTGCGTTGCCGGCCTTTTGGGGATGGGGGGGAGGTAGGGGTAGGGGATTGGGGTATGGGCCTTTTTTTTTTTTTTTTTTTACGTGTGGAAATCCCCTCGGACCGTCACCCGCGCCGGGGCTTGCGGCGGGGCGGTGTGTCGGACTCGAACCGACTAAAACCACACGGTGTGCCACTCTGCGCCTGAGGAGGGAGGAGTCCGGGAACTGCTGTTATTACGCCGTCCAGACCCCTCCCAGCGCTTGCCCGCACAGAAGCGGGCACCCTCTCCAAAAACCTCTCCATTTAGGCGACGTACGGCACACACGTAACGTCGCCTCCTCGCGGGCGGCCACTAAAGCGGATGGAAGGGAAAGCCCGTCCCGACCATCCGCGGCCACACTCAGGGCGGCATGAGGCGCAGGTGAGCGCGCCTCCGCTGCCCGGTTCGCCGGCGACGGATTGGGTCCGAGTGGAGGTCGTCCTCCCGGGCCTTCTCCGCCACCTCCTTCTGCGAGATGACATCTTCGCAGAAGGTTGCGACCGCGGTAAAACTGCTGTCGCTACCGGCCATGGAGCGTATGACGGCCGGTAGCGAGAGATCTCCTCCGATGACTGCAGTGAGGGCCCGGCGCTGCGACGCCCATGCGGGGCAGATCGCCAGCGTATGCTGGGCCGAGTCTTCACTGCAGTCGCAGTGGTGGCAGGCGGGACTCAGTTCCCTCCTAGCGACCGAGTGCAGGTACTTCCCGAAGCAACCGTGCCCGGAAAGTACCTGCGTCAGTCGGAAGGAAAGGGTCCCGTGCTGCCGCCCTGCCCACTCGAGGATGACCGGCTGGAGAGCCTCCACGGCGGCAAAGCCAGCGCGTGGAGTCTCCAGTCGGAAAGACCAACGAGCCATCGTGGCTCGACGGGCGGCTTCACGCCACTCGCGTACCTCTTCGGGCGGAGGGCGCATGCCTCTCTCCACCCGATATTCAGCCACCCGTCGATAAACTTCGGCGAGCACTTCCGCCTCCAAATCCCACGGGGGTGTTCCGGCCAACGCGCACGCTGCCTCGGTCGACACCGTGCGGTAACCACGTATCGCTCTGACCGCCAGTACCCTCTGAGGCCGCCAGAGGCGCGCCTTGTTCTGGGCGGTCAGAGCCGTGACCCACACCGGTGCGCCGTACAGCGCCATTGACCGGACAACCCCCGTGTACAGCTGTCTCGTTGCGACGCTGGCTCCACCCAAATTAGGCAAAAGTCGCCCAAGGGCAGAGGCAGCGTCGACCAGCTTGGGAGCAAGCTGTCGGAAGTGCTCGTCGAAGAGCCACCTACCGTCGAGGATCAGACCCAGATACTTCATCTGGGCCCGAACCGGTACGAGGACCGAGTTGACCTCTATGGAGGCGCCGGGGGGCGGACCACGACGGGGCCCATGAAATAACAGGGCCTCCGTCTTGTCCAGGGCCACCCGTAGGCCCAGCGCCTCGATGCGCCCGACCACCAGAGAAACACCCGTGGTGGCCAGGCGCGCCGCCTCTTGGAAGTTCGCCCGCCGGGCTGTGACCAATGTGTCATCGGCGTAACAAATTACGCCCAGCCCGGGGGGGAGACGACCTCGTAGGACCCAGTCGTATCCCACGTTCCACAGGAGTGGTCCAAGGACAGACCCCTGCGGAACGCCGCACGACATGGGTCGCCGTCTCAAGACGCCCTCTCGGTCCTCGTACACGACGGTACGCTCCTCCAAATAGTCTGCCACTAGCCGCCTCAGGTACTCTGGCACCCCGTGGTACTGGAGTGCTTCCCCGATGCAGCTGAATGGCAGACTATTGAATGCGTTGGCGATGTCTAAAGACACCGCCAACAGCACGCCGCCACAGCACACTGCCTCTTCGGTCACGGCCCTAAGGCGCATCACGGCATCGACCGTCGAACGCCCCTCTCGGAATCCGAACTGGGCGTCCGACAGGTCGGGCCCCACCTCACTGAGGTGCCGGACGATGCGGGCAGAGATTATCCTTTCGAACAACTTGCCCGCCTCGTCCAGCAACACGATGGGCCTATAGGCCGCGACCGAATCGGCAGGCCGTCCCGGCTTCTTCAGCAGGACCAGCTTCCCGCTTTTCCAGCACTCAGGGAAGTGTCCGGACGCCAGGCTAGCGTCCAACACTCCCCTGAGACGGTCCGACATATGGTCGAGGGCTCGGGCCATCACTCGGGCTGGTATCCCGTCCGGCCCGGGGGCGGTGTTCTTTGAACGAATTCGCAGAACAGCCGCCCCTACCTCCGATTCCCTCACGGGTGGAGCATCGTCCTCTCTACCCCCGTCGTCTGGGCTGGAGAGTCTCGGTAAGGGGGGGGCCCGGCGTGCGGAGCTTTTGACGCACCGCACGATACGGGCGACCCCAGGGGTCACGATCGAGGCTCTCCAGCATCTCCTTTCTCTTGGCGTCCTTGGCGCGGCAAATGGCCAGCTTCAGAGTTTTCCGCGCTTCGCGGTACTCCTCATGAAGCTGGTCATCCTCACCGTTTCCGCGGTGACGTCGCCGGCTGCGGGTGTAGGACCTCCGGGCACGGGTACAGGCCGCACGGAGGTCCGCCAACTCCTGGGACCACCAGTAGACCTCCTTCCGTGGAGGCCGACGACTCCGGATGCGGGGCATGGCCGTATCGCAAATCTGCGTAATCGCATTGCGAAAACGGCCAGCCCCAGCGTCCACGTCGACCTCCTCGGTCGAGGCCTGCGGAGACAGCCAAGAATGAATAATGGCTGCCTCCTCCAGCAGGTCCCTGTTGAGCTTGGCAACAGCCCACCGCGGAAAACGGGATGGATGCCGCGCCGTGTGACCCCTACTGGGGCCCTGGGACCGGGAGAGCTCAAATCGGATATACAAATGATCCGAGAGCGTCTCGACCTCTTCCAGGACACACCAGTTCCTTACTCGTGCGGCAACAGCAGGGGTAGCGAACGAAAGGTCCACTATCGACCCGCCCTGCTGTCGCACGCACGTGTTGGTGGAACCTCTGTTCAGCAAACAGAGGCCCACCGAAGCCGCCCACTCCACTACGGCTTCTCCCTTGGCGTCCGTCCCGGGGGACCCCCACGCAATGGACTTTGCGTTGAAGTCCCCCAGCACGAGGACGTGCCCAGACGCTAGTCGCCGTATCGAGGTCTCCAAGGTGTTGAGGAAGACCTCGAAGTCACTCAGACTCCGGTTGGGGGAGAAGTATACACCGTAAACGGTGACCCCCCCCCAATCAGCGGCAACATATCCAGTACCCTTGTCTCTTAGCGACAAGGGCGGGGAATGTGCCGATTGGGGTATGGGCCTCCGGTATCCTCACTCACTCGGTGAAACACAGTGCAAGCACTATTTCACACCGGTTTTCTGTGAGGCCGTGGTATCACTCCGGTCGAGCCGGCCCATTCATGCCGAAGCGTGGCTCTACCACGTTGTATGCCAAAGAGAAAACAAATGGATAATGGTATATTCGTAACAAGAATAAGAACTTAAAAAAAAGAACTTAATTTTCATCTATTTTCTGACGTCCCATTTTTTTCAAAGATATTGCAAACAGGCGACGCGTAATTTTTCAAGTTTAGGCGGGCAAACGAGCAGACGTATCACCTGATGATGGTAAGCAATTACCACCGCCTATACACACCTACGCACAGCCCAAACCGCTGAAGCTAGAATCCTGAAATTTTGCATGTAGGTTCTTTATAAAACGTAAGTGAGCACTAAGAAAGGATTTTTTAAAATTCCACCCCTAAGGGGGTAAATCAGGGGATGAAAGTCTGCGTGAGCGAAGCCGCGTGTAAAAGCTAGTTTACTTATAAAATACCTCAAAGAAAATGCTTTTCTCGACATTGTAATAATTAAAACATGCTCTTGTTCTTACGAATTAAAATTATATTTTTAGTACATTTAGTCGGCGGAAGATGAGCTTTCAAGGTCAACCGTATTGTGGTTAATGTTCACCGTAAACCAGTCCCGTTGTAACTAAGTGTGCACCCCGCCCTTGTTATCCCCGCTAATGTATTTTCGTACCACGAATTATATGGAAGCTTGTTTACATTTTAATGAAAGGCTTGTACTTGTAAATTCTATGTTTATGCTCGCACGCACGCCAGATTCCACAATTTTCTCGAGGCTGTATATTTTAAGCGACATTATACGAATGTCTCGGTAATTAAATATAATACAACACAATCACAGTATTTATCGGGTTGCTCAAATGAGCGTTCAGCGTCTCTGTTAATTTGTTTGACAGATCAACCGCATTACTACCTTTTATAAATTATAATAAAATCGTAGTCTGTATTTTATTGTATGTGTGAAAAGTTAACATAGTTAAGGTCAACCTCGGCCTCGCCTAAGGCTCTTCACAACAATCGGTCTTGTGCTGCCTGCATCCAACGGTTTCCTGCAGCCTTCACCAGGTAGTCGTGCTCACCTTGTAGGGGGCCTACTCACGCTTGGTCTTACAGTACATGCCTCATCGGCGATTGTCTGCGAGCAACGTGCATCTCCCACTGCCACTTAAGTTTGACAATATTCCGGGCAATGTCTGTGACCTTGGTCCGTCTGCGGAACTCCTCATTCCTGATTCGATCACTCAGAGAAACTTCGAGCATTGCCCTCTCCATTGCTCTTTGTGTGATTTTGAGCCTTCTTATAAAGCCTTTCGGTACAGCTGTGGTGCTTGCTGACTCGTATAGTTTGCGTATAACTCCTACACGCTATGCCAGCTGGCTGAGAGTGTAGGTACTGGGATAGGTATGTGGCCGGCCCAGCTGTTTAGCTTTCGATCCGTAGCCTAAATACCAGAGAGAGGTGGTGGTTCACTATCCTAACCGGCCCAGCTGTTAGCCTTCGTACCGTAGATAGGATACTAGTGAAACTCGGAGGAGGTTACGACTTATCTTATTTATTTGCTAAAATGCACTTTACTATATACACAAAATTGGCCTACAACTCGTGGCTGTACCAGCGAGCTTGAATTTGCGTGAGTGAGAGAGTGATACAATTGAGTGAGAGAGAACGATTATCGTGTACGTAAATACGTGCGCGCGCTGAGATTCCGTTCACAAATTGTTTGCTAGCGCAGCGAGTGGACGTACGCATGGCGCGACAGGACGGCGCCAGCGCAGGCGCTCTGTCGCCACAAGCCCATTGTGAACTACCACGTCTCTGTACCATAGGTCATCACTGACACACGGTTTTTAATTATTTCCCTTTAAATTGTACTGTATACCATAATAATAAACTCTTTTGCAAAAAAAAGGGCACTTAAGCAAAGAACTACATATTTTATAGTTACTATTAGATTGTTTCACAATTTTAGTTATTGTTATCCTCAGAATTTTATAAATTAATTAGGAAGGAATAGTTTTCATCAGTTTTATCATAACATTTTGATTAAATTAATGAGAAATAATGTTTAAGCTCAAAACACTATTATTGTACCTGCTCGCTAAATAAAAATAAAACGCGTTAATTTCTTTGTTTTTCTTGAATACATTAAAAGCAAATAAAAGTTTAGTATTGAGTGTGAACCCTTCTTGCTGAAATCACGGCTTGCATTCGTCTGGGCATGCTAGCGAGTATATATTTTATGGTTTCTTGGGGAATACGTTCCCACTCCGCGGTAATCACATTCTTTGGCTCTCTGATGGTCTGCGGAGCCGGCTGCACTGATCTCACTCGTCGCTTCAGAACGTCCCAGACATGCTCTATGGAATTGAGGTCCGGATTTCTAGCTGGCCAGTCCAAACGACGAATTCCGACTTCTAGCATATACGCTTCCACATCGCCAGAACGGTGGGCGCGAGCGTTTTCGTCCATAAAAATTGAGTTTTCGCCAAGAGCGGTTAAAGCGGGTTGAGCATAAAGAATTAGAACTTCCGTTATGTATCGGTGTCCAGTCAGTGTACCGATTTCGATGAAGACTAACTCCGTACGATCCATAGAATTTATCCCTTCCCAAAATATAACAGAGCCCCCTCCATAAGGTATGATTTCTTCAAAACATGCCTCTGCAAATCGTTCTCCTCGTCTACGTAGCACTCGCCGACGTCGGTCTTCACCATGCAGAGATATCCTGGCTTCATCGGAGAACAATACCCTATCCCAGTCTTCATGAGTCCATGACACACAATTTCGAGCGAAGCTAAGCCTAGCAACTCGATGTCCACGGAGTAATTTAGGGCCGCGTGCCGGGCGATGACCGTGTATATTAGCAGCGAGAAGCCTTCTCCTGACCGTCCATAGACTAATTTGCACATTTCTTACTTCTTCGAGGCTGTTCTTGAGGTCCACATAAGAAGATTTGCGATTTCTCAACGCTTGACTGACTAGAAAACGATCATCCCGTGGTTCGGTACATGTTTTTCTGCCAGAACCAGGCCTTCTCTTGACGGAACCGGTCTCTTGATAGCGCTGCCAGGTCCTTTGAACTGTCGACCGACACACATTTAGCCTCTGAGCCACGACGCATTGACTGCATCCTTCTTCAAGCAGCGCAATAATTTTGCTCACTTTTATCACTTTATCTACCATTTTTGAGATTGCTAAACAGCAATAACAATACTTTTAAATGTCAAGGACATCAGATAATTTAATAAAAATTGACAAAAAGTTAATTAGAGTCGATATTAACTATAGGGAATTCGCGCCACAAAATGTAGTTAAAAGTTGTTTTCTTTGAAAACCAGGCTCAGTCAAAAATTTGAATTTGGAATGTACTCTTATAAACATTATGGCATTGTTATAACTGGCCAGTAACATGTTCAAATGATTAAAACCTTTTTGGTATTTTATTTTTTTCAGCCAGGATGAAAATCGAAACCACCCGTTTTTTTTTGCAAATGACTGTATATTAGAATAAGAAATTGGATAGTATAATTATTTTGTAGAGATAACTTAAGATATTTTGTTTGTTGCAAGACAGTTGACTTTCACAAGTTATTTCGGTTTTCTTTAGTAATGGAGAACTTTTTAATTAGGTAATCTAAAAATATGTTTTTATAATATGGATAGTTTTAAAATTATTTTTAAATAATTTAGGTGAAAAGTAGATTAAAGAATGAATTATTTAGATTTCTTGAATAAGAGTTTTTAAACATGTAACTTGCTACCCCTTATTACTCAAGATTGAGAAGTGGCCATTAAGGAGCTCGGCAAGAATACGATTTAAATAGAACTCTGGTAATAAAGGGTGTTCTTAAATCACTAAGATTAATTTTCAGCGCACATAATTTATATCAACAAACCAGGACGCGGGTCGACGAGACCATGAGGCAATTTACAAACTCGAAAATCGCGGAAGTTCGTTAATTATTCGGCGAGAGCAGGCTTGGGCGCGCCGAGGACTCACGGTTATTGACAATTAAGACAAGGCCCGACCGCTTCACGCGCCTTATTGCTCTGCTTGCGGTCGCCCACTGCTGCCCTAACTGCTATTGAGATATTCACTATTCAATAAAGTGCATTAATAAAGTAGACGGATTTATAGGGGTCTTTACTACTTAACCTGATAAAATTGACTGATATGCTATGTAACCGAATATTTAATATCAGTTTGTGTGATTGATACAAGATTTCATTTTGATTTATGGATTATTTATCTATAAAACATTGGTTTTAGAAATTTACTCTTTGACATACATATTACAATGAAACGATTGGTAAAAATATTGAATTCTTATATTTTTTTTGTCTTTGTATTTTAAACATTACAATGTATTATTCTAAATATGTATGATTTATAATAAAGTAATGAAAAACTCATCGTATACATAATTGTTTCAACTTAGTACTAAATAGGACGAAAATAATAAGAAAATAATAGTAAGTTTTGGATAAGTCTAAAACTAGACACATTGAATTTGAAATGTTATTAAAATAAGGACAAATTAGATATAATAAAATAATCCACTTGAATTCTCCTCAGAAAACCATTTTAACAATTTTCTTATTATGTTTTTCAATGAAATGACAAAAAACAAATCTTATATTAAATGCACACTAAGTTAATATGCATATTAAAAGCTGGACGACTTCTGAGCTTATAAAAATGCTTGGCAAAATACTGGTCCTGCTCTACAGTCACATTATAAATGAATCTATAGAAGCAAAAGCTTCATCTGAATTCGCACTACCATTTTGTTTATTTTTCTAGCATCAGTGTGTTTGTCTTTCTCATTATTATTGTTGACATCGTTCAAAATTGAAGTTAGAGATTAGAGAGGTTTTAAATTAACAAAATTATTTAATATTTGAAAAGGGCTCTTTACACGCATAAAATAACTAACAGAATTATAAAAAGAATATAATAAACATGTTTTATACATGAAAACATAGTTTAGATTTTAATTTTCATCGGCCTGGTCACCTTGGGGAAGATCTTCGACCTAGATGAACTATACTCGTACAATGGTGAAATTTTATAGTTTCTATCGGTTTTGGATCAGATGGCCATGATAATTTCTTGAGTTTTTAACCGACTTCAAAAAAGGAGGAGGTTATCAATTCAATGGTATTTTTTTATTAAAGTGAAAACTTCTTTAGCGGCGTTGTGCACCTTTGGGATTGGTAAAAAATCTTAAACTCACGTCAGAAACTCGCGTCAGGACATTTAACATGATCGAATATTCGTAAGACGGAGGCGTGGCGTAGAAGAGGAAGTAATATCCCCCTCTCTTTCTACCGCGCGGCGAAAATGTATGCTTGCTCCTGCTGTTTTGTTTAAGCGGCGCAAGGCGCTTGCGTGATTGGCGTGTGTGTAAACCTGGCTTCGCTCGGGTAATATATTTATACTGCATACTAATATACAGTAAAAAAATAGGTGAATGCTATATACAGTGTATAGCATTAACCTATATTTTTATAACACACAATAAGCATTTCTGTAGGAATCTCTACTTCTGTAGGAAGTTCTCAAGGAATATTAATGGCAAAACAAGGCATAAATTCGTATAGCATCCTTCATTGTGTTGATTAAATATAGGAAATTAAAAAAAAAAAAAACAAAAATGCACAACATTAATGTTCAAGTTTTCACTTCTGTCGGCACTCCCTGAATGCAACCCGTTTTATTTTATTTGAAAGCTGGTGTTTTAGGCTCAATATGTGTGCAATAAGATAATCAATACTAATATTATAAACACGAAAGTATGGATGGATGGATGTTTGTTACTCTTTCACGCAAAAACTACTGAACGGATTTGGATGAAACTTTACAGTAATATAGCTATATATATGTATATACATCAGAATAACACATAGGCTACCATTTGCCGCGATAACCGACATATACGCGGGCTGTGCCGCGGGCAACCTCTAGTTTTCAAATAGAATCGCAGCAAACAGTAAGCCAGAAAAACGTTAACATAAAAATGGATATACATATTTGAATGTTAGAGACGCACAAACACATAATGAAAGTTCAATGTAAACAACTAACACGGCAACGAAAATCCCTCTCAAAGTAGGCCATGTATCGTATTATGGGAGGCTCCATTCTGTATTCATAGCGAATCTGGGACAGCGAGCATGCCAAAATGGCGAATATAAAAATGAGTTAAGTGATAGTAAACGACGCTCTGCCCCGGGATTGGATATTATAACTTTCGTGTCTAATAGAATCTAAAAGGAAACTTAAGACACCATATTTAGTCGTTCCATAAAAGTTTACCAACTTCTGTTACTTGTTAGCTGACAAATTTAGAAATTCTATTAATCTTATTTTATGGATATTACACGTACGTGGATTATTTGATGATGTTTTCCTCAAAGCAATCACTTCAGTCTCGCAGGTTCCAAAAATACATGTTAGTGGAAAGATGCGTAATATTGTTCTACATTTTTGATTTTTAACTGGCAGGGCAATTTTCCAAGTGGTTTGTAAAACGAATATCTTTTAACCGACTTCAAAACAAGAGGAGGTAATCAACTCGACTGTATTTTTTTTATGTTTGAAGAACTTTCGACTGGGTAAACCGATTTTGATGATTCTTTTTTATTTGAAAGCAGATGCTTCCCATGTAATCTTATTGCAATCCAGTTCTTGAAGTTGATTTTTTTTTTAATTTAATGTATGGGAAAAAAATGGTCAGGGAAAAAGGTATATAAAGGGCCGACAGCGGTGCGCTAGCGCGCATTCGAGCTCAAACGCTCGACGAGTCAACATCTCCTGAGGATGCCCCGTGGAGGGGCAAAACACGTGTCGAATATAGGTTTGGTTGCATGGCATGCTAATTATTTCTCACTTGTTTTGTATGTGTACATTTGCATGACGGTGGGATTTGTGCCCTGCTTTCAGACCTGGATATTTGTCTCGCGGAATTAAAGCTAAATATATTTCATAGCATTTAATAGTATTGTTTTCTTTTCGAACACTGTGCTCTGAAAATTTCTGGCCCCGAAGTAAAATGAAACATTAAAGAAACACTTTATTTTATATAAATGCTTTTAACTTTCTTATGATTACGTTAATAATGGTGTTATTAAATAAATATTAAACGGGTATTTATCCATAACGACTCTTTAAATCAATTAAATAAATAACGACCGTCATTACTATACAATAAAGTACAAAGTAAATCGTACCAAAATTAACGATAAAAGAAACATTTTTCCATCTTGAACATTACATAAGAGCTTTCTTTGGCTATATTCTATAGCGAGTACCTTATTTTATTTAATTATATAATTATATGATTGTAATAGGCACATGGTTCGTTGATATTAAACGTTCTCTTGCTTCGTTATTTCTTGGAATCAAAGAAAAGATCGTTCTACTAATCATTTTCAAAATCAGCATTACGTAAAATATATTCTAGTGTTATAATCCTGGCAAACAATGGACATAAAACCTTGTGGCTCTTTTCTCGTGAATAAAATCAATTATTAAAAATTATCTTATTTCAATTGTTTATAGCCGCGACTTTGCTGTGTGGAATTCTCCTATCACATAAACCAATAAAAGCAAACATATTTCAAATTTATACTGTTTATTTTTAGAACAATTTCAAATGGAAATTCTATTTTTGGACAGAAGCAATAAAACAAAACAAGAGAGACAATTTCCGGGTGACGCTTAAAATGAGTTATACGAGTCGTACGTTGAGAAACGACAGAAATTTATTAGACAGTTGACGAGTGAAATCGATGGCCATAAAAAGTTACAACACAACCAAAAAGATCTGTTTCAATCAAAATCGCAGTGATGAGATGCACATGAATTCATGCAAACATTATTAAAGTAATGACTCAAGAGACACTGTACTGTGTAACTTTTAAACAAGGTTAGGAAGACTAAATTTACTCCCTAACTTAACTTACATCCCTTGAAACTTCAATGCAAAATCTACATTGGATCTGCATTGGCTATACTAATAACATAGTAATTTTACAATGGATCTTGCGGCAATACTTCAAAAGTTTAACGTTTGAATAACTCTTGCGTTGATTAAGGAAAGTGTGAGCTGTTATGCTCTTAATCTGATTTTATAGAGGCAATGGAAATTGTTATATTTATATACTTTTACTAAGCAAACTAGATTATACTTTAGTACTAAAGATCTTATCTTAAGTACTAAAGTGCTATTTGTTTTGTTAACCTTCGAGATCTTGTTTTTACTGGAACGTAATAAATACACTCATAAATGAGTTCCCTTTCAATATTTACTTATTCCTCTTAAAAAAATGACCTATGACTATTTTAATACTAGCAATATATTTTAATTGTAGGTTTATTAATAATTAATCATCATCATCTTCACAATCATTTATTGTCATGACGCTGCAATATTGCTTTATTTTTTGCATAAAGCTGCTTTGATATTTTACGTAACATTGTTTTTGATAGTGACCTTGAGGCTTGTTTTGCAAACAGTAAACAAGTTTCTTAAAGAATGCAGTTAGGTGTAGAAATTGGTTTTTCAGAACACAAACCACGCGTAGTTTTATTAAGCTTACACACTTATAACCAACATTTGGATATTATCTCGTAAATTTGTGACATTTTAGTTCATACTATTATTATAAATTCGAAAATTACCTCTGTCAGTCTATTTACGTGTTTGCCAGTTACGCTCTCAATGAACCGATTTGGAGGACATTTACAACGAAGATCCTTTAATACTTGAGGAAGGACATAGGCTACTTTTTACTGCGACGACCAACCTACACTCGGGCAAAGCTGCAGGTAATGTTAGTTAAATATAAAAGCGTACAACCAATCCGTGGAACTAATTGTCGCTTAAGGTATTTCCGGACCGATACGACTTTCAAACCTTTAAGGAAAGAGCGTACTCAACCCTCAAAGGCAATAGCGACGCACTTGTGCCACTTGAGTTACAAATGTCCATGAACGGTGGCAGTCACTCCATTTCTTCATTATCCTTCTGTATTATAAAAAGACACGCTTGTATTTTATAGATCTATTTCCAAATGCGATTGTGAACTGTTACATGCTGTTTTACTACTAACTTAAGATATTTCTTGTGCCTAAGTTTATTGACGTTTGGGTGCCATATTAGACTTTTCCAAAGGTGATTAAATTAATATCAATCAATATAAAAGAAGTTCATTGAGTTACGTTTTAAGTATACCTTTAAAGAAATAGCATAACTTCTATCTGTCGTCATGATAACTAAAAATTAGTTGGCTTTGAAGTCTACTTACCTTAAAAGCTTTTGGACAAATAAATATAGTAGAGATATAATAGAGATCCTCAATCGTTTTCGTTTTGAGAAAACAAAAAATGGCTATAATACGACTGAGCTTTATTATCAAAGAAATTATAAAACTCTTAGCTTTGTTTTTAATATTAACGATGAAGATATCATCATGTGTTCATAAAGTTACTTATCAAACGAGTAGAACACCTGCTCATTTGCCTTACATACCAAAAAAAATTGTATCTATCCAACTCCAAGTTGTGGCTACTTAATAAATAACTGTATATTTATATTTCTACACACATATACACATTTACGAATAATTATCTGAAATAATAATCGGTTTGTTTATTTTGTAATATAGTACAAGTATGTCAAAGTCGATAAATATCATTAAAGAACAGAAGATAAAGATCAACCGACAGAGAGGTCGTCAAACTTTTTGAAGAAAGTCATGTTTAAGGATACATCGAATAAACTATCATATAGAATATTAATTGGCAGATATCTACACTTTAATGTCTTTCATATTATTCAATGTTATTCAAAGTACTACATGCAAGCGATGATGAACCAGAAAGTATTTAAAAAGGATAATTGGAACAAACCTAATCCGACTAGATGATTTAAACATTGAAACGTAGACTTAATATCCTGCTACAGAATAAAAACATCTTCGAACTGATTGAGAAAATTTTCGCTTCGTTCATCCTAACTTAAGCAAAAAAATCTTTAGTGTCTTAATTGGCTGATGTTTTAAAGGTTGTCGTAAAGTTAATTAAAAACTCAATTTGCAAGTTTGCAAGAAGATGTAGGAAAAGTAAATTATCTAGTATATCCCCTCGAGCGCGAAGAGCCCTGTTGTCAACTGTTGCGCGTGTGCGAGCAACTTTTTGGAAGTACTCCCGGCAACTTTCCGACTCTCATTAAAATGACGTTTTCCAAAAAAAATGTATTGAGGCTATAAATGATTTATGTACCATTAGAATGTCCATTAAATAAGCTATCCGATGATGTATAATTGATTATGATTCAAAATAGATATACATTAGTAAATCGAAGGTGGAAGTAAGGAGACTCTATTTTTTTCATTACTATAATATTATTACTTCTCTGTCCAAACGACGGTACACAATCAAATAATTTAATTTTTATATAAAATGTCTATTGTCTATCAATTTCTGTAAAACTCGGCAATTATAGTTAGAAATAGTTATTAGTCCCGTTAGGAACTTTAAATAGTTCAAATATTGCATTTTTCAAAAAACACTTGAAGAATTTGAGAGCAAACACAAAATACAAACTTTACCTATTTAGAATATTTTTAACTCACCCACGGATTATATGTAAACAGATGTATTTTAATAATCATACGTACCAGGTTATATTATACAGATTAACTATTGAATATCCTATTCCAAAAAAATAATAATAATGGAGCAGTTTTAGACCCACGAAGTTCATGATAGTGAATACGCCCAGCGTACATGAGCAAAAAGATTGATGTACGCTTGATGAAGTAAAATAGCCACGTCAGAGGTTCAATTTATAAAGACAGGGATGGGTACTATTGCTTACGCGTAATTATGTTCCCTTCATATGTACGTGGTTGGGTTTCTTGTATAAACACGATTATTTTATCAAGAAAACGTGTAGATTAGATTGTACAAAGTGTAAATGGGTGAATTCGAACGTGGCTGGGCCCAATATGTGATACTAAAACCAATCTTCTCACGCACCGAACTTTATAGGTCGACGAATACATATAGGCCAAGTTTTAGGTCACACATTTAAGTCTGCCTATTTTGACTTCATTTTGTCTCCCGCTTTGCTAAGGAGGGAAGTGGACTTATTATATTTCCAACTCCTCCAGTTTTCTTCTGATTAATTTCGTTGCGGGTTCCAAGACAGTTTAATTTTTCCTGGGACTTCCCGAGTTTCATAACTCGGTGTGTTCGTGGGTCACCGCTGTTGATCCTGGTGTACAGGAGTTACGGTGGTGGGCGTGAAGGCGGGATTAGTCCCATTAAAGGCCAAGTTTTATAATGCTACTAGCTGACTCACGCAACTTTATCTGTGTCTTTTTTCAATCCAGCTCTATTGGTCTAAGCGTGATGCTAACTATTCTACTAACTTTAGACACGCTAGAAAAACACACATTTAAATAAATTAAATTAAAAAGTTTTTAAAAACAAACTTTTACTGGAATGCCTCGAGACGAATCAAACGAATCCAAACTCGATGATGTTGCGAAGTTTCTTTACAGAGTTCCTATACCTTCTAGCTCCGGCATCTGATCAGCTCCATATCATTATAATATTGTATTGTCACGCTGTATACTTAGGCTTGCAAAATTTCAGCAAAATCGGTTGAAGATATCTGCTTCAAAATTGAGTTCCAAGATTTCACCCGAACATACAAGCATACGTACATACATTGCAAGTTAATAAAAAGCTTCTAAAAACGTGAATATTATAGTGAGCAACAACGTGTAACATTATAATGTTAACATTAATAAAAAATTAATTACATATAACATTATTACAAAAACGCTAAAGCTTATATCAACATAAATAAATTCTTATTACTATTTCGGACTAAATAAATATTTCGGACATCTAACACACAACGCCATCTAGTCCCAAGCTAAGCAGAGCTTGTGTTATGGGTTACTAGACAACAGATACAAATACATATATATACTTTTTTTTGTAAATACATAAATATTATACATAGAAAACACCCAAACTCCAAAACAAATATTTGTAGATCATACACCCGGGAATCGAACCCGAGACCTCATGATCAGCAGTCGCACACGCCAACCGCGAGACCAACGAGGCACTATAACCAAGAAATTGTTCAAACGAAGTATAAATTACTTAAAAATCTAATTAGCAATGATATAATTTAAAACATGAAAGTAAGTGTTGAAGAACTAATCACAATTTTTAAAAATTCTTACGGTTTTGATCGAAAATTCGGTTATCGGCCCCTTAGATATTAATTCTGTCATCTTAATTTGTCGGAACGTACCTTTCGACACGACAAAGTGAAGATTTCATTAAAAATAAATAAAAAAGGGCATAAAACTTTTCCTTTTTATTTTATTGGACAGGAATTTCATGAATTAAATTGAATGGTGTCGTGTCTATCATTAATCACGGGGTTTCGGCTTGTTCGCGAACCTCTCTTATGAACTTTTTCTTTTTCATAAAAAATGAAATTCTTGTTTATCAGTTTTGTGCGAAGAAATTTTATCCGACCTAGTTTATCCTCGTTGATATTAGATAGACAATTTCTGTAATATTTATCTATACAAATAAATAAAATTAGAGTGTCTGTTTGTAATATTAAAATAACCGATTTTTACGAAATGCCGTATGTATGTATACACGTTTCGTAAACCTGAATAACATTTTTTTATAATTTTTGTCTGTCTATTTGTTCCGGGAAATCTCTGGAACGGCTGGACCGATTTTGACTGGACTTTAACTGTCATATTTCCAATGATATAAGGAGTCACATAAGCTACTTTTTTTAGACTAGCTTCGCCCCGTGGCGTTACCCGCGGTACGACAATAACCGCGGGGTTTAGCTAGTGTGTTCTAAATAATAAAACAAAAAGTGTAAATAGCATATGTTTATTATTAATGTAATGTAAGGTTTTATAAATTGTAACCTAGGATGAAAATATATTTTACAGACTCGACATTTTGGCGGAACGTTTGAATTTCTAACGAAGATAACAGCCGTCAAGAGATGCACACACTGCACCCAACAGGGCGTTACTTATTATGAGTATAATAATGTTGGCATATTTTATATTATACTAGTCAAAAAAACACTTCTCATTTTATTCATTTTTTACTATGGTTTAAATGTACATACTTAAGACACAAACGTTTCAAAGAACACACAACTAGATCGTGATCCCGCCGTTTTGTTTTTAGATGGTTATGAAAATTTAAATATATGTATGTATAAAACAGACCCTCTTCTGCGATTATCATCATATCAAACAAAAGACGTTCACTTCACACCAACATAACCAAACATAGACTTCCCCCAAGGCCCCCTACAACAACTGTCCTGCGCTTGCCACATACAGCGGTTTCCCACAAACTTGTCAGGTTCACCAGGTCGTCGAACCTCCTTGTAGGCCTACCTACGCTATTACAGTGATTTAAAAAAAGTTCTATTCATTGACAATGTCTACGACGTAGAGTCTCGTAGCCGTAGAGGTTTAATTCTACGGCTTACTAGCTGAGTCCGTACCGCGGTTATTGTCGTATCGCGGGTGACGCCGTGTGTCGAAGCTAGTCAAAAAAAAAAATAAGTTACTCCTTATATCATCAGCTACCTATCGGTAAAACTTCCGTCATAATCGGTCCAGTCGTTTCAGAGATTAGCCGTAACAAACAGACAGACAGACCGACAGACAATAAATTGTAAAAATGTCCTATGTACCGTGTATGTATAAATAATATGCATTTAGTAAAAAACGGTTATTTTAAGATTACAAACAGATACTCCAATCGTATTTATTTGTAAAGATAATTGGGGCTTAGAGTATATTACAATAACGTTTCGCTACGTCTGCAGATAGCGATATTTTTTATTTAATTTATAAACTTACTTATTTTTTTAATTATCGTCTTAATATCAAATTATTGTACTTGCGGTACTCGGTATATAGTTTACATTTTAACAGTATTTATTTATTTTATTTATACAACTTTATTGAACACCACAAAAGTATAAAAATTTACAGATACATGAAAAGCTGCATTTGGTATAACAATAGGCAGTCTTATCGCTCACGGCGATCTCTTCCAGACAGTATTTATATACAATTAGCGACCCAGTCCGGCTTCGCAGGGCAGTATTTGATGTTTATTTATTTATTTATTTGTTTATTTAAAACTTCATACACACATGTACATCGGCGGACTTAATGCCCAAGGCATTCTCTACCAGCCAACCTTTGGGTGATATAGAAATTTTGTAAGGTAGGTGCACTGTGGTGGAAGTCAGAGGTAATAATTTTGTCAATATATATCTATAACTGACATAAACTAATATAATACGTATGTTCTCGGATTTTCTCTATTATAATATGCATGTATTACATACAAACCTTCCTGTTGAATCGCTCTATCTATTTTTGAAAATCGCAGTAAAGTCTGTTGACTAGTTTAGAAGTTCTAAGCGAACAGACAGAGAAAGCGTTCATTTTATACTTTGTATAGAAAAATATTAATTATATAGTTTTAATTATTTGAATCATATTTTAGATACCTAGAAGTAGTTTTGAACCATACATAAAATTTTGTAATGATGATTCAAATAAATGAACTATCATCCTGCTGAAAGCTGTTTTCTAACCACAATATTATAAAACATACAACGCAATAATAAATCGTGACTATTTTTATATAATTGTGTAAGGTGTGCGATAAAGCGGTCATTTAGTAGTCTAGTCGAAGGCGCATCACGTAGAAGCGTATGCCGCGATCAGTTTTCAGCGCACCTGCAGCCGCCACTCGCATACTAATCCACAGAAATATTCATATTACGTGATAAAATTAACATAATTTAAACTATCTGTGGAAGTAAATTCATTGGACAAATCTATTGTAGGCAAAAGAAATTTCTAAGACTGTTATTAAAGTTATTGTTCTCGAATAAAATAAAATGGGTATTTTCCGTTTGTTTACTTTATCTTATATATAAAATTCACGTGTCACAATGTTAGTTACCATACTCCTCTGAAACGACTGGACCGATTTTTATAAAATTTGGCGTGCATATCGGATAGGTCTGAGAATCGACCAACATCTATTTTTATACCCCATTTTTATTTATGGCAACGTTTGCCGGATCAGCTAGTATAACATAAAATTATAAGTTTAGCCTTAAAAATTTCAATAATAATTATATGTATTATAAGGTTCACGAGTAACGTCAACATATCTAGCTAATTAATCCGAAAATAAACATCATTTACAATTTATACTGGCAGCAGAAGTTTCTTCACTCGGGTTAACAGAGACCCAACAAGTTCTGAAAGAAAACTCTCTTAGAACTTTGTTAAAACTTCACGTACTTAGGTGTTTGTTCAGTTTTGAGTAATACCTTTTGATTAAAGTGATACTTATTTCATCACTTACATTTCATTGGGCAGATCGCCTGAAAAGCATCATATACACTAAGTCTATTAAAATCTAGATCTTTTTTTCACTGAATATCGGGCAATTGAGCAGACGTATTGCTTGATAGTAAGTGATTACCGCCGCCCATTGACACCCGTAACACCAGAGGCGTCACAAGTGCGTTGCCGGCCTTTGAGGGATGGGGGGAGGGGTTGGGAAATGGGCCTCCGGTATCCTCACTCACTCGGTGAAACACAGCGCAAGCGCTGTTTCACATCGGTTTTCTGTGAGGCCATGGTAACACTCCGGTCGAGCCGACCCATTCATGCCGAAGCGTGGCTCTCCCACGGCATATTTATAGTCGTACTAGAAAACACAATTTAGAGTGTTAAATGTTTAAAATGTTAATATTAATTATTATTGTAAGATGTTGTCTCAGTCAAGAAATAGAAGGTTTACAAGCCTTGACGACAAAATACATAATGGCAATGCAATAAACGTCTCCGTCGCTTTGTAAATGGATCTACTCACAAATTTGTGAGCACATCAAAAGCGGCGCGCGTAAGCTGTAAAATAAAAGTAAGTGTTTGAAGAGACGTGAATAATGTAACGTGAGCAGTGAACACATGACGCGCCTACGTTCCCTTGCAATACCCTGCCTCACCAGCAAGCGAACTCATTTGCTCGGATGCTTGGAAATTATCTGCAATGCTACTTTATTACAAATACGTAGATACATCTCAACGACAACCTGCATAATTTGTAGAAAATTTGACTAATAACACCCATTGTCTGAATGTTTAAAGCTACAATTTTAATCCAAAAGTGAAATAACAGGTGTTAATTCAAATTACTTTATCGTTTTTCTTACTTATTACAAGATTATTTTATAAATTAGGTTATCACATTTAACTGGTCTGGCTTATTTTATTTTTAATATTGCATTGGCCTGGCCATTTTAACTACAATTCAATAGATACTATGACTAGTCAATATACTACATCTAAAAATATACAAAATGTAGCTTGATACATGTTCATCAAGCTGTATGTAAACATAAAATATTCCAATTCGTCCTGCAGTTGTACTGTGTTTATCGCAAATTTCTAAACAATATATTATAAAATTTTCATTCGATTTTCCATGATCTAAATATTCAATTCAGGTAATGGTCTACTGGTTTAAACTATATGGCTCCAATATGTTTAAACAACACTATATAGTTTTCACATGAATCATTAAGATGTTTTATTCAATGTAGAAGCCTTACGGGTTGTTTGCATGGGCATATATATACTGGGTAGAATTTTGTAATGCCACCTGACTCTTAATAAGTACTGTAGACAAAAAAAATACTCAAAGAAAATTTTTGAAAAAAAAATCGCGGGATCGATGCAATCAAAGTACAGGGTATAATTTTTAGATTTTAGTCGGTTCATTCCCGGGTGTGGCAAAAAAAACGGAAATCTTTGAATGCAGTTTTCCCTTCATTTCAAAAATAAAGGAATGTTTTCTTTGAGTAAAATTTTCTATCTATTATATTAACAGTACTTTCCCTTCGGGTGGCATTACAAAATTCCAGGCTGTAGATCGTTTCTTTTATTAAAAAAAATACACCTTTTCTTTTGCTTTTGCAGTATAAAATCATTTTCGCTATATTTTTAATTTATTTTATTCAAGCGTTTAACCGTCAGCGAGCGTCTTCACTCACGTTATTGTCGATCGTTAATCAACTTTTCCTTAAGAAGCCTATGTGGTATTCCAATTACCAAAAATTCGTGTGGTGTCGTGGGACACTAGATAGGAACGAAGTTCCTTATCATAAAATATAATAATACAGATGGCGATATGCAATTTTTTTTAAATCTTACGCTTTTTTTATTTATCGTTGCAGACTTTTTTGCCGGCTAGGGTAAACTGATTACGCCATACAAAATTTTTAAAATCTTACGCTTTTTTGATTTAACGTTACGGACGCTTTTTGTCGGCTAGGTTACCTCTCCGCTACTCCCGAAAAGGAACTTCGTTCCAATTATATTATTATTATTCATGGTAATAATTTTGCACTAATAATGTACTCATGATTATTGTAAGGGTAAATGTTTATCTTTTCTCTCTATGATAATAAATTCTAATTTGCACTTTTGTTCAGAAATGAAGCAGTTCTTTAGTTAACTAAATGCAAAATTGTTCTGGCTAGGAAGCAAGTCTTTAGACACTTTAAAAGCGAACCTTTTTTGAAATTCTAATGTCCCGCCTTGTCTTTAGAACTTTATTTCCAGCGTTGACGTTCTTAAGCGTAGTTTCAAAGCACTTTACAACTATTTGAAGTTGTTGTGGCTTTACTGTGCTAGCAAGTTTATTGGAGTTTATTTATCATAAGATAATATATCAGGGAGTTGGAAGCCAAATACTGTAAAATCTAATTAATTAAGATAGTAATGACTTTGATTCGTTTTGTTTAGAACTTTAAGTACACATACGATGTAACATACCCCAGAGACATTTATCACATAACTAGCAAAGTTCTTTTCTTTTCTTTAAAAAGACAACTCCCTTTTAAAAAGGACTTTACAAACATACAAGAAACGGACACAAAGAACACCCAGACTTGGACAACAATTTGTGGATCACACAAAGTTTTGTACCGCGTGGGATTTGAACTCACCAATGATATCAGAGAACTATACAGCAAACACTTTCACTGTAGCACATCGAAATATTTAAGGTATGTTTAGTAAGCATCTAGAAACTGAATTGTTCATGAGCTGTGACAAAATTGATATTTTTTGTATTATAGAACATTGGCTAAAAAGTCATCAGCTTATGTTCAACTTCAGTAATCATATATTAGGTAGTTCTTTCTGCAGGGAGGTTGCTGTGCATGGCGGTTCATTGATTTTGATTAGAAAAAATTTAACTTTTAAGAACCGTACTGATATTGCTGGCTTCTCTGTTGAACGGATAATAGAAATAGCATGTGTGGAGTTAGAGAAACTTGTTGTATTGAGTGTATATAGACCTCTATCCTCATCATATATTAATTTTGAAAAAATACTGAATGAAGTCTTGCAAAAAGTATGTAAAACCAATAAAAATGTAATTGTGTGTGGTGACTTTAATGTGAATATATTAGAACATACATCTTTGAGTTTAAGATTTAAGAATCTGTTTGGATCATACAATCTTGATAACATCTTTTTGGAGCCTAGTAGGATTACTGCCACCACTGCCAGGTGTCTGGATAATATATTCACTGACATAGTGTCACACAAAAAAGAAATAATAAATAAACAACATTCTGGTCACTGTGGACAGATGTGTGGTTTTACTATGAAAAACAAAAAGGTGGTAACACGAGATATCACTGTAGTGCCCAAAACTGTGGCCCGTATGGAAGATTTTAAAATAAAACTACTTAATAAACTACCCCACTTAGATTATAGTGATGATCCTAATTACTTATATAATACTTTTTTTAATGTATATTGCTCAGAATTTCAATCAACTCCTAAAAATTTCTCAGTTAAGGGTGCTACAACCTTCAGTGAATGGGCCACCGCAGGTATATATAAAAGTAGAGCCAGGCTTTACGAGCTTTATGAAGAAAGAAATTATAACACTAGTGTGGAATTTCGAGAATATGTTAAACAATATTCCAATTTATTTAAAAAGGTATGTCATGCTGCAAAGGTTGGTTACTTGAGATCTAAAATTTATAATAGTTCAAATAGGGTTCGTATGACCTGGCAAATAATTAATGTTGAAACTGGAAAAGCAAAGAACAAAGTTAATAATTACAGCCTTTCTATTGATAACAAGGTAATTGAATCTGATTTAGAGGTTGCCACAGCTTTTGAGATTTTTTTTACGAACATACCAGTTTCAATAACAGAATCATTGAATTCATCCCCTACTATTGCAGAATGTTTGTTGAAAGAGAATATTAAAATTTGTAATACTGAGTTTAGATTTATTTGTATCACCGACATAGATATTGTTAAAGCATTCAATGCTCCTGGTGTTAAGAAAACCGCCGATCTTTGGGGTAATTCTGTACAAATTACTAAATCTATTATTGACGTAGTTGCATCACCGTTGGCTTTGATTTTCAACAAGTGCTTTGAATGTGGTGTATTTCCTGACCTAATGAAACATAGTAAGATCATTCCTTTATTTAAGTCAGGTAGCACGTCTGATCCAACAAATTATAGACCTATTTCAGTGTTACCTACTTTCAATAAAATTTTTGAAAAAATTATACTAAGTCAGTTACAGACTCACTTTAGTGAAAACAATATTCTACACAGGAAACAATTTGGCTTTAGAAGAGGTCGCTCAACAACTGATGCTGGTGTTGAACTATTACAGACTGTATTTAGTGCTTGGGAAGATAAACTGAATGCATTAGGAGTTTTTTGTGATTTGTCTAAGGCATTTGATTGCGATTTTCATGAAACATTGGTCAGGAAATTGTATCACTATGGAATTAGGAACACTGCTTTGGATCTTCTTATCTCTTATTTGGGTAACAGGATCCATAAAGTAGAAGTTAATGGTCATAGATACCTGGGATCTCTGGTCACTATGGGGGTTCCGCAGGGCTCTATTCTCGGACCATTCTTGTTTCTCGTTTACATCAATGACCTGCCTAATTTGATAAAGGATAGTCAGGGGGTAGTGCTATTTGCGGACGACACTTCACTTTTATTTAAACTGAAGCGATAACAATCTGTTACTGATGACGTGAATGACGCTCTCTCTAAGGTCGTGAACTGGTTCAATGTTAATAATTTACTTTTAAACGAGAACAAAACTAAATGTATTAGATGTTTTACACCCAACGTTAAACAAGTAAAAACCAGTGTTCAAATAAATGGAAAGAAATTGGGCCTTGTGGACACCACCAAATTTTTGGGTATAACTCTGGACTCAAAATTGCAGTGGGGCCCACACATTGATGGATTATCGAATAGACTCAGCTCTGCAGCATACGCGGTTTACAAAATTCGTCAATTAACCGATGTAGAAACAGCTAGATTAGTATATTTTAGTTATTTTCATAGTGTAATGTCATATGGTATTTTGTTGTGGGGGGAATACTACCGATATTCAAAGAATATTTGTGTTGCAGAAGGGGGCTATTCGTGCAATTTATAATCTTAGTTATAGGCAGTCACTGAGGAATAAATTTAAAGAAATTGCATGACAGTTGCATCTCAACTCATCTATGAAAATTTAGTTTACGTTAAGAAAAATATTCATCTATACACAAAGTTTAGCGACGTTCATGATATCAACACTACAAATAAAGATAAACTCGTGTTGCCAACCACTAGATTACAAAGAGTAAGCCAGTCTTTCCGATGTCAGGGTGTGCGATTTTACAATAAAATTCCAAGCAAATATCAAGAATTAAGTATTACCAAATTTAAGTCCCTTATAAAACAGAAACTATGTGAAAAGGCTTATTACACAGTTTTGGATTATTTAGATGACAAATTTGCTTGGGACTGACGATGCTCACTTCAGTGTTTACCTACGTATCTTGTGTGTGTGAAAGTGATAGACATGTAAGTATAGTCTAGGCTTGTAATATAAGTTCATATTTAGTATCTTTCTGGTAGCTTTCAGTGTTTCCCCGGCCTACCCAAATGTCCTGCTGACGGTAGTGTCGCGCTTCGGGTCGTAACACGATGGCTGGGGCTCGTATGCCGTCTGTATGGACAGGCCGACTCAAAACAATGGTCCTTTCTTCAAAAGGCCAACCCAGATCCTATACTGTACTCGCACAGATTTTTTTTGTTTTGTAATCAATGTTCTCGGACTAAAAAATAAAAGGACATCTCTGTGGTTTGTTTCGGCATTTCTTCCCAGAGTGAGTCGTATGAAATGCCGGTCTCTTCTAGCTGTAAAGTCCAACGTGTAAAAATATCTGAAAAGATTTACTTACAAATAAATATTTCATTTCATTTCATTTTACAACACTTGGCGCAGTAGCAAGAGGCGTGGCGGCCGCTGAAACCACTAGGCCAACCGTGCAGTCCTCAACGTTCAAACTTAGTACAGTGTGTTGGTTTAATTGTGATCTCAAGAATATCTATTCAACTTCTTTAGCTATATTTTATGTAAATACATGCATATATAATAATAAAGATACCAATACCAATGCAAATAAACATAGTCGTGCATTAATTGTAATATTGCCTATTGTAATATTCCTCGCTGCCACCACAATCTAACACAACTTTTGTACCTGAGATCAAGGATTCCCCTATACAAAACAACAAACTGTACAATAATTATAAAATAGCAATGTTTAGTGATGAAATTGGAAAGGGCATGGGTCCCTTAATGTTAAATACACATTTGGGACATTCAGTCAGCAACTATTGCATGCCTCAATCATCTTTAAATCATATTATGGAAAGAGTGTTAAATTCCAAATCGGAATTTAATGCAAATACTTCATTAGTCATTTTTGTTGGGAACAGAGGAAATGTAAACAAAAGGAAATTCTTAGGGTATTTTGAATCAATGTTAAAGTTAGAAGTAAATAAAATTGTATTGTTTACACTTCCTCTTAGTAAAGGGTTGTCGCAGGAAGAAAAAAATATTAGACATAATTTAAATATAATGATGCACAATTTAACTTGCCAAATAAATGGACCTTATTATAACAAACTACATCTAATCGACACTAACAAGCTTGTTAGTAATAATATTTCATTGACAAAAGGTAGATATTACCTTTCTAATTATTATAAGAGACAGATAGCAATTTCGCTATCATATTATTTTTCGATTACAGCCAAGAACTTGGCTAAAACTATTGCTTCTATTGAGCAAATTGAGACTACCCATAGTGACTTTGCCAATTCGTTGGCAGATATTTCTTTAGACATTTATAATAATTTAAATGACATACCTAATAAGTTATCTAATGAGATTGACATTTCAAATAATTTAAATTTACTGATAAGACAATAGAGACTACCTCTTGCACTATTAATTTGAACACCAATAAAAAGATCAATCATAGTAAATTTATTAAAAATAATAAGATAAATAATGTCAATTTGGTGCATCAAAACATTAGAGGAATGATGGGCAAAGACTTAGAGGTGGAACTGTTCATGAACTGCAATGCGATTGATATTTTTTGTATCACTGAACACTGGCTTAAACGGGATCAGTTCATGTTCAATTTTGATTACCACCAGGTAGGCAGCTCGTTCAGCAGAAGTACAGCAATACATGGTGGCACTATGATACTCATTAATAAGCAACTTAAGTTTAAAGAGCGCCATGACATTGTTAGTTTATCAGTTGAGCGAACTACAGAAATAGCCTGTATAGAACTAAAAGGTTTCATAGTATTATGTGTATACAGACCTCCTTCAGCCGTGTATGATTGTTTTGAACGTGTTATGGACGAAGTATTAGTTAAAGTAACAAGATCAAAAAAGAAGGTCATCATCTGTGGTGATTTTAATATTAACCTATTGGAAAATTCAAATATAGTTACCAAGTTCAAGGCACTTTTTCAATCATACAATCTGAAGAACTTGTTTTTGGAGCCTACACGAATCACTGCAACCACTGCCACATGTTTGGACAATATATTCACAGACATTGTAATTAAGGACAAGAAAATAATCAATGAATTAGATTCTGACCACTGTGGTCAATTAGTATCTTTCTGTGATAGGTATGAAAAGGTGGCAGAAAAAAGAATTGTGGTGATACCTAAAACCGCTAAGCGTTGTGGAAACTTTAAGGATAAACTTAAAGCTGTTTTTAATAGTTCAGTACTTTGTGTAGAGAGTAACCCTAACACTTATTATAATAGTTTTTTTGAAACTTTTTCTTCAACATTTAACACCATTTTTACACCTAAAACGATAGTGGTTAAAGGTAACGCCACATTTAGTGAATGGGCTACCCCTGGCTTACTCAAAAGTAGGAAAAGGTTATACGAGCTATACGATGAGAGAAATTATAATAAAAGTGAACAGTTTCATAATTATGTTAAAGAATACTCGAAGCTGTTTAGGAAACTTTGTAAATTGGCTAAGTCCCGTTTTATAAGTTCAAAGATTAAAAGTAGCGATGATAAGATAAAAACCACATGGAAAATTATTAATAGTGAAACTGGTAAAAATCAATACCGTGACAATGAATTTAATTTAAATATAAACAATAAATTTATCACATCAAATGCTGAGGTTGCTGCTGCATTTGAGAATTTTTTTACTAACATTCCTGTATCAACTACTAAATCTTTGAACTCCTCACCATGCCTTGCAGAATCAATTTTAAAAGAGAATGTTAGTAGGGTTGATAGTGAATTTAAGTTCCAATATGTTTCCCCCTTTGAAATTATTAAAGCCTTTAACACTATTAACGTTAAAAAAACAACCGATCTATGGGGAAACTCTGTATTAATTACTAAGACAATTATATCTGTAGTGGCTAATCAATTGTCTTTTACATTTAATCAATGTGTTGATAGTGGTGTATTTCCTGATCTTATGAAGTCTAGTAAAATTATTCCGTTATTCAAATCTGATAGTACATCTGACCCAACTAACTTTAGACCTATCTCAGTACTACCAGTATTTAGCAAAATTTTTGAAAAAATTATGTATGATCAATTGCAAAGCTTCTTTAATAATAATAATTTATTACACAATAGACAATTTGGTTTTACAAGGGGTCGCTCCACAACTGATGCCAGTGTTGAGCTAGTAAAACATATATTTGATGCCTGGGAGGATGCCCACGATTCTCTAGGCATCTTTTGCGATTTATCTAAAGCATTTGATTGTGTTGTGCATGAAACGCTGATCAGGAAATTACAGCACTATGGTATCAGAAATAAAGCACTGGAACTTCTGGCTTCATATCTGTATAATAGAATTCAGCGAGTTGATATTAATGGTGAGCGTTCTCCAGGCTCTGTGGTAGAAATGGGCGTTCCGCAGGGTTCTATTCCCGGCCCTTTCTTATTTTTAGTATATATTAACGACTTACCTCACGTTGTCAAGGACAGTCTCGAGATTGTGTTGTTTGCAGATGATACATCACTATTATTTAGACTAAAACGGACACTTACTAATTTCACAGACGTAAACAGCGCCATTTCGAGAGTGGTTCATTGGTTTGACATCAACAATCTGCTTTTAAATGAACAAAAAACTAAGTGCATACGTTTCACAATGCCAAACGTCAAGCCAGTGAAAACTACAGTGGTAATTAAGGATGTCGGGTTAGATCTTGTGGACACTACGACATTTTTGGGTATAACACTAGACTTTAAGCTACAGTGGGGCCCACATATTTATAAATTATCGAGTAGACTCAGCTCAGCAGCATACGCAGTAAGAAAAATTCGAGAGTTGACTGATGTTGATACAGCACGACTTGTTTACTTCAGTTATTTTCATAGCATAATGTCGTACGGTATTCTACTGTGGGGGAATGCTGCCGACATTCAAACTATTTTTGTACTGCAAAAGAGAGCGATTCGAGCACTCTATAATTTAGGCAATCGTTGTTCATTAAGGCAGAAATTTAAAGAAATAAACATAATGACAGTGGCAAGTCAATATATCTATGAAAATGTAATGTATGTTCAGAAAAACAAAGATAGCTTTTTGAAAAGAAGTGATGTATATTCTTTAAATACCAGGAATAAAAATAAACTTGTAGTACCCGCCACTAGGCTCCAAAAGATAAACAAGTCTTTTCGAGGTCAATGTGTCCGATTTTATAATAAAATCCCAAATAATATTCAAGATTTAAGTATTAACAAATTTAAATCCGCAATAAAACGTGGATTGTGTAAGAAGGCCTACTATTCAATTTTGGATTATATAGAAGATCAAAATGCTTGGGATTAATTAACGCAGGCTATTTCTTAAGGAAAAATGTGGTGTTGGCTAGTGTGTTTTTTATTATTATTATTTTTTCTATTTTTTATGCTACATTTCATTTTCTCTTTTATTCGATTTTTTTTCTTAATCTTGTTTTCTCTTCATTGTCCTTTTACCTTTTAGTACTTAATAACGGACATACTGGCACACATCAAAACAATGTTGTGGTACATGTAATAGTGCCATCTATCTGTAATTTGCAAAAGAGTGGCCATGAGTTTGTTTGCCCTTTCTTCTCATAAGGCTCAACTCCTTGGAAATGGGCGGTTGTAGATCGGCACAGGCAAATACTCGTAATAGATTTTGTATGAGTTTAATTTTTATTAAGCTTATTTGCTTGCTATTTGACAAAACAGAGATTGTTGCTATTGTGTGTGTTGATCTATGACTTTAGAGTCTACATAAAAGACGATTTCAAACAATTTAAAATTTTTTATGAAATAAAGAGAGTTTGAGTTGAGTTGAGTTGATACATAATTTAAGTTCAACCAGTTTTTGATATTCCAATCATCGTTACTGTCATTATCACTACACCACATTTAGACAACGACAAAGTAAGTAGTTGTATATGCTTAGTAGAGTACCTAAATTTACATGATAGTTAGTTTTATTGAGGAGCTTCAAAACTATATAATTTCTTATCACCGTTTATTTTTCGAGAACATGGTTCCTTTCATCGGTAATTGTTTCCTCAAAACCTTGTTTAATTCTCATGCTATTCCCTTCTTTTTAACCGACTTCAAGAAAAGGAGGAGGTTCTCAATTCGACTGTTTTTTTTTTATGTTTGTTACCTTATAACTTTCATCTGGGAGAACCGATTTTGATGATTCCTTTTTTATTTGAACGATGGTGCTTCCCATGTGGTCCCATTTTAATTTGGTCCAGTTCTGACATGTCATCCATGAGAAAACCATATAAGTCTTCAATTTGCATTAAGTATGTGCGCGACAAATTAACGAATAACTCAATATTCTCGTTTCAATTTGGTCGTTCTTGAAGTCGGTTGTTTTTTTGTTAAAATTTTGTATTATTAAATAAGTCACAAAACAAATAAATAATTCAATATTTGTAAAGCACTTAGGTACACACAGAAAAAAACTGTTAACACTTAGAAGTATTGACAGGTGGATAAAAAATTATATATTGGTAATTTTGTTATTTACAGGTGGACCGGAATTATTGATGTTTAGGGTATGTATCCTATCCATCATATCAATTGACAAGCTTACGCATTAATTTACTCTAAGATATGAACGGGAACTGTTATACCTTACAACATAAAGCGCTTTAGCAACTTTAGAGTCACGCTGTGGCAAATTGACGCCCTGGCTAGATGGCAATGTCGCCACCGACAAGTCTGTTACAATTTACAGCCATTTTGCGCCACGCTGCCGGGCTACAGTAATACCGGAGCGACGTAATTTGTTGTAACCCACCCATTTATAGCACTTAGCTTCCTTAAAAGAAACTTATTTGATATTTTTCACAACATAAGTAATACGTGTAAACATAGGTAACAGGTAGTTCGTAGATAACAATGTTGTTTCAAAAAATCCTCTTACCTGTGGGATTTTCAATATTTTCTTGTAAATATGAAGTCTTCAACAAAAGAGAGTTCTGTTTGCGTAGGGTTGATCTGTATTTCAAGTTTCCTATTTAATACCATTACCACGTACAGGCACATTGTCCTTGGAACTGAACTGATAGAAATCATCAATCAAATTCATCGTTTTCAAATAAACGATTCCATTTGCCGTCTACTGCATATTTATAAAAAAGGGCGTACAAAATACAAATATATATCATACACAGAGCGCAGGTCTCCTTAAGCTTTAAAAATGATATTTGTTTTGAAGACATTTTTCTGAAAGATGAATTCTACAGGTGATTAGACTCGTCTATTTGTATATGTGACAGTTGAAAGTTATTTAAGTTCTTACCAATAACATATTTTGTCTAGACGTATGGACATAAAATATTGGGTACACAGTATTTGGTATCGTATCCCTAGGGCTTAGTTTAAGCATAAATCACACTCTTCACGTTTGAAGTTATACCGATAGTTATGAAGTTATATATTAATTCAAAATTGGTTATAATATATACTTATATTTAATAACCTATACTATATAATATTGGGTATTGTCCGAAAACCAATGATATTTTATTTGCACAAGTCTTACAGATTACTTTCCATATTCGTACAATCATGTTCACGACCAAATGTGTAGAGAATTTGAGAATTGGAGATAACTGATATTGGAGCGAAATACCAAGAGGGCGTGAAATAGTTCCACGAAATATAAAATACCCGTTTCTCGATCTGACCTATTCAGGAACATACAAGAATGAATTCTAATCTCGAAGTACTTAATTGTCAACGATATTTATTTAATAATACTCAATTTTTTTTATTGAATGTGATCGTCAATATGTGTGCAGTTATGTTTATACAATACACTAAAAAAAACCTATTTATTGGGGTTCAATTACATCCAAGTTTAACCGTAAATAAGGTAAATAAGGCAATTTAATACTTTACAAAATAAGGGTTAAACTGTTGTTAAATGCAAATTTATATTTGAATATATACCACAGTGTTAAAAAAGATATTCAAAAATTAATTAACATTCAAAATTTATTTCTATTCGGTCATGTTGATAGGAACTTAAAATATAATCTTTATCTGTATTTGTAAACATTCTAGCTATATTTTTGACAGATTGGTTAAAAACGATGCCTAACCTTCGTAACCTGAAAATGGCAATAGGAAATGTATTTATAGTTTTTAGTTTAAAACGTCCACGTGCGTATGAATATAAATAATTCATCTAAAAGCCGTCCTAGAACAGACAGGCGGCAGGGAAAAATTACTTTACGAGTGTGGGAACATGCATAAAACGTACGCAAGCGACCGCCGCATGCTACCGGGGGAGGTGACGATCTAGTGTTGATACGTATAGCGCAGTACGGCCAGCACCGCGCAAACAAATTGGATGCTTAAAATTCAATTTGAAGGTTTCGCGGTCCGCTTCATTCGCTCGCCCTGTCCGTTACAAACAAACTGGTCTCGTTCACATATCCAAATGGAAACGCAATTATTTTGCCGTAACTTGGGTGTGTTTAAATGTTTGTCGCCACAGACCATGTTATTTGTACAATGTACGTTTATGTTCATAACTTTACATCATTTTATTATGATGTTTTATTACATCATTAATCTACAGCAGTTAAATTTCAACTTCAAAAACGTTTAAAAAAAAGAAAATATAATCGATTACTAAAATCCATTACATTTTTTTTCAAAACGTAGCAAAATTTATTATTATTTTATCATTTGCACAATTGAAAACTTATATTTTTAAACTGAACCTACTCTGCTGCTACTCATATCTGATTTCAACATTCGTTATACAGTTGTATTAAAACTCACAACTAACGTTTCCCATCACCAGTCTCATTTTGCTTTAATTAGTTATCACAACCCCGTATAAATATAAATAACCAACCACAGTAGAATTCAATATTCAATCAAGAGACCTAATTAAGTAGAATAAGTGTTTTAATTAAGAATTACTTTTTGTTATTAATAACATCTTAAAATAATACAGGATTACGATGAAAAACGTACCAAGAAGAATTTCAAGTCGTAACTGCTAGATCAAGTTTCCTACCTCGAAACTTACAAAACTTTTAAAACTAAGTTCAAGTTCCTCGAGCTGAAAATTGATAAGTACTTGTATGAATAATAATTTTATCTGTATAACTTAAATAAGTAATGCGATAACAAATCTATAGTCGATATAAGTACGTGGGATAAATTAATAAGGAGTTTTTGCTGAAGTACCTAACAATGATGATGCATAGATTTTGAAGTTGTGATAGATGCAAGATTTGATGGAATACATAAATATATGATCATAGTCTCAATGCTTTCTACAACTTTTCGTGTATAAAAGTTTTCCAATATTGCGTACATAACAAGTTTACATGTCTTCCTAATCCGACAACATACGAAACGAGGAAGTACAGAAACTTTTCATACGGTAAACTAATTTATTTATACATCAAACTAAAGCATTCTGTTTAAATTTATCAACAACAACTGAAATTCATACATTCACTAAGCGTCCTGTCCCGTTTGTTGTGGAAATCTTTAGAGGAAAGACTGGTAGACATAGGCCATGTCTACCAGTGGTTGTAATTTGATTGTGATGATGATTATGATGAGACCATCGAACAAACTGACAACATCTGACACTATTCTACTGCACATAGTAGGTTCCATCCCTCGTATACAGAATCTCTACGTCAGTGACTACATATTTGGTAAAAACAGCCTTGGTCCAATTTTTTAATAACCATCATAAAAGTTTATCACCAACATTATTGTGTTCGGTAAACTTTTTAGAAACATAATCATTAGTGATTTCTTAATATATTTAGTTATTCTTGTTTAATTGAAAATAAATTTAAATTAGGTTATTTTTTATATTATTTGCTAAGTTTACCATAAATGACTAATATTTTGCCTTTAAATCGGGAATATAGATTTTCAAGACTATTTTAGAACTCTGACATAGATCTGAATAAATATTTAACTTTAGCTTCAACGTTCATACTGAGATAACTACAACTAAAAATAAATCCCCTTAAGAATACACGACTGGAGGAATACCTGGCACTCCGAATAGATTTAGTCCGATCAGTATGTCGGACTGTAGATATGTCGAGAGAAATTAGACCACTGACATTTCTAAATCTCTACGTACCTTTGCCACAAAGTTACCGATGGAACTAAACTATTAGTACAGGCACCGAAGTCACTAATTTTACTAAATTTATCTCAACCATTGATATAAGGCCTATATCCAGCAGTAGACTATTATTTATTATTTGTGACTATCATGTTGATGGGAAGAAAGAATCCTTAATGAATCAAACAAAAAATAAATAAATAAACATCTGCACCGCTCCACTGTGTCAAAGACGTTTCAGGTTTAATAAATTAGAAACACAAACCAGAGACAGGTAAATTTCAATTTTTTATTCGACATCATATTTATGCAATCCATTTAAACACCAAATTGTAACAAAATGTTGATATTTGGGACATAAAATTTGCAACAGCTACAAAATGATGTATTAACTATCTAATGTTTAACATAACAATAAATAAATTATAGTATAACAATAATAAACATGTTAGCAATATAATAACTAGTTTCACAATTCCTCAGTTGTCGAGAGTTACTCTTAACTAGAGTAAGTAATAATTGATTCAATAAAATATATTTCATTCAAAAACATTAAAATAAACCTTCAGTATTTTATTTAATAAAATATCCACGAGTATTACAGGGGTACTCGTTTTTGATTATCACTTGAATAAATATATTAAAATTGAACTGTAAAACGAATGTCGTATTATCTTTACAAATTTCTTAAAACTATTTAAACAGAAAAAAATTTAAACATTACTTCACTGAAAGAAACAAACCAACATCAAATTAATTGTTACGACTAATTTTGCTTGCAAATGAAAAGGAATATTTCGTAACTTACTAAGAAAACGATTCGCAGATAAATTATGACCTTCGCATTCAACTTACGTGTATTTGGTGAGTAGATTGACACCAATTTGAATTTCATACCTTGAATGTTTTGAGCATTATACATTCAATTTACCTTTGATACATATTGGTGTTATACTTTTTTATAAATATTCTACGACCTACTTAAACACAAAATAGAGTATTGGAAGTATTCATAGTCAATTCCAGTTCAAATTTACATTTCATCAACGTACGGATTACGTAAATAAAATTTGAAAAGTTCACATTTTGTCACAATGTGGAAAATGGCTTTAATTTTAAATATTAATCAATCACCATTAGTTAATCATCATCAATTCCTGTGAAGATAAAAATATGGACGAGTACGGAGGAACCAAATGTTTTGCTATAATAATATAATATTACACGTCTAACACACGGCAGCCTGATCACGAACTAAACAATTTTAAATTAATTTATACTGTGTAAATGATCCACCTCACGTCTGTTATCAAAATAATCCCATACGTTACATATATTGACAAAAAATTAAAATTATATTCATTTAGCTTTCGTTTTTATATTTAAAGAAGAATTAAAGAAAAATGAACATTAAGTTATTATGCATTCTATGAACATACCTCATTGTATGAATATAACCCAATAATTTCGGTGTGTGTATAATACTGACTTTAATTGAATTCTCAACTTAATAAGTTATGTTTTCGAGTTTGGTGTCTAAGTTTTTACACATTTTAAAAAGGTTTTGGAGGACAAACGTGTAGAATTTGTGGTCTATTACCCTGATTACCTCTTTGAAAATATGAAACATAAAATCAATAGAAATGTTCAACGTACTCGTCCACTATGTAATAAGTTTTCAATATTTACTTATCAAAAACTACTCAAAATCAATACACCTCACTTAAAATTAACTTTACAAAAAATTACAACATATGCAAAGTTTTTTAAACAATTTTTTTTTTTTTTTAATAGTATTTTATCCTACATATGTACCTGAAACACGCTGATATAAGTATGTACACCTAAAGTCACTTTGTTGTTAAGTCTTTTGTCACTAAGTTATTGTTATATTCACATTTAATTCATACGTATATATTCACAGGAGCCTACAATTCCATCATTCTAATTCTGACAGCAGAAATAATGGGTTTTTATACATGCTTGCTATGACAGACTACTTGGGTTTGTGTATTTATGTAGTGTCTCTTTCTAGCAATAAACAAGACAAATATGAAATGCCTTTTAGTAAATCTGACATGTTTTTTTCAAACGATTACGTTATAGCCATTCATGAAATAACGAGGCCAATTTCAAATATTAATATTCCAGCTGAGGATGAGTAATATTTAAATATTCTCAATTAGATAAAAGAGACGATTTTTATTCACAATATAGCTCAAAAACACTCTTCGCTCCACCACCGTATAACATCTCCAACTTGACAATGGTGTCAGTACATCCGCAAACAGAGTTTCAAAATACAGATGTATTCACATACACAAATTTACAGCCACAGTTTCATAAGTCGAAACAGAAAAGTTCCACGGGCCTCACTTCTATTTCGCTGCACGCACTGTCGATTACTTTAATTGATATTATATTTACACGTATACAAGAAAAGTTCATTCAGTTCTATGTACACAGTTAAATTACATCATGAATCACAACTTAGTCCGTTTATTGACAACGACCTCGGCGGCAGCGTCGAGGAACCCTCATACGGATATTTCTTGTATTTGAACTCTCTTTTTCATGATGCCGGGTGGTGCAGCCGCAGCGGGTGGTGGAGGGGCTCGGAGAATACCGCTACCCCCTCCAGCCTCCGGCTCCCCATCCGCTTCAACTGGAGCCTCCGCTCCGTCTGGACCAAATTTTACTTGCGTTGAACTGTCAACCACACGTGGCTCGAAGGTGCTCGTGCGGCCCACAGCATCTGACCGTCCATCTACATTCTGAATATCAGGTTTCTGCGTGTCTATGCATACTACGCTTCCAGCTTCAATGGCACTACCAACGCTTACATCAGGCATTGAACTCCGTGCAGCTCGATGTTTCTCATCATAGCAGCTATACTCGCCAAAAGTTGGTTCACCACAATCTGATAGCGTCCTCAAATCGTACTTTGAACCAACAGCACGAGGCACATGCGCAGACTTACAATCAAAACCAAAACCCTTGCCATCAAATGCGCGTACTTCGAAATCAAGTTTACCATCATAATTATCCGAGGAGGAAGAACTCCCGGCTTCCGCAAGATCGTCCTTAGAGCGGCGAGGTCTAGATCCGCGTTGATGATAAATACCAGCAAAGATAAGTACGTTTAGAAGGAGTAAGAAGCATCCGACCGCTATTGTGACTGTGAGTGCAGCAGTATACGACTGGTAGTGTGATGATGCGAGTCGTCGTAACAAAGCATCGTCAGGATGTACTGTTGGTGCAGTCGCGTTAGGAGGACATTCAGTAGAAGGTGGTGCAGGGGGTGCACGTGGTGGTGCAGTTCTTGGAGGCACAGTACTTCGCGAACCGGCGCCACCACGACCGCCCTCCATCTCCACCACGTGTGGCACATGCGCCCGCGACATCGACTGCGGCCTTACAGCACCTATGAGTAAATATTAAAATTATATTATCATGGAATCGTTAAATAAATAAAACAAATCCTAAGTAAACAAGAGAAAACATATTATAACAGAGACAAAACATTTGAATTATAAAATAATAGTTAATAAAAAATGTTACCTTCATAATAGTTAGCGTTGTTATCTTGAAAGTGGTGATGTCTCATCGCAGCATCGGGTAAGTCAGAGCCGGGTCGGTGAAGTTGCGGAATGAGTGACAGCCATAGCGACATTTTGTGGCCGCGGTAGTGACTGCGCATCTCAGGCTTGGTACCTATCCCGTAATGAGCCAGAATTGAAATAAATGAGAACATCCCTTAGGCATTCGACGTCCTCTAAACCCAAAACTTTTAAGTGATCAACTTCTGAATTAACTGACATAATACTTTAATCTATGTTGATTGCATAGTGTGTTGTTCTGTTTACTGATGCTAATCTCTATAACTACTCAAGAAATAAAACTTTGTTGGGACTCTGTCATATATTATATTAAGTGTAATGCTACGACATTGAACTGTTGAGCTATAAAAGATCCAAGAACAAAGGGTCCATAAACAACGGTAACTTATGTATTCGAATAAACTAATCGGAAAGTTTTTCGTTGATAGTAAAAGATGGTACATATGCATGTTTACAATAGTTACTTACTAATCTCCATATAAAGTTGGTTGATAGTGTCATAGGTATCCCAAAATGGTGTTTGGTCGGGGCCCAGTCTTGGAGTTTCTCCCAACATTGGGCTCGGAGGTGGTGTCGCCGAAGGATCATTTGGATTTCTAAGAAATATATAAAACACATATTTATACACTGCTTTAATTTATAATCTTTATTGTCTCAGCACAATTTTAATGAAAATTACATTTAAATTAAACATTGTAAAATATGCTCACAAAGAATATAGTATTACAGACTGAATGATGAAGTTATCATTTAATTTTATCTTTTTTACTTTTTTGAACACACTTTTCTTTCACAAACTAAAATAGAACACAAAACATTCTATACGAAAACAGCTGCACATTAAATGGAGGAACTTTTTGGCAACAAACAGTTTACGTAATTAAGCCTTTATCGGGATCTTGTTCCCAACAAATTAAATTCGAAATTCCGTTTAAGACCACAAAATTCTTAACTTATCCCACTAAAATAGTTTTGGATTTGGGCTACCTTACAAAATATTAACTCAATAATTATTTAGGTGTATTACAATATCATATACAGATTGAAATTTACATAATATAAGTATATTGTTAAATAACCGTAACAGTCCTCTAGTATGTTATATACATTCCTCGATGAGAATTTATTAGACTTAGGTAAGACTTAGGTTGCTGAATTAAAGGTCTTTTGTAAATATTTTCTAATAAGTTAGTTAAAAGAGATAAATTTGTATTTTTTTTAAAAGTCTTCATTCGTCTATTTGTTGTTGTGTTATCATTCTTGTAATTGTTTACACAACCACGAGAATGATAACAGCAAAATTTACCGGTTATTCCGTAAAAACTGTCTCTTTATATTAACACTAGCTGTGGCCGCTACTTCATACACGTGACATTTGGATTTAACCGTTTAAACTTTCCCTAGACCACAGAATAAATAATAGTACTTACTACTACTACTTACTAGACTACGACAAACATTTCAAAACCAAAATCAGCTAAATCGACCCAGTCGTTCTAGAGTTTTAGCGAGACAAACGAACTTTTATATAAAAGATGACTTAAGAGACCACGGATGGTAAGTGATCGCCTCCGCCCATGGACATTTGCAACTCAAGAGTTAAAAGTACTTTCCCGATCTTTGAGTTTTTTCCCAGAACCAGGAGGTAAAAAAATCAAATTGAAAAAAAAATACAAACAATCAAATTACTTTTAATAAAATTCAATGTTATAGCATTATTTAGCTCAGAAACATTATGGAGTGAATTTGTTAAAAATGCAAATGGATGCATATTTCGGGGACACTTAAATGGCTTCAGTTTCGATCACATGTTGGAATCAGACCAACTAAAACAACACTGTGTGCAATTCTGTTCCGGTAAAGGGAGGGAACCGGGAGCTGCAACTTGTAACAGACCCTATACCAAACCATCTGGCCAGCGAGGTATGTCCTAGTAGACAAAAGCCTCTTTACAGGCAGAAAATCTCCTGTCCCGGTATTGGGCTACTGAAGGCTGTTGATGATGCTTCTGTTTTATTTCTCTCGATCCAAAACTAAGTATATAGTCCGGGATCCCCGGAACAAATTATACAAGTTATTACTATCAAGCAAATTTTTCGTGAGTGGCTACATTTTGATGAGGGGCCCACCTTTCACCTTACAAAAATTTTCGATTGCGGTATTATATATAGATATATATATATATTATTTAACAGCCACATTGTCCTACAAATTGCGTGGTACGTTATCCCGGTCCTAAGCTCAATAAATTTTTGTCCCTGCTACCCCTGTTAGCTACCGCAATCGAAATGTTTTTTAAGGTGAAAGGTGGTGGGCCCACCACCACCCAATCAAAATGAAGCCACTCACGAAAAATTTGCTTGATAGTTATAACTTGTAAAATTTGTTCCGGGGATCCCGGTCTAACACGTTTGTAGAACACAAACTTATACGACAAAATTTTGTTGTAAATTAAAAAAAATGATCATGATTTCATTTAAACTGAAATATTCAATAGCTCAAACGCAGAAAAATAAAAATTGATAATAAATACGATATTTCAATGCTTTATTTACCAGAGTGGATGTGATTTTATTTGTACATAGATTTTCATTCCTTCCTAAACAAATACGTTGGCAATCAAAAAAGGTAGTATGCATTTTCCTTTTGTGATTACTTGCCATTTTTTTTATTGTTTTGGTGTTATGGATAAGAGCGTTATAAAAAATATATGAAATAAATCCATATTTATTTCATATATTTTTACATGTAGCTACTTTACAATACACACGAATATATCGTAAAGACTTTATTTTATTTACAGTTTCAAATGTTAATTTATGCTAGTTTATTCAGCCTTACGAAAAGTATCATTCGACGTAGATCCTTATGTGATGATTTTTTTTTAATGAATAGTGGCAAACGAGCAGATGTATCGACTGATGGTAAGCTTAACACCAGAGGCGTAACAAGTGCGTTGCCGGCCTTTGGGAGATGGGGAGAGGGAGATGGGATATGGGCCTCCGGTGTCCTCACTCACTCGGTGAAACACAGCGCAAGCTCTGTTTCACATCGGGTTTCTGTAATGCCGTGGTATTTATTACTCCGGTCGAGCCGGCCCATTCATGCCGAAGCGAGGCTCTCCCACGTAACTATACGTAACGTAACATTTATAGGTTAAGTACCTATATTATTTTTTCATTTTTCTATCTAATTTATCTGCCTCTTAGCCAAGTTGCAAGTGTTTCGCTTTGATTATTTTTCTACAATCGCTAACGCCTCTATTTTTTTGTATTATTGGTTAACCCTTCGTGTGGCAGGCCGCGGCGGGCGCGAAACCGTCGCGTGGCGGGGCCTCTGCAGGGTGGCCGCGCTACGTATGCGCCGATGCATTCTTTCGCCAATTTATCAATGGTTTTCTAAGAAGACCTACTAATATTTATTATATTTGGATTCCTGATAAAATTTCCTACAGAGTAGTGTAAAAATATTGTAAAGTTTTTTACGTATCTGTTGTTAAAATCTCTAGAAATTAAGGAAGAGATAAAAAAAAACGAAAAATTTGTATAATCTTGTATATATTTTTAAAAATAAATCATTCTTACACATACTTTTTGTGTTATTCCAAAGCTAAACCTTAAATCTATTCAATTTAATCATCACTTGACAAATTCAATACAAAGTTTTTACACCACGACTATTAGAACTCAGCGCGCCATTTCTCCCGCGCTCGCTCACTCCTAGAACAACATGAGAGTTTCAAGTGGCTTTGACGACAGATGCCGTAATGAAGTGGCTTGATTTAATTGTTTCTGAGTAGTATGGTTCATGAACTTTATATAATATAGGTATCAGATGTATAAGTTCCTTTATTTCAAAGAACGGACCATATTAATCAACTCATTCAAATCGACACTCAAATGACTAACTTTACTATTTACACTTTTAAAGCGACAATCACGCGGTTTTTTCATTACCGCTTGTTTGTTACAAATAGTACACAATATTTACTATAGAATACATAAAAAACAATAAGTACTTGCTAACAAAAACAATAAGAAATAAGCTGACAAACATACACGACAAGAGCACGACAAGGGCACGACAAGGGCGCGACAAGAGCACGACAAGCGGTGAATTTAACATTGCGCGGGAAACTACGTACGTAGAGTGTGAAATGGACATGGCATTGTGATAGTCAAAAATTTTTTTCATATGATTTTTTAAATGTTATATTTATAAAAATTATGTGTTGTGAGTATTTTTTTTTTAATATGTACCTATTTATTTATCTATTGTAAGTAATGTTTTTTTTTTTTTTTTTTCTGGAAGTAATATTTATTTATTTTTCTTTATTGCACACTCAAAGCAAAATGGTTCAAAATTAGAGTAACAAAGTATCCAAGTATAACAATCAGAGGTCTTACCGCTCACGGCAATTTCTTTTAGACAACCATAACATGACATGAGGTGTTTAAAAATTTACCGTTGTTTACATATAGGTAACACATACTTAATAATAATATACAATAAAAAAATGGGATCTGTGCAGCACGAGCTCACCATCAGTGCCGTGGAAAGAACTGAGTGTCAGACATAAATACACATACATAATAATTGCACTTTCAGGCCAAAACATAGCCCTTACAAGATATTATATCAGGAAGCCACCGCTTACAAGTATATTAACAGTCAACTTACTGGTTTACTATACTGTGAAGCCACCGCGGAGTTTATAAGTATTTTAACAGTCAACTTACTGGTTTAAAGTACGTAAATTATGATGACTTTTCTACCTCACCTCAATTTCAATAGCTCTTTGATAGACAAAGTGTAAAAAAAAACCGGACAAGTGCGAGTCGCACTCGGCGCACCGAGGATTCCGTACAAACCTGTAGGTATATAAGTACAAGTTTTCTGAACTTTTCTGTTACCTGTGCTGTTAAGCTATTGCTTCTAACCAAATTTCAATTTTCTATGTCAACAGGAAGCAGCTTTTAGATTTTGATTCGCTTGCGAGCAGTCGCGAGTTTCAAAATATGTGGTATAAATGGTTGTACCTTTGCGTTTTGCGTTTTTGCGTTGACTTATTTTTTTTTTTCAAAGCTTAAAGGCTATTACACCTAATTTTGATATAAATTTCAACTTGATACCTCTGCGCGTTCATGAGGCAAACGGTAATACATAGTTATATAATTATAAAAGAAACATGTAATGTAACTAAAAATTTTATATTTTCGAAATTTTTCCTTTAGTTGTGCTATAAAACGTTGCTTAGTGCCAAATTTCAAGATTTTAGGACGGCGGGAAGTATCCTTTAGGTTTTGATTCCCTTGCGAGTAGTTGCGAGTTTCCAAATATGGGGCTTAATATGTTGTTTCTTGAGATTGCGTTAATATAAAAGTTTAATTTTGTTACAGCTTGAATGTGTTATAGACTTGAGTCTTTGATATGAATTTAAATTTTATACGTCTACGCGTTCATGAGGAAAGTGGTAGCCAGTTTAAATTAAAAAAAAATATTATGCGATATAAGAAATCTGTGCTTTTCGCAATTTTTCCTTTATCTATACTATAAGACGTTGCTTCCGTCTGCTCGTTTGTCCACTCTGTAGATGACCCGGTCTGTTGTCATTTGCCCTCCCGCATTTGTCTTGCTCCGTCTGCTCGTTTGCCCTTCAGAAGTCAGTTGGAGCCGTTGTCAGATGTCAGCCGCGGCCGCCAGGTGTTAAGCGCGCTTACCGCCGCTGTTCTCATTCTCATTACCTGTGTAATATAAAAGCAAACAAAAAAGGAAAACCACACATTAATAAAATTCACTATCTGCCAGTGAAAGAAATCATCAAAATCGGTCCAGCCACAAGCTATACATGAAATAATTACCTACAAATTTTAACAAAAAAAAAGCCGACTTCAATCTGGACCAAATTTAAATGGGCGTATGCGAAAGCACCAGCTTTCAAATAAAAAAAGAATTATCAAAATCGGTTCACCCAGTCAAAAATTATGAGGTAACAAAAAAAAATACAGTCGAATTGAGAACCTCCTCCTTTTTTTGAAGTCGGTTAAAAATACAGTAGAATAGGTAACCTCTACCTTCTAATTTATATCTTATTACATCAGCTATCAGCCAGTGAAAGTTTCATCAAAATCGGTCCAGCCACTAGCTATACATGAAGAAATACAGTAGAATAGATAACTTCCTCCTTCAAATTTTATCTTATTACATCAGCTATCAGCCAGTGAAAGTCACATCAAAATCGGTCCAGCCACTAGTTATACATGAAAAAATACAGTAGAATAGATAACCTCCTTCTAATTTATATCTTATTACATCAGCTATCAGCCAGCGAAAGTCCCATCAAAATCGGTCCAGCCATTACAGATATGAGCTGGAACAAACAAATCGACAAAAGCCATAAAAATGTTATTATCGAATATATGTACCGTATATACAATCCACACACTACACAAATTCAAACTAAAAAAAGATGAGCATAGTATGAGCATAGTTTTTGTGTTATACCCTCTCCATTTCCAACCGACATCCGTGGAATCACGCGGGCTTTTAATGCACGCAAGCGGCAATTGCCACGGCTAGGTATTTAGATGAATAATTATGAAATTACTGCACCGATGCTCTCGATTTAACTTTCGATCGTCACTTGAGTTATGTTAACACACAATACAAACACTAAATATATATATGCATGCATTTTAGTTTTCAAAATAATAAACAAAATTCATTGATGGTGGCCTAGCACGTATACACTTTCATTTCTGAGACAATTTACATTTAAAACATAAAGAGAAACTCAAACAAAAGGTGTTATATAGTAGATTACTTACCCAGACATCTTTTTAATACAACATAATTACAAAACTGCAAAAAAACACCACTTTTTAAATATATTTCGTTCCCGCCACAATTGACACACGTTCTCCGTCTCGTCCGAATTGGAAAGGGCTATGTCGAACAGAATTTCTCTATGCCTGGCTAAATTTTGTTGCGCTTAGCTGACGTTGTCCCTCCTTGACGTAATAGTGTAGGTGCAAGTGCAATATCAGTCGACAATTTCGTTTTTTATTGCATTTTATATCGACATGAGCGATCCGCCAGGTCCTGGCTTCGTGCCACTTAGTGTAAAATCAGTGAAGCCAGGTCCTGGCGCCGCACCACCCGATGTTTTAATATTTTGTTTCAATTACGTGACTTTGCGTTGAGAGACGTCATTTCCATATATGAGCTAGTTTTCTATTAACGTTTACGTTTGTTGAATGCAACTTGACTAGGAGGCTGTTATTATTGTATTGTTTGAATATTATCAGCGCAGAATAGTGGACTTAAACCTACCTTTATTATAGCCAATTCGATTGAGAATCGCTAGATTGATTATAAACCAATTTAAATTAATAAACAAACATAAAGTAGACTGGACGATAAAATCATAGGGAATATTTGATTATGTACGCAGACAATCGTGCAACAGAACTGAAAATGCTCAGATAATTCTGCTAAAATAAGTTTAAAATTTTCACTCACCCATTTTTAACGAAGTTAGAGATATAATGCATGCACAGTTTTGACACACGTTGCTCTTGTTGCGTGTAATTCTGTTGATGATGCGTTGTTGACAGTGGTACACCCAGGTAGTAGGGCAGTTCCTCGCCGTGAACCGACCCCGGTCTCTAAATAACAATTTCATTACTGTTAAAAAGGTATATGATAATTTTTCAGATATTAAATGGTGATTTACATACAAAAATATTATTAGTAAATAGATAATGAAACTCTAAATAACAATTTCATTACTGTTAAAAAGGTTTATGATAAAAAATTTTCAGATATTAAATGGTGATTTACACAGAAAAATATTATTTGTTAATAAATAACGGAACATTTACTAACTACACACATCAAAAGTGTCTAGGGATCAACATATGTGTCTAGGGATCAACATATATTTTTGCAATAACTTTTCTCCTGATTGATATTAATTAAAACTTTCTTTAAGGATTCATCAAATAAAGTGTTTTCGTTTGTCACAGTAACGATAAACCAAGTCACCTTTGCATTAATAAAGAAATTTGCCTTTTTCCTAATAAAGGGATTTTTGACATTTGAACCACTAACATTAAAGTTCGAAAAAAAGACTGAAATAACAGTTTTCTTTAAAATTTTATTAGGTAACTTAAACAATTAATAATCCGTGTTTCTACCGCGAACACTAACAACACAAGAATCGGTTTGGCATACTCAAAATGAGTTCATCCAAATCACGCTGTGGAATGGCCGCCCATGTTCGTTGCAACAACAAAAAAAGGTCTTCTTGCGACTGGGTACCCCCCATATTCGGCAGAGCTCTTCTCTGTAGCATATCCCATGCATGCTCAATCGGGTTCAAGTCTGGCGACTGAGCAGGCCAGGGCCAAAGCCACATCTCAATCTCAAGAAATCCGCATAAAAATGCTTGATCCCTAGACATTTTTGATGTGTGTATATGTCGAGACTAATAAATAGACATTATTAGTCTCGACATACATTTTTACGATAAAATATTATTTTTAAACTCATCCTACATCTAACGAATCTAATTTGATAAAAGCATTTTATAAATTTTCACTGATTATCTTTTTGATAAATTATCAAGTGTTCGGCCGCTTTATTCTTAGAAAGTATGACAAATCTTCTTTCTAAGAAAGACGCCTATGTCCAGAACTGGACTGTTATCCCAGGAAATCCCTGTTCAATTTTAGAACAGTTTCACAGTTACAAATTCAAGTTTTTTTTTCCAAAGTCAGCATAAAATGTTTGAAGTAATTTATGTCATGACCACTTTTAACTATACATTTAAAGGCTGATAATGATAATGACGTCTCAGGGATTGTCTCAAGTAGTAAAACCGACATTTGTTCGGTTTAAAATAAATTAATTTAATATATACTATTATTATTATCAAATATACTATGTAGCATATTTTTAATATAAAATGTATAGGTGATTACAACGTATGGATGAACTTAGTAAGTGTATCTTCTGCCACATGGCTTGCACTCTAGATCTTTAAGTCAACCTAAATAGATATTTAAATGACAAACATTTCAATTTTAACCATTCGTATACAGATTTCATTTGATTTACCATCATTACCTTAGTACATATAATACGAAAAATAATTTAGGACAAAAAATTAAGGTACCATAAACATTTAAGTGACCTCTTTACTAGTGTCTAACCAAAATAATAATAACAATAAATATTTCGGACATCTTATACACAACGCCATCTAGTCCCAAGCTAAGCAGAGCTTGTGTTATGGGTACTAGACAACTGATAGAAATACTTATATATATTTTTTTTTTGTAAATACATGCATATTATACATAGAAAAAACCCAAACTCCGAAACAAATATTTGCAGATCATACAAACATTTGGTCCGACCCGGGAATCGAAACCGAGACCTCAAGCACAGCAGTCGCATACGCTACCACTACGCCACCGAGGCATATCAAAACAACAAACTAAAATCGTTTGTAGTTTGACCAACACTATTTTCCAGCAGGCGGGAATTCATGATAAATCAGTTAAACATTGAAACTAAAATACAGAAACCATACGGGTGTAGTTTTTTATTTATTCATTTTTTATTCCCTGTTCAATTTTAGAACAGTTTCACAGTTACAAATTCGAGTTTTTTTTCCAAAGTCACCATAAAATGTTTGAAGTAAAATTTTTTGTCATGACCACTTTTATACATTTAATGTCAGAAAAAATTTCAACAATAATGATAAAGTTTTTAAAAGTTATTTCACATTCAACTATCCGTCACGTTTGAATTACTTTGCAATTACAATCGATAATATTAACACTTATTGACACATCTTATAGACGGTTGTATAATCCCAATTTAAACTGAGCCTATGCCATGGTTTTAAAATACAACTCCCGCACTAGGAATAAATCCTGTGTCGCGGGGGACTTTACAAACATACATAAAACGGACACAAAGAACACCCAGACTCAGAACAACAATTTTTGGATCACACAAAGTGTTGTCCTACGTGGGATTTGAACTTTCGACACTTGGCGAACTAGGAAACGGCGTGGTGACCGTTAAACCACTAGGCCAAACGTGCAGTAACTGACAAGTCATTTTTGAATTGACAATTTGTTCATCAATATTTAGCAGTGTGAAGAGCTTTTTTATTCATCTATAAATATATATACACTTGCGTAAACCGTAGTATACATTTCCGAGATTAAGAACATAATTAATACTATACGCGATGTTAATATTTGTTATTTAGGAATCCTTGTAATGTGTCGGTGCAATGAAAATGCCACCATTGCTTCGGTCACGTAGCTTGGCGCCTACGTGACTTGCTTAGTTATTGTAGCTGCGTTTATTGCTTACAGACTCCCACACATACACATTATGTTCACTAGCAATAGCGTGAAGATAAGCTATAGTTTCATGTTTACATAGTAACAATACAAATAATTAAGCTTTTCGAGATAAACGTAAATTGGACTTTAAAACCACTTATCAAAAAAAATACTTATTTTTTTTTTGTAAAATGGGGAATTCCGTGGAATGAAAAAAGTTTATATCAATTAGGAATGGGAATATAAAATAAGATTTTATTTCGAGATTAATATGAATTTCATCACCATTATTACGATTTTGTGCCAACGGTACTATTTAAAAAAAGTCGTGTGGTGTCGTGTCGTGGGACACCAGATAGGAACGAAGTTCCTTATCATGAAATATAATAATACATGCAACTTACAGATGATGCTATAATATAATTTTTTAAATCTTACCCTTTTGTTATTTAATTTTATGGACGTTTTTTGCCGGCTAGAGTATACAGATGGCGCTATACTAAATTTTTAAAATCTTACGCTTTTTTATTTAACGTTACGGACGTTTTTTGCCAACTACGGTTCACAGATGGCGCTATACATTTTTTTTAAATCATACGCTTTTTTTATTTAACGTTACGGACGTTTTTTGCCAGCTAGGGTACCCCTCCGCAACGCCCCATTAGGAACGTCGTTTCAAAACCTTTCTTTATGCAACAGCTACCTTGTTAAGGAAGTAGAACAGAGATATAAGTGTGAAAATACGCAGGTAAGCAAAAACTTTTTTCAATTCGTCTTAGCTATTTATCAACAGAAACTACGATTGTAACGTATGCAATGTCTACAAATGTACATACCACATTGTATAGAAAAGCAACGAGAAGCTTCAGCTAAGTTTTACAACTATACGAGCAACGCTGCAATATATCACTGAGTTTCCACGGTGTGTGTTTAAATACCTGGTTCCAATGATAAACACTTTCTTGCGACTGTAGACTTTAACTAAATGGAACTAACACCTCCGGGAAACATTTAGAACGGTACAGTGTGAGGACATAAATCAAGTACTGTAAATTTCCACTCCCGGTATACAAACTTGAACTTCGACATCGTCTAGTAATTGGGCTGTGGAGCTCTGATGGTATTCGCTCCGCGTAAAAAGTAGAAGATCAGGTATCGTAGCACACTTAAAAGCTGAGCCCTACCTAAGTAAAAGTCTTGGAGCACAGCCTCGCGTAATAGAAGTATATTGGTACAGTAGAGTTCTTTAATACAGTACAGTATAGTATTAGAGGCATATAAAACAGCTCATGTTTACTATGAAGGTAAGTCCTGTGACTTATTGAGAAGTTTTATTACTTGAAGATCTCGAAAGATTGAGATAAAATGGAAATTAATAAATGGTGCCATTTTCCATTCATCTAAATAGAAACATCAATTTTTGAAATATTTATACTGTAGATCTTTTTTTTTCACAATTCATATTCAGGATGTTCTCAAGGTGTTTGTAGTTTCTTTAACGTGATTTCGACTCTAATCAACTGCAACATAGTAAGTAATTGCTACCTTAAAAGAGTGTGTATAATAAGAAAACCCTTTAAATCGAATGAAGTTTAAATTAATTTGAAGTTCATATACTTTATTTATTTTGTTAATTGTATTTTACGGAACCGTAAGTTATATATGAAATCGAACTTGGATATAAGAAAAAAAATAGTTTATAGTACATACTTAGCAACTTACGAGTACAGCCAAGTTTCTAGTATAATTTGACAATGCTTTTAAAAGTTTTGCTAGGGTCATCAAATCGAGAAGGTTAAGGGTATATAAGACTTAATTTTTAGCTCTTTTCTTTTCTTTTTTTAAAAAGACAACTCCCGCATTAGGAATAAACATCCTTTACAGACATACATAAAACGGACACAATTAACACCCAAACTCAGAACAACAATTTGTGGATCACACAAAGTGTTGTCCCATGTAGGATTTGAACCCACAACACATGGCGAATTGGCAAGCGGCGTGGCGACCGCCTAAACCAGTAGGCCTACCGTGCAGTAAATTCTATTGACTTTAAACCACCTCCAAATTTACTAAGTTTAATAATACTTAGTTTATTAATGGAATGAATGAATAGGGACAAGAAATGTTAATGAATACTGATACTGAGTGCAAAGTTGCTCAGGTCGTGGGATTGAAGTCAACCCTGTCAGAAGAAACATATATATCTAACACAAATATATGTATGTTTAGCATGAGTCATATTATCACTTTTAAATTGTTTCTGTATCTTACTTAATTAATCTAATCGTCTTTATCTTCCTTAAACTAGCCCCAACTTCAGCTTACATATATCACCGTCACTTTAAAAGTTACAATAAACTACAAAATATACGTTTGTAGAGGATAAAGTAAAGATAAATATAGGATCGTGCGTGTAAATGAATAAATATGTGTTATTATAACTATTAAATTATTAAGTAATTTGGCAACTTACTTGTGGATAATCCTTATCTTGTGAAAGGTGATGGAAATGGGTGAAGTAGGTAGTTCCTCCACGTAAAGCGTGAAGGTATCCCAATCTGATCAAAGGTGCCGCTGTCCGTCCGTCACTTAATACCTGAAGGCAAATTACACGTTTCAAATTTCGTCTTGTAATAAACTAATCATATTATGTAATAATTATTATTTTTACTGCCTGACGTTTCGACCAGAGGCAAACAGAGGTATGTAATACCTTGAAATAAGTGATCGCGTTAATTCCCGTAAAAAAAATAATTATTACATCATGGAACGCGAAAGTTTAAAAGTTAGTATAATCATATTATGTCCTATCATAAAATGATTTAATCAGGATAAATCTTCATTAATTTATTCTTGTGATTAATAAAATAGGTATTAATTTAGGTCTTAACCGTCCGACTAGATTGACATTTTCAAAGTCAGTGTATCTACTATATAAGATTTATGAAGTACTAGCTTTAGCACGCAGCTTAGCTCACGCAGACTTTCATCCCCTGATTTATCCCCTTAGGGGTGGAGTTTAGTAAAATCCATTCTTAGCGGATGTCTACACCCTATAAGGAACCTACCTGCCAAATTTCAAGTTTGTAGGTATTATAGTTTCTGAGATTTCGTGATTAATAAGTAAGTGGTATTTCGCTTTTATTTATATAGATTTAGAGTTGGGAAAGGTCTATTTAAACAATAGACAAGCTGAAAATCAAAATAACTTGTTTCATTTTAGAACTGTCCTAATGAATAAATGATGCTCTAAGGAAATCAACGAATAAAAGTAAATACTATGAAATGATCAAATCTTAGTACTAATACCTATTTATAAATCAATAATAAAAACCAATCAATCCTGTTTGAAGCAGAAAGGAAAAGGCGTACAAAGCTAAAGTGAATATAATCGAATCATAACAATGTCGCTTCTCTAATTTGTTATTTAGCGTTTCAAGTATTTTCAATAAATGTTTTCAACTTGACATCGTGTATTCAGGGTGCGCGGGCGTCATTAACTCCCTTTGTATGGCGTACGTTTGGTGAGTAGCGAAAAACAATTGAAATCGACTTTGAGGCCGTTGACGGAGCGGAGAACAGCGGCGATAGGGTTACCGAATATGGAATTGGAAAGTATTGACGCAAATTATTGTAATCATTCTTTAATTAATTTTAATTTGTATTGGATATACCTAGGTCATGATTTGTAATAACATAAATATGTTTATGTGTAAATAAATTTATGAATGTAGAACGATTTCATCTATCACGGTTGCCAAAAAAATGTATCTTTTTATAAATTTGGTAAACCAGCTCTAAAGTTTGGATATTGCATAAAAATCGGTCTATTTACTCATTTTTAATGTATCGTTTTATTGTAGGTATAATACTACTTTTTATTACTTTCGTTTGCATAGATTATTCTTATAATGACTATTGAATGCCGTTTTTTCATCTATATATTTCTATATTATGTTATAGAATCCATATTATACGGTTTAAAGCCCGTGTAATATAATGCCGTGACAACCACTGCAGCAGGGGGGTTTCACTTCTCAGTTTAGGTGTATTTCGCCGAGCGCCTCCCGGAAAGAACTATGTGGCAATGGTTGCCACTCTGCGCTCGGCTCGCACGATAGCCGCGTCGCGCGTAAATAAGTTGAATATTACGTGTTGGTACTTACTGCGAAAAATGACTTCAAAACGACCTAATTGTTCGTACAAAATTGTAGTTAGCAATAACATTATTTAATCAGTTGTTTGGAACCTATGTTATGATAAACATGTTTTGTCAATACAAAAATCTGTAACTTATCACAAAGGTAATTATTGTTTGTTAAAATGTTTCTTCTTCATTACTAAAGTTCTTATATTTTTATAATTAATTTTAAAATTTACCTAAATATACAGCAAGCGGCAGCCCCGTGCTCTTGTAGTAAATCGAGCGGTGTCTAACGGAATATGAACGCTCGACTCACACGACAAGATTCAAATTCGCGTGCAAGGTGACAAAGTTGAAAATTTTTTCTTCCTAAACTTGACTTTTGTTAGAGAGTGAAACTTCTATACGACAGTACTATTAATTATTCTGTGACTGCAGTTTCAAGCTCACGCGTATAGGCATCCATTACGAAATAATTTGAAGACCATATCCCTCCCTCCTTCTACATTCGCGGATAATTTTTTTTAAGGACCCAGTACATAATTAATAGATGATACTAATACTAATAAAATAGTATAAAAGTATACGTAAATATTGAAACTGTCATTCTTTACTTACTTCTAAGGTTGCATCTCGAACGCTAAGAGGATTTTGCACTGGTTTATCCCAGTCCGTGTATTCATTCTTCAAGGTGGAGTAGATCTCGTTCAGATGATAATAGTAGGCATTACGAACAAATGTGCGAAGTATGCGATCCCTGCGGCTCTCATTGAAGCCAAACTCCAAGTCTTGCGCGTTAAATTCCAGGTAAGATTCTGCAAGGCATAGCATACCTCTCATTTACATATATTTATCGTTCACCGTCTCGAAACCCTCATTCAATTTATTCGGAAGTATTTTAACGCTCTGTGAATTACAACTTTAGTACTAAACCATAAAGTACGAGTAATCATTCTCTATAGGTGGCGTAAATGAGGAATGAAATAAATAGTCCAATTCATAAATTAAACGTAGACGTTATTAAGATAGATGTTTATATGACTTACATGTTTGCATATTTAAGGCGAAATTCCGTTTTAATGTAATAGCTCAAGAAGTAATATTGTTGACATAATTAATATCTAGATGTTTCGATTGTATCTAGGTAATTTTAGTCACGGTGGTCGATCGAGCCGAAATGTGCTTGAGTGTAGACCGCAATTAGGCAAACGTAGTGTAGGGCGCACTGCAGCACGATGAAGCCATGATTTGAAGAAAGTGGCTGGCAGTGAATGATGGTGCTTCTTGGGGGAGACCTTCGTTCAGCAGCGGATGGCGACTGGTTCATGTATTAATTCTAGTCGTACGCGACTTCAGACACATATACTTGACAAAAATTAACAAAATCTAATTTAATTTGTTTACCAGTCGTTGTCAGTCCAAATAAGAGTTCTCTATGAGAGAAATCTGCTAGTTCATGTCCAGCTGCGTTGGCGACCGCCGCTGCGCCAGCGCCCAATCTTGAACTGTCAGTTGGAGGAGGTGCCTGTACAAAACATAATTGCATATATCAATCAGTCAATCAATTTACTAGGTATCTTCCATTAGAGTATCCATTAGGTAGAGAATTCGCAAGATGCGATAGGTGTATTTTGCGATCTTTCAAAAGTTTTTGACTGTGTAGAACATAACACGCTTTTTCTTAAACTTAGGCATTATGGTGTTAATGGTATTGCTTTGGAACTAATCGTTTCCTACTTGAAAGATAGAATTCAACATGTAGATGTCAATGGTGCGAGGTCATCTGGATTACCTGTTACTATGGGCGTTCCGCAGGGCTCTATACTGGGTCCTCTACTTTTTCTCATATATATAAATGACTTACCATATTATTTAAAAGATCTCTGTGATATAGTTCTATTTGCTGATGATACGTCACTTATTTTTAAAGTCGATCGTAAGAAAACAGTTTTTGACGATGTGAATAGGGCACTAAATGATGTATTGAATTGGTTTACAACGAATAATCTCCTACTAAATTCAAATAAAACAAAGTGTGTGAGATTTACTATGCCAAATGTAAAACAACTAGGCACTAATCTAACTATAAATAATGAAATCATAAGTATTGTAGACTCAACAGTATTCTTAGGAATTACATTAGATAGTGTGGCGACTTCCACATACAGCGCAACAACAACATAATATACTACAGCGCCATCTACCGAAGTTACACTGAACTACGAAGTAACGAAGGAAACTAAGAAACTACCAATCCTGAATCGCGCAGTGAAAGTTCGCGCGCCAATTAAGATACATACAACATTCCAACATCAACCGTTGGGCAGTTGGCCCGCCAGGCATGATCACCTCGCCTGGTCGGAGGATCCTCCCTTTGTGTTGGAGGGACACGGTCACCCGTTCCTCCACAGTGGTGACCCCGACGTGATTGGAAGCAGCCTTCGATGCAGCATCAGCACGCCACCATCATGTTCATTCCCAAGCAAGTCTCACAGCCAGCCAGCAACCTCGGCCTCAACAGGGATACACCACACGCAGGAAGCGACCGCTCCAGCCTGGTTACCCCTACGGCCTCATCAGCGTCTAGGCACAGCACACTGCACCTACGGTCCATGTAAGCAGAGCATCTCTCTCCCGTCTACGCAGCAGCCAAGCCACTACGCAGCAATAGCCCCGACTCACTGGGGACCTCACCGCAGCACCGCGCACCGCACTCAAGCCCGACTCACTGGGATCAGCGGACTACAGTCCCGACTCACTGGGACTAGCGGCATTCAGTTCCGACTCACTGGAACTTGCGACACTCAGTTCCGACTCACTGGAACTACTCACTCCTGGCACTGGCAAGCTCCACAACAGAGCATAGACAGCTGACTCAACAATGTATCGACCTCCGGTCTTGGAGGGGAGTGATGTGGCGACTTCCACATACAGCGCAACAACAACATAATATACTACAGCGCCATCTACCGAAGTTACACTGAACTACGAAGTAACGAAGGAAACTAAGAAACTACCAATCCTGAATCGCGCAGTGAAAGTTCGCGCGCCAATTAAGATACATACAACATTCCAACATCAACCGTTGGGCAGTTGGCCCGCCAGGCATGATCACCTCGCCTGGTCGGAGGATCCTCCCTTTGTGTTGGAGGGATATTACACCCATTCCACAATAGTAAACTTCAATGGGGAGCCCAGATATTGAAACGATTTTTATTCTACAAAAACGAGCCATCCGCTCAATGTACAATTTAGGTGCTAGAGTCTCTCTTCGAGAGTTGTTTAAAGATATAGGTATTTTAACTGTTGCATCACAGTATATATTTGCTAATATTATGTTTGTTAGACACAACATTAATGACTATAAGAAAAACAGTGATGTACACAATATTAATACTAGAAACAAATCTAAACTCATTGGTACCTATCATCGATTACATAAGGTACACAACTCGTTCGAAGGTCTTGGTGTACGTTTTTATAATAAAATTCCTATACATGTAATCGACCTTCCTGTAAATAAATTCAAGCTAACTGTAAAAAATCACCTTATTAGGAAAGCCTACTATACGATCAACGATTATCTAAACGACAAACAGTCATGGGCTTAAGGTGTCATTAGAATTTAAATAGATACACACAAACTTCTTTGTCTTCTAATAAAGCTAAATATTAACAAACCATTGTTAGTTGAAAGTAATGCGTGGCGATTATCATGGTAATTTAATTAGTAGTGATTTTTATCAGTATCTAGACTATGGTTTGTCATGCTCACTAAAATGTCATTGCTTGCGGTGTCGTCGTGGGGCGGGTCGTTTCCTTCCCTCTGATATGGCGAAGGAGATGATGGCTGGTCCATGCGTCATACTCGTGAACGGGTGCTGCTTGGGGTGACTGGTCGGCCTAGTCAGCGATTCTTTAGACAATACTATTATTCTGGTTCGTTCAACTGCAACCCTAGCCTCTTAATCCAGTCACGAATTATTTTCAACAGTAGATTTTGCAACTGAATGTAAGTGGATGTGCACCTTGTTTCTATTTTGTTCTATGTTTAATAGACTCAAACCTTCAACGTTATCACTGAGTGTTTTTTGTTTGTTTGCGCGTTAGATTTTGGAGCTTTTTAATAAAAGGAATTTCAGGTGGCAACAGCTTGCATACTGTTTACCTTACATGTAATACTAACACTATTGTACCTGAAAATCAGATTTTGAAAAAGAGTAGCCATGAGTTTCTTTGCCAGTATTCTTCTCATGAGCTCTACGCATTTTGGAAACTGGAAGTTATGGATCGACACAGGCAGGTAGTAGATTTTGGTGTTTTCGCCTAACTTACCTCGACAATACAGCTCATGCTGTGGCCTCTGTTTGTGTCGATCTATGATTTTTAACTATAGCTTCAATTTGACGTTCATAAGTGTCACTTGGTGTCTTAGATGAATAAATGATTTTGATTTGATTTGATTTGATTAGAAATAATGATATTTTTGTCAATTTATTATTATTATTAATTAGCAGATTCTTAAATTTGCAAAACAAAAAATAGTTTATGGAGCTACATCAACAACTTTTTTATTTTTTTACTGACAAATTTCATTCATAAAAATATACTGCTAAATTTCGATCCTCGAAAAAAAACGTATTTAAAATTAAATTTTAACTTTACATATTCCTAAGTTAATCTTCATTCAATATTAATGAAAGGGTTTTCTTTAAAACACACGAGGTTTTAGAATAGTAATTATGTCTTGTAAAATAATTAAATTGTTACTTATAATTACTTCACTCAAACGTATCTAAGAAAACACAAAAGAGAAAAAGACATCTAAATTAATTGAAACAAGTTACAAAAAAATAAATCGTCGCATTCTTTAATAAGAGTGGAAAATCCGGACAAAATAAAAAATACATCAAAATGAGTTTGATGCGTAGAATCGAATGCTTGTAGCAACATTGAATTAAATTTGTAGGCTAATATTGAAAATCTGGTGAAAATTGTTTAGAATTTTTCTCTATGCATTTTGACTTGTGTTTTGGAAGTATATTTTAACTTAATTAGTGAAAAAGATTTTTACTTTATACACAAAAAAAATTAAAAACAGTCTCAAGTCATGCAAAATAACACATAATTCTAACAAATAGGAATTTAAGGAAACAAAGGTTCTCTTCTCGCAAAAGAGTAAGAGAATTCTTTTCATGTGAGATAATGTGTAATTATTTTTGATTTATTACTTCCTTTCTGTCGGTCTGTAGACCAAAAGATTATCTATACTAATATTATAAAGAGGAAAAATTGTATTTTAGTGTGTGTGTATGTTCGTAATGAATAAACTCAAAAACTAATGTTAGCTTATGAAAGCTACATTCACCCTGAGTAACATAGGCTATATTTATTGCTAGAAAAGATTAGAGATCCCTACTAAAACTTAAGTAACGTAACCCAAGGTATAAAAAAAGTTAAGGTAAAAATATCAAAAAAATCTTATGTCCACCCGTGCGAAGCCGGGACGGTCCGCTAATGCTCAAAACATTGGGGCAGAACGTAGCCCCATTTTAATAGGACAGACAAAAATATTTACATTCATGCGATAGAACAAACTATTCGTAACCATAAACGTACAATTCAATTTATTTTCTTCGTCTTATTCATGTTATCTATTTACATAACTGCGAGGAAAACTCTACAGCACATGCAGTATTTAACTAGGGATTATAATATATAATGACTTTTATGCACTATAATATCTCCTGCGTAGTTGGCTGGTCTCCGTTGAGACTGGCCGCCGTGGCCATAATCGGCTAGGAGAACATCATCATCATAATATAATGAATTAATTTAAATTATAATGAATTTAGACTGCACGTTTGGCCTAGTGTTTGGCGGTCATTACGCCGTTTCCTACTTCGCAAGTGTCGTGGATTCAAATCCCACGTAGGACAACACTTTGTGTGATCCACAAATTGTTGTTCTGTGTCTGGGTGTTCTTTGTGTCTGTTTCATGTATGTTTGTAAAGTCCCCTGCGACATTTGCGACAGGATTTATTCCTAGTGCGGGAGTTGCTTTAAAAAAAAACATGTTATCAATTAAAATATGTTAATATATTAATATTAACGCATGTATCATTCGATGCAAAGAAATATAGTAATTCGTAAACAGCCACATATATTGTACCAGGTATTTAAAGAGAGGATATTCCATTACGTGTCATTTTAAGTTATCGCGTTCGGGATACAGGGATAAATTGTCTTATTGATGTGATCGTCTTTTTGAAGCAAGTTTGCCAAAAGCTCCAATTTATCTATTTATATAATAAATGTGAAATTTTGTGAGAATGTGTGGAAGTTTGTTACTCTTTTACGCAAAACTAGTGAACGAATTTGAATAATACTTTACAGTGATAAAGTTTATGTATCAGAATTACGCACTGGCTACTATTTAACGCGGTAACCAAGTGTTTAGTGCTTGACCAGGGAGTTAGTGCTCTTTCCACCATATGTATCAGTTGTTACTGATTCGTGACGTGGACTACTAATATGGATCACTAATATTCTGTTTAAGCACTCCAACTTAACTAAACTTCTAAGGATTAGGTCGAACAGTTCGTCAAAAAGGTCAAAAAGGGTAGGGTTACAACCTACAAATCACTGATTGGAGTTTAATGTATTAGCCACGACAGAACTACTTTTCATTTGTACTTCACCTGAGCTTTTTTTGTAATATCATGAATATAGATTTAACTTCAATTTCAACTATTACCCTAAATTGAGAGGTATGAGATTAAAAATTTATAAACACATATATGTCAACTCAAAAAAATGTACGTGTGTAAGAGTAAAAAACTCTTATTTTTATATTATATCACAAGAAAATGGCGTTAGGTACAATGAGAAATTAGAATGTTGTTTAAAAAATGTTTATAAGGGTTACTGCCAGCATCTTGTAACATAAATTGAAGAGACTTACAGCGGACGGGTTAACAATGACAGTGCCGTCGACGAAGGGTGCGAAGCCGGGAAGAAAGCGCGGTGGGTCGAGTCGCACTGCCAGTAGCTCTGCGAGAGGCTTGTTGCGCAGGCACGGCGCTAAATCATCTTCCAACAAATCCCCGTGACACCCCGTTTGCTCCGCCACCTAATAAAGTGCCCACAAAATAATACTCACCGAAATAAAACTTTGAGAATATTTCAACCGTTAGACAAAAAAATGGTTGCGAAATTTGCAGGTCACAGATCCATTAAGATTCGTTTTAATGTGGCAGTACTTAACTATAATATAATGATACTATGAGAGCTCAATTAAGTTAACATATAAAACAATATTTACCGATTTCATTTAAACTTTGTCTAAAATCAAAATGTCTGGCAACTGATTTACATACACATAAGGTTTCAGTTTTGTTTGGTAATTAAAATTTTATAATGATTTCATATATTTCTAGCCATTATTTTGTTGAAATAGAATGCATTCGACATTCTTAGACATAAAAGTACCTTTCTTTTTATGGTGAGAGGCTCCCTCTGCAGCGCCCATGAACTCAACCCCGACCCACTTAACAAGATGACTCGCTTCAGTAGTTCTGAAACAGATAACCTAATTTAATTTTGTCACTGCGAACAAAGATCACTGAGATAATAAAATCTTTTCTTAAAAAGCCTTCTTTTTATTACCTACTTGCTTTCGCTTCAATAATAAAACTTATGGTAATTTTCTAAAGAGAGTTTTATTTTTAAATTATTTTGAGAAAGCTCCGCTCTTGTGCATGTGTAATGTGACCCTTTTAATCGCATTAAGTGACGGAGGACCTAAACAGGATGGTGACACGTGATAATGAAATCTGCCTAGAGCGGTATAATTACGGTCAACGCGTGTCCCGAGGCCATCCAGCAAAGGGAACTCCTTTTCGTACATGCTCAACAAAATATCGCATATAAATAACCCCTTCTCATTCTTCTTGAGAACCCATTAAAAACATTTCCAATGATGTTTTTCAAAATGGTCAGAAGAAACTCAAGAACTGTGTAAATACATTTGTAAATATACAATTTTAATATTATTATTATTAATAAATTTGTAATAATGGCCGGGGTGATAGCATATATAAATAAAAAAAAAAAACATGAGTAGGCAAGTTATTTTTTTTTAACTTTTTCTTGTTAGTGGCAAATTTTGACAAATATTCCAAGATGTAAAATAAAGTGGATAGTCTTGATGCGTCAATTAAAGAGGTTTTATTTTCAGTTGAGAGGAATCAGAATTCGAATCATTAAAACTAAGTAAATTTTATTAATAAATAAAATCTCACTTATTAGTAGTAGTAGTTAGACTTAGGCCACTACGTTTTATGACTACTTTTGTCCACTATACGGTATTATCAATTTCAATTATTCTAACGTTCTTAATATTGTTGTAGTAAGTTAGAACACAGGTATTAAATCTATAGGTATATATAAAAATGAATCGCCGAAATATATGTACGCACATAACTTCCGATCGGCTGCACCAAATTAAATCATTCTTTTTTATGTGTTCGTTATTGTTAGGACAAGGTTTGTATAGAAGAAAATCAAAAGTTACCCGGATTTTTTTGTCCACGGCTGCACCGTGTGAAGCTGAGGCGGGCATAATTACTACTACTTAAAACAAGATTTCCAGAAATTTTGAAAATATTTACGGAAAAAAATGGCAGTACGAAGTTCGTCGGGTTAGCTAGTAACAAAAAAAAATCATTCAAAACCTGTAGTATGGGTAGTATAGTTTCTCTAGTATAATAATATTCTTGTTTCTCAATTAGGTAACAAAAATCAAAATAGTCCCTAGACGAGCAAAAACGAGAAAATGTGCAAAACGTAATTTAATGTCTGTTGATTTCGAAAGAAGTTTGCGTAGTAATGGCAGGAACCACACTTTGGTAAACAGTTTGCGTCTGACTTATACCTACTAAGGAATCCGAGATTTTAATCTTATTTAGGTTAGCTATTTCACTTACCTCGAGCTACAGGTGATACCGCCAAGAAGTTAGCTAAAGCGGCTCCTGTACCATGTCCCATAAGTGTAACCCTCTCTGGGTCCCCGCCAAATGCTGGTAGGTTTTCCCTCAGCCAATGTAACCCTGCCACCAAGTCCATTAGTCCAAAGTTACCCTGCGCTGACCCCTTAGCACCAGTCTTTAAGAAACCTACAACAATATCAAACATTTGTATTAAATTTTCATAATATTTGTATTCTTTATAAAATTTATCATAAACATCCATACTAATTTCATAAATTCGATAGTAAGTCTGTCTATCTGTATATTAAACGTTCATGGCTAATCCCCTTTACCGATTTCAATGAAATATAGCATGGCGATACTTTGATTCTTGAGGATGGACATAAGCTACTCTTTACCGAGAAAACCAACATACACGCGGACAGAACCGCGGCTAAAAAGTAGTTCGAAATAAGTATAGAAAGTTCCGTTGAGTAACTTGAGTAACAGGGTAAAGTAAAGTAACCACATAAACCTGTTCAAACAATGAAAAAGTGTAGATTTCATAAGCAAAATAAATTCAAAACTTTTATGAACAACTTCTATAGTTACACATTATATTCATTATTCGACCTACAAAAATATATGAATATATAGATTATATTATTGACTAGCTGACCCGGTGAATTTCGTACCGCCACATTTTTTTTGAAAATATTTTCTACATTTCCGAAAATTCTAGAAATAGAAATACGGCGCCACCTACCGGATATCTGTGCAACTTAGATGCCAAAATGCCATCTATTAGGATTTTATAGAACTAACAGATAAATACACACTAAAGTCGTATAAAATAATACACAAATAAATAAATCACGGAACAATATTTAAAGTACCGGCTTTCTAGAAAAAAAAGAATGAATGAAATCGGACTATGTGTTATTGAATTACAACTAAGTACGTACATATTTTGACTTTCATCCCCTCTCTCCAGGAAACCGTGCTGAATTTCGGGATAAAAAGTATCCTATGTCCTACCTCGTAGTATGAACTCAAATCATGCCAAGTTTCATTTGAATCTATTCAGTAGTTACGTCGTGATGCGCGGCCAAGATACAGACAGGCAGACAGACAAAAATGAAAAAAATACAGTTTTGGCTTCAGTATCGAGTATAGAGAGCGCACAAAATTTTTTTTTCAAAATATTTCTAATATACAGAATTGAACCTGTTAAATTTTTATTATAAGTATAGATGTAAAATACTTCAAAGAAATATGGAAGTCTAGAATATTTTATGAACGGGCCTTTTCTAGATTTATTCTATTTGGCTGTCATGGAATGTTGAGCCTTCCCTCTTTCTATTCATTTTGATTTTTCTCGTACAAGCATTTTTTATGTTTTTTTTTATTTTTTTAATTATTACCTTTGTTTTTTTTGATAAGTTAAGCAAATGAAATATTTCAATTGAAAGTTTAAGACAAATTTAAGAGAAGTTTTAAAATAATAATCACAAATGCATTTGTGTATAATCAATAAATGAGTATAATCTACCCTAAACAATAATAAACTCTATGTCAATTAATTAAAATATTAATTATAAAAATACCAATGAAATTTTGAAGGAAGGTAATCCTGTAAATTAACTATGCCTTATTATTCTAAGGAACCAGCAACATGTTTGCGTAGCTTAGAGCTCCTATCGATTACTTGCGACCAATTTACTAACATTATTCCACATAGCAGCACCCTGTAATGGATACCTTGTTGTCATGTTGCCGGCACTATGATGTGAGATGACTCAAGCTGAGTTGATTTTGTAGATTAGACAAGTAAGCTATACAGTTTCTATGACGGTCATTGAAAAGTTTATCTGATGTAGATGTACTTCTGTTGCTGATTCTTTTGCACAGTCATTAGGCTCTTTCGAGATTAATTGAAACTTAGGCACATCTCTGATTTTATAGGAAACTAGCTGCCCCACGCAACCTCGTTTGCGTCTCCTATTGCACGTACCATGATAATTTTCCCCGTTATTGAAACATTTTTCATTAGTGCTTCACTCCTATTGGTCGTAGCGTGATGATATATAGCCTATAGCCTTCCTCGAAAAATTTACTATCCAACACTGAAAGAACTTTTCAAATCGGACCAGCGGTTCCAAACAAACAAACGCCTCAGCTTTATATAATAGTTTAGAATGTTAATGTAATATATTTTAACACACATGCATTCAATACGTAGTGGTTAATACATAATTACATTAACAGAAGTGGTTATTGTTCTTTCTGCAATTTTAGATCACTTCTCTTTTAACCGTGGTTTGACAGTATTCATTATCGGTATTAAATTATCAATAACTTAATAGCCAGGAGACATTGCTAAGATATAAGAAAGTCTACAAAAATGTATAAAAATAAATCATTTATTTATAATACTAAACCGAATCATCGTCCTCAAAATGCTTTCAAACAAAAGAAAAAATAAGTCGCTTGAAAACAAAGTAGAAACAAAAATAGTGCAAACCATTTTCCCTTTGTCTATTTTTACATAGATTTGATATATGGATTTTTAAAGTTCACGTGTATTTCTAGACACTAGTAGCTATCCTTCAATGGATGCCGTCACTTATGTAAAAATCTAGTACGTATTTCACTCAATCCCCCGCATATGTTACCGTCACTCAAAGTTACCCCGGACACACACGCTCACAGGTGTTTCAATATTTTATACCACATTATTCAGCATCGTTTGATGTAAAATATTATATGTACTTAGCTAACGTATATGGAATTCTTATTCTCCCAAGTCATTAAGTAGGTACTTGTCTTTTGTAAAACGGCTTAAGGAAATGTTTGCGTCTTGAATTTGGCTGAATTGGATTTAATTCTGGAAGAGTTTTCTGAAGCATTTCCGATTGTGATAGTTCGGATTAGTGTCAATTGAAGTCTCTTGTACATAGTGTGCCGACGTCAATATTACGCGAGACAAATCTAGTACTGAAACAAAATAAAATGTTAACTTGTCATTGCGAATACTGTTTTGACTTCCATCAGACTGCCTCTGTGGCGCATTGGTAGCGCATGCGACTGCTGTGCTTGAGGTCTCGGGTTCGATTCCCGAGTCGGATCAAATGTTTGTGTGATCTGCAAATATTTGTTTCGGAGTTTGGGTGTTTTCTATGTATAATATGTATGTATTTACAAAAAAGAAGTAATGTATGTGTTTATATTAGTTGTCTAGTACCCATAACACAAGCTCTGCTTAGCTTGGGACTAGATGGCGTTGTGTGTTAAAATGTCCGAAATATTTATTATTAAAATAGTGTTAATTAAATACAATTCTTACTAAAAAGGTTAGTTATAATATTGCTCGGTAAAATATTTTTTGGTTAAAACTGTTAAAAAACTTATTATGTTAAAAATAATTTCAGGTTTTCGAACTTTCGGTCTCTAAACACTGGTAATGCGATCGTGGATTATGTTTCGAATTAATTACTAGTTTCAGGTATCCGTCCTTACCTACTTACAGTATGATATATTAGAAAAGAAAGATTTTTTACCTGTCTAGAAACTGAAGTACTTTACTCTATTAATCTTTTCCTAAGACTTTTATTTCATTACCTTTATAAACGCAGGTATACAGCAAAGAGATTTCTCTGGTACATATTTGTCTCTAATAAATTATACGCAGGATAAAATATTATATCAACACTGTAACGAAGTGTCCCAGTAAACTAAATCTCGTTAACGACTGTCAGACCAAGTAATTGGCGACTGCACGTTTGGTCTAGTGGTTTAACGGTCACCACGCCGTTTCCTACTTCGCCAAGTGTCGTGGGTTCAAATCCCACGTAGGACAACACTTTGTGTGATCCACAAATTGTTGTTCTGAGTCTGGGTGTTCTTTGTGTCCGTTTCATGTATGTTTGTAAACTCCCCCGCGACGCAGGATTTATTCCTAGTGCGGGAGTTGTCTTAAAAAAAAAAAAAAAAATTCGTAAGCAAGATTTTTTATCAAATGTTTTGGGTTTTTGTTTATCATTGGCTCCTCATTCAAATGCTAGGGCAAAACTGCCGATAGTATGAATTGATGGATATTCGTTAAATAACTGATGATGCGGTAGAAAGGCGAGTCCAATATTCTATCATTACGTGAATTATCTTGTTTCTATTATTGATACACAAAACATGAGTAAAAACTGTAGTGTTAGCTCTAATCTATACAAATAAATAAAATTGGAGTATCTGTTTGTAATATTAAAATAACCGCTTTTTCTAAATGCATATGTATGTATACACGGTACATATACCAAAATAACATTTTTACAATTTTTTTGTCTGTCTGTCCGTCTCTCTTTGACGACGACCGGACCGATTGTGACGGTTTCACTGATAGGTAGCTGATGATATAAGGAGTAACTTAGGCTAATTTTTTTAAACTAACTTTGTCCCGCGGCGTTACCCGTGGTACGACAATAACCGCGGGTAACACTGCGGGGTTCAGCTAGTGTATTATAATCATGATGTATAAGTAAAAAAATTATAAGTATCAGAAGTGTTCCTCGATAGAAACAAAACACAGTATGCCGTTGTTGTAACTTCGAATATACACGACAATTTATAAGATCCAAAACCTCTCAACAATGAGCGTATAATACATACACACTTATTTGCATTTGGATTCTATGAGAGAACATGTTTCTTAACATTTTATTTTTTTAAATTCAGTGTAAAATATAATTGTGCATGTTTATTAATTTACATATTCTAAGAAAAAACCTGGACTCACTCCAAACAGAGCCTGAACGATAGTTTGTAGAGCACTGATCAACTGAATTAAAAATACCTACACTAATGTAAATAGACATATTATATGACATATTGTAGACTGAGCTGGAATTACATGTGGGAGAGCCGCGCTTCGGCATGAATTGGCCAGCTCGAATGGAGTGATACCATGGCCTCATACAAAACCGGTGTGAAACAGCGCTTGCTATGTGTTTTACCCAGTGTGTGAGGGTACCGGAGGCCCATACTCCACCCCCATCCCCCACTCCGGATGTGGAAATGAAAATGAAATAAATATTGCATTATTGTGGCCCTCAGCTAATATGATTTATTAAGCTTAAGTAAGCTTAAAATACACGTATATTAATACTGTCACGTGCGCCCTCCATACAACAACACAGTATATCCTACATTAGATAGATTCACAATATCTGTGAAAGACTCCCTCGCTGATATTTTTGCGATATAAGGCATCAGGGAGGCAAGTTTCTTTTTATATCCTACTATCACACTAATATATAAATTTTACAGTAACAGAACAGAAACTTTACAGTAATATAGCTTATACATCAGAATAACACATAGGCTATTATTTGCCGCCATAACCTGTAGGTCCATACACGCGGGTGGAGCCGCGGGCAACAACTAGTTACTTATATAAGTTCAGGAACGAGAAAACTACTTTTAAATAATAATAAAAAATATAACAGGTAGAATTTAATTCATGTTCTTTCTGTATACGAGTACACATCATTTAATTCAACTTGACAATTATTTCCAGACGCACAACAATTTGTTTGAAGTACTTATCTATTGTTTAAGTAAACAGGGTATATAAAATATTTTTCGTGACACGAAAGCTAAAGTAAAAGCTTTTGCATAAAAGCTGTCTAAAGTTATGTTATTTCATAAAATGTTGCCTAGCTATGTCGCTCTTTCCTTTTTCTTTCCGAGGAATCAATAGGCTTTACTTTATGCCACAATAATAAATAAAATAATATTCAGAAAATTATACTCGTCGTTGTAAAAACGTGAATAAATTTTCTGTTTATTATTTTCGTGATCGTCCTTTTACAGCTACATCAAATGTTTCTTACAACTGTAAAAAATGAAAATAACTAACTTTAACAGTGAATTTATTTACTTGTATAGAATAGTAAAGAAACTAGTTTCACTATCCACCTCTTGACTATCATCAGACTATTGTTACAAGATCCAATCTGTTAGTTTTGTTTAAAATGGATTTTCATCATGAGATGGACAATTGGACGCCAAATTACAGTATTGTCATCCAAACTGCATTAAACATGTACAAATACAAAATTATATTTTCATTACACCAGTAAAAGTAGATTACAACTGAGGATTTATTCTAAATTAAATTAATAGCAAGAATTTAAAGTAACAAAAGTGTCTTGAAATATTTAGACTAGAAACGAGCAATAATTATTATTTGTCCCAGTTAAATAATATTCATCTTTTCAATACATTTTAATAGACTAAGAGATGTAATGTCGCTTGAAGAATGTAGTCAATAGGAATGAGGTTGATTTACGTTTCTGGGTAATATAATAGTCGAATTGTAATTGGTATAAATATGAATGGATGAATTGACTATGGCTGAGATTTATGTGGTTAACTTCCCACTGGCCATCTGTTCTTCACTGAACTAGAGATAGGTTTTTCATCGAAACTCAGCTTAGTAATATAATCCCTTTAGAGTATTCATAGTGTGGTCGAAACTATTGTATAGATTATTGTACTAGAAAATCTTCGTATAACATGTTTTTAAAGAAAACAGTAATGTCATTCATGAGCTTACAACAGTATTGTTTACTTTCGAATATAAAGTATTAATTTGTTTGTAAGTCCTAACTGAGTGTGATTACTTCCAGTATCAGATTATTATTTTATGGGACGTAGTGTGTGAAGGTATAAGACATGATAATGTGGGTATGTACTAATGCTTACTTATTATCTAACAAGTTTTAAGCACGTATTACTGTATTAACCTACCTATATTTATAAAAAAAATCATAAAGTCACTGTTATGTAAATATTGTATTTCTTTTTGTTAAATGTTCTCATGAAGTAAAATTTGTTATTAATTTATTTTGAGAAAAACAAAAGTTCTATAACCACAAATACTTCCCGCACTCCCGCTGAAATATATAAACATCACACCAAGTTTCTAAAACATAAATAAATTAATAAAGCCCTTATTCTTATATCAAATTATCTGTAAATTATTTACATCACAGTACGCTTTGGTAATTTCTCTATCTGTCTGGTGGCAGTCTAATCTAAGCCAGATTATTGATGGTCATCATGAAGCCGCAAAGCGCATTTCCCATTCATCTAGGTCTATCAATCAGACACTTGCTAAGTGTTAAAACGATGCTGTACGCGTTGTGGTATGCGGTTTGATTTCGAATAGCAAGAGTGTTTATTTCTACGCATCATATATTATCGTGACCTAAATTGATACGTGTTTAGTTATATATCACTAGGGAATAAAATACATAAGTGTATAAAGGTTTTTTTTACTATTTTAAACTACTTTCTTCAATTTGAATGACATCTGTTCATGTCTTAAACTGTCTCGTTGGTCTCGCGGTTGGCGTGTGCGACTGCTGATCATGTGGTCTCGGGTTCAATTCTCGGGTCAGACCAAATGTTTGTATGATCTACAAATATATGGTTCGGAGTTTGGGTGTTTTCTATGTATAATATGTATGTATTTACAAAAAAGTATATATGTATTTGTATCAGTTGTTTAGTACCCACAACACAACAGAGAACACAAGCTCTGCTTAGCTTGGGACTAGATGGCGGTGTGTTTTAGATGTCTGAAATATTTAATTTAATATTTATGTTGAATTAATCCAAACGACAGGTCTCTCGTTCTAGTAGTTGTTGACTCTGACTGCTAAGACTGCTAAGAATTAATAATTGTGTGGTGAGTACGATTATTTCTTCTATATCTGAATGTCCTGAATTCCCGCGTGTGTGTGGCTTTTCACGGTAAAGAGTAGCCTATGTTCTTCCTCAAGAATCAAAGTAAGTAATCTCTATGCCAAATTCCTTTTTCTTATATATGGCCCTGCCAAACTGACTCTACTCTGCCTGATGAAAAGCATAAGTAGAATCCAAGAGTGGTGGTCACCATACTCATTGCGAATGCAGACAATTCAACAATGCAGCATGGTCACCCACACTATGGTCCAAAAGCTGTCATTTTACGTTGATTTTCTGTGCGAAGTAGTTCCACCCCACGGACGGGCGACCAGTTCGTGCTGAAATTAACTTGGCTCTACTACCTTAATTAATAATGAATTAATATAATAATAACAACTATTTATAGTACTAGCAATGTGGTCAGACGGCAATGTGTGAAATGTATGAGGTTATTATTATATCATCTAGCTTTCTAAGATTGACGTGATTTTTATTTAAATAAGGAAATTACCATATAACCTGACAATTTAAGCATAAAATTTTGAATTAACAACTTACCCAATACACCTAATCTAAAGTTGATGGTGACGACAACGATGTTACCATGTGCCGCTAAAGTTGTGCCGTCATAAGCGTTCCCCGAGCTCCATTCATAAGAATCGCCGTGCACAAATACAAGGCAAGGCAGTCCACTCCCCTCACCGTCACCCTCACCCCCTGTATAACAAACATTCACATCAAATACAAATAAAACGCCAGATTAAAATTGCGATAAAAATACAAAGTCAAGAGATATTTCTGTTTGGTTGTAAATTTAAAGCCGTATCTTATGTCATGAGAAGAATATATGAAAGTGACTTATTGAAACTTTGTGTATGAGAAGATTTTGTATGAGATGAGGTTAAAATTAAAGAACAGGAATCAGTTTTATAACAATATATTACATCAACCAATTGTATACTCTCACACCGAAACGGCTCAGATGGATATTAAAAATAAAATTTAAGCGGACTTCCCCTTAAATATTGTGTATTCTCAGAAACTTGGTTACCCTGTCTAGAAGTTACTTTTGCTTTGGTTTTCACTGGAACGTATTGTTTATGTTATACTTTTGTTTTTTATGTTTTGCTATTTTAATATAAATATGTCTTGAAAAACTAACGTTAATTCAAGATACACAAAGCTTGTATTATATTGACCTTAACTTTTACGAGAAGACAATAACATTATTATTGAATATTACTTCCTTTGATAACTAATCTGGGATTGTGTGCTCAGTATTTGAAATGAGGGATAAGCGGAAATTGCCAATAGGATTGTATATTCTCAGTCTATGTATGTAGTTTTACAACTAAAGCAACTGTCTACAAATAAGTAAATACAGTTAAGTTTATTTGTTCAAAGCGTCTAAGGACATTTTACACTGAAAATATATTTACTTTGAATGTTTCTAGAAGTCTACGTTACAGATCTAAGCGAAATGGGGTTACCCATTAGGTGCGTTAGCACCTATACAGTGCTAACCTAAAACTGTTTTCACTTAGTTTTATTTTTATATCACAGTAAACATCCAACTACACAGTCTTTTCGTTAATATACACATTTTAAATATATTTTTTGTCTGAGAAAATCATTCTTAGAACTTATTGCATATTATGCTATAACAGCCTATGTGGGATTATCTGAACTTTGCCAAAAAAAGTATTATATCAAGTTTGGGGACGAATATTTTTATAATAATTTCACCAAAATATTTTGTAAATTTTCAAGAAAGTTTATATAAATAATCGATATGCATTTACTATCGAAAAAGGATAGAACCCAGTTGTAGGTATTAGAGAGGCCTACGTCCAGTAGTGGACTGTAATAAGTTGTTGATGATGATGAAACATTTATTAATAGTAGAAATAATCTTAATGGAAGAACTTGGAGCTAAAATCGATTACATTTTATGCAGCAGCATACAACTTTCTTATAAGGTTTTTACAAAAATTTCAAAGACTCAAGACTCAAGAAAGTAACTGGTAACATCATAAACATATTTATTGTGATAAATCAGAAAATACAGTTTTCTTTACACATCTGCTTCAATATTGTCGGCAAGCGCTTTTCTCTTGAACTGTAGTTATGGGATGTCTCAACCTCACTTCCGCACTGCTTGCAGGAGGCAGAATGCACTGCAATGCACTACGGAATTGAGGTCTCGACAACCCTTCATCACTGATAACACCCCACATCCTTTTCAACGTTGCATCTTCCCCGTCGTTTTATGTGGCTGGTTATTTTACGTAGATTTATATGTATTTACGTACAAATCTTTTGCAAACAATTAATAAGTTGTATACGTGTTTGTATTTCGTACCTTTAATATTAACTATGATCGAAACTTAAACTATTAAACATAAACAGTAAATGTACCCGAAATCGGCATGTTATATATATGTATATACACTGTGCATTAATGATGTCCCTATCAAGTTTAGTCCCAAGTAACTTTACATGTTGGACCCACGGAATTTTAATTGTTGGTATTATGTTACAATACTCAGTAATCTTAATAATATACTACTACTTACTACTAGATTTTCTAATGTATAAAAAATTAAAAATAATTATATATAGATATAGATAGACGTTGGTGTAGTGTTTGTTTATTTATTTTAACTTTACGTCTGGTCGTTTGCCCCTTATTAAATAAAATAAAAAATACTTAATGCACATCTTGTACATAGGCGGACTTAATGCTATGGGGCATTATCTGCCAGTCAATATTTGAGTGATGTAAAAATATGAGGCGGTAGGTGCAAAATGGAGTACAAGTAGAATATCTCAGTACATAAATAAATTAAATTAAAAAGCTTTTTAAAAACAAGCTTTTACTAGAATGCCTCGAGACGAATCAAACGAGTCCAAACTCGATGATGTTGCGACGTTTTTTTACAGAGTTCCTATGGCCACCTTTCAGCTCCAGCATCAGATCAGCTCCATGTCATTATAATATTGTAAAGTCACGCTGTATACATGTTCTTGCAAAATTTCAGCAAAATCGGTTGAAGATATCTGCTTCAAAATTGAGTTGCAAGATTCCACCCGAACATACAAGCATACATACATACATTGCAAGTTAATAAAAAGCTTGTAAAAACATAAGTGTGATACAAACATAAAGGTATACACAAATAATAAATACATAAGCATACTTTTAGATAAATCTAATATAATAAATAAATTTAATCTAAACTAATATTATAAAGAGGAATGATTTGATTTTTTGTTTGTTTGTTTGTAACGATTTAACTCGAAAAGTACTTGACCGATTTGAAAAAGAATTTCACCATTAGAAGGCTAAATCATCCCCAAGTAACATAGGCTATATTATATTAGCAAAAAAGTTAGGGATCCGTAGGAAAACTTTCATAATGTAGCCCAAGGTGTCAAAAAAACTATCCAAAAAAATCCATATATCGCGTGCGCTGCGGAAGGTATTGACAATAGAGCAAAATGATGTTCTACAGTTTTATAGAGGACATTAATATCTACAAAAAAGCCCGCGGTACCATATGTCTAACTATTACAGGTATGTCATTATAACTACTTTGTCATGTTAAAATGTGTGAGAGTGACGTTTAATTTTTTTGTTAAATACCTATAGTCCGGTCAATTTAGACATTCGAAGTTACCTAAATTCCCACCAAGCTGAAAATCGGTAAGATTGTTTAAAATATCATTAAAACAAAATTTGAAAGTTCCCCATCTTTCCCCTGTAAGGAAAAAAAAAATATTCAAGGTCAAAGGTCAAAAAAAATAGTTTTTCGCGATTTTCAGCAAAACGGTAAGTTTTATCATAAAAGTACCGTGAACAAAATTGTAGATCATAAAATTATCTAAAAAATTTATCAAAACTTTTTTTTCTACGAGCCTCCGTTTCTGAGATATAACGATTCAAAAAGTTTTTTTTTTGTTTTACAAAGACAACTCCCGCACTAGGAATAAATCCTGTGTCGCGGGGGACTTTACAAACATACATGAAACGGACACAAAGAACACCCAGACTCAGAACAACAATTTGTGGATCACACAAAGCGTTGTCCTACGTGAGATTTGAACCCACGACACTTGGCGAAGTAGGAAACGGCGTGGTGACCGTTAAACCACTAGGCCAAACGTGCAGTCGAAACAAGTTTTATAACTTTTTGAATGGTTATATCTCAGAAACGGTGGCTCGTAAGAAAAAAATTTTTTTTTTTTCATTTTTTAGATAATTTTATGATCTACAATTTTGTCCAAACTACTTTTATGATAAAACTTATCGTTTTGCTGAAAATCGCGCAAAACTAAATTTTTTGACCTTTGACCTTGAATAAAAAAATTTCCTTACAGGGGAAAGATATGGAACTTTCAAATTTTGTTTTTAATGATATTTTAAATAATCTTACCGATTTTCAGCTTGGTGGGAATTTAGGTAACTTTACTCTTATTTTTTGGTCTAATTTGACCGGACTACTATGTGTACCGTGCGAAGCCGGGGCCGTATAACATAAAAGTACCCGGTCGGATACTATCCTTGTGAATGTTCTGCCAATTCATTCCGAAGCAGATCGCGTACTTTCGATTTGAATGTGAGGCGGTTTGTTGACATCCTGATTTCGGTAGGAAAGGCGTTCCAGAGAAGAACTGACTGCACAAAGAAGGAAGAATTTATGAAGTTAGAGGTGTGGAGGGGGGGGGGGGGCAAAGAAGGAGCGTATTTGTTCTTGACCGAAGGTTTCGATCATGAGTGGAGCATAAGAGACGAAAGTGGGGTTCGATATATTCAGGTAACGAAGGAACATTGGGAAATGGAAAGAGAAGAGTGAGTGCACGCAAACTACGGCGCTGACGAATTTTTTTTTTTTTAAAGATAACTCCCGCATTAGGAATAAACATCCTGTGTCGTGGGGGACTTTACAGACATACATGAAACGAACACAAATAACACCCAAACTCAGAACTTGTGCCCGTGCCCAGAACGTGGAGGCAAGAGGTAAGTTTCTGCCTAACTTGTGCCCGCCAATCAAGTGTTGAGTCTAGGTTCTTTACCACTGTACTCAGAGGTATAGTTCTTCGTGTTAGAAGACAGTCAACCTTTTTTAAACATTTAATTCGCCAATACACCAAATGAACGTGATAAATAAAATACCAGTGTTAGTTGAGCTATGTGTATTTCTTGATTTAACCTAGTTGTGAAAAAAATACTCTCTATTTAATAGTTCCATCATGATGCTATGACATCTGCATTTAAAACTTTATACATAAAAAGACGACTTCATTCTATTACAGCATACATAGTTAAAATAATAATCTTACCGTGCTTGTTATGTATACTCTGTTGTACCGATAAACAACTTTATATTTTAGCCAAGTTTCTTTGTTGACTAGAAAACTTAGCTAAGATGGCTTTTATAAAATCCTGTTTCAAAACAATATCTATAAAATACATGACAAGATAATACTGTTTCAACTAAACTAGTTCAAAGGAGTTAACTTTAAAGAGTAGCTTAAATCGTAGGAGCTAAGAAACTTGCGATCAATTTTACATTTTCAGGCGAGTTGATCTTCTTAATTACGTTTAATACTGATTGATTGACAGACAACAAACTACCTCTTAAACAGATAAGTCTAGTAGAATCGTCTTTTTATTATCCACAAAACGATGTAACAGTTAGTTTATCGTAATAGTTAGGTACATAACACTTATGTGGGTAGGTACATTTTTATCATTACATTAGTACATTATCTTCTTGAAATCGTAAGTGTAATAATTTGTTTTTGGTGTACAATAAAGTATATTCTATTCTATTCTATTCTACATTTTATTTTAAAACACTTTATTAAGTTGGGTCGACAGGCTTTCGGGACCGAAACTTTCATTATTTTCGTTTCTAATTCCTTTTTTAAAAGAATTTATTTGAAGTGGTAAATTGCGCGAAATAATAAAAAGGAAACAATTTTTGTCCTGGTAAGGAAGGTCAACGAAGGCATTTAGAAAGTATACAAATAAAGAATTTTATATTATTAAAAAAAGAATCTGACAGACTGTGATCAGTCCTCTTGCCAAGGCAGCGATCACCTTGTGAAGTTTATAATACCCATGGGCCCATAGATGGATATACAATCACTACTAATACCACTGGCAAGAAGGTTGAACCACGGCTGTGTCACCGTGTTCTTAATCTAAATTAAATTCATCTACAGCACTTACTGGAGTGTGTGTCTTCTTTGTTCTCGGCGTCCAAGAGATATCTCTTGGGTAGAATCTTCTCTGCTCTTGCGTCTTCACCTTGCACCTTGCACACAAACCTTGCTCCCAGGTGCTGCGCCTATCACGTTTTACAATTCTCGCGAGTCTAATCACAATTAACGGCAACTGTTCACCAGCCTAGTCTGACCGATCAAACGTTCTCAACACTTTTCGATATTAACCTCGTCTCACGCTGGCATACGGCGAGCCCACAAGTACCCTAGCTCAACAAACCTCACGGTGTAATCAATCTCACGCGGAAACTATACGAGTACTACAAAATTAACAATCAATAAATTACGGCACCGGCCATTTCAACACGCGTCTTTCCTGCCCTTTTTTTACATATATACCTCAAACGTCAAACACGAACCAGAGACAATCAAATTCGAAATCCAACAGACTGATTAACTGACTTAAGTATAAAAGTTAGCATAAATGTTAGGTTAGGTGGCGTAGGTTTTTACTGAAAGAGTGCAAAATTGCCTGCCAAAATGACTCTACTCTGCCTGATAAAAAGCATGAGAAGAATCCAAGAGTGGTGGGCACCATACTCATTGCGAATGAAGACAATGCAACAATGCAGCATGGTGACCCACACCATGATGGCCTAATGACCCGACTTACACCATTTTAGTATTTGTTGGATATTTTTATACAATTTAAATGGTATTTATACTTTTATGTATAAACATTTTAAAAATATTGCAAAACTCAAACTATTTGCGTCAACTACAATACAGAATGACCTATACCAATCTCTACGCCCATCTATAAGAATAAAAAACGAGTTATTATTAAAGCAATTATTATAGAACAGCTTTACCATAAGCTGTTCTATAATAATCGTATTATGCAAACGACTAGTTTTAAAATAGATTATACAAAGAAGATTGGACGTTAAATATACCGAGGCTTATAAAGAGGCTGATCCCGAACTACACGGATAGCAATCCGGAACGTTTGAAAGCCGGATTAGGTCCTTTTATAGAGCCACCAAAGCTATTAAATGTTTCACTATTTATATTAAAAGACTTTTTTAATTAAGATATTAATAAATGATGCACACCAGAAGTTCATTTTTCTTGAAAAGTTCTTCAGCATACGTGATTCGATAAAATGTTTAAAAACTAGTAACTTTGGTTTAGACGATCAGCCCTCCTAAGAAAAAAATTGTAGGTACAGTACATTGTTAATATTATCGCGATTAAGTCCCGATTTACAGTCGAATAATATGTATAGTCGCGAAAGTTTAAAAACAATTATTGTAGATACAAATCTAAATATTTATCAATTTTACCTTTTTCTAAAATTTTAAATCAAATTCTTTAAAAGTCAAGAAAGTATATACATATAAACATATATAATAGGTAATATAACAGTGACAACCATAATTACATGCAATGAATGTACCTAGATGATTAAGAAAATCGAATGGAAAATGTTTTTTACTTCGTCAAACTTTTCAACGGGCTACCCATACGTCTTCCTGTAGTCCTTAAAACAAGCCTACGACTGATTTTCACGTTATTTCTGTTTTTATTTAGGTAGTCATTCAAAACCATCTTAAAACTCAAATTATTTGAACTAGTAATTCAATAATCACAAGATAAACGACAATATACTTACAATTCAGGTCAATGGCAATGTCGTAATATACATGACATGGGATGATATAGGTTGAAGGCACATGCATCAATCATTATTCAAGAATCCCTTGTCCAATAGTGAGATATAAAGGACTAATAGTTTGCATAAAACATAAATTGTGTTCGTGATTATTCCAAAACTCGTTTCTATCACAAAACAAATGCAGTTAAATGGCGTGTAAATGATAGGTGGCGGATTCATTCAAGTCAGTCTTTTGTTTGTAAGAATCGACTGCCAATAGTCATTTGAATCATTTCTTTTTATTACAAAATTATATGATGTTTGATGATCAAATGATAAACATTTAATTGAAACCGCCAAATGACATGAATGCATAATGTGAATAAACCATAGCCAAGGATTAATCACACCACAAACCTCCGTCACTATTGTCGATTTTATTAGGTCGTTACTGCTACTCTAATATATCAACTAAATAATAGAGATAAAGATAATGATCACAGTTAATCACCTTATTATAAACGTTGTTTAGCTTTGTAAGTTATAAATTAAATATCTACAAGGTCAGCAAGTTACGCTCTTCCATGCACAGAGAGCACAATTAACCATCTCGACATATCAAGATATCTACCTCCGAACTTCAATAAACATGTAAAATCTATCTAAAATAGTTACAATATTTTGTAGATACAAATCTAAATATTTATCAGTTTCACCCTTTTCTAAAATTGAAAGTCTAATTCTTTAAAATGTCAAGAAAAAAATTAATAAACATATACATAAAATGGGTAAATTAAAAATGACAACAATAACTTAATGCAGTGAATGTAGATGATTAAGAAATTGTAATTATTTTTTGAGTGTACTAGTGGCTCAAGTACTAAAAAAAATATTGGATTTTGCGTATTTAAAAAGAGTCCACTTACTAATCAGAGGTACCTCATGCATTACTGTTTTACTATATAAAGGTAGATAGCTAGAAAGATACTATATAAAGCTCACCATTTACAGGCACGTATAGATTGACGTAAAGGCAGTCTTCGCTCTGGTTGGCTAGGACGGGCAGCAATCGTTCTAGCTGGCGTATTCGGGCACGAGGGTGTAACAGAAGTGCATCATCACGAGGCATGGCTGCAGGTGGAACCTGCGGGCATGCCGGCCCCGATGAGTCCGCCAGACGCGGAGTCCGCCACTGCGACGGTGTCACTGGCGGCATGTATCTAGACGACATTATTTCACTATATGACAAACTATACACATTTAGGACTCACAGTAAATCACGTACTGTGATATATTAAATAACGATGACACTAACAAAACCCGACAGCTATCTAATAAAAACAGTCAGCTACGGAGTAATGATTGAAGATTCAAATCCTCGCCTCGATTTGTCAATTTCTACCAAAGAGGACGATAAGCCTTAAAGAGTGTTATACGAAAAAAATAAAAGTGTATCTATACTTATAATAAAAATGTAACAGGTCCAATTCTGTACATTAAATATATTTTTAAAATCTATCTATAATCGATACCAGTGAAGCCACAACTGTAATTTTTTTCATTTTTGTCTGTCTGTCCGTCTGTCTGTCTGTCTGTATCTTGGCCACGCATCACGCCGAAACTACTGAACGGATTCAAATGAAACTTGGCATGATTTCAGTTCATACTATGAGGTAGGACATAGGATACTTTTTATCCCGAAATTCACGGTTTCCTGGAGAGAGGGGATGAAAGTCAAAATATGTACTTAGTTGTAATTCAATAACACATAGTCCGATTTCATTCATTCTTTTTTTGCTAGAAAGATAACGGGAAAAGTGTTTTTTTTTGTCCGTGACTGTACACTGCCTGTGGAAAGCTGAGACAGATATATAAATATGGCGGTACGAAGTTCGCCGGGTCAGCTAGTCATTAATATAAATGATACATGATTGACTGAGTGATTACTAAATCTAAGGTTGATTTTCTGTATTATTTCTTATAGGGACTAAAAACGTGTTAAATGGTAAGAATGCAACAAACCCAAATTGTGATTATGAAATAACATTTGACATTCTATTATGGTTGCAAAAACATTTTTTTTTTTTTGCTTTTAGTTATTTAAAATATTAAAGCATCAAACCGTAAGGACGTGAGACATTTCATAATTATTTTTGGTCAAAATATGAAAGCAACTTATGAACTTAATTTTTCTTCTAATTTGCCATTTATTTTTGAGTTTTAAGGCTTGCTCTTTCCTTTTATAAGTTTAGTAATTTTGATACTAGTACTTAAATCCTATTGATTACCGGATTTACCAGGAAAACTTCCCACAGCTCATCTTAAAACACCTTAGTTTAATTGCCTTACGACGTAATAGTACGTAAGTCAATTTGATTATCTCCTCCTTTTGAAAGTCGGTTAAAAATATTAGACAACTGAAAAGCAAATACAATAACTTTGTTCAAAATTGTTATTTATTTAGGGCACCCGACAAATAATAATAATAAATATTTCGGACATCTAACAAACAATGCCGTCTAGTCGCAAGCTAAGCAGAGCTTATGTTATGGGTACTAGATAACTAATATAAATACATATAATATAGGTATACTTTTTTTTTGTAAATATTTACATATTATACACAGAAAACACCCAAACTCCGAAACAAATATTTGCAGATTATATAAACATTTGGTCCGACCCGGGAATCGAACCCGAGACCTCAAGCACAGCAGTCGCATACGCTACCACTGCGCCATCGAGGCAGTTAAGTTTACTTTACCTGACTCTAACCTGACAATTTTGCTACTGTTGACTTAGCCATCTGGGAGTCCTCTGCATCTAACACAGTACTTAATCGGCTGAAGAGAGCAATAAAAAAATAGTTACCTTAGGCTACCTAGTGGTGGTGTAGCATACGGTACGCCCAAATACGCCTCGACTTGCGGATGCGAATGAACGACAATTCCACGAAGCGGTCCGTACTTGGTCCGGACAACACGCGTGCTGTACTTATGCGTTGAGAGCGCCGTCGCGCAGCAGACGAGCCACGCAAGGAGCGCGGCGCGGTCCGCGCGCATCACGCGCACGGCGCGGGCGCGAGCGCGGTCGCGGGCGACCCGCCGCCGGCTACGCGCGCGCCCCTACGCATCACGCGCACTGCCGTGCACTCGCGCACGAGCACATCCGCCGCCACGAGCGCGCTTTGCTCCTCATACTATCTCAACACCCTTTACACAATGACATTACATATCGTTTTGCACTGATCTTCTAAGCTTCGAAAGACACCTTTTCACTTCTACAAAGACAGTAACACTTACCCGGGTCATGTTTTTATCGCACTGCTTTACACACTTGCGTTATCTGTAACAATATTAGGTTTTATTATTTATAAACACTTAGTTAATTCTATAAAGAAAACATTTTAATATGTTGACAAAAGCTAATTTGGAGAGGAATTGTTTCTCTGGAGGGCTGGGATTTATAATTTGTAATAAGTCAAATACGTCCACAATGTCACAGTTCATATTTCATGGAATTCCCCAATTCTAGAGCAACTTTCAGTACAGAATACATCGCGACCGGTGTCACGGCGTGCGGGTCGTTCACTTCACCTGCATTTATGTAGGCAAATATAGGCTTTTTGAAATTTGGTGGAAGTGTAAAATGTCTAAAAATATTAAATACACGAGTTGCTGAGATATAAGTATGCTGTTTTTTATGTTATAAAGACCAAACTAGCAGTATTTGTTTTATGCCGAAGCATGGCTCTCCTACGATTTTTTTCATAACATTATATATATCCTTGATCCATAAACAAACAAACAAGAACCCAGCCCACCCTACAATGTGTAGAAGTAACCAGAGTATATAAAACTTGTAACAACTAATACGTTTTTCTTGCGTCTCCGAAGTTAAGAATATTTTTTCAAGGAAAAAAACTTGAAGGCAACAAAACCATTTAACAAAAGGTTCCAAATAGGAAACTGGGCACTTTTCTATTTAATATTACTTGTTGTTTAACCCTTCTAATATACTTTACTAGATTAAAAAGTCCCTCAACAAGCTAAACTTAGAGAGTTCAGAGAATTAGATAAAGTTTTACAAGGCATATCTTGCGCGCTGTTACCGTAAAAAAGTCCATGTTTTTGTAAACAATGTACTGGAAAAAAAATGTAACTGCTTTCAGATTTCCAATAGTCATGATTTAAAACATCACGAATATAAATTATAGTTACAAAATGTTTATTGGTGACACAGCAGTGATGTTTACAAACGTATTTGGTTACGCAAGTGGCTCACAAAGAACAGGACAAGCTAGGGGGGATACCATCAATCACTCCCGTGACATGCAGAAGCTTTGTGGTCGGCCTCTATTTTGTTGCACGCCCATTGACACCCCGTCACCATTGACCTCTGATGTGAAATATTTTAATGAATCTTAATACTTTTTCCGAGTCATTAAAGCAAAATTGCATTCTAAAAGTCATCCGATAGAACACTTACAATCGTTTAAAATTCATGACAACCAGAACTAGAGACATTAGCGGAACCATTACGAATCTTTGCAAAGTTACCATCATTAACAAAACCATTAGGAACGGACATTTTAATCAACAGCTATGTGTTAATATATGTGTAGAAAATGACGGTGTCAATGGGAATGTTTTAAATTATACTTTTTATTCAGTAAAACAGTCGGGTTTTTGTTAGGGCTTTTGGACAAAATTAATGACACATCCTCAGTAATTAAAATGAGGGTACCCATCACCTGGACGGCATTTCTGTCATCCTATATTCGCTACAGAGATGTTACATTATTTACGCAAACAAAATATAACGTTCACCAAATGATTTGGTCAAAGGGGTGGTGAAATTCATTTTTATACTTGTGGAGCAAATTACTGTTAAAATTTTGATTAAATCCAAACAAGATTGGAAAAAGCTTCGATTTATAAAAATATATTCATAACACGAATGCTTTAAAATTTATTTTGCTTTCAGGGTTGTTTTAAATATACTAACTTCTAAAGACTTGGAAGATTTGGAAAAGATTTATCGAGTATCATCATAGTGCTGACATGTATGCATGAGCTAATAACTGTCACCCCATTTTAGAATTTTTACAATAATGAAACTTTGATCGTTATTGACGTTCAAAATTATCACATTAAATAGATTATATACATTCGAATTTGCTTGTGTTACTTCTTCAATAAAAATGGGTAAACAAGAACTCAGACCGATTTATCATCAAATGAAAGAAAAACAACTATACTAATTAACGGCAGCCTATCCTCTATAGATTTTCTCATTCAGGCTTAGATATCGATCAATAGCACCAACTTGAGAAGTTCAGAAGTTCTTAACATGTTTATTGTCTTAATAAATTATCATTCAATTGTTTATAAAGCAGTTATATACGTAACTTATTTATTATTTTTGTATATAAAGTTGCTTTGGGTTAACAGATGCTTGTACCATTCACCGAGAATTGTACTTATCTGACACCTTAGTTGTATAAAAATGTTAAACAGTTTTCATACTAAATGAATATGTACAAAAATTTACATCACTCTCTACCTAAACGATGATATTAAAGTGTCATTAACAAAGAACAGTTATTAATTTTAGAAACTTCAATATATTGTCAACGACACAAAGCTTTATTGCGGAGGGATCTTTATGTCGTGTCTAGATCGCAGAGCGTGCTTACTTCGTTCCAATAATAGCCAATTTTAAACTGAACAAGCTTTCCTAGTTATTGGCAAACTTATGTACTATTATTAATTGCATATTGCCAAGCTTTTAAATCTCGATGCAATATTTTCAAGAGTGTCATCAATTTCAGGGAAATGTGTGTTAATATTTTTAAGCTGGAATATGAGTACTGCGTTGCGCTCAAGATATAATGAACATTTTTTAATTTTGATTGATCGTCTGCTAAGGTAAGTGCAAATCATTTTTAAATAATAAACTTCCTCATTTGTCATCAACACATTTTTTTCTTTTTTATGGGGTTCTATTCCGTAGACAAGCTAAGAATAATATTTTAAAGCTACACTTTGCTTAGCTAAATCAAAACCTATCCTCATAGATACTTAGAGAAGCAAAGTTTCTCAGCATAAGTATTATCAATCACAAATCCAATAAACTGAAATATATTCACGGAAAGAGACTTGAGAACCAGATGGCTGCTGACTCAGACAATTTTTAGCGATATTTGGAAACGATGTCGTTCTGAGTATCTAACACAATTAACAACGCTAGTTCAAAATAAAGGATAAAACAAGTAGGAATCCCAATTTATTTCCAAAAGTTTGTACGTCACCCGAGCGTACTAAGTTGAAATTACCTAATTTATCGCAGGTGTTTACAAAGTGTTAATTAATTTACAAGGGAATAAATTTGTGTTACATTTCATTGATAAATACCAAAAGAACCTGTTACTAATTATAATGTAATGCGGTATCGTTAGGTGAGATTTCCTACGAGATAAACCTTGTAATTAATTTAATTGATGAGTAAAGTTGAAGGTGAACAAGTATTTTATAATTGAAGTGGGTAGGACAGGTACTCGGAATATTATGACTTTATATTTAATGTCTTGGAAATGCTTCCATAACTAAATATATACCTAAATGTAACGGCCTTAGTATGTAACTTAGTATTTAATAATATGCCATGGTTATATTCAAATTGTAATGAATTTTAAAAATGGACAGACAGAAGATAAAAATGACACTAGAATAAGATTTTATACATTTTATCTTTGAGATATGTTAGAATCTAATTGTTTTTGAAGACCAGAAAAATAAAACACACAAAACACACATATTTTTTCAAGAACCATTATAGTCTTTAAAAAACATTATACGAACAATGTTATGTCTGATAATTAAGTTTATTTAAGCCATATATAGAACATTTCTTATTGTTACTATTGTTTTACATAAATCGATATGCCAAAGAAATACCTCTTACAATCATTACGGTACAACGGTACAACGGTACGATTCGATATGATACGATTCATATGATGTCAGATATTGGTTATTTTTTTTGGTAAATTTTACAAATATTGAAATATAAATTTACTACAGTTTCCGAACATCGAATTCGAATAATGCTAGTTACGGTAAGTCATGACAGCAAAAAAACTTTTATAAAATACCTCTTTATCATACTACTGAGTTACTGTTGTATGTAGACCACATCCTCATATCATTATGATAATATTTAACATCCTACTGCATGCTAGTTATTTGATCCCCTTTAATAGAAGTAAAGGTCAAGCTTTTGGTAGAATTTTCAGATATTTAAATTTTTAATCATATAAGTTAAGAGTTCACACTTTCGATGAAATCAATAGGAACCCAAAGTTGGTGATATAGTTATTTTATATTACATTTAAGCTAAACTTTTCAATAAAAAATAACCTATTTGAAGGAATGGAGCCTGCCAAGTCGTGTAACGACGGAACGAGCGGAGTGGTAGGGAGCCCTGGACGAGTGGCGAATTGCCGTCATCAATCACGACAGAACCGTCCGCCGCAGAGCTTTAATGGGCGCACGCTAGTCTTCGGCTCCCAGACACGGTTTCATCAACTCGGTATTGATTACTCAGTAAAAGTGCCAGTTTAGTAGCAATACATGACGCAAATTTTTGTAACCACACGATCAATTAATATGTCAGTGTTATGTTTCATATTGATGAGCAAAAAGACAGGACTTACCGAAGCCGATATTCTATAATAGCCAGACTGTTTTCATTAAAAACACGAATTTGTTAATTTTCAAATAACGATTTTCGAAAACTGTTTACAAATTATGTTTACATTATTAATCATCTTCACAGTTTTATTATCACTGTTAAGCATGATAATCTAATAAAGTTGTTAAGCTTTTTTAATCACCGTGTATTTTAAAAACTTAACACCCAACCTGAAACTCGTTTCGAACACTCGAAATAAAGACTTCAAAAATCTATGCCAGTTTCTCTCTACATTTGCAATGTAAATTCAGATGAAAATTCAAAGTGGTTCCCTGTATAACTTTAACAGTCGACGACGGTGTCTTAATGGACGCCACTGTACCTTGACGGATCCAGCCTTCTTTAAACATAAAACAGAAGATAAATGTGACTTACAATCGATTGACTTTAACCTAAAAATAAACATGTAAATACGTAATATATTTCTTTTGCATTTAATACTTAAAAAAAGATTTAAACACCCAACTGCAAACATAAGTAACAAACTTAATTGAAAAGATTTAAATACGCCTCAAATATATAGGTATTCTTTATTTTAAAATTAAAGATCCCCAGTAATCAAATGTCTATCGTTCTGAAGGTCTAGTCTTATTTCATTAAGTAATATATAGTAGTACCTACTTAACCTTAACGACTTTATGTAACCGTGTCTACAAAAAATTACTTTAAGAAAATTACATTTTCAGTTCATCAATCGATGTTATCTCCGATAAAAGTTCCATAATATCTCAATTATCACAATAATCGATTAAACAACGAAATGTTAACTGAATATTGGTTAAATTTGCTTCAAAAGTAGTTCAGTGATAAAACTTCATACACATTGCGTATTGAGATTCAATTTCATTCATGAGACTGTGTATTATACGTAAGTTTAACTAGAAATTTCGATGTAACGCAAATATTGAGAGGATGTTATTTGTAAACGTACGAGCATAAGTAAACTTCCAGAGTAAATCAAATATCGGCTTGCCCCTATTTGTATGGAGATATTCAATCTAGTGCTACTTCAGCTCAGCGAAATTTCAGCTTGCTGCAATTGATAGCAAAAGTTATAAAAATTATGATAGTTGGAAGTTAATTTAACATTTTTTTTTAAATTTATTACCATTTATACTTGATAGGTAATTATTCAGTTTTTATTTAAATTATTACACAGAATTTTTAACCGACTTCATTCTGTCTATAATTCATAAAAATACCTACGGCCGAGAATAAAATAAAAAAGCGGCCAAGTGCGAGTCGGACTCGCCCATGAACGGTTCCGAAGCAGCAAGTATCATAATATAAATTTCTCATAGTTCATTGTAACTTTGATCGATGTTTTAATAATAGTGTGTTTTTTTTGCGGTTTACGATTTATGACGTATTAAAAAAAACTACTTACTAGATCTCGTTCACACCAATTTTCGGTGGAAGTTTTACATGGTAATGTACATCATTTTTTTTTTTTAGTTTTTTCAGGGACTTTCAGGGATCAGGGGGGGGGACTTTTTTTTTGAGTTTCAGAGCTAAGTATGGGGACCCCCAAAATTTATTGTTTTTTTTTTATTTTTGTGACAAAATCTTAATGCGGTTCACAGATTACATCTACTTACCAAGTTTCAACAGTATAGTTTCGGAAAAAAGTGGCTGTGACATACGGATGGACAGACAGATGGACAGACATGACGGATCCATAAGGGTTCCGTTTTTTGCCTTTGGCACCGAACCCTAAAAAGTAGAATCGCCTCCTTTTAGAAACCTGTTTAATTTATAAAAATATAATCGTATGTGACAAAATTGTAAATAATCTGAATGTAAATATAGAATAAGAATATTGCATTGTAGATAGCTGGAACACCCCGGAAGTGACAGACAGAGGACCGGACACTACCTCATAAGTGGGAAGCAGCGCAGTAATACCTGCCACCTTAGTTAACGAAATTGATAGATTAATAAATTATACAACCTCTGTTAAGATGAAAATAAATATTCCTAAAATGTCTCAATATTTATACATGCGTTAATCTAACTATACCAATATTATGAAGTAAAGTTTGTGAGGTCACAAACTTTATCTCTAAAATACATAAAATATACAATCTCTAAAACTAAAGCATTCGTACTGTCGTGTTTCGTTAGTGAGTGTGAGACCGGAGGCATATTGATGCAGAAGCATCTCAATAGGCCGCCAATATTTGTGAGTGTCACAGGCTATATATTAACCCGAAAAGGATTACTGTGATACCCAACACACGCCGGCGGAGCCGCGAGCAAAAGTTAGTTGAGAAATAAACTACATACATATCATTAAAACTAAGAATCAAAAGAAACAAATGTATATAGAATTGATTTTATACTAACTTTAAATACCTCTTTAGAGTTTCTTTTTGTTTTTATATCTACAGACGTCATCGTCGTTAATCTGTACAAACCGATTTATTTTATTTTATTATATTTGAATATTGAAAAGAATAAAAGAGCTGAATACTTTTAAATACCTTACTTAAATGGTACTAAGCAAAGTGGTTTAGATGAAGGCCGAGGAAATGTGTGATGGCTTCTAATTTTGTCGAGATGAAAAGTTTAGGAGATGCTACATTGAACGCCGGAAAACGAAGCCACAAAAAGGTCATAATTAAGAGTATAGCCAAGTAAATACATATACCTAAGAAGTACTACAAATACTTTTTTTTTTTCTGATAAATCACTTTCATATACAGGGTGTCCCAAAATTCAACGATAAGCGGGCGCCTAAAGGTAGACCTGCTAATGAGTACATAAGGAAAAAAAATACCTAGTTTTTTTTTTAGTTACAAGAAAATTTTAGAATTTCTTTGAAAATTTATACCTTTCATGATATTGCTACTATTCACCACAACTCTTAAAAACACCAAATTGCCCGCAGTTTTTACACAAAAAACGTTCAAAATAATTTATTTCCCTACAATTTTGAAATATTTTTACTCTTAGTGTACTTTGACTTATGGTCTTGTAAAAAAAAAGTATGGACACCACTACGTAATAAATAAATTTAAAAAAATTAAGGGTGTAAATTTTCAAAGAAATTCAAAAGAAAAAAACTAGGTATATTTTTTTTATTATTTTTCCTTATGTACTCATGAGCAGGTCTACCTTTTGGCGCCCGCTTATCGTTGAATTTTGGGACACATGGTATAACTGGGAACGATGATGTAAGTAAAAGATGACAATAATGGCTGAGGAATAATGTTAATAAGAGATAATAAAAACTGGAGCATTCCAGATTAATTAGATGAAATGTGGATCAGAATATTGATGCTCTTCCTTATAAGTATATTGCCTTTCCATTTACCTATTGCCTTTCTTTTTCTGAACTGTAGCTAAAATAAATAAAAAACACTGATAACTTACGATATAAACTCATTATCACATTGTACCTATTAGTACATAACATATTACTATTAATGTATTCGAAGAATTTCTAATAAAGAAAGTATGCCTATTTTAAAATTTTGGGGTTAGTCGTTTCGATAAACTTTAATGTAAACAAGAAAGTTTCGGAAATTTCTCATGAAATTTTAACGATCATTCATGCATTTGCATTTGTCTGCCTGTTTGCCTTCGTAAATCAATGCTTCTTGAACAGAACTTGTCTTATTAATTTTGAAAAATCAATTCATTTCTTTGATTGTACCATGATAAAAAATATGATTATCTTGGATATCTACATAATATATAAATACATATATTTATAAAGAATGGGAGTAAAACATGTTAAATGTCTTACTTCAATGAGGGGTGATAGCAATTAAGTCCATTTTCTGTACCTGAGAACCTAGAACGAGGTTTATAAGGTACGATCTACGTATGGAAAGTTGAATATTCCATAGAAATTATTATTGGCAGTCGTTAAATAAACCTATTATATGAATTCATTTAATGTTTTGAATAAAAATAAAGAAACCTATACCATGTAAGTGTAAGTATATGTCTTGATATAAAAATTACTTATAAATGCTTGTGAAGTAAATGCTATTTTTGTTTCAATCAACCTCCCATCGATCAATTACGGGAATGTTAATTACTTAAAACAAATTTAAATTATGTGAAACGAATTATTTAATTTAGCTTTATCAGAAAATATCAGTAATTATTAATTTGATAATATTATGTTCAAAACTGCTTTTCTGATATAACATTCAATTTTGACATCGCTCTCCGGTAACACTCGACTTTTCAGCGAATTTTATAAGTGTAGCGGGTAAAATCTGATAAAATATTGTTAGTTAATAGTATTGAACGTTTTTAACGTTACATTCAGTTATAATTTCTATTCAATTGATTACTTTTTTATTTATTAAATTGCCTACCTACCGACTCAGTGTTTGAGTAAATTTAGAAGCGGCAGTGGAAGATATGCCATCTGTGGCTATGAGTTTCATTACCTGTTAACCTACCAATCTAAACCTACTCATAATAAAAGTATTTAGTTAAGAAGCCGGATGTTCACAATAACAATAATAATTGTGACCAAATTTGCAGTACTTTTTCTCTTTAAAATAATAGCAAAATATGTCTCATTAGCGACTTTTATTTCGACGATACGTGTAGAAGATTTAATTAGGCATATTAAAGAAATAAGAATATTCTATCCGTGTTTAAGACAAGAATACAGAGTGTACATTTAAGTATTTATTTATAACAATTATAATAACTTATATGCAAACCAAACAATACATCATCGCTGAAACTAATATTATTTCAAAAATAGACAAACGTTTCAGAAAAAAATATATAGTTTAATAGCCACGCATTTTTAATAATTATTTATATCCGAAATAATAAGTAGAATAGGTACGATATTTAATGGCAGAATAGATATCACAATCGAACAACACGGAGTGAATCCTAGCTAGCACCTTAAAGCATTTTAAATTTAACTGCCTAATCTTTCAATTTATTTTGTATGATTCGGCAATATTCTACAAACTTTTTGGTAAAGATTTTTTCTGTAACTGTAATTCTAAAACCAACTTAGAATTTAGCGAACTTCTAAAATTGGGATAATGCGGCGGAAGGAAGATGTGCTGAGTCAGTGTAAGAGGTTTTATTGCCTTCCCTTTAGCCGTTAGCATTGAAAGCGTGGGAATAAGGTGCGCGCCGGTGCTAGCTAGTGGGCAGACGTGTCGCGGAGTGTTAAGTGAACTACTATAATATTTCCTCTCGAAATTCTGTGATTGGCCTATTGAGCGAGTTACAATTCCCGTTCTAATTTGAAGTGCTTTTACGGATTGGTTAAGTTACCCCGAGATAAACAAGATAAACTTTAAAAACCGTTTTGTAATTATTGGATTTGTTTTTGGTCGTCGTGGGTATTCGATTCTCCTGCGCCCGGCGTGGAAGTGGTGGTGGACGGTAACCGTGTATGCGCTACGACGCGCCGAGAGAGTGACGTCATCTGCCGAGCCGATAGCGACCCGGCTACGAGCTACGAGCCGGGCTTTGTTTATGTGACACGCTACGCCACTGGCCGCAGAGCGATATAGTACTTACGCGTGAATAATTATACGTAAATAAACATGTCAAAATGCAAAGGATGCGGTAAATACTTAGCACAGAAAGACATAACTAAATGTTCTAAATGTCAAACCTTTTACCATCGATCTTGTGCGCTTGCGGCTACACCGGGGGCTAAGACTGTCTCGCCGAAATGGACTTGTGCGGGCTGCAATGTTGTATTAACGACGCCGCCAGTCATATTGGAGGAATATGTGTTGCCGCAGTTGGATAATTCGTTGGGCGCTACGGCCAGTAACACCTTAACGCAGCCTAAAGATTGTTGCCCGTCACGGGCGATGGATATGGGTTTGATACTCAGGGAGATTCGCATCTTTCGTGAGGAGCTTAATGCTTTGATTTTGGAGTTGCGCGAGTTTAGGGAAGAGATGTTGAGACTTCAAGTCGACAGTAAGAAATGCAAGGATAGGGTAGATTTACTGGAGAAGAGAGTTGACACATTAGAGGAAAAATCTGATCAGCACCTGCATTCCAACATAGCAATATTGGAAGAAACCGTATGCGATTTAAAACAAAAACTGAATGACCGGGAACAGGAATCCTTGTTGAATGACATAGAGATTTCTGGTGTAACTGAAGTAAACGGTGAGAACACACAGCAAATTATAAATATGATTTCCATCAAACTCGACATTGGGTTGGAGCAGCGGGATGTGGTACACGCGAAACGGGTGGGGAATGGACGACGCAACTTTGAGGCAAACGAAGAGAAGGCGCCTCGGCCGCGCGTCATTGTCGTCCGTCTCACGAGACGTGAAACGCGCGACGAATTTCTGCGCAGTGCCCGGGTGCGACGTGGTTTGACCACGAAAGACCTGGAGGTTGCTGGAGCTCCACGCCGAGTTTATATAAATGAGCGATTAACACAAGCTAACAGGAAATTGTTTCACAAAGCTCGAGAGGCTGCTGCGCGTCGTAACTGGAGGTATACGTGGACAAAAGAAGGCTGCATATTAAGCCGAAAAGAAGACGGAATGCCCGCTAAGCGAATACGATCCGAAGAGGATATAATCCAGATTTTTGGATGAGCCGCAGTTTGTGCCAGGCCACTTTAGTTGAAATAGTTAAATGTCAGGTATTTTGCGAGTGTAAATATCTTATTTTAGATTTAATTTCAGAAACAGACTACTTTTTTTATGTTCTAATGAAAACTTCACTTTTTACTTATAATATCTGTAAAGAATTCTACTTATATGTGTGTTGTCGTGCACTTGTGAGGTGCTGTTTTTTCTCCTTAATTTATATCTTTGCATGCTTACGTGTGTTGTGTAAAGTTGTTCTTCCTAGATTTATTTCATTCAAATATATACTTGCGGCTCAGGGGTGTGCTCCGTACATGATTTATATTCGTCTACTGTTAAAATCAATAACTATAACTACATTTCTTTATAAAAGACTTTTATCTAGCCCGTCATATCTATTCTTTGCTGCTAAAGTTATAAGGCAAACAGAATATCCTATGCTTTGTAAAATATTTATGAATTGCAAAACAAACATAGCTTATCTTAGACGTATATCGTATTGCTTCAAAATGGATACAAGCGATTGTAAGAACTCCAGGACATGTAAAGATGTTGAGTGCAATTGTGATGTCTTTGCAGGTTCTTGATGGCTCCCATGTACTTAAAAGTTGGTCATTTCAATGCGGGTTCATTGGGTACAAGACATGAGGAGCTCGTGACGGTAGTGGAGCGACATGGGCCGGATTTGATCTCTATTAATGAGACATGGTTGAGGGACGGTGAGGAAGGAAAAGCGCCAACCTTGCCTGGTTACCTATTAAAACACATCCCCCGCCCATCGTCAGTGAAACGTGGTCGAGGCGGTGGAGTCGGCTTTTACATCAAGCGCGAACTCACTACTCGTAGGCACCCACACCCCGTGGACCCATTACACTCCTCAGTGGAGCAAATGTGGCTTACTACCAGTGTTGGTGGTTTCAAGCTAGCTATAGGTACTGCATACCGCCCTCCCTGGCTGGAAGTTGACCTGTTTCTTGATGCTGTCACTTTCTCTGTAAACTCTCTGGCTTATTGTGATGGAGTGATTCTGATGGGCGATTTCAATATAAACTTATTAAATGTATCAGATGCTAAGTCTATTAAACTCGGAGCATTCTTGAGCTGTCTTAGCTTGAAGCAGGTGATACATACACCTACGCACTTTAAACTCAACTGTGAGACTCTGATAGACATTGTTTGCACTGACGTAAAGGTTCGGTCGGCCTCTGCAGAGTACATTCCGGAACTAGGAGCCCACGCGTTCTTGACCTGTGATCTTTATGTAAAAAAATATAAAGCGGAGCCACAAACTATATCTTTCCGCCCATTAAAAAGCATATGTAGGGAAAAGTTCGACAATGATGCCTCGCTTCTCGATTGGCGATATATACCAACACTATCTAGCGTGAACGAAATGGTGGCATGTTTTAATACTTATATCAACATCTTATTTGACTGCCACGCACCCAAAATAACAAGGAGGATCAAAGAACGTTCGTACCCATGGATCACTGACAATATAAAATATATGATGGTCTTAAGAAATAATGCACATACTCAATTTTTAAAACATAAAACAGAAAGTACAAAACAATATTACAAAGAACTCAAATCGCTAGTAAATAAATCACTTCACAATGAAAAATTAGCTTACTATAAAAATAACTTCACTAAAAAAATTAATGACCCTCGGACTTTATGGAAAGAGATAAAATCAACCTTAGCGCCCTCAAAAAAGAACATGAACCTACCGTCACACTTCAATGACCCAGATAAAATATGTGACTTCTTTATGAATGTCCCTGGGGGGAATGTGGTTGGCATATCGGGTCTAACTTTCTACGAGTACTCGCGCTTCAGTGAGAAAATATTTACACTGGAAGCGGTTCCATGGACTTCGGTCGCTAAAACCCTCCAAGAACTTAAGTCTAATGCTGAAGGTAACGACGGAATTAATTTGGATATGGTATTGCTTACCATGCCACTGGCAATAGACGCTGTTACCGCCATAATAAACAGATCCCTACAAACATCTACTTACCCAGAGCTATGGAAAACCGCTGTAATACGCCCAATACCAAAAAATAACTTGCCAGTGGACACGAAGGATTTGCGGCCTATTAGTTTACTCCCAGTACTATCAAAAGTGCTGGAAAAAACCGTGTGTTCTCAGCTTCAAAAGTATTTAGAGAAAAATAATATCCTCCCTGATACCCAATCGGGATTTAGAAAGGCTCGTAGTACAACCACAACCTTATTGGCCGTGACGGACGACATCCTATCCGCACAGGACACCGGGATGTGCACATTAATAGTTTTATTAGATTATTCTCGCGCCTTTGACTCCATAAATGTTCCATTGTTGCTATCGAAAATGGCTTACTACGGTTTTGATATGAAAACTATTAAATGGTTTGACAGCTACCTGAGTAGCCGCTCTCAATATGTTGAGACAAAGCAAATGGATGGTAACACGGTATGTTCTAGCTCGAGATCTCTAACTAGAGGTGTGCCGCAGGGTTCAATATTAGGACCTGTCCTATTTATTATGTACTGTTCCGATATGGCTCGGCAGCTGCAACACTGCAGCCATCATATGTATGCAGATGATACACAGGTATATATATCCTTCAAGCCTTCAGACTATGAAACAGCACTTCAAAAGTTAAATCAGGATCTAAATAGAATTGTTGACTGGTCTGCTCGCAATTCTCTCGTTCTTAACCCTCTGAAAACAAAATTTATGCTGTTCGGCACTAAATCTCAGCTGAGTGCTATCCCGGACAACACGTGTCCTGTTACAATAATGGACGTGCCAATTGAGCGAGTCTTTGAAGTCCGGAACTTAGGATTAATAATGGACGCGGACCTGAGGTTTGAGAACCATATCTCGAACGCTGTTCGTCATTGTTTTTACAAATTAAAGGTCTTGTATAGGGCGAGGCCATTCTTAAGTGAAGAGCTACGGGTTTTGTTGGTGGAGAGTTTGGTGTTGTCTCGGTTGAACTATGCAGATGTAGTGTACGGTCCTCGGCTGTTATCGAAAACTGAACGTCTGATACAAAGACTACAAAATGCATGTGCCAGGTTCTGCTTCACCGTACCCAAAAGGGGTGCTATCAGCCCATTTCTTAATAAGTGCAACATTCTAAAAATGCACGCGCGTCGGAGGCTTCATATGGCTGGTCTCCTTTTTGGCGTAATTAAATTCCATACACCGGCTTATTTATTCGACAGGTTGGAGTGGACATCTAGGCGCAACAAGAATTTGGGCAGGGAATGCTCACTGCAACTTTCAATACCATATCATAGAACAGCTGCCTTCAGAGGTAGCTTTCGTTACTCTGCTTCGAAATGCTGGAACAATATCCCCCCACCCATAAAAAGAAGAACCTGTATTTACTCTTTCAAAACTAAGCTAAAAGAATTCTTACTGCAACATCAGAAAGACTTTGAGGACATCAGAGTAACTCTTAGCGCGATATAGTGAGTCAGCCGTGAACTTTGATGCCGTGCTATCTCAAATCTCATCTTATCTAAATATTTCTTGCAATCACAAAATTTCTACTGTCACATGCAAAATGCTTTCGGTTCTTTTAATACAATTACTATTATAGTTATTTACAATGCTCTCAAATTAATACTCCTTTCTAGTCAATAAATTTATATTACTTAGCAGGCACGGGGCAACACTCTTGGGCTGCAGCTGAAAACCAGCGCTAGCGCATTGCGCTAAGCATTATGCTGAGCTGTGGTCCTTATTGGTACAGATGTAACTTTGTTGTATTATATTTAACAATACTATGTAAAAGCTTTGTAAAATGTGCCAATTAAAGTATTTTTCTTTCTTTCTTTCTTTCAATAAAGTTACCGCCGTGATTAAAAAATAGTCATTTATCATTCATTTCATTCATTCCATCATTTTCATCCCGAGTTGTTTATTTCGTAATAGTAATAAGATAGATAATCGTAATAAGAGTAACTAACTTTCATTTGTTTCATTTTTAATTTGTTTTAGACCAGTATAAATTATCCATTCCATTTTAATTTAATAAATTCTTTGGACTAAAGTTTAAAATCGTGTTTCTGTTCTAATTACCTCATAACATATTGTCTGATATATCAAAGATGTGAAATATGTTTTCCTGTTCCACTTTTATATATATTTTGAAACTTGGTAATTAGAAAAGCTGTTTACTACAGCCTAATATGTATAAAGTTTAATTGAAAATTACCGTTTTGCTAATTATACACAGGAAATAAATAATAATTGCTTTCTAATCCTTAAAACATATCATTAATATATTATTTCGTAAATTATTTGAAATATTATACGTAGTAATTATTACGTAATTTAATAAACTAATAAAGAACAAAAAAAATGTAATACAATCTGTTTAATAGCGAATTTTATGCGGTTAATATTAATTAATAATGTTATGCTCACTGTATCATTAAATTTGCCGCAAAACATCTGTTCTAAATCTCTTCCAAATGAAGTTCCATTAATCATATCTCAAAACCAACGGCCGTTTACATAATTCTATCCGAGCGCAACGAGCTCTCGTGACCGCTTCCATTGTAGGCTATAATACTTGATATTGTATAAATAAAATAAACAAAATTTTAGGTTTCTCATAGAATAGAAATTCGTACTAGTTTTTCTTGATAACACTTTTGAACAATCCTCATTCATATACATAGTAACACTTATATAGATAGCAAAAATATAAGTGTCTTTTGTATTTATCGTAAAAAAAACTTCGTTTAAAAAAACCGACTTCAAAAACTGAAAAGTATAAAATAACTTAATTTGTATGTGCTACCTATTCATAGGTTAGAAGTCGGCGCCAAGCCAAATGTAATAGTAGGTACCACACTCGCTATATTTCGAGACGAACGTCAACGACCGACGTCACCAGCAGCTATCCTGCTCAAGGTCACGCGCGGCGAGTCCTACTATTACATTTTGGCTCGGCACCGACTTCAAACCTATGAATAGGTAGCACATACAAATTAAGTTATTTTATACTTTTCAGTTTTTGAAGTCGGTTTTTTTAAACGAAGTTTTTTTTTTATTTTTCGCTTTTTAGTCTTTCTCAAGTCTCTCATCATCATTTCACCTAAATAACTTGAAAGAATACGACTAAAGGTAACATACAACATACTGTATAGAATAATAAATAAATATTTCGGACATGATGTTTACAGAATGTGAAACATGCAAATAAACAAGCATGCAGACAATTGCCTTTACTTTATTGCAGGCGCTCACGTAAATTTGAGGATTTCCTTCAATTTCCTTGGGATCCCATCATCAGATCCTGACATGGTGACCATGGGACCACATAGGGAGCATACCCTTTCGAATACAAAAATAATTTTCAAAATCGGTCCACAATTGAGGGAGTAATCAATGTACATACATAAAAAAAAAAAAAATACCGATGAAATTAAGAACCTCCTCCTTTTGGAAGTCGGTTAAAAAGGTAGTAGAGCCACGCTGATTTCAGCACGAACGGGCCGGCTCGACCGGGGCGGTACTACCCTCGCACAGAAAATCAACGTAAAATGACAGCGTGCGTGCTGTCGTGTTTCGTTGGTGAGTGCGAGACTGGAGGCCCATTAGTCTAGTCAACAAGTTAATTACTTGTTGACTAGACTAAAAGATGCAGCAGCATCACTAGGCCGCCATGGTGTGGGTCGCCATGCTGCATTGTCTGCATTCGCAGTGAGCATGGTGACCACCACTCTTGGATTCTGCTTATGCTTTCCATCAGGCAGAGTAGAGTCATTTTGGCGGGCCAAACACAAAAAAAAAAAAAAAAAAAAATACAAAAACCGACTTCAAGGTTCGACTCAATTTCTCTTGGATGCCATCGTCAGATCTTAGTGTCCTTATCATGGTACCACCGTTGGGATATCTCCTTTCCATTAAAAAACGAATCATCGAAATCGGTTCATAAACGAACACACATAAAAAAAATATACGGTCGAATTGAGAACCGCCTCCTTTTTTAAAGTCGGTTAAAAACATATAAAATAAATTAAACAAATAAACTTTAAACTAACTAGACAAGTTTTACTTTGTGTAAGGAATCTTAGTTATTTAACCTGCACCACCAAATCAATAAGTTATTTAATTTCTTATTGTATTTTCGAATGATTTCCTAAATGTATAATATAAATTCAATTGTATCTATTATTGTATCTAAAATGACGAAGTTATGATTGTATTAGACAAAAGAAATATACCTACTGTGTGCTCTTTGATATTTGTGGATACATCACCTTAGCACTAAGGCTAGTATTTGTTTTTGCAACAAACCTAACTCAGCATAAAGGCTCCCGTCACACTCTACCGTATGCTACGCTTGAAAGTTACAAGTTCAATGGTTGTTATTAACAATTTCGAAGTTTTCAGATTTAATATTTTATATATACTGGTATATATAATAATTTATCGGTGTTTATCGGGGTGTTAATTGTGTCCGTTTTATGTAGTCTGTAAAGTCCCCCGCGACACAGGATGTTTATTCCTAATGCGGAAGTTGTCTTTTTTAATAAAGAAAAGAATAAAGAAAAAAAATAGTTTATGTTGAAGATATCGAGCGATCTGAATATTATGCATTTTAGTTAAAATCTTTACATTTCTGACAAAATATCAATATTTTTTAAATTTGGAAGTACAAGGCATATGAGAAGTTGACGAAGCCCAAAATGAACCCGGCTTACTATCCATGAGCACAATAATACTATCACGACATAGTATAAAACAAAGTCACTTTCTCTGTCCCTATACCCCTATGTATGCTTAAATCTTTTAAACTACGCAACGGATTTTGATGCGGGTTTCTTATATAGATAGAGTGATTCAATAAGAAGGTTTTTATGTATAATAAATGCATAATATAGTATGGAAACACTGTTTTTTCGGGGTTACTAATGTGATGTAGCAAATAAACACATTTTTTTGCGCTTACATTGCAAACGCTGGTTGCACCCTACGAGATAGATCAAAATAATATACTACAGTATTGTACACCTTAAAAAGTAGGTACTACAAAAAAGTCCGCGACGGTATATGTCTATATCTTAGGGATAACCCACAACAACCATTTTTTGTTCCTTTCTTTTTACGAGAAATAATGGCTTATTTACGAAGTCATTTTAAGCAATACAAAATGAATCCTTATACAATTAAGTACATTAAATACATTGTGCATTTAATATAGATCAAAATGGCCCTTTACGGTATCTAATTTAAATGAATATATTCGAAGATATTACAGATTTAAAATGCACGAATCGTTTTGTCGGCGGGGGCATCTGAAATCCACCCGTGCGAAGCCGGGGCGGGTCGCTAGTATAAAATATAGTGTTGCGAATGTTAATAGGTTTGACAATAGACTCGTTGAAGACCAAACTAAAATGACAGCATTCGTACTGGCGTTTTTCGTTGGTGAGTGTGAGACCGGAGGCCCAATGATACAGAAAGATCTCAATAGGCTACAATAGTGCGAGTCACTAAGCTGCATTGTTACATTTTCTGCATTCACAGTGAGTATGGTGACCACTACTCTTAAATTCTGCTCATGCTTTCCATCAGGCAGAGTAGAGTAACTTTGGTAGGCTCATACCTATGTATAATAAAAATACTGTTTCATGAATAAAGGTACAGGTTTTCCCCTGCTTGTCTCATTAAGGTAAAGAGACTCGGTCGATATCGACTATCGGCTCGAGTGGCTTGTGAGAAGAAATGTGAGGCTATTTGTGCTAAGCTATTCGACTCAAGCACCCTCCGGTAGCGACCCGGCCATGGTTCTATCACACAAACTAGATTAGCTAACCGACCTCATATCACGAATCTCATGGCCAAAATCACTGTATTATATACGATACTTCGTCCAATATATACGGATATTTATTACCTATTGATAAAGTAATTTTTTTGTCAAATGAATTTCATATGTCATTAAATTTGTATATAACTGCCTAAAATTCTAAACCAAAAGGATTAATGATAGTATATTAATACGTTTGAGTAAGTTCTCAATGAGATACTTCATTAATCCTACCCTCAAACTAATGGTGTGTAAAGTTGTTAGGTAAATTGATATGAATCAATGTCATTATCCCTTCCTATTGTGAAGATGGAGCGTACTAGATATATTTATATGTGAAATGAAGAAAAGTGAATTCAGATGATATAATAATTTAGTGATGAAATAACTCTTAATAAATATTTTTAGATATTATTACTTAACAAGTAATAAAATCTTTTTATTTTTTTATATGCAATATGGTAGAAATGCGTGTGTGAAACATTGATTGTAGAAACTAGTTTCAAAATAGTACTTGAATTCGGAATGCCGAATTAGATTTCTTTTCATTTATTATACCTTTCTTTAACGTAACGAAACCCCCTCGAGCTTTTACCCCACCGGAGTTTGTGGCGAGTGGAGTGTCGGAATCGGACCGACTAAAACAACGCAGTATTCCACTCTTCGCCTGAGATAGGGGAACCCGGGAACAGCTGTTATTTATCAGCCCTAATCTAATCTTACTCAAGATATAAAACTAGACGAATAATTAACGATAAAAGATAACTTAAATAAACTCATTCCTAAATCCTAAATAGATTTATACAATCCGTATTGAATTTTGTATTAGGAGCGGCTAAGTAAACGAAAACTTTTCGTCCCGTCGAAATATTCTATAAATAGAGCTACTCCCCGACTCTCATAAACATCGTACTTACTTACTGTAAAAGTAGCCGCTAGGCATATTACGTCATGATATGGACAAACAAAAAACATCATGTCAACTACTGACCCTTGTCATCTTAACAAGTGGCGTAAACCTGCAACTAACTTCTAACACGATTATTGTTTGCCAACTAGAAGTGGCGCCAACAAACATCTTTCAGCAATTCTATAAAACATGAGTGGTTTTCTCATACAGGTTTTATCTTTAAATGGATAGAATAATAAATAAATCGGAAGAACTAAGCATCGCTTACTAAATCCTAAAGTGGTTGTTTCGTTCGGACGGCAGCAGGCGTCGACTGAAGAGCGGGCAGACCGACAAAGTCCGCAATACACGTAAAATCGATTTAACAAAGCCACTTTGAGCCGCACTGACCTTTACATGCTTATTCACAAATCTATCTAGTTTTAAATCAACATGGTTAACGTCTAGAAATTTCACTTCCATTACTAGGAATCACACTTCACTTTTATTACTTTATGACATATTTCTTTTAGAAAATAACACTTAAACTAATTTATCCTCGTGGCAGCACTGAGCAAACATGAAATTAATAAAAATGTGATCTATAGTTTTCTGTATCTAATCTAATAGGCACTAGCTAAATATGCGTAGATCTATATCTTTAAACTCATAAGAAACAATATGAGAGGCAATACATTAATTCACGAAGACTCCAGATTCCAGATTAGACAAGATTAAATAGAGAGAAATATTCTGGTAAAAGACTGAAAATCAGATGTTGAATCAAAAGATCCAAATATAGAAGTATATCTATTGAAGCTGTTGATAACTCTAAACATTAAAATTTTAAAACAGTATTCGAAGTATCTTTATTGATATCCTCTTTTCTGAGATTTATGTATTCTACACAGAGTGCAATTGTAAACATACAATAACTGTTGATAAAGAGTGGTCCTGGGTGTAAACAACTCTTTAGAATATAACCCATTATACAATCGATAGATCCCTATAAAGCCAAGAGGCTCCATATTGCTTTCGAGTTTAGGATCATCGATAAATCCTCGAGACTCTTCTTTGTATTGTGAAAAGGGGCTTTGGACTTTATAGGTGTGTTAAAGTGAAAATGCTTTTTTTACTCTTTTTTTTTTCATTTACCAACATTTTTAACTTGATTGTAAAGGAAAGTAGTTAGATTCTTATATTTTTACTATAAAGCTATTGAATATATCAATTAATATCTGCACATGCAGAATAAAATTCAACAACAAATTAAACAAATTTTAAATAAAAACTGTAACCAGTCTATAAATAAGCTTTTGATAAAACTCATATAGCCACTATGGGCCATTATTACGAATCTATTGACACCTCATTCAATAAAATCGGTTCAGTAGTTTAGATGCTACGGTCGAACATATAAACATACATAGACCTTTCTTTTGACTCCACCGTAGACGAGTAAAAAAAAATTGTTGTTCTTATTCCTTTTTCATATCAATAATTGTTAAATCATTTTCCTTTAAACACAATAACAAGTCGTATTTCCTTTCCTCTAAAAGTGCGAATATTCAAACCCGTTTCGTAAATAATCCGTAAAGGAAACACTTCTTGTTACACTTCTAAAACTTTAATTACACTTAGCTTAATCGCATTGAAATACTACCTTCCAACAGAAAATGGAGTCTATTTTTCATGAAAGCTGATGGCAACTGACTAATGGAATTACGAACCCGTCCAATCACAGTATTAGAAGCAACTGATAAAGCTTAACTCAGTGAGTAAACTAATTCACTATGTATACTTCGTTTAGGAGAAAAAGAAAATAGGTACAAACAATTAATTAGGGTAATTACTATTAGCCCTTTAAGCGGCGAACGAATTAAATAGCTCAAGTAATCGTGCCCAAGACGACAATGACGACTTCAAGGGTTGTAACTTAAATTTGAATTATTAAGAAGCTGTTAAGATCCTATTCAACCCCAGTTTAAATAGTTGTGGCAGTGGTAATTGTAACAGTCGTGCTGTTAATGGCATACGTTTTTGCGAATTCTATAATAATATATTTTACAGTAAATGCATAGTGTTCGATACCAAATGGTTATGTTGCCCCAGTATAGTTAATAATTGATTGTGATTTGAAGCTTCAGTGTGTGAATAGTTTTGGCCACTGCGTTTGATGAGCTTTAATTGCATAAACTTAATGTAATTATCGGGTGGCGCGGCCGTGATCGGGTGTAGTAGGATTCGGGAATTTGCCCGACCTTCAAATGTGTTTAGAGATGTGAAACGGTGTGGTGTGATATGATCTGCGTGTTGAATCGTGACAGGGCGCCCCCTCTCCGCAGACAAGAGTGAAGAACCCACCACAAAGAAGGTCAGTTATTGAACTATAATTGTATTGAACAGGGTGTTAGCGCCTCTAGTTGACCTCCGTTGACGAGTGACCGGTCTGCGAGTGTTTAGCCTATATCTCTATGGGCCTGTATAGTCTATGTACAAGAGTTCCTTTCTTCAGAGGGAAAGCAGCACTGGTGGACGGACTAAACACATAGCTTTTTCTTTTAAGTTTTGTATGCTACTAGAATGGAACGATTAGGTGCCACGGATACCACACCATGGACTATATATCTCAATTACATTGTGCTTCTTATTTTTGAAATATTTACAAGATGAAGAAATGATCAATGGCTTCTTAAATCCGGTTGTTGTGGAGGGAGGCCTATGTTCAGCAGTAGACGTCTTTCGGCTGATATGATGATGATGACGAAATATTGAATTACAGAGTGACACTTATAACATAAGAGTAGAGGACGACCCAAGAAAAAATGGATGGACTACGTAAAAAAAAAAAAATGGCCAGAAAAGGAATAAGTGAACTAAAGAGTGATAGATCAGAAAAGAGGAAGAAAACACATTGTACCGACCCCAAATATAATTTTGTAAGGGTAGGGAGATGATGACTTAACATTAAGCCATAAAGACATACATGCTTTTCTATATAAGACAACTGCGTAGGCCCTTGATATCGAAACCGTGGGAGAGCCACGCTTCGGCATGAATGGGCCGGCTCGACCGGAGTGATACCACGGCCTCACAGATAACCGGTGTGAAATAGTGCTTGCGCTGTGTTTCACCGAGTGAGTGAGGATACCGGAGGCCCATACCCCAACCCCTCCCCCTATCTCCCCCCCACCCATCCCCCAAAGGCCGGTAACGCACTTGTGACGCCTCTGGTGTTGCGGGTGTCCATGGGCGGCGGTAATCGCTTACCATCAGGCGATTCGTCTGCTCGTTTGCCGGTCTATTCCATAAAAAAACATAAATTTTACATAAAAACCGACTTCAAGAACTTGACAAAATTGAAATGTGACCACACGGGAAGCACCAGCTTTCAAATAAAAAAAGAATCATCAAAATCGGTTCACCAAGTCGAAAGTTGTGAGGTAACAAACATTTAAAAAAAAAACAGTCGAATTGATAACCTCCTCCTTTTTTTAAGTCGGTTAAAAAGAATAAACAATAAATATTGTGTAGCCATAAATATTAGTAGCGTACACCTTTAAATACAAGGTATTTCAATTTATTAAACATACAACTGAGGAAAAGCTCTCAAAACAAAATAGAATTGCAAAAAATCTCTTTCCGTTTTCGTGAGTAGTTTATTTTGCAAACAGAATTATAGAATTTATTACTATGTTCAAATAGAGAAGAAAAATACAGTGGGAAAATCCACACGTTCATAATAATATCGAACGTGTGTTCCGCACCGAGATCGTCAATATGTACCGAGTCGTGTCACGTGTACTATGAGCTAGTGATGGGACGTGGTCACTTGAGTTTCCTGGATACTTTATCATCCATTCACTATGACTCTTCACACTGCATTATATACTGTCCCTCTAAATTCAGTAATTCTCAGTTCATAGAAATTACCCGATTCAAATTCTTGTTGTTTACCTGTTGTCGGGGTCTTAAACGGTTTTATTTTTACATAGGTCAATCATTATCTTTACAAACATATCATTATTATTTGCTGACCCACGCAACCACGTTTGCGTCTCCTATTGCCCGTAGCGTGATAGTTTTCCCCCGTTTTTGAAACATTTTTCATTGGTGCTCCGCTCTTATTGGTCGTAGCGTGATGATATATAGACTATAGCCTTCCTCGATAAATGTACTATCCAACACTGAAAATTTTTTTCAAATCGGACCAGCGGTTCCTGAGTTTAGCGCGTTCAAACAAACAAACCAAAAAAACTCTTCAGCTTTATATAATAGTATACATTAATGATAGTTTTAACTTAATACTTAGGACATGTGTGTAATACAAACTAATCACTTACTAAACATGATAGGTACATACCAAATAGATTTCATAAATTTCTATATGTTTCAAATCGATCTCATCTCTGGTAAATGGATACAGCAATTCTGTTAATGGAATATCTATTAGTTCCTCGGTTTCCGCGTACAATAAAATAAAAATGTTTTTCAAGAACTTACTATAAGTAATCTCTTCAAAACGTGTTGTAGCTGATCGCAAAATTTGTTCTACAAACGGCTTTCACTTAGCTAAGTATAAGTAGGTAGGTATACATAGCATGCACTTTAACCCTACTTTACCTATCCTACACTTTATTTTATTGCTACTTTACATAGCCAAGGTACCGTTAATGGGCAATTTGTTCACCACATTTTATCAATAACTGTCATGGCAGAGTCAATGGTGGTTAGTTAAACGACGATGAAGTTCAAATAAACCTCAGTAAATAATGTATTTTATGTAATATCCCATAACTTTCTTCGCTAATAAATTAAGGTATGACAAGCTACATGGAAAATCATACTTATATTTCTTATCAATTGTTATGTTCAAGTTTTGTGCTATCCAGAATAATAGTCAGATTATTTTATGGATTTTTAATACATATATGAGTCTGTCAAAGTGACTGCTCTGCTTGATGGAAAGCACGAGCAGAATCCATTAGTACTAGTCACCATACACATTGCGAATGCAGACAATGCAATAATACAGCTTGGTATCTCACACTATCGCGGCCTGTTGAGATGTTTCTACATCATTTGGTCTCCGGTCTCGCACTCACCAACGAAACACTTCTGTGAGAGGTAGGTAGATAAACTTTTCTGGAAATTGCATCTTGTGTGATTCATAGATTTTCTTTATTCAAACGATTAACAAGACAATTAACTATAAACTTCACATGAAATGATGTTGTTACTTCATAGAGGATTAGAATATAGAGGCTGTATGAAATACATTTTCTGTGATTCAAGATACCATATGATCAAAATATGAGAGAATATATCTTAATTAAAAACACATGGGTTCTAACTAGATGTATTCTTATAATCTAAGTATTTAGACCTTCAATACCTACCTTCAATAAATAAAATAAATAAATATTTAGGACATCTAACACACAACGCCATCCAGTCCCAAGCTAAGCAGAGCTTGTATTATGGGTACTAGACAACTGATATAAATACATATATATACATTTTTTTGTAAATACGTAGGTACATATTACACATAGAATACACCTAAACTTCGAAATAAATATTTGCAGATTATTACAAACATTTGGTCCGACCCGGGAAACGAACCTGAGACCGCAAGCACAGCAGTCGCTTACACTAACACTTGCGCCACCGAGGCAGTCAAATGTTTCCTCTAAATGCACTGGAAGAAGACGTGGGTGGACGTGAGTTGATATAAATTAATAAATAAATAAAATGTAAGTCACGTTACCCAGCACGACTATATTCCAACGCAAGTGCGAACATTGTGACATTAGACTAAAATTAAGACACTCGGATTAAAATTACCAGCTTTTGATAGCAAAAAATAAATATGAAAGTTGTACAAATTATACTCGGTCAGTAAATTAAAATTATCTTAATGTATTTACTTCAAGAATATGACGTTATTATAAAAAAAACTTGATGCGAAAGAAAAGAATAAGTATATTTATTTACCTTATTGTATGTATAGCACACCACAGTTTGCTAAAACTTGCAGCTGCTCGAGTCATTTTAATATAAAAGTTGCGCGGATGTTGAATCCTGTCTGTTCACCACCTGCCACACTGCAGTCGTAGCAAGCAGTTTTATTATCGACATTTTTTCTACTTTCTTTTTTCGCACGTAACATCGTCACGTGACAACTAAGCGGCTAGACTGTGCAGATTTTTAATTGGTACTGTTTAAAGTAGTAACTACGCATCTAAAGTTTCATATATTGCAATAGGCCAATAATTTTATTTTATATATTTATATACTTATTATAGGTATCTAAATGCAAAGATAATACAAGTTCAATGTAAAACTAAGTTAATCGTCTTTCTGTAGCATAAATAAACACACCATTACATTTATTTTTTTTGGAAACAAATGAAAAGAGTATCAATTAAGTTGACAGCGCTGACTTTTTAACTTGAGTTTAACTAGGCTCTTAAACGATTAATCAGATAATCATTATTACTTTATATGAAATTATTAAAGAGTAAAAAAATATATTAAATAATTAAATATATTAGTACTGATAAAAAAAATACTATTCTAGACCAGAATGTGTAAGTGCTTCTATATATGTGGGTGTGTTTCATATGAGTGTACATTATAAAATCTGAATCATATAAAACAGAATTAGTCATTAAAATTGTGTCAAGATCGAAGAAAGTTTTACAAACGACTTCAATTCGCCTTTTATAAAAGACATTTGAATTACATAATCCAAGTTTATTAGAATTTCCATAAAGTTTAACAACAATGCAAATGGCCGGATCAAGTCTTTGTTATGACTGAAGTAAGATGAAACTTGGTGGAGCCTAAAGTTAAACAGTATATTAAAGATCCTGACTCATATAAAGTCAAGTTCCTTCTTATAATTTGTCAGTGTACAGAGTGGTTTACATATATATTGTCTAGTAGATATAATACTTGAGTAATTACGTTGGGTCTAAAGATATCACCTTGCGTTATGCCAAGGATACTTTGCAGAGACATAGTTTGAACGAAGTGGAAACCGCAGGCATAAGTATATGTAGTTTTAATATGTTTTGGTAACACCAATGTATGTATAGTCTATGCAAAGATAAAATGTTTTTTAATGTTAAGTAGTTGAAAAAATTGATAAAAGATAGTACTTATCTATAATAACATCGATAATGAAATAGGAATACTCTCATAAAGTCTTTAAGAGCTCTTGTAAATGGAAAGAAACATAAATTTCTTTTGAATTGCTTTTGTATAGCTGTAGAGGAGAGCCTTAGAAAATCCATCAAGTAAATCTGTCCCACGTCAATACTCACTAAAGGTAGAGTGTTGAAAGTAACAACATTTCTGTTTTATATTTTGCAATAAAAGATGTAAAGAGAACATCTACCCATACAATGTCGTTGTATTTTATGTAAAACTACATAAATCCCAAACAACGCAAGTCAACCTTTATCTATCCAATGTGTCCCTAAAGTGGCGGATAACCATGTACCAAAAACATACTATATTTATCTTATTCTTGGGAATAGCAGATGTTCACCGTTCGTACAATACCATTTATCAGTGTCGCTTCTGTCTAATCATTCCTACGCACATTTATCACGACATTTTTTTATGTATATAGCATTCAGAAGAAGCTCTCTCAACAGCATCATAAAATGTGACAAATTATTCCCAGTTAACATATTTTAGGGTAATGTGGCGCGAGTCTCAATTCATTTTTATAACACCGGAAACACTGTTCGCATATTTGGATTCCCCACACAAAGTTACTACGTCTTTCTTTGAATTCAATCAGAAAGACAAGCACCTTTCTCCTTTTCATAAATTTTTATTGAAACTTTACCTATATTCGCCCTGTAATGTTATTCAGTGATAAATGTTAGGTCTGTCATGTAGGCGAACGTAGTCCCCCGCCAAGTCGAGCAAAAATGCGGCATGTTCGTACCATCCTTTCCTCGAAGCAATTCAGGCCATTTTCGACCCCCTATAACTTCGTTGTAGATAAAATTAGAAGTCCAAATTTTCAGTAACTTGACTACTTAAGAGATCTTCTGTCAGCACGAAAACAATGTATCTCACAAGTAATACCTACATAATTTAATATAATAATATTGTTTAGTGGGATTGCCAAGTCAATCTATTTATTTAAAAGCTAAAAAAATCTTTATATTGTTGCTAAATTAGTTAATTACCTAATAACTTAAGACAGAAGGGCCCTTAAATAGGGACTAAATAAATTGATCGACTTGGCATTACATGGATCTCACAACTTTTTACGGTAGAAGAACTGAGTTACGAGACTTGTTTTTTTTAGAAGTTATGTTATTGATGGCATAGGTTTTACATATATAGTTCTGATATTTAAGTTTGTCATGTAAGTATTTGAAATTAAAATAATAGTATTAATGTTAACACATCAGTGTAGACAAAAACTTAACAGATCTTTAAATATGAGTTCTAGACTATAAAAATGATAAATACTCTCATATTGGATGATACTATACGTACATAATGTGTGAGAGACGAATGTTCACAACCACCACAAAATCAATACAAAGACCGTCAAGAGTAGAATCGATCTTGCGCTGAAGTGGTTCCAGTTTTATCCCTACCCAGTTTATTTCTGGAATCATATGTACAAGTATCAATCCAAACAACCCCTAGCAGTACTTGTAAAATACAGTTCTTTTTAAAAACTGTACTAATTGGCAGGGAGATCATTAAATGAATCGACTTGAATAAACTCATTGCGTAGGTATATTACATGAACTTGTTAATGAAGGACAGCTTTACCAGATTACAAAGCACAAAATAGTCTGTATAAAACAGTTTTCTAAGCATGTTCAAATTAGTAAAAACTGAACAGATTTTCTCTCAGATACATTTGGACTAAACATTTTTTTATTATACAACAATGGTATACAAAATACGTATAACATTTTATGAATATCAACAGTATGTTTTGCGTCTGTACATAATATCTAACAAAATATTTTATGATAATAGTTGTTACTTTAATACAATAACTGTTTTATCACTTAAATTAAATATTTACAAATTACCTTCAGAGCTTCCGCCAAACTTTTTTCTATACTTTCCAGTTATTAATAATATTTGCTGTTAAATTAATTTAGAATACTTTTCTTCAAGAAGAAAATAGGCGGCAATATAGCGTATAGCAAACCAGACTGTGATGCCGGGACTTGAATTGTTCGACTACCGAAAGGTAAATGTATATTAAAAAAAACACATTATCTTTTTGTTACATTATTTCTCTTAAGAATAAAAGTGTCAACGTTTGTAATTTAGAAAAGCAAATGTTAGTAACACAACTCTTCGATAAATAATGTAGGAATGAAAAAGATAAACCTTTCCTCAAATCCTTATGACTGAAACTAAGCATCTACCTGCTTGATGTAATCCACTTTCTTTGTCGTCGGATAAACAGAGAAAATAAAACTTCTAAATCTTTGTGAATCCCTACAACATAACTTGAACTGTATGAGATTGTAGTGAAGGTCAAGTGAAACTTGTAATACTTGTACTTCTTAAAGTATCCTCAGGGAACAATGACCCATAAAATACCTACTACATTCGATTTAGAGTGCCCACTTCAAATACTCTTTTAGTAAATGTACCTACTAAAATATTTGTAATATAATCGATTTAATATTAACCATTGAAGGTGACTTTCGCTTTTCGGTAAATCAATTTACTAAAGTATTAATTTCAAACAGTAACAATCTATCGAAGGTTCTAAAACTATTGAAAATATTGTGTATTGATGACTTATAGCTACTAACCAAAAAAAATCCGATTCGCGTAAAGGAAACCGAACTTCATCGTGTCCAATCGTTACAATTACTTCATTTGATACCAAAACTTACTATTTAACCGACTTCCAAAAAGGAGGAGGTTCTATGTTCCACTGTATGTTTTTTTTTTTTTTAATGTATGTTCACCGATTACTCCGTCAGTTGTGGACCGATTTTGAAAATTTTTTTTGTATTCGAAAGGGTATGCTTCCGAGGTGGTCCCATTGCCAGCATATCAGGATCTGATGATGGGATTCCAGGGAAATCGAGGGAAACCGTCATTATTTATAGGCACATACTATGTTTTTCGTATATTTTCTGAAGGTACACCGGTATTTGCGTCTGGTAGTCATCATTTTATGATGATGAGCTGATGATGTAAGGTACAACTCCTTAACGGTTAGGAGTTGGAGGATAAATCTTTAACTATCATATGTATATATGTTACCTTTAGTCGTATTCTTTCAAATTATTTAGGTAAGCTGATGATGGAAGGTGGAAGGTACAACTCCTCAACGGTTAGGAGTTGGAGGATAATTCTTTCAATTTCATACGTATCTTAAGACCTTCAGTCGTATACTTTCAAGTTATTTAGGTGAGCTGATGATAGAAGGTTAAACTCTTCAACAGTTAGGGATTAGAGGATGATTTTAATATTACACGTACGTATAGACCTTAATTTGTATTCTTGATGATGAAATTTGATGAAATAGTTCAACTTACTACTGACCTACGATTGATTGCACTAAAAACTGAAAAAAAATACTTTTTATAAAAAAAAAAACCGAGTTCCAAAAAAACATCCAACGAAAACTCTCTGCCAAAAAAACACTTAAAAGCGTAAAATAAACTGGTTCTTCATAAATTGCGTATACCTTATTCTTTATTCATTTAAATAGTAGTATTATAATGTGTGCTAGGTACCTAAAATCTGTTTGAAGTCGGTGCTAAGCCAAAAAAAATACAAACGAACAATTACAAAAGTCTAAGCGATAGTCACTTGGCACCGACTTCAAACAGATTCTAGGTACCTAGCACACATTATAATACTACTATTTAAATGAATAAAGAATTAGGTATACGCAATTTATGAAGAACCAGTTTATTTTACGCTTTTAAGTGTTTTTTGGCAGAGAGTTTTCGTTGGATGTTTTTTTGGAAGTCGGTTTTTTTTTTAATATTTTTTTTTTTAATTCTGTTTCAACGCACATCATAAATGTTTGATAGTTACACTATAGAGGTAAATGTATTGAAAAACTATACACAATAAAATGTTATATCCATATATTTGACATATATACTAAAATAGCCAGCATGTCCCTACTAGACATAACAAAAGATATAAGGGCTCTAAATTTATAACCCGCACTGGGATTTCAAAGAAAAGGGTTAAATTACTACGAAGTAGACTCGTGTATATGTTTATGTAGGTTGGTTAAATCAAGGAGACTAAATAAGCATTTGAAACCCTATCTCCAAGAGCAAATCAAAGAGCAACATTAGGGAGTTATTTAAGGTAAATATTTGTGTATCGTAATTTCGCCTTCAACTGTAGGTACATAAGTTCTGCTTCTAGATAATTTAAATCATATGTTGTATGTGTATAAATAGAGTTTACGTATATTTTTATATATAAATAATAAAAAAATAAAAAAACTTTAAAAACAATCCCACTATCTTAGTAGGAACTAATCATAAATTCGAAACTTTGTGAGGCAATATTTTTTTTTTTTTTTTTTTTTTTTTTATGGAATAGACCGGCAAACGAGCAGACGTATCGCCTGATGGTAAGCGATTACCACCGCCCATGGACACCCGCAACACCAGAGGCGTCACAAGTGCGTTACCGGCCTTTGGGGGATGGGGGGGGGGAGATAGGGGGAGGGGTTGGGGTATGGGCCTCCGGTATCCTCACTCACTCGGTGAAACACAGCGCAAGCACTATTTCACACCGGCTTTCTGTGAGGCCGTGGTATCACTCCGGTCGAGCCGGCCCATTCATGCCGAAGCGTGGCTCTCCCATCAATATTGATGTTTGTTACTCTTTAACGCACTTCTGAACGGATATAGATAAAACTTTAAAGCAATATAGCTTCTACATTCATGCTGATGCAGGCTATTATTTGTTGCGATAACTGATAATATATATACGCGAGTGTAGACGCAGGCAAAGCTAGTGTAACCGTAAAAAAGTAACGTTTCAAACAAATATTAAATTTAATTAGAAACGATATGAAGGACAGGTGTCTAGCGAAGGATATCACTGCAGAAACCCTACGTGCCTAAAGCGCCCTACGAGCGAGAGTCCCAACTGTGTAATAAAACTAAAACGGATTCTGTGTTGGTGTATATACAATAACGTGGACAACTTGCGTTGTAATTTAAGTAAGACAAAGCTTTTGTATTATAATCTACACATCCGTAATATTCTTTAGACATATATGTATTTAAAAATATAACCTTAACTTTATCAAGTTTTATTTATTAACCGACTTCAAAAAAAGGAGGAGGTTCTCAATTTGACTGTATTTTTTTTATGTTTGTTACCTCATAACTTTCGACTGGGTGAACCGATTTTGATGATTCTTTTTTTATTTGAAAGCTGGTGCTTTCCGTGTGGTCCAGATTAAGGTCGTTTTTTTCTGTTAAAATTTGTAATTATTTTTGTGATGAACAAGATTTATTTTTATTTTTTTAAAGACAACTCCCGCATTAGGAATAAACGTTCTGTGTCGCGGGGGACTTTACGGATATACACGAAACGGACGCAATTAACACCCAAACTCAGAACAACAATTTGTGGATCACACAAAGTGTTGTCCCGTGTAGGATTTGAACCCAAAACAATTGGCGAATTGGCAAGCGGCGAGGCGACCGCCGAAACCACTAGGCCAACCGTGCAGTCTTATGTATATGAACCAATTATAGATTGCAGATAATATTAGTGTGCGTGTGAACTGAGGGACCATAGTGATATTTTTGTTTGAAATTTTTATAAGATTTAGTAGTAGGCTCAAAACAATTGTAGAACAAATATGAGAATTTGTAAAAAGATATGTTAAAAACTACAGCCCTTTAAGTGTGGTCCCTCAATCCTCACATACCATAAGCCAGATCTCGGCAAGTATGTAAAAAAATAAGGTATTGTGACTGCAGACATTTAGTAGAGAATTTGTAAAGATATATACTAAATAACTGAGCACAAATCATCAACGATTAAAAAAATACAACGACTATACTGTGGTCCCTCAGTCCACACACGAAAGATTTTGTTATACTGAATATTATCACATCAACGGAATAAAATCTTTATTTTCTTACATAATGTTTTAGAACAAGTCTTATAGCAATTTGTAAAAAATAAATTAAAAAAAAATATCGACGCACTTTTTAGATATTTATAATTAAAGCTGGTCCCTCAATCCTCACGTTCTCAAACATACTTGCATGTCTAGCTGCTAGACGACTAAAGTATCACAAAGTGTAGAGTTATAAACTTTTTGTAAAAAGTTTCTACAAAATAATAGGTATCTTTAATTGTGTGTATCTTACCGTTAAAATGATATTATAGCATTTCAGTGATTTTATGAACAGATATACGAGTAGTGTGACCACACAATGAAAAAAATGTAGACTACCAAGACAATTTTTATTGTAATAGTCGAAACCCAAGGTTGTACGGTTGATTTAGTGTTATGTTACATTACGTATCTTTACAAAGCATGAAATAAAGTAGCTTTTAGTCGCTTATCACCATTTAGGCTATGTTTCAAGGAAGCTTTATGTACTTATAATACCCCAGTATTTTACAAACCATTATGGTAACATAGTGGTATTATTTATACAGCTCAGTTTTATACGTTCTATTAACACATAAAATTGAACATTTAAAAACACAGGATTTTGTAAAATATTTACAAAAAGCCCGCGATAGTACCTATCGCGATCTATATTAATATTATAAATTTGAAAGTGGCTTAGTCTGTTTCTCTGTTACGCTTTCACGGCTAAACCAATAACAGTGCCTGCACTTGGTAAGGCATATAACGTATTGTAATACTTTTGTTTAAGTACGTAAAATTTGGTTATAACTTAATGAATGTAACAAGATTTATTGGTCCGTACTGTAACGCCCTGGCAAAAAATGCGAATGACTCTGTTTTGTGAAAAAAAGTTTACACACTTAAACAAACTTAAACAAAAGTATTACAATAAGTTATATGCCTTACCAAGTGCAGGCACTGTTATTGATTTAGCCGTGAAAGCGTAACAGAGAAACAGACTAAGCCACTTTCAAATTTATAATATTAATATAGATCGCGATAGGTACTATCGCGGACTTTTTGTAAATATTTTACAAAATCCTGTGTTTTTAAATGCTCAATTTAATGTGTTAATAAAACGTATAATACTGAGCTGTATAAATAATATCACTATGTTACCATAATGGTTTGTAAAATACTGGGGTATTATAAGTACATAAAGCTTCCTTGAAACATAGCTTAAATGGTGATAAGCGTCTAAAAGCTACTTTATTTCATGCATTGTAAAGATACGTAATGTAACATAACACTAAATCAACCGTACAACCTTGGGTTTCGACTATTACAATAAAAATTATATTGGTAGTCTACATTTTTTTTCATTGTGTGGTTACACTACTCGTATATCTGTTCGTAAGATCACTGAAATGCTATAATCTCATTTTAGAGGTAAGATACACACAATTAAAGATACCTATTATTTTGTAGAAACTTTTTACAAAAAGTTTAATACACTACACTTTGTGATACTTTAGTCGTCTAGCAGCTAGACATGCAAGTATGTTTGAGAACGTGAGGATTGAGGGACCAGCTTTAATTATAAATATCTTCAAAGTGCGTCGATATTTTTTTTTAATTTATTTTTTACAAATTGCTATAAGAATTGTTCTAAAACATTATGTAAGAAAATAAAGATTTTATTCCGTTGATGTGATAATATTCAGTATAACAAAATTTTTCGTGTGTGGACTGAGGGACCACAGTATAGTCGTTGTATTTTTTTAATCGTTGATGATTTGTGCTCAGTTATTTAGTATATATCTTTACAAATTCTCTACTAAATGTCTGCAGTCACAATACCTTATTTTTTTTCATACTTGCCGAGATCTGGCTGATGGTATGTGAGGATTGAGGGACCACACTTAAAGGGCTGTAGTTTTTAACATATCTTTTTACAAATTCTCATATTTGTTCTACAATTGTTTTGAGCCTACTACTAAATCTTATAAAAATTTCAAACAAAAATATCACTATGGTCCCTCAGTTCACACGCACACTAATATTATATATAACAAAATTCTCATGTCTTCAATTGACCGTCGACAATGACGTTGTATTATACCTGAGGGTCGTAATTGAAGAGGCGGTGAGTTATCTTTTATATATTTCCCCTTAGAATGTTATGGAGATTATAGCCATACGTGGTTACAAAAGTTAGACCGCTCCCCACTCACTAGTTTCTATTGCTCATTTGTCATCCTGACCTTCCCCGTCGTGGAGGCACTGCATTGTAGAGTGGGCAGAGGCATTATAGAATCTTTTTGCAATGACGCATTTGAAACAAAGTAATATTAAAGGTGTATATCCACTGTTCTATTGAATTAAACCAAATATTAACAGTAATTTGTCAACACAAAGCATATTGCATATAAAGGGTTCAAAATTTTGCAAACGTACATACATGTTTTGTAAATCGCATAAAGCAACTTCGTTATGCCATATAGTTGTTAAATATCCAAAGTGATTTAATTTAACTCCCTATACAGCTCTTTAATATAAGCAAATATGTTTTCCGATAATACTTATACCTAGGTGCTGATATTAATAGTTACTGTAACCGTAGTTAGTGACTTTAAATGAATTTAATATTACTTATAATAATAATAGCTGGTGTTAAATTTGTTGAACAAAACACTACTACTCGACCCAAAAATAAAGTACCAGCTTGGCAGCACAGAATAGAACGTCGTATTGCTGAGACCAGAACACTCATTGGCAAATTAATTACGTTTCAATCAAGTAATACGCAGCCAAGAGTCATGCGCTTTGTGAAACAGGCATTCTTGGGGACTACTGTTAGTCCTCAACAGTACATGTCGAGTGTCACAGAGCGCATTAACTTCTTTAAGCAAAAAGTTTATGCATGGGCAAATAGGATAAGACGGTATAGAAAACGAGTAGATTGGTTTATCCAGAATCGAATGTTCCAAAGAAATGAGAAGTGGGTGTATCGGAAATGGGAGGAACCGAGTCCGTGTGTGAGTGATGGGCGCTTTCCAGATGAAAATGCCACAAATACATTTTGGCGTAATATCTGGTCAGTGCCTGTCACTCATACAGAAGGTGATTGGTATCGGGATGTCAAGCGCTCATGTGAGTCCATAACATCTATGGAACCCATTACTATAAGTAAAGATGATGTAAGTTATGCAGTTCATTCATTACCAAACTGGAAATCACCTGGTCCAGACGGACTGCACAACTTCTGGCTTAAGTGGTTCCGAAACTCACATGCGTGTTTGGCATCTCAATTCCAAGCTGCAGTAGATTCGGGCTATTTACCCCAGTTTTTAACCACTGGTATAACTCACTTACTCCATAAATCTGGTTGTGCCATGGATCCCAAAAATTTTAGACCCATTACATGTTTACCAACCATGTATAAACTTCTGACATCTATTCTGAGACTCAAAATTTCTAAAAATATTAATAATAATTTGACAATTTCCGTTTCTCAGAATGGATGTAGAAGTGATTCCCGTGGCACTAAAGAGCTCCTTATCATAGACATGACCATAAGCCAACAAGTACGTCGTAATCGTAAGAGTCTGGCGACATGTTGGATAGATTACAAGAAGGCGTATGACACGGTTCCACATACATCTTGAGGCTCTTGAGGGTGCTGGAGTTGTATAAAATTTATACAACTCTGTGCACTTTCTTAAAGTCGTGTATGGGGCAATGGAGAACAGTACTTCGCTATCCTGGATGTCGGCATCTTCCAAGGTGACAGTCTGAGTCCCTTGTGGTTTTGTCTGGCCTTGAACCCTCTAAGCACTCTGTTGGAGGGTTCAGGGTTAGGCTATAGGTTGCAGAAAGACGATCGAGTTATATCTCACCTTCTTTATATGGATGATTTAAAACTACTTGCCCCCACTAAATTACAATTGACAGCGTTACTAAAGGTCACTGAAAACTTTAGTAATTCTATCAAGATGGAATTTGGTGTAGACAAGTGTGCAGTCATGTGTCATGACATGTAAAGAAAGGTGTGATTGTGGAATCTGAAGGAATAGAACTTTCAGATTCTACAAGACTCAGATCTCTGTCTGCAGCCGAAACCTACAAGTATCTAGGTTTTTCACAGTCCTTAGGAATACCAGAATCTGATATGAAACAGTCGTTGCGGGAACGCTTCTTTGGCCGCCTGAAAAAAGTACTTAAAAGTCTTTTATCAGGCGGTAACAAGGTGCGAGCCTACAATGGTTGGGTCATGCCGGTACTGATGTATTCCTTTGGTATGCTTAGATGGACTCTGATGCAGAAGGCAACGGGAAACCACTGCAATCTATCGGAAAGCTCGTAAAAAATTAAATGACATTAAAAAGCGTAACGTAACAGGAGATATTTACAATAATGCTCTTATTGCTCTTAGAGTTGCCAGGTCTCATTATAGAGCTGCTGTGGAGAAATCAAAGGGAAATTTAATACGTAAAATTGTTGATAAACTCGATAGAGAGGGTCCCTGGTCACCTTTGTATCATGAATTTAAAGCAAATAGATCAATTCGACCTTGCATACATACAGAACATGAAAATTAATAATAGTTATACAACAGGAGTAGAACAAACCACAGAATATATTTTAGAATCACTTGTGCCCGACGATCGGCCGGAGTATGACACGGATTATCACCGATAATCCGTGTCCGAGGCAGTGGGCTATTGAACCACCATTGTCTCCAATGTCTGACTTGCCATCTTCAGACGATTTCCTCAGTATTGTTAGGTCATTACCACTAAATAAGGCTTCGGGCGACGATAAAATATCAAACAAAATGATAAAAGAAGCTTGTAAACCGTATCACGGTTTTAACAGTTTTTAAACGTTGCATTGCGGAAGGAGTATTTCCTAGTGTTTGGCGGTGCGGTAATATTCGTATAATACCAAAAAGCGGCGATAAGCCGCCGGACGATCCCAAATCCTATCGACCCATAACATTGTTACCATCGCTAGGAAAGCTTTTAGAGCGTCTTGTAGTACCACGACTTCTACCGGGTGGAGTTAAATTTCATGATAGACAATTCGGGTTTACGTTGGGAAGTCGACAACTGATGCGGTTATATCTGTAAGGAATACTGTCACTGAGTCAAGTTTTCAATACGTTTTAGGCATCTTTTAGATATATCTGGCGCCTTTGACAATTCGTAGGGGTCCATGCTATTGCTAAAATTAAAATTAAGAGGTTGCTTTTAAAATATCTATTCCCTTATCTCCTCGTACTTCTTACAAGGTACTACTAAATTGAGACTTGGGCATCATTCTGTGTCGAAGGCGCTTACGATGGGGTGTCCTCAAGGGTCAGTGCTAGGTCCATACTTGTGGAACATAGGCTTCGACGATTTTCTGTCAATGCCTGTGCCGTCCGGATGTACCCTGAACGCGTACGCGGACGACATTTTGTTATTGATAGAGTCGGATACTAGAACGGGGCTTGAGAGGCTGGCCAGTGAATGTTTGGACTTAATAGCTCGGTGGGGTGGGCGTAATCGGTTGACTTTTGCACCAAACAAAACCTTCCAGCTACTTCTGAAAGGTAACCTCAAATCACCGCCGTGTATTAAATTTGAAAATGTTACTATTAAAAATAAAACCTCGGTTTGTTATTTAGGATTGGTTTTAGAAAGAATTTTTTCATTTATTGAACATATTAGAACAGTTCATGAAAAGGCAAAAAAGAGTTTCTTTGCACTGACGAGGATATCAACTGCGACATGAGGTCTGTCATTTCATACACTAAAGATCATATATGGAGCTATTTATTTAGCTTATTTGCTATGGTGCTCCTGTATGGGCAGATAGGGCGACTGTAGGTGCTGTCCGTCGCAAACTGTTACAAGGCCAACGACCTGCATTGATTTTCTTGTGCAAGGCATATAGGACGGTTAGCACTGAGGCTTTACCGGTGTTGGCAGGTGTTCTTCCGGTCGATCTCGAGGTGCAAAGACGTGCAGCCATGTATTATTCCACACTACAAAACATGGAATGCGATTTTTTGGGCATACAAGACCGCGGTAAAATCATAAGATTGTTTCAACAGCAATCCAATGTCTATAACGACCTCTTGGATGAATGGCAGCAACGATGGGACGAATCATCTAAGGGGCGCCACCTCTACCAGTTCTTTCCATCTGTTCGCGAACGGTTGTCAAGGACATGGCTCGAGGTGGATCACTGTGTCGCTTAATTTCTTACAGGCCACGGTAACTTTAAGAGCAAACTATACTCATTTAAATTAGTCGATTCACCATTGTGTCAATGCTCATCACCTGATTCTAGCTGTGAACAGTCGGCTCATCATATCCTCTGGGAATGTGGTCTTTGGTACAATGAACGTAACATGATGCTAATTAGCTTACAAATTACGTCTGGGGTAGTATATTATGGGGATCTTGTGTCAAGTGCGGTGAATTTCCGTGCGTTTAAGCGATTCTGCCATACATACTATAGAAATCAAATATAGCTCACTTAGGACCCATAATATTTTTATCCGTGGTGCTTCCCGATTGGAAAAAGGCGTCTGCCTATTTTGACTTCATTTTGTCTCCCGCTTTGCCAAGAAGGGAAGTGGACTTATTATATTTCCAACTCCTCCAGTTTTCTTCTGAATAATTTCATTGCGGGTTCCAAGACAGTTTAATTTTTCACAACTCAGTGTCTTCGTGGGCCACCGCTGTTGATCCTGGTGTACAGGAGTTACAGTGGTGGGCGTGTGGGCGGGATTAGTCCCATAAAAAAAAAAAAGAAACCCTCAGTGCACGGCAAAAGAGGGTGATAATCCCCGGGCGGGGCATACGATTAAACGACGACCATGGCGAGTTAAAAGTTACGACTTGGAATGTGAAAACTCTTTACAGAGATGGAAAGGTAGAAAACGCGGTAAGGGGAATGAGGAGATACCGTTGGAACATTCTATGAATGAGCGAAGTGAGATGGAACGAGGGCGGAGATATTCCATCTTGCGACAATACCCGCTTTTATTATTCCGGCGGTCAAAAGCATAAGTCTGGGGTTGGGTTCATAGTGACGAAGGAAGTGAAAGAATGTGTGACAGGATATGTTCCACAGTCCGATAGAGTAATGTTGCTACAGATAGACACCAAGCCTTTAAAAACCAACCTTATCCAGGTGTACGCACCTACTTCTGAAAGCACGGAAGCAGAGTGTGAAAACTTCTATAAAGACTTAGATGCGGTACTGAAATTGGTAAAAAGCACCAGTTTATAATGGTTATGGGGGACTTTAATGCTAAAGTTGGGGATACTCCGGAACACAACATTGTTGGCCCGCATGGACTAGGAACCAGGAATGATAGGGGCGACCGACTCATAAAGTTCTGTACGGAGTACTCTCTAACTATCATGAACACTTGGTTTGACTTACCAAAAAGGCGGCTTTATACATGGCAGTCTCCAGTTCACACATGTGACATTGTAGCGAGTAAGCCAGTTGAGTAGGCCGTCTAAACGCTCCTCAGAATCCTAGGATAGACGGCGCCTGCGCAACAGAGAGGGATGTCGCGCGGCTATATTCGCACTTGCTACCTGCGTCCCTTCTACATTATAATAGTGTCGCGTGCAAAACATTTATTATATATACCTTGTTAACTAGTAATAAAATACATATTGATTCCTAACTTGTTGTTGTTAATATATTGTAAACAATATACATATACTTGTACCTCGTTGCTTAATCCATCGCATCCTCCAAAGATAGTGGTCTGAGGTTTCCTAACCCTAGGCTACTACACTGGTGACCCCCGACAACTGAACTAGTATTCGCACTTCGAGTACTTATACTAACGCACAGCTTAGACTAGTACTCGGCGATTATGCCGTCTACTAGTGCGGAGGAAAACAAGGATTTCTTCATGGCATACCGCGTCGGAGTGAAGGCACCGGTATTCAACGCTGAGGATCCGCTACTATGGTTCGCTCAGTTAGAAGGCCAATTCACCCTTTCGAACATCACTACCGACTCCACGAAGTTCTATTACGTGCTGGCGCAACTGGAACCACAGCATTCTGCAGAAGTGCGAGATCTCATTGTTTCTCCACCCGCGACCGGTAAATACGAGAAACTGAAGGCGGAGCTGATCAAGCGACTGTCGGCATCACAAGAGCGCAAACTAAAACAATTGCTTATGCACGAGGAGCTCGGCGACAGGAAACCTACACAATTTCTTCGCCATCTTCAACAGTTGGCTGGACCTACCGTACCTACAGACTTCATCAGGTCCATCTGGTCTAGCAGACTGCCGCCTAATCTCCAGACTATAGTCGCAATGCAGGCAAATTCTAGCTTGGAAGAGGTAGCAGAATTAGTAGATAGAATTAATGACATCGTTCCAGTTACTAGTCAAGTATCTACTTGCATGCAAGTAACCGGTCAAGTAGCAGCAGCGCAATCATCTACCGTAATGCAAGGGAATACAATAGATGCGTTGACCCAAGCCGTAACAGAACTGAATCGCAAGATGGAATGCATGAGCACGGAACTGCGTCGAGTTCAGCATTCTCAAGACAGAAGACATCAACGAGGTCGCAGCCGCTCCCGTTCACGTTCCCGTCCCAGAGACCATCCGTATTGCTTCTATCACTACCGGTTTGGAGAACGCGCCCACAAATGCACACCACCTTGTACGTACCGCGCACAAAAGTCGGTAAACTACCAAGGCAGCCAGTAACGGCGGGTAAAGACTGCCTAGCAATATCAAGCCGCCTGTTCATTACGGATCTTAAAACCAAAATACAATATCTCATAGATACGGGTTCAGACCTGTGTGTATTTCCAAGATCGTCTGTATATATTGCTATAACAAAATACAAATTGTACGCAGCCAACAGTACCATTATAAGCACCTACGGTTTTATTCCACTAACATTGGACCTAGGACTTCGCCGCGCATTTTCCTGGCGATTCATAGTAGCTGATGTCACCAAGCCAATCATCGGAGTCGACTTTTTAGCTTACTATAATCTTCTAGTCGACTGCCGGAACCAACGCTTAATAGACAACCTCACTACACTTACAGTCCGGCTGCCCCAACATACTTCCACCGAAGACATATCATCAGTGCGGACCTTAATCAATAATAGCGATTATCATTGTCTGCTGAAGGAGTTTCCAGACCTTACACGTCCAGGGGTTAGGCCAAGTACTCCCAAACATAGTACTATGCATCATATTCGCACTACACCGGGTCCACCAGTCTTCGGTCGTCCACGTCGTTTAGACCCTTTACGGCTCAAAATAGCGAAACAGGAGTTCGAAGAGATGCTGCTCAATGGAACTGCGAGGAAGTCTGAGAGTGCCTGGTCTTCGCCTCTGCATTTAGCGCGCAAAAAGAACGACGGTTGGCGTCCTTGCGGAGATTACCGATCACTCAATGCACGTACGATCCCTGACCGGTATCCAATAAGACATCTGCAGGACTTCACTCACCAGCTGTCTGGCACTAGGATCTTCTCCACCATAGACCTAGTCAAGGCCTATAATCAGATACCCGTAGCAGAAGAGGATATTTGCAAGACTGCCATAACGACGCCCTTTGGCTTATACGAATTCCCATTCATGACGTTTGGTCTTCGTAATGCCGCTCAAACGTTCCAACGTTTCATGGATGAGGTTCTTCGCGGTCTAGACTTCTGTTACGGATACTTGGATGACATCTTGGTCTACAGTTCCAGCAGCAGCCTCCATCAGCAACACTTGCGAAAACTGTTCGATAGATTATCAGAATTTGGAGTCTTAATCAACACGAACAAGTGCACATTTGGTCAAGCAGAGGTAACTTTCTTGGGATACAGAGTGTCCGCTGCAGGTATCCAGCCTCTTAACACAAAAGTTCAGGCTATACAGGAATTCTCAGCACCTAAAACTGTCAAGGAACTGAGACGATTCTTAGGAATGCTGAATTTTTATCGTCGGTTTATACCAGATGCAGCTTCCATACAGGCACCTCTTCACAGCTTACTCACGGGACCAAAGATAAAAGGATCACAACCAGTTGTCATGACAGATGAACTAACAGAAGCCTTTGAAAAATGCAAACGCAGCTTATCAGAAGCCACACTCCTAGCGCATCCAGATCCGAAATCAGAATTAACTGTGCAAACGGACGCTTCGGATACAGCAATTGGAGCCGTATTACAGCAGCGACAAGGTAAAGAATGGCAACCGCTGGCATTCTTTTCAAAGAAACTGAGCCCTTCACAGAAGAAATATAGCCCGTACGACCGAGAGCTTCTAGCTATTTACGAGGCTATACGATACTTCCGGTTCATGGTGGAGGCGCGTGTTTTCTCAATTACAACGGATCATAAGCCACTTACCTTCGCTTTCACCACTCATCGTGAGAACTGCTCCCCTCGACAGTTCAGATATTTAGACTTCATCAGCCAATTCACAACAGACATAAGATTCGTGGCTGGCAAAGACAACATTGTGGCCGATACTTTGTCACGCATCAATGAAGTGAATACACCTTTTGACTACACATCCTTAGCTTGCGAGCAGAAAACTGATGCTGAACTTCAAGATCTGCTACGCAATGGCTCCAGTCTTAAGCTCGAGAAGTTAATTCTACCAGACTCGCAAATAGAGATATACTGTGATACCACAGCAGAACCTCGACCATATATCACCGGGTCATTCCGAAAGCAGGTATTCGATACCCTCCATAACCTTAGCCATCCAGGGGCAAAAACAACAGTCCGTTTGGTAACCCAAAGGTTTGTCTGGCCCGGCGTAAGGCGAGACTGTCGCCGTTGGGCTAAGGAGTGTCAACCGTGTCAAAGAAGTAAAGTGTCGAGGCATACAAAAACTCCACTTACAGCATTCCAAACACCATCTGCGCGGTTCAAACACATACACCTGGACCTGGTAGGCCCGTTACCATTATCTTCAGGCTTTAGATACTGCCTTACAGTCATCGACCGTGTTACTCGTTGGTGCGAGGTGTATCCCCTAGCTGACATCACTGCAGAAACCTGTGCAGCTGCCCTAATATCTGGGTGGTTCGCACGCTTCGGCTGTCCTGAGCACATAACAACCGATCGTGGCCCACAGTTCACATCGCAGACCTTCAAGGACCTTACTGCATTAGTCAGCGCTACTCATCATTTTACAACTGCCTACCACCCTGCAGCTAATGGCATAGTGGAAAGGTTACACCGTCAGCTGAAAGCCGCCATCACCTGCTACGCCACTACGAATTGGACTGAAGTACTGCCTTGGGTCCTCCTTGGCATACGCACCTCATGGAAGGAGGATATCCAAGCTTCCACAGCAGAACTGCTCTACGGTGAAACACTACGTTTACCTGGACAGTTCTTCAGCAGCACCACCAATGAGACAGTCGATCTAAGCAGCCTGATCGGTAGACTACGTTCGCACATGAACAAGCTAACGCCGAAACCTACAACTTGGCATGGAAGTTCCAGCCGACCCTTTTACGTTCCAAAAGATCTGGATAAGGCTACTCATGTCTTCCTTCGTCAGGGTCCCGAACGGAAACCACTTCAAGCACCCTACCTAGGGCCATACAAGGTTCTTCGACGCGACGACAAGACCTTCGACATAGAAGTAAAAGGAAAGCCACAAAAGGTGACAATAGATCGACTGAAGCCAGCTTTCGTGACGAAAGAAACACCAATAGGCACCGAGACTAACCAGGGCATCAACCAGGACCAGACCCCCGTACAAAAAACCAGAAGCGGGCGCTCTGTTAGATTCCCAAACTACTATCGCCCGTAGTTACGGTCTCACTGGGGGAGTGGTGTAGCGAGTAAGCCAGTTGAGTAGGCCGTCTAAACGCTCCTCAGAATCCTAGGATAGACGGCGCCTGCGCAACAGAGAGGGATGTCGCGCGGCTATATTCGCACTTGCTACCTGCGTCCCTTCTACATTATAATAGTGTCGCGTGCAAAACATTTATTATATATACCTTGTTAACTAGTAATAAAATACATATTGATTCCTAACTTGTTGTTGTTAATATATTGTAAACAATATACATATACTTGTACCTCGTTGCTTAATCCATCGCATCCTCCAAAGATAGTGGTCTGAGGTTTCCTAACCCTAGGCTACTACACTGGTTTAGACGGCCTACTCAACTGGCTTACTCGCTACAACATGATCGTAAGGAACCAAATTGATTATATCTGTGTCAACTACAGGTACCGCAACGCAGTAACTAGCGTTAAAACATACCCGGGTGCAGACATAGAGTCAAACCACAATCCTGTAGCAAGTTAAATAAGGCTGAAACCCAAACGCGTACAAAGAGCAAAGCCTAACAAAGTTTTGAATGTCCAGAGATTCAAAGACGAGGGAGTTATAAAACACTTCTCGGAAAAAACTGACGAAATCATTAAGATGGATTTAACATTAAGTGAAGAATGGCATTGGGGAAATATTAAAACAGCTCTTACAAAAGCGGCAACGGAAGCACTAGGGTATGGGGTATGGAAGAGAAAGAAACACTGGATCACTAATGAGATTTTAGACCTATTTAACAAAAGAAGAGAATGTAAATTAAATCCTGAAGAATATCGGCAGCTCAATGACCAACTTCAAATCAAAATCCGTGAAGCAAAAGAGAATGAACTGCGCGTTCAGTGTCAAAGGATAGAATATTTGCAATCTACACATCAACATGGTGAGTTGCATAAAGCTCTGAAAACTATGTCTATCGGCAAAAACCCTCGGCCCCTCACGCCATCATAGATTCAAACGGGAAACTTCTCCTTAAAATAGATGACCGTTTACGGAGGTGGGAAGAGTATATAGCCGAACTCTTTCAAGACATCAGACCCGACCAAGAAATGGACAATGTCATGATGGGACCACCTATAACTCCTGGAAGAACTTGACTACGCTTTAAATGGGTTAAAACCGGAAAAAGGAAAGGTTGCGGGCGAGGACAAGATACCAGTGGAACTGTTACTACACATGGGAAATAAGACCAAAGCCAGTATGGTATCCCTATGATACGGGCGTGATTCCAAATGACTTGCTACGCTCAACTTTTGTGACGATTCCCAAAAAACCAAAAGCGGTAAGTGCTCAGATCACCGTATGATAAGCTTGGTGAGTCATACCATGAAAGTGCTGCTGAGAATTATCTATAACCGAATCAAGAGCAAGTGCGTGGATACCTTATGTCAGCAACAATTCGGTTTTAGAGCCGTCATGGGCACAAGGGAGGCTATATTTGCCGTCAACACATTGGCAGAGCGAGCACTCGAACACCAGCAAGAAGTGTATCTGTGCTTCATAGACTATGAGAAAGCATTCGATTGCGTCCAGCACTCAAAACTTATGGAAGTTCTGAAAAAGAAGGGATTAGATGGAAAGGATCTCCGAATTATTGGCAACCTCTACTGGAAACAGGAAGCAGCAGTCCGGATCGAAGGGAAGCTGTCAGACTGGAAACTAATAGCAAGAAGTGTTAGACAGGGGTGCATACTTTCCCCTCTTCTTTTCAACCTATATTCAGAGGATATCCTTACAGAGTTACCACGCATTAAAAGAGAGGGAATAAGCGTCAATGGACTGCTGGTCAATAATATAAGATATGCAGATGACACAGTGCTTATCGCAAACTCAGAAGCCGGACTGCAAACTCTATTAGATGAAGTAGCAACTGCGGGAAAAGCTATGGGGTTGTCAATTAATGTTGATAAAACAAAGACCATGGTTATAGCGAAGACAACGATGCCCACCCCAAATATAAAGCTTCGGGGAGTAAATGTAGAAGGCGTTAGCAAGTTTAAATATCTTTGCCGCTACTTTACGAATGACTTAGACCATTTGGAAGAGGTGAAATGTCGAACAGGACAAGCTAAGACCACTTTCTTCAAAATATCCAAGGTTTTATGCGACCCAAAAATCCCACTTCCTTTGAAGCACCGCGTCATGAAATGCTACGTTTGGTCCACACTGTTGTATGGGTGTGAGACGTGGGTCTTAAAGAAAAACATCTGTAACCCTTCCCAGACTGAAAGCCTTCGAGATGTGGTTACTGCGGTAGATGTTTAAAATACCGTGGATTAGTTTTACATCCAACGTAAAGGTGCTGGAGCGAGCCAAGTGCAAGAGAGAACTGATGGCTGTTATAGCGAAAAGGGCAAAGGTGACACATACAAAGGGGTCCGCAACATGAATTCCTGAGGCTTCTGTTAGAAGGAAAAATACCTGGCAGGAGGACACCAGGTCGACCACGAAGGAAGTGGATAGATGACATCGTGGTCTGGACCGGACTGTGATATCGCCAACTAAAGGAGGCCGCTCATGATCGCGAGGTGTACCGTCTGCTGACCTCCAAACTTCATTTTGAGCATGGCACCCGATGATTTGATATTGTATACTTTTTTTTGAGCTTGACTATGCACTTGTAAACTAAAACAAATAAAAAGATATAGAAGAACACCAAATTTCAAATCCCAGCTCTACGAAACAACAACGTGATGGACAAATAATAGAAAAAGATGGAATTCAATCGACTCAACTAGTGAATATCCCACTGGGCAAAATCACGATTTGGCAAATCCTGTGATCGTGTTTCGTTCGATATAGTACCGCGTAGTGTATGGAACGCCGCACATTGGCCATAAATATCACACTGAAGCACCATGCCTACACGCTTTGTGGCTTGTAGCAGCCATTTCAAAAGGGTTATTATTAAATTTACAACAATACGCTGTTCTGTTAGAGTGGTCAGAGATAAGTGTAGAAATAAATTTGGTCCTCTAACAGATAACGAGTCTCAAACCATTTTTTATTTACCAGGCATATATACTTTTTATTGCAGTTTAGCTGTATGATTAAAGTCGATATTTTTTCCTTAAAATTCACACTTTTTAAATTTAATCAAAACGTTAATTCAACTGATAAGGATTTAATCGGACAAGCGCTGTGAAGTAACTGTATCGATTTTCGCTATCATTACCTTGAGAAATTCTGCATATAATTAGAAAAATACCTGCGTATAAATAAAAAGTATATTTCAGACAACCTTCTTGCGTATCATCATCATCGTCATAAGCCTACCACAGTCCACTGCTCGACATATCACCATGGAGAATTAATTTTTGTGAAATATTTCATTGAATTTTTTTTTCACGGTTAATTTATTTAATTTTCAAGAGAAAATTAAATCAAATACTCTACTAGGTATCTCGAGGTATATTCGTACTAAGAGCATTTCATTACATAGACAGATTATTATTTGTTATTTATACACTTAACAACCTTTTTATCTAAAGTGTTCATAGCTACTGTATTAAAACATTACCTATTCATATAGACTCAGTTCTCGCATACATAGTGGAATAAATATTACTGAAAATCCGTAATGTATACAGGTACAAAAAACAAACAAGAATTTGCCAGCGAACGTTGATACTAAACCCGATAAAAACTTTATTGAACTTTTTTGCATGCAATTTTATGACGTTGTCGTAATGACGTCACTCTTCGTTCAAGCTCATACAGAAAATGAATGAAAAGTGTGCTAGCGTCGCTTTGTGACTAACATTTCACAGCAAATGTTACCACAGCACGCTGTTATCTTCAGAGCAAATTGCAAAACGAATATTACACTGGTAAGCTGATAGTGCTGAGCTCTTTACTAATTGTTGTTTTATATTTATACTATTTTGGTATTTACGTTTGTTAATTTATATAATTTCTATTGATATTGTATGCATAAACATAACAAAACATCACGTTACTCCACTTTAACAAAGTATTCTACTTTTTCAATTGCCTTACCCAAAAGAAAAAACTCTGACGGTGTTACCACACAATATAGATTGAACCATTTCAGGTCATATTTTTTATTTTTCTCTTTCAAGTCATTTTTTATTCCTTTACATTTGCACATTTATTGGAAATACTTTTCGTTAAATGTGAAAACAAATCCATAGATTACAAAAGAAAATTAATAACATTAAGGAACGTTGTAATGTTTGATGTTTTTTTTTTCAGATTAAGTGTATATTTAATCCATCAAAAAGATAGCATGGCTTCAAAAGAAAAAACGCAGTAATAATCATCTAATTTAATTAATCTACTGTTTATCCTTATACACTTTTTTGATGTTATCAATAGAAATAAAATCCGGACGGATAATTACAGCTGGTCGTAATCCGCATCGATATGGGCGCGGCAGCGCTAACCCCGGCCGCATCTACATTGTTTATCCGGGCGCACGACTGAGCAACATAATGAGTTGCCATCTTCTCAATGGTACCAAACCCTGTAATTTCATTGACAGTGATTCTGCCACAGAAAAATACTTATTACGCAAGTACCTACTTATTACAGATTTTGCCGAAAATGTAAACTTTCTGTGTTTGAACGAGAAATAATATCAACCACAAATGTAAGCCAAGCCGAAAAAAATATCTGAAATGGAACCCTCGTGACATAGTTTATGGTCGTTGTTGTGGAAAGCGTAATGGGGAAAACAGTTCGGTTTTTCGGAATCACATTCATATTTATGTGGGATTTCCTTTACTTGATTTTGCCAAATCCATTTTGTTTGTGTATCAACTTAAGGTTTGGCCCTAACAGCTATTTCATTTTCATCACATCATCGACACTACGTTGGAGCATAAACGGCAACTATATGAGTTAATGAGTAAGTAAGTGTGCAAAGTCAATATTTATGAGGTTGTGTCCATCGAATGTCAATGTGTTAAAATTAGTTCAGACAAGCAGACAGCTGAATCGGTGACTGAACTTTTAGTATCTAATCAGTGACATTCATTTATCTCTAGTGACTGAATTCAAGCGCCATTTACTGAGTAGCCACTTTATATGTTGATTGGGTAATTCAACCAGAGCTGTGCTTGCTTTAAACGATTCGGTTCCACGATTTTACTTTTTCAGATCATCTACAACGATGATGCGAATCAAAGGTTTTACACTACTTAGTTTAAAATCTTTGAAACATTTTTTGAGATCAATGTTCATATTAGAAAAAAGGTATTCTCTTTTTAACCGACTTCCAAAAGGAGGAGGTAGTATTTTTTTTCGCCTTCTATTTGTGAATGTTATTAAATTTGTGCTTCCTACCTTCCATACAACTTTTATTTCTGGAACTTTTTGTGAGTATTATATTTCTTATACCACACGGGAACTGCTGTTATTAGCACATCCGGACTCCTCCCAGCGACTGCCCGCACTAAAGCGGGCACCGTCTGCTGGTAGACGCCCTAATTTTGGCGGCGTAAGGCACACACGAAACGTCGCCTACTCCTGCGAGATGACGTCTTCGCAGAAGGTAAAACAGCTGTCACTAGCGGCCATGGAGCGTATGACGGCCGGTAGCGAGAGATCCCCTCGGATGAATGCAGTGAGGACCCGACGCTGCGACGCCAAAGCGGGGCAAACCGCCAGCCTGTGCTGGGCCGAGTCCTCACTGCAGTCGCAGTGGGGGCAGGTGGGACTCAGTTCCCTCCTAGCGACCGAGTGCAGGTACTTCCGTTACACTTTCCGACGCACGTTTTCATCTACACTACTCGTATTAGATAAAGAGGTAAAGTTTGTGAGTTTGTGACGTTGTTAAGGGTAATATCTGAATCTACTGAACCGATTTTGAAAATTCTTTAACCACTAGAAGGCTACGTTATTTGTGAATGACATAGGATTTATAATAACCCGAAAACTGGAAAGACTTTTTGTGGTAGCTGGATTTGCAAAGTAAGTTGGAGAAAAAAATGTTTACCGCCCAACGAAGTGGGCATGGTCAGCTAGTGTACAATAAATTACGTGCTACGTATTTGTAATTACAATTACAGTGTCAGTGTCAGTAAAAAAACTATTTAAGAATAGGGAATACTGGTTAGTCGAACAAAGGGTAAGCCAGCTTAAGAGATAGTTTGCTTTGAAGTTGGCCGATTCTAAAGTACTCTTGTATAAGAGGTCAAAGGTAAAAAGGGTCTCATACATCAAAGATAATACAGTACCTATTTAAGGAGCATTAAACAAATACGTAAAAGCCAAACAACAGTTATCAAGACACCCTTTGTACTGAATTAGTACATATTCTTTATTTTTATTTATTTTTATTTTTAGCTGCCAAAATGACTCTGCCCTGCCTGATGGAAAGCACAAGCAAAATCCAAGAGTGGTGGTCACCATCCTCAATGTGAACAAGGACAGTGCAGCATGGCGACCAGCACTATGGCGGCCTAGTAAGATGCTTTTTCACGCCCCGCTTAAAGGACCCGGGATCATAGTGGAACGGAAACACGTGCGCTGGTAGTTAGTTCCAGGTTTTAACCGATCGGCACAGGAAGGAAGAACCGAATCGATGAGTGCGACAACGTATGTCTTCCACTCTGAGACGGTGACTTCTGAGGCTGGCACGTGTTGTCCTGTAGAGGAAGGGAGAAGGCGGGACTAGTTGGAAGAGCTCTTCAGAACACTCCCCATGATAAAGACGATAGAGGACTGCCATAGAGGCGATATCTCTACGCATGTGCAGAGGCTCAAGGGACTCGGTGGCTTCAGGACAGCCGACAATTCGGATTGCTCGCCGCTGCAAGCGGTCGAGAGCGTCGAACAGATACTGCTCGGCACCATCGCAAAGGTGAGAACAGTACTCCACGCACGAGCGAACCTGGGTCTTATAAAGAAGACACAGGTGCTCCGGCGAGAAGAACCGTCTCACCTTGTTTAGAACACCTAACTTCCGCGAGGCCGCCTTAGTGACGCTCTCAACGTACTCGCGCGGGTTGAGGTCGCGGCAGATGCCCATGCCCAGGATATCGAGTCTGCCTTGTAGTGGCAGTTGAGTGTTCTGAAAAGTCGGAAGGGGAAAGAATGGAGAATGGAGAGAAAGAATGGAGTTTTGTCAGAAAACGCGCACACCTGTGTTTTCTTGGCGTTGAACTCGACCAGGTTCTCGGTCAATGTTAAATTCTTGGTTAATGTACTGTAAATAACTTTGAACACATGTCAATACTATGTCATATGTTCAGAAGAGAATTTATAAACCCTAACTGTATCAATAATTTCTAATATTAGCATAACATATATAAATTTTAAATCTTTGCGTATTTAGTAAATGAACACATAAAACAGGCACTAACAGTCTAATTGAGACCAGAAACGTTTCCTCCTTCTTTCAAACATGCTTCAGTGAAATTATAACGTACAATATAAATGCATGTACAACACAACGCTAGGCGCCATAGCCATTAATACATATATCTAATAACAACTTCGCATAAATTTTCACAAGGCCGTCAGGTCCCAAATTACGCAGAGTCTGTAGGTATTCTGTTAACCAGACTACTGTAAAACATACTTACATATTTCTAAACACTATATTCAGATAAATTAAGTACCTACACTTTACTGCATATGTCTGTGATGAGAAATGAATAAAGTTCCCCAAATATAACAAATGAAAGAGCACATCACACAATTATTTGTTCTGGATACAAATCGAATCCACAACCTCTGGAGCACAGACATTTAGACCAAGAGGCTCATTAAAATATCCCCATCATCAACTTTAGTCTTTAACATTCTACTGTTGGATATAGGCCTCTACTTAGCAAGGAGGTTTAAACCTACTATACCAAGCTGGCCGGATAGGTTGAAATAGGGTTTATTTCAAGTGAGGAGGCCCGGGAGGACGACCTCCACTCGGACCCAATCAGCCGCCGGCGAACCGGGCAGCGGAGGCGCGCTCACCTGCGCCTCATGCCGCCCTGAGTGTAGCCGCGGATGGTCGGGACGGGCTTTCCCTTACATCCGCTCTAGTGGCCGCCCGCGAGGAGGCGACGTTTCGGGTGTGCCGTACTTCGTCTAAATGAGAGGTTAACATCAGAGGGTGCCCGCTTCTGTGCGGGCAGGCGCTGGGAGGGGTCTGGATGTGTTAATAACAGCAGTTCCCGGATCCCTCCCATCTCAGGCGCAGAGTGGCACACAGTGTGGTTTTAGTCGGATCGATTCCGACACACCACCCCACCGCAAACCCCGGTGGGATGACGGCCCGAGGAGGTTTCCAAACGAAAAAAAGGGTTTATTTCAAGCTTTCTTTCCCTTTACAGTAATGTTGTCCTGTATAGTTTGGTACCTTAGTCGCCTCTCACGACCTCCACGGAATGAATAGGGGTGGTAACACTTCGTATCTTTAATACGTAACTTACACGGAGAACCGTAAAGTATAGCAGTATCTATAATAATTTATTATGTGTTACAGACGTTACTCGTAGATCGGTAAATTGTATAGAGACCTTGCACTAATACTCTATTTATATTTATTATGTAAATGGTCCCAACCTTCCAATTGAGTAAAGAGTAGCACACAAAACAATAGCAAGTATCTTTCGAGACCACTTAACGCCTGACATAAGGAAATATATTTTTCGGGAAAATGCCCCGAGGCCATGCGAAGTGTAACTGTTTAACCAACAATGGCGACGAAGTTTATTTGTTAAGGGGAAATAGATTGGTTTTTCTTGATATTATATTTGGAATATTATTCTAAACATGATCCATATCTACAATGTTACTCGATATGTTATAGGTATACCTATTTCATATCAGACTACGCTTACACTATTTTAAAATTCTGTATCCCACTACATAGCTGTAAGTGTCTCGTTCTATATTTTCTGTCTTATCTTTTTTATCTTATCTATCTTAATTATCTCTTTTCGTTCTCTTTTCTCTATCTCGTTTCTCTTATACACTCCATACATACATAAATGACGTCACGCCTTTTTCCCAGAGGAGTAGGCAGAGAAAATTGATCTCCACTTACTATGGTTCCGACACACCTCATTTGCTTAGTCCATATTCAACAATACCTGGTGTTTTTCACACAGCCCTTCTTCAGAAAATGACCAATTTGGTTGTTAAATGTTCGCCACGGACGACACTTCCACACATATTCGCTCTATAAATTCCTTTCGTGAGTCTTTTATCATCCATCTTCCTTGCAATCCCAAATCATTTTTACAGTTTTACAGTCATAAAACTGTAAAAATAACGTTACTGTAGAAATAATTATAGATACCAAATAATGTGACCTTAATCTCTTTAATATCCGAATGCTAAATTGTATACTTGCTTATTCATACTTGTAAGATTAAAATATTAAAAAAAAACTATTTAATAACTTCATGTTTCAGACATCCAATTCCTAAACAGTTACAAGACTGTCCATAATATAACAAAAAAATCGTTAAATTCATTCTTAGTCAGGACAGTAATAACTTAACAAAATTGATTGGATCGTGTATACACTACGCATTAAGCGAAATGCTCGACAGCAAATTTATAGATTGCTATCTCCAAGACGATATCGAACTTAAGCGGTACATGGTACTGGCGTGTTCCCGGCTGACGCGGTGCGGTAGCGGTGCCGTGACGGATGGCTTTCATTAAAACCCGCCCCAATAAACCCGATTATCCTTAAGCTCGCACCTGATCTTTTCCGCCAATGTATCTCTTGAAAGAATATCCTCAAATTACAATAGATCCCTGTTCTCTTTCTGTTCCGATCTGTTTCCTACAAAACTATGGAAGAATTTCTTATTGACATATATTTACCTTATCAATATGAAACAGGAAAAAGGTTTAAATCACAAAGAACTAGTAAAATTATATTATGGGTCAGACGATTAAGGAGTAATGCAGCTCAAAGTCGGAAAAAACGGAAAAGTAACGGACGAAGTCGTAAACAGATCTCTCCGCATAATCGGTTTGCCTAGCCATTTAGTGAGCCCAAGCTATTTTCTAACTAAGTATCACGATTTCTGCTGATGGGATCTGTCTCAGCGCAGAAACTTAATGTTTACCTTACTTCACAGAAAACTGGTGTTAAATTCTTAATCTATATACTTATACGGGAAACAAAATCTTTGTAGGTCCCGTGTTAGGAATATTTTAGAGTTTGAAATTTGAACAGTTAAAGTTTATATGGAGCAGGAGTGCAGAAAGATTTAAAAAAATACAGTCGAATTTCGACCACAGGGTGACGTCTAGTACTGGTGTACAAGGCCCTGGTCCAGACGAGTTACTCCGGATGAGCCGATTGATATGAACCGAAGCATGGTTTACCCACTTGCTAAAAGAAATATTTTTATTTTATAGAAGATCATTTATACTATACGTGTTCCTGTTTTACAGGCTACTTATTAGTATTACGAATTACTATATATATATATAATCGATTACTTTCGTTATTTGTTTTTTATCGAAAACAAATGTTATTAGTCGAAATATTTAATGTCTTTTTTATTTTTTTGACATCAAACTGCTCATGACATGACAAAAATTACATGTGAGAAATTACTTATCAGCAATAAGCAAATATATATATATATTACTAGCTGATTCGGCAACGTTGTTTTGCCATAAAAAAATTGGGGTATAAAAAAATAGATGTTGGTCGATTCTCAGACCTACCAGATATGCACACCAAATTTCATAAAAATCGGTCCAGCCGTTTCACAGGAGTATGGTAACTAACATTGTGACACGAGAATTTTATATATAAGATATTTAATCTACCTACTAAATTCTATTATTTTATTTCTGTTAATTTAAACAAACCGTCATAATTGTATGACAAACATACATCTCATACACCTTTCCTCGTGTACAAAGAATGGGCCCTAATTAGACAACCCTTCGCTGTCAGACTGTGATAACAAGAATATAAAAGAAAACTTTGCTCCAATTTTACCTACACTAAGTTACTTTGAATAATAATAAATGTTACAAGATTTCAGGTTTCAGAGATGATTTTCTCACTCTAAAGACTAGACGCTCAGCATTATAACAAGTGAAAATTATTAACTTCAAAGTTGAACAAAACTTCTAAACGGTAAAGGGAGCCGAACTAGAATTCGTAACTTAAAATGAGAATAATCTCTTTTTTGTTTTCCCGTCGTTCGCTTGTTTTATACTTGTTTCTAATATTATTGCTATAAATACATTGTATAAAATTTTATCTTTTTATTTGCCAAGTTTGTGCTTATTTTGTTTTCTCTAACTTTTAGAATAAACTTTTTTAATGGGGTAAAGCTAAATATTTCTGAAATAGAATTTATCATTAAAAACGGAACCATTACATCTCAACATAACGGTCAGAAAAGAGCGTGTACTTAAGTCATACTGTAAATATATAAGGGTGAAAACAAGAACCATTTTCCCGCACTCGTTATAAGAATGTCTTCAAGATATAGCTTCTCTTTCCTCCCTGGTAATGAGATTAAATTTTACTAATGAAACAGAAAATGAAAATTTCTTCAGCGCCAACGGAATATTCTAAATAACTTTATGCCATTCGTCTTACTAATGAATGATTTTTTCTTGCTTTTTAACACTCTAATCCAAGTCGGTGTTGACAGCGGTATTAATAACATTCTGCTACATGAATAATTTCACGTATACTGTTACGTGATGCAGAACTTGAGGATAGCTAAAGTGTGTAAATTTCCTTAATAGAACAAGATGTTAAAATTATTATTAAAAATGTATCTTATTTAAAAAGCCGATATTTTTACAGCTGTAAGACTGCAACAGTCACGCTTTATATTTGTAGTAACTGTTAATATAATAATAATAGTTAATAGTAAGGTCTTCACTTTTAGTTTCTTCTGAACTACCTAAATTTACCACCCTTACTATAATATAATAAAAATAATAATAAATAAATAAATATTTTCGGACATCTAACACACAACGCCATCTAGTCCCAAGCTAAGCAGAGCTTGTGTTATGGGTACTCGATAACTGATACAAATACATATTATACTTTTTTTTGTAAATACATACATATTATACATAGAAAACCCCCAAACTCCGAAACAAATATTTGTAGATCATACTAATATATATATATATAATATGGTACTAATTAAATAATAATTTATTGATTGATTACAGTATGGGATATATTAACCCGATTAAGAAGTGGTATATTAACAAGAAGGCAATTAGCGACGTCTAAGCGTTTCAGTGTATATTGTACATATATAGTACATATTGTTACCTAATTGTGTTATTAATATACTAACGTATTTATCAGAAAGTCGCTAAGTGATTATAACAAGGTTAGTTTAACATGTCAGAATAAATTATCAATTAAAACAGACTTTTTGGATGTCAGAAAAACTTTCACAGTGCAAGATCGACATCCCCTGACACGTTATCAAAGTGACTCGATCTGTTCATTTATAGTCCGCTTTATATCCAACTGTAAAGAACAGCTATAATATAAAGAATAATATAAATAGCCACTCCAAGACTCTATAGAACATTTATTGTGTGCAAGTAAATTAAAATTTATAGACTTATGTACCACTCTATCTAACAACACTGCCGAAAGCTTCAAAAGAGCAATAGGACTCAACTATTATAGCAATATCTATTAATATGTAGTAATACCTATAACAGCCAAGTTTATGCCAGATAAATAGAATTGTATGCCACCTGATAGAAAAAAAAACTCTATATGTAAAGAAAGTTTATTGCATGCATTTTCAAGACAATGTCGAGGACGAAAATAATTTTAAACAATATGTGTCACCAAATTAAGACTATAGCTTTCGTTTACTACTACATATTTATCTATGCATCTCAAAGATAATATTCTCACAAAATGTTAAAATAAATTTTATATATTTGAACAATAGTATCCTCTGTTACTGCTGACTGATACATATTTAATTTATATACTTATGGTTAATATGTATAAGTATAAATATATAGTATATCATACTTTATCGTCCAAAATTATTTATGACAATAATCAGTATATGTCTCCCAAGTCGACAATACAATATAATTAATGAGGTTGCTTTTTCTGGATGTTTTCTTATTTACATAAAGTCGTAAACATTTATGTTCGCACCAAGATTTGTGCTTACTCATAAAATATTACAAACGCTACAAAAGTTAGAACCAACATAATTTAGTAGGGGAGCTTTTTAAGGTATATCTTTCTGGCGCTGAATACCGAATTATAAATTTCGTTCTAATTTAAATCAAATTCTAACAATAATAGTTTTATGAAAACATAGAATGATTAAGATTTTAGTTCAACTCAACTTGTTTCATTGTGAAGATATTCCACTGTTCAAAAGATAATTGTTAGAAAACACGAGCACTGCACAATGTCTTCCTGCTAACATGTAAGACGTATTTGATATGGGGAATAGGTTTACCAGTACATAAATATCACCAGCAATTTATAAGTACCGGTAATTGCTTACCAAGCTGGTGACTCATGTGATTCCTCTAATGAAATATTGTTAAAAACGACCACCTCAAATATATCCAGCTAGCTAAACCCCGCGGTGTTACCCGTGGTACAACAACAACCGCGGTTACCATCGCGGCAAAAATTTAAAAAAAAAAACATGTAAAAAGTATCCTATGTCCGTGTCCTGGTTCTAAGCTACCTCCCCACCAATTTTCAGCCAAATCTATTTAGCCGTTCTTGAGTTATAAATAGTGTAACTAACACGACTTTCTTTTATATATATAAGACTAGCTGAGCCTCGCGGTGTTACCCGCGGTACTAAAACAACTGCGATTAACACCGTGGAGAAAAGTAAAAAAAAAAAAACTTTGTAAAAACTATCTTATGTCCGTCTCCTGTTTCTAAGCTACCTCCCCACAAATTTTCAGCCAAATCGGTTTAGCCGTTCTTGAGTTATAAATAGTGTAACTAACACGACTTTTTTATGTAAATAGTATTAGAATTGAACTGTTAACGAAAAAAAAAAAGGTCTAATCATAACATTAGAAGCTTGCAACAAATTAATATGCGCGCAGCATCGCATCACAGAATTAAATGTTGCAAACGTTACACCCTTTTAAATAAATGTAAATGTTATCCCCGAGGAATGGTGAGCTACCCACAGCTAAAAAGTAACGACCTCTGGAAAGGGTTGTTAACTCTCTAGAGAGGAAACCCGAGCCTAATTCCCAAGATCGGATTCGGGTTTTTGCGTCTGAAATCATTATCCGATCTGAACACAGACCTATAAAATCTTGGTCACCTTACGTCCGAGATATAAAATAAGTACTTGCTACAATCATAAATGAGAATGTGCAAACGGAGACCGAACTTAATCTAAAGGACCCTTTTACGATTATATAATGAAATGTGTGTTTCGCTATAAATTTTGATTTGATGTTTTAAAATATAACTTTGTTAAATATTTATTTAAAAAGACTGAGTTACTGAAGTCATTTTAAAATTCGCTTGACTTTATAGTGACCAAATGACAATGCGACAATTTACTTGATGTGACCACTCAGACAATGGTTTTATTTAATTTTCAATTTAATTTTTTTAGAAAGAGATTTGAGATATCGTACAATCGGACTTATCTTTAACTGTTCCACCAAAGTTTCCACTCATTAGTTTTCACTGACAAGATAAACAGATCTTTACTTGATCAACAAACAAAGTAGACAAGTAACGAATCCGATGGAGTATATGATATATATATATATATATATACCATACCATACCATACATAACCAGTATTTATCATATAGAATCTTTGTTGGCATTTTAACGTTATGGATTCAATTTCTCACCATCGATATATATATATATCTATCCACCGAATTGTAAAGGGAAAAGCTTGAATGGTGAGAAATTGAATCCATAACGTTAAAATGCCAACAAAGATTCTATATGATAAATACTGGTTCTATATGATAATATTGACATTCTCAAGCACGCTATTTTAATGAGCTACGCCAGTAAATTAAAATATATTGTGCTACTACAAATCCATACAATTTAGCATCGATGGATACGTTTTATCTGTATTCGTAAATCACAGATAGGCAACACGAAAAGAAAGAAGGAAAAAGGATCGTACTCATTAATAGACCCTCAAACTCGTTTACCAAACACTAACCTTTATTTCTGTACAATCGCATTCTCACTGCGCTCTTGCGCCCACAACGCTCTCGTGAATTTTAATGGGTCCCTAACTTCTTAATTGAAATTCTAAACGGAATTGTTCTTCGTGTCTATCAACATTCAGTTACGGATTTTGGGAGATCCTTATTAATTTTGTTTGTTCAAAGTAATAAACTGTTAGACTTTCGCTACGTGTCGCCTTAACAAATAATATAAGTACGTCGGAATTTAATACGGTACAGTGAGCGCTCTTGTTTTGCGATTACGGTAAGCGATTAGTTATATAACGATTACGTATTCATACTAAGGGCGAAGTTGATAATCAGCACCGAAGCCTTGCGCCTGGCATAATACTGAATTGAATTCTAAATGAGTACTGGCTTTATATACATATCTTTATGGCCCACGCATAATAAACGTTGTTATTGTAATATATAAATGTACTGACTACATTTATTTATAGGTTAAGTACAAAGTCGGACCAAATTTTTGTATGATCTACAAATATTTGTTTCCTGAGTTTGGGTGTTTTCTATGTATAATATGTATGTATTTACAAAAAAAAGTATATATGTATTTGTATCAGCTGTCTAGTACCCATAACACAAGCTCTGCTTAGCTTGGGACTAGATAGCGTTGTGTGTTAGATGTCCGAAATATTTATTATTATTCTCTTTATTTCATTTATATATACATATTAATTACATTTTTAAATATAAATATAAAAACAAATACATTTAAAAATATAAAAAATAGTAGACCACCGACCTCGGGTACAGGGACCAAGAAACCGGTGGTTAGGGCTCCAGAGACAGGAACCTCCTCACAATACGAGCCGTGTCAAGGAGGACTGCCTTCTGCATCAGACCCTTGATCCAGCCCTCTAACGTGAGCCTCTTAAGATGTTGGTCGAGGCTCTTGGCTATCAATCCGTGAGCAGATACGACTATCGGAACAATGATTACCGAATCCACATTCCACATATCGACAATCTCGTGAGATAAATCCAAATATTTCTTTTTTTTTCTTTTTCGACTTTCACGAGATTCTCGTCATGAGGAACGGCGATATCGACAATCATTGCGCGGCGCTCTAATCGATCTATCACCACAATATCAGGCTTATTGGCAACAATAGTCCTGTCTGTGATAATAGATCGATCCCAATATAACGTATTATTATTATTATTATATCTAAGAACCCTTTGTCATTAATTCAATCATAATAAATATTGAGACTTTAATAATTGTACTGAAATCTCAATAAAAAGTATTAAAAAAAATAACCGACTTCCAAAAGGAGGAGGTTATGTCCAATTTAATGCTAAAACTAAAAAAATATTATTAAACCACTCATTACAGCTTAGAAGATGGCTAATAACAGAGTTTTAAACAGTACTATTACATTCATAGTGTAGCGTGAAAATATATAATTATATTTGTAATAATATTATATTGTCTATTATACTATTGCCATTTCTTTATTTTCTCGATGACAGCTCTTTGTGGAAACTTGAACGAGCGTCTTTTTTACATTATGTATACATTATCAAATAAAAATATGACGCTTACACACGTACAAGGTCACAGCAGATGGATGGAAACTCATAGGGATGGAGCTATCGATAAACGTAATACGATAACAGACCCGATATTTTTTACAAAGTGTAAGAAACTAAACTATTGCCGGATAATTTTGTACAAATTTATTAATTGATATTACATTTCATTACAAGATGTAATTATATTATGTTGCTTCTTTATTTATTTATTTTAATCAAAATCTGATGAATCGTCACTGTCACTCGATGAGCTCTCTCTAACATATATTATAAGTTCCTGTACTTCTATATTATCGAATGCCACATGAAGTTCCCAATCCGATGCTATAATGTTTTACTTCCGCACATGCATTTTTTAATAAATAAATATTGTTTGCCGTAAAAGGGGGATGGATATTTTTTGAGCGGCGTGTCCTTTGATTTGTGCCCATATTAGTTCTATAGCATTGTACTGGCAATGATACGGCGGAAGTCGAAGAACCCAATGACCACATTCGGCAGCTATTTCGTCGGTAATATATCTTTTAGGGAGGCTTTTCTTCGATTTTAAAATATTCATTAATTGTACTTTTAATAAAGTATCATCTACATTTTCGCCATGACGTTAGAGGCAGTCAATTATCTCTTATTTTTTATTGGCATGCGTCGGCATTTTATCAATTTGTCTGGAGTGATATGTAACATTGATCATAATAATTATCGGCGGTTCTTCCAGAGATTGCACTATTTCTTAGATTGCATCATTTCTTTAAACCATCCTTCGTAAATCTCTGCGTTCATTTCTTCGTTTTAATGTTGTTTCATGGATTTAAAGCCCAGTAAAGCATCTGACACGAATCCTTTCGTAGACCTTACCCTGCATGGCACATGATATTGGCACCGGACTAGTGGAAGCGGTTGTGTCGTCAGTCCAGTTCTTAGATACTGTGTGGTTTGTATTTAACCAAGTCTCGTCAGTGAAAATAACATTTGACCAATCTGATATATTTTTGGCTTCGCTCAAAAATTCGCAGCGAGCCATAGCAACGTCGTGACGCTCCATCAATATTTTACGTTTGTTCGATTTTTATAAGAAAATCCAATTTGTTTCAAAACCAAGCTAAATGACAATTTTTGGCCATGGAACAAACCACATTCAAATAAAGAAACAACAAGTTTTTTAAGTGTTAGAATTTCTTTGCGCAAGTAATAAGTCATATATATATGACGGCGAATAGCGACAGCGTCAAAGTTGTCAACTGATATCACACGACGTGGTTGGCGTTTTTTCTTCGGCGTACGAAGCTTATTTTCCTGTGTGCCACTTGTACCGGTAGTAATTTTTGAAATTGTAGGTCCACTAATTCCTAATGCGGCTTAAACACGCTCTCGCACTTGCAACAGTGGTAATAGCGGGCCACCATTTTGATACTCTGCTTCAAAGTAATAACGAACCTTGATCACCAGTTCTCTCGCCTGCCTTTTCAGAACAGATCCTTTAGGCATTTTGACATTTGACAGCTGGGCAGCAATCAACACGGAGGAACACAAAATACACAATGTAACGTATGTATGGATAATGTGAAAAAACTCAGCGAACAGAAATGTAGTGACTTTAAAGCACGGCCGTCTTGTTGCGAGTGACAGATTAAAACAAACACAAAATGGTGATGGGTCATTGAGTGTTCCCAGCTTGCAAAAATATATTTGAATGTTGTATTTGCCTTTGTTCAAAACATAATAAATATACGCGATCGATATCATTACTTATTTGGTCACAACACTACAACTATCAAATTAGAACTGTCATCGAGAAAATAAAGAAATGGAAATAGTATAGAAGATATGTATTTAAATAAAAGTTCACTCCACAACTACACGAAATAAAAATATTGTTTATTTGGTTTAAGCACTGTACAGATTTTACTCGTTATACAATAGTTATGAATAACTTATTTTCAATAAATACTAGTAACTATTTAGGATATAATTTTAGAAATTTACACGCATTAGCCGTAAGTTTTAACAACAACAACAGTCTAGCACTCGCTTCTATGATCTGTCGCGGCGACCGGTCGGCCGGCCGCTGCATTCGTTCGCTACGTCACGAATCCCGATCCATACTGTAAACAACACTCTCAACCAGGGTTTGCTTGTTTGTTTATTTAATTAATTTAATTTTGAATTTTAATATTTAATATGGTTGCTACAATAGTAACGTTTAAAAACTAATTTTCAAATTATAACACAATTGTACTTTTGGTTGTACAATTCCATTGCGAGTTTAAACAACTACATATATACAACTTTGCTCGCAACTATATTCAATATAAATTAATATTAGAGCTGATGGCACAACCTCTAAGTAAAGTTATTCGAAACTCGACTGCCAAATAATTTTACAGTGCAGTGTTAGTTTTGTCGTGTTTGTGAAACATGTATTAAAAGTGCAAGAGAAAGTGTATTTCTAATCGTGCAGAAACTGACACGAGCCATAAAAAACTGTATTTTTCATAGATGTCTTTTTTTTTTATTTAGAAAAGAATTAAATAGGAAATTTACCCTAAAAATTATCCAAATCAGTTCATAAATGATAGAGTAATGATGTAACAAACTGCCTCCTTTCATTAAAGTCAGATAAAAAGACCTAGTACATAATCAATTTCAGTTCACTTCCGACTAACTTCAAACACCAGTTTCAATTACTCAAAGTATTTATTAAAATGAACATAAAATATGTTCGATATGAACATTAAGTCTGTCACATAATCAATAACTGAAACAAGATCCATTGTTTACTATAAATATATTATTTTTTCCAATCTTCGATTACTCGTATTAACCTTTACTCGGCATGTCTCGTATTGCCTGTGGGATTATAAGATTATTAGAGGACTTATCAACATTTTTTCAAACCGTTACAGCCGTTTCCCAAAATCCAAAAATTGTATGAATTTTTCATAGTACATCTATTACTAATATTAAAAGTTTGTAAGTATGGATGGATGGATGGATGTTTGTTACTCTTTCACACAAAAACTACTGAACGGATTTGGATGAAACTTTACAGTAATATAGCATAGACTACTATTTGCGGCGATAACAGATATATACGCGGGCGGCGCCGCGGGCAACCACTAGTATAATAAAAATGAACGTTATCACAGTTATACGTGATTTAAACAGTAATGGGCTGTAAGCATGATAATGCAAAACCAAAAACTTAACAGGCAGCCCTAGCCAACATCAACAGAATTACGCCTAACCGCTACGTTTCCACAGCGATTCAGATATCTTATTAGCAAAATTGAGTAGCTGTTTGTATTCAGTGCGAACCAAAAAATATTTAACTTCGGATCCCAAAGTGAATTGGGGTCAGGAAGGAGCAAAGAATCGAGTGATTGTGAGAATAGCACTGTATAAGTATTTTTGTCAGAAACTTCGTTTCTATTGTGATTCACACAAGAGATATGTAGAGCCATTAATCTATTCGTCCAACTCAGCTTGAAACCTGTCCAAGTATTGAGTCAGATAACTATTCTTCCTGTCAGTAGTTTTGAACTTTACGATTCTCCTATCCACATAAAAGCTTATAAGCAGTTGTGTTGTATTTGGAAATTTCTCATCTGGTTACTAGATAGATAAATGCTCTTATTTACAAAAATATAGTAAAAATAGATAATATTATTGTAATGTTTAATGACCTCCTTTAGAATTTGGCGTAATGTAAAGTCTAACCAATGCAATGATGAACTAATGTAAATATTAAATTATCAGTTTTACTTACTTATATGACATTATTTGTGATTTATTCGAGAACCTAACTATGTATGACAATTATACTATCATCATATTCCTAGCCTTTATCACTTAAATAACAACTACAGGGAAGCTATTCCCTAAATTTAAATTCGAATAACAATATTTTCACCATCTACCACTTTTAAAGAGATACATTGTGAGCGACACTGTTGACGTAAAGGTATGGTGAAATTGATGATTTTTTTAATTACGAAATATTCAGCAAAAAAAAACATTTTGAAAACAGCGGTTTATGTACTGGCCTTGACGTCGTTTAATCACGCTGACAAATGTACCGTCACCGGCCGCCACTGGCAGCTACGTATCCCAACAAATTGATAATGCTCGATTACACGTACAACAATATGAGTTATCGTTATTCAATATATAATTGACAGAGTCAATCAGGTCTACACCCTGCGTTTTATATTCCTACGCTTTTAATAATAATATTCTTTATTGATATAATGAGATACATTATGAGATTCCCTAACAACTGTGCTAGTAAAGACTGTGTTTCAGGTGTTAGTATCTTTCCCAACCAATTTAATTTTTTGTAGCTCTTGGCATCGTCTGAAAAGATCGGCCTTAACGGACATAGCACCTAGACTCAGTCAATAACCGCTGAAGCATCAACAATTAGGGTACTTGACACCTTAGTCAAATTATACTATTTCCATTTCTTTATTTTCTCGATGACAGCTTTGTGGAAACTTGAATGAACGTCTTTTTTACATTATGTATACACTATTTAATAAAAATATGACGCTTACGCACGTACAAGGTCATAACAGATGGATAGAAACTCATAGGGATGGAGCTATCGATAAACGTAATACGATAACAGTGTGTAAAAAAGTGTAAGAAACTAAACATTGCCGGATATTTTTGTACAAATTTATTAACTAATATTACATTTCATTACAAGATGTAATTATATTATGTTGATTCTTTATTTATTTATTTTAATCAAAATCTGATGAATCGTCACTGTCACTCGATGAACTCTCCCTAACATACATTATAAGTTCCTGTACTTCTATATTGTCGAATGCCACATGAATTTACCAATCCGACGCTATAATGTTTTACTTCTGCACATGCATTTTTTAATAAATCTAACATCTTATTTGCCGTAAAAGGGGGATGTGTATTGTTCCGAGCGGCGTGTCCTTTGATTTGTGCCCATATTAGTTCTATAGCATTGTACTGGCAATGATACGGCGGAAGTCGAAGAACCCAATGACCACATTCGGCAGCTATTTCGTCGGTAATATATCTTTTAGGGAGGCTATTCTTCGATTTTAAAATATTCACTAATTGTACTTTTAATAAAGTAATATCCACATTTTCGCCATGACGTTAGAGCCAGTCAATTAGTCAATTTTCTCTTGTTTTTATTGGCCTGCGTCGCCATTTTATCAATTTGTCTGGAGTGATATGTAACATTGTCCATAATAATTATCGACAGTTCTTCCAGAGATTGCAGCATTTCTTAGATTGAACCATCCTTCGTAAATCTTTGTGTTCATTTCTTCGTGGTAGTCCACTGTTTTCTTGCATTTAAAGGCCAGTAAAGCATCTGACACGAATCCTTTCGTAGACCCTGCATGGCATATGATAAGGCGTTCAAATTTTCCCATTGGCACTAAACTAGTGGAAGCGGCGGTGTCGTCAGTTCAGTTCTTAGATACTGTGTGGTTTGCATTTAACCAAGTCTCGTCAGTGAAAATAACATTTGACCAATCTGATACCTTTTTGGCTTCGCTCAAAAATTCGCAGCGAGCCATAGCAACGTCGTGACGCTCCATCAATATTTTTCGTTTGTTCGATTTTTTCTAGGAAAATCCAATTTCTTTCAAAACCAAGCTAAATGACGATTTTTGGCCATGGAACAAACCACATTCACGTAAAGAAACAACAAGTTCTTTAAGTGTTGGAATTTCTTTGCGCAAGTAATAGTCATATATATGACGGCGAATAGCGACAGCGTCGAAGTTGTCAACGGATGTCACACGACGTGTTTGGTGTTTTTTCTTCGGCGTACGAAGCTTATTTTCCTGTGTGCCGCTTGTACCGGTAGTAATTTTTGAAATTGTAGGTCCACTAATTCCTATACCACCATTTTGATACTCTGCTTCAAAGTAATAACGAACCTTGATCACCAGTTCTCTCGCCTGCCTTTTCAGAACAGATCCTTTAGGCATTTCGACATTTGACAGCTGGGCAGCAATCAACACGGAGGAACACAAAATACACAACGTAACGTATTTATGGATAATGTGAAAAAACTCAGCGAACAGAAATGTAGTGACTTTAAAGCACGACCGTCTTGTTGCGAGTGACAGATTAAAACAAACACAAAATGGTGGTGGGTCATTGAGTGTTCCCAGCTTGCAAAAATATATTTGAATGTTTTTGTTGTATTTGTCTTTGTTCAAAACATAATAAATATATGCGATCGATATCACTACTTATTTGGTCACAACATTACAACTATCAAATTAGAACTGTCATTGAGAAAATAAAGAAATGGAAATAGTATAGTTACTTTTATCATCTGTCAAAACGATAATTTTCTATGAAAATGTACTCAATACAAACTTGTGACATCGCTGTTTCAGACTACTCAATTGAGCAATATATTTCAATGTTTATTTGATTATTTGTAATACAAATGATAAGCTGTAATAATTACATGTTCCGAGATGTTTTGTAATATTCGTTGCAATTAAATAGACATCGGTCTTTATTTACGACTAGCTTTTGCACGTGGCTTCGCTCACGCAGATTTTCCTGCCCTGATTTACCTTCTTAGGGGTGGAAATTCAAATATTCCTTTCTCAGTGCTCACTTACGTTTTATAAAGAACCTACATGCAAAATTTCAGGATTCTAGGTTAAGCGGTTTGGGCTGTGCGTTGATCTCTGGGTATGTCAGTCACCTTCCTCTTTTATACTGGTATATATACATACAGATACAGTCATCTACCCTATTACAAGAAGAGATGCTTGCAATGGGAATCCTCCTGGATAAAATAAACCTTGCCTTAGCATATTTGCTTATAGTACAAGGACTGATTGCAAGATAATTGATTAAAAGAAAAGGATTGCTAAAGTGCAAACATTTTACTGCTTATCGTTATAGTAATGTCTTTTTCTATTAATAACTGGGACAGATATTGTGGGATACTGCTAAAGTTACTTTTTACAAAGAAAGAAACATTCACTTTTTTAAATAAGATTGATTAAAATTATCACATAAAAAAAAGAGGTATTTACGTTATTATATTATTTATGTTACATAAATAACTAATGTAAAACTCTGGTTAGATCTCAATTACAATACGCTATAGCGACATCGAATTGCTTTTCGATTTCGTTGGGAAAAGAATTACCTACGTGTTGAGATTTATAAATGTTCGTGAAATCTCACATTAGAGAATAGGCACTTTCTACTTAGTTCAAAGTTGTTCTATGTTAAGTGCCTAAGAACACCGAAGGATGTCGTTCCTCTGCAGACCCCAGGAGTGTATAAGGTAGATTGCAGCTGTGGTAGTTCCTACATCGGTCAGACCAAACGCACAATCGCAGAACGGGTCAAAGAACATATTGGCTGTGAAAAACCGTTAAATAAACAAGTCAGCGATCGCCGAGCATTTGCTGGAGTCAGGTTCAAACCATTGGATAGAACTACACCAACCACAGGTCCTCTCCACCGACCGTCCCTATTACTCCAGGATAGTAAGGAAAGCAGTCGAAATAAAAAAAAAACTACAGAGAGTAAACATCTTGGAATCCTGTCATCAGCAAGTGCAATCGTCAGCGAATTCATGTTACTCGACAAGACTCAACGGACGTCGTAAGTGTAGTATGTCGAAGTACCGACAGTGCGAAAGTTAATCAAAATAAAGAAGACCAAGTGCGGGTAGTTGGTGAAACTCGCACTTCACGGAGGCGTCGCTACGCTCTCACCAGTCTACCCGTGACCACGATCGGTGCAATTCGATCGAAACGTCGGGTACCAAAAAAAGGTATTGTACCTTGTAGATATTATCGCTATTAAGTCCCGATTTACAGTCAAATATATGAATAGTCGCGAAAGTATAAAAACAATTACTGTTCTATCTAATTTGTAATAAAAGATATTATTATATCTATAAATAAATCAGACAAATGTCAGCAAATTAAATGTTATAATCATAGAGCACAACGGTAAGGAGTAGCCATCCCAGGCGTTCCCCGGGGCCTACGCGTTACACTGTTAAGAGTTATGACACGGAATGTACTTATGTGTGAGTTCATAGTGACAGGCGATTGTTTTTTCATATGAATTTAAAATGTGAGAAGATTTCCCCCCGCGCACAATTTGCCATTTCTAAGAAAAAGAAAGATTTCCCCCCACAAAATGACAGACTGTTTTGTATCGGAAGCGGTATTTGTAACAAGAACCATTCTACGGTAAAAAGACCAGAAAAATTGTTAAACAAAACATTTAAATTCACTTTTTTATTGATCAAACTGTTGCGACATACATAATTTAACCTCCCACTTAAATCGTTATGGTACTAATATACACTGTTTAAAATAACTAAATAAAACAGGGTCATTCCTGCCTTTTATTAAATGTTTCTAACGTCGGGACTACGTTGAATATGAAACAATTTACAAAACCTTTTGCTAATGAAAGGGGTATTCTCTCAATTCATTCCATTTCATTTAAAAAATAACCATAAAGGATAAAATTACTATTCATAACTATGTTCGCGCATTGAATTTTTATTCTACCTACTAGATATCAACAAAAAACTTGTAGGCGATGTACTAATGTAGAAAATTAAATTAAATTTTTAATAATATGTTGAAATTAGCTCACACAGCAAACGCTGTTTTGTCATATAAATTACTATCTTTTGCCGCGTCTCCGCCCCCGTTTATTTCGGTAATCGCGATATATGGTACCTATGACTTTTCTTAAGAATCAAAGTATCTCCATTGCAAATTTCCTTGAATAAACGAAGCTACGAATTTCGAATACTAGTATGAATTACTAAATAGAGGTTGGTTATAGAATGGTACAAATTTAGGGTTATAAGTATTTTTTATGCCAAATCATAAAAAAACCCAAAGCATAAAACCTTATCACCTAAAGGTATAAAAAATAGCACACGACCTTTTCTCAGACCTACCAAATATACCAAAAAAAATAGCTCTAGTCGTTTTGAAGATTCAATAACAAAGACTGAAATGTTTATATTACATTTCATAGTATTCTATTAACAGCCAAACCACTGTACTCTTTGAACGCCTTTCTATATTAAACTGACATATATTATATATGTTAATTGAAATTAATGGATAACAATTTTCCGTCCGTAGTTATTAATTTATGGAGCTCTAGGCTCTATACAAATATTTATTACAAATGTAATATTACCCAGAAAGCTTTTAATCAAGTATTAATCAAGTTAAAACTACAAAAGGGATCTATTAATTACAACCATTCCAATTCAGATACCTTGAATTAATATCGAGTATTTGAAGTGATATCAAAATTAATTAATTTTTAATTATCTTTCATACTTGTAAAAGCTTTTTGGATTACTAGTTATCTTTATAATACGAGTACTGAAAGAGGGATTGAAACAAAAGCTTGTACTCAAAACTATGAATTTTTCATAAGTATAGTTTGGATTAAATGCGACAGCTATTAAACATTTTTCAATTCAGACTCCATTAATAACACTTTTATCATTTCACCCAGTAGTGCACTCGCATAAATACATAGGCTCTTATTTCAATTTTTCATTTTATTCCCACATATTCCAACGTATTTGCAGTTTTGCTATCATAAAAATTGTTGATATTTCATTTAAACGAGTACTATATCGATACGTATACAGTTTTCAATCGAGGTCTTTCATGTTCATGTTTGAATATCAGTGAGACAACATACTACCAAAATATGCTTTAAACCAATGACATTTTATAATATCATTGCTTTAAAAAAACACACTTGGCAACCTAAAATGGCGGTCGAAATGAAAGTTAAACTACATACATTATATTCTAATACTTTACATCAACATTGCAACAGGACAGCCCAGGACGGCTGCACCATCTATATCGATGAGTAGATAGTACTTAATCCTACTTCCTATTAATATTATGAATGCGATTTGAAAAATTCTTTTAGTGTTAGATACCCCATATATCGAGGAAGGCTAAAGGCTATATATCATTAAGTTAAGACCAATAGGAGCACTAATGCAGAATGTTACATAAACGGGGGAAAAATATTACGCTACGGGCAAAAGGAGACATAAACGAGGTTGTTCCTGAGATGAGCGCGTTCAAGTAAAAAAACAAACAAACTCTTAAGCTTTATATATTAGTAACAGATAATAAGTAAAAGAAAATATTTATGAAACACTATCGGTTTATATGCATGTATTACCTACTCAAATTTACAACATTCTTCAATTGAATCTGTTTGTAATTTCATTGAACAACATGGCTTTCTGTTAATTTTTATTTTATAAAATCACTCGCACCATGATCAAAAGAGGAGATTATTGATTAGCAGTAACCACACTTTAATATTTCCAAAGTCGATATTTTTTTTGTTTTAAGCACCTTTCAAGTTATAAACTATGACAGCTGAAAAAAATCAACACATCAACTATGTTCATAAAAAGCCATTTATAAATAATAAAGATGCAGCAAAAAAAAAGTCGTGTGGTGTCGTGGGACACCAGATAAGAACGAAGTTCGTTATAAAAAATACAGATAGCGCTATTCTAAATTTTTCGTTCACGCTCTTTAAAAATAACAAAATTGTCTTAACACCTTTATTTTATTTAAAATGATATATAAAAATATATAAACGTTCTATGCGAGGTATAAAAAAAATTATGATTTTTTATCGATAAAAATAAAAAATTAAACTAAACTGGTCACTTGTGCTGCCACCTAGTAATCTCTACTGAAACAAGTTATGTCTAGAGTTTCTCCTTACTTGTCACAAACAACTTACAGACTACTACGCTATACAAAATTGTTCGTTCACGAAATAAATAAATAAATATTTTGGACATATTTTTTTGTAAATACATACATATTAAACATAGAAAACATCCAAACTCCGAAAAAACAAATATTTGCATTCGATTCGGGATTCGAACCCATGACCTCAAACACAGCATTCGTATACGCTACCATTGTGACACCGAGGCGTCAATCTTACGTTACGGACGCTTTTTACCGGCTAGGGTACCCCTCCGCAACACCCCATAAGGAACTTCGTTCCAAAATCTCCAGGTAGAAATTATATGTCCCAGATATAACGGAAAATATTTCATTAACCGCTCCTTAATTAAAATCGTAAGACCTTAAAGTAAAGAGATTGTATAAAGGTTTATTTTTAAACGAAACGATCTCAAGGAGGCTACTCCAAACTTTATTGGTTTAGGTACCAACCTATGCCTAAAGAGATTAGAATCTCACTTCAAAAGTTCTTTTGTCTATCGATAACAAAGGGTTAAGTTTGAATGAAAGCATTCTGTTCATCGATTAGGTATTGGAAAGCTTTGACTGGAGGGAGCCGTTTGCTAAAAGCAAGGGTTTACATTCCATTTGAGTTCAAGCGCCGGTAGTATAGTTAAGTCAATTATTAGAGACACTCGTGAACTGTTCACACATGGCTATACAACATACTATAAAAGAACTGAATTTGAAACATATCGATTTATAAATTCAAAATCACTAAACTCTAATTAGTTTTCATAAAATTTGGGAATGGCATTATCATTTTGGGTTAAATTAATCTTGAAATATTTGTAAAAGTTCAGGGAATGTTTTCATTATGATGAAATACAGAATGAGTGCAAAGCAATTATTAAAAACTTTTTTTTTAATACAACTCCCGCATTAGGAAAATACATCCTGTGTCGCGGGGGGATTTACAAACATACATGAAACGGACTCAAAGAACACCCAGACACAGAACAACAATTTGTGGATCACACAAAGTATTGTCCTATTTGGATTTGACCCCACAACACTTGGCGCAGTAGGAAGCGGCGTTGCAACCACTTAAACCACTAGACCAACCGTGCAGTCGAAAACTATAATTTTTATTTATCCATACAAAATATCGGATTTCCTAATAATATAGAACATATTAAACTAAGGTATTGAGATCTAGAAAAATGCAAATAAAAGTGGTATTATAAATAACAAAGAATCGACATACATATTTGTTGGTTGTCAAATTTGAGTGCATTCGATGGGCAAAGGATCAATGGTTCTATAAGTCTCGTTTTTGCCAACTTTTTTGCACTTGAACTTACATTACATTTACTTGAGTAGACATACTAGACATCAAACCTAAATATTTAGAGAGAGAGAAATAACTTTTTTTTAATTTTAACATATTATACACAGTTGAAAATGAAGTTAATTTTTTATTGTGCGCTTAGATGCTAAATGCACTTTTCGCCATGATTTGTGTTCTGTTTTAAGGAAGATTTATAACGTATGTTTGGTGTATATAATGGTAGTTGACCGGTGACTGGAAAACGGGTGATTTATAAAAAGAATATTTAAAATGTCAATGTTTTGTAAAAATACAGAATTTTGAAACGCGTTATTGTTATGACTGATGAAACTTTACTACATATATCAAAATAACAAATGAAAACAAATTACATAATAACCAATTATTTTATTATTTAGTGTTTTAGTTTGGTACTACGGAATTGTATAACATAAAAACATCTACAATAAATATGCGATAGTTTATTTTTATATTCTACGAATAACCAACGGTAATCGGTTATGTTAGTATTCAATTATAACCCACGCATTAAGTAAAGTCGAAATAAACAAAAGTAATTTGGCAAATATAAAAGTAATATTTTTAAATTAAATACATTAGACATGTTGTGTACTTAAAAAAATAAAATTAAAGTGAATATCTCAGTAGATATCTGAGGATAACGCAATGCCTAAATACTTAATGTCAAGGTTCGTGACATTATTTGAATAAGAAAGCTATCAGTTATGAAACTACAATTTTACGCCTAGTATTACACAACTGGGTCAAAGTAGTATGAGAAAGCCACTGATGTATAAAATACGTTCCGAATATTTCTGCGGCATAGGTATAATGGGCTAAATCGATATCCTACTTTTTACTGTTCAAACAATATTTTGTGCGCTACTAAAGTTTATACTTACATGTAATTGAATATACTGGATACAAATAATGAAGATCTCATAGTACCTGTGGCGACTTCCACATACATTTTTACTGAGATGTAGAGTTTGTGAAGTTAGGGTTGGTAGAGTTAGAGCGTATAGATTCGGAACCTTGGCTCTACATGAAATCTGATATCTTTTTCACAGGGTACGCCATATGCAGTCGTCTTGGCAACATTTTACATGAAAATGTTTTTGGTGGGATTACTTTTTGCGGTAATTAAAAATTGTTTCAAAGGCAGTAGAGCCACGATGATTTCAGCACGAACAGGCCGGCTCGACCGGGACGGTACTACCCTCGCACAGAAAATAAACGTAAAATGACAGCGTGCTGTCGTGTTTCGTTGGTGAGTGCGAGACCGGAGGCCCAATTAGTCTAGTCAACAAGTTCCAAACTTGTTGACTAGACTAAAAGATGCAGCAGCATCACTAGGCCGCCATGGTGTGGGTCGCCATGCTGCATTGTCTGCATTCGCAGTGAGCATGGTGACCACCACTCTTGGATTCTGCTTATGCTTTCCATCAGGCAGAGTAGAGTCATTTAGGCGGGCAAAACATAAAAAAAAAAAAAAAAAAAATTTGCAATGGGTTTGGTGTCCACCACTCTTGGATGCTGCTCTTGGCCATACATAAAAAATAAAATGAAAATTTTCCAAACCGCTTTTCCCCTATCATGACGGCAGGGCGGAAACGCACTTAATTGTTGATTTGTATGAACTCTATAGTCGGAGGTAGGAGTTATGGAATCAGGCGTTACTTTGCGGAAATCCATGACATTAAATGCTATGAAATATATTTAGCTTTAATTCCGCGAGACAAATATCCAGGTCTGAAAGCAGGGCACAAATCCCACCGTCATGCATACTCACATGCACATATGGGTATCATGCATATGCACACATACAAAACAAGTGAGAAATAATTAGCATGCCATGCAACCAAACCTATACTCGACACGTGTTTCGCCCCTCCACGGGACATCCTCAGGAGATGTTGACTCGTCGAGCGTTTGAGCTCGAATGAGCTAGCGCACCGCTGTCGGCTCTTTATATACCGTTTCGATGACGCTATAATAACGATCGATACAATTATAGCGTCATCGAAACGGTATATAAACATTTTCATGTAAAATGTTGCCAAGACGACTGCATATGGCGTACCCTGTGAAAAAGATATCAGCTTTCATGTAGAGCCAAGGTTTCGAATCTATACGCTCTAACTCTACCAACCCTAACTTCACAAACTCTACATCTCAGTAAAAATGTATGGCTTCGCCGTTTCGCTACCATACCATCACGAAGGGGAAACGAACGCCTTTTGTGTTTGCAAATATCTAGTTTTTAAAGTAATGTGCTATACGAATATTTAGTTTCTGAAGTGACAAAACAGCCAAGCCATACATTTTTACTGAGATTTAGAGTTTATGAAGTTAGGGTTGGTAGAGTTAGAGCGTGTAGATTCGGAACCTTGGCTCTACATGAAATCTGATATCTTTTTCACAGGGTACGCCATATTCAGTCGTCTTGGCAACATTTTACATGAAAATGTTTTTGGTGGGATTTCATTTCTTTTTGTAAGTTGCTTGAGGCAGTTTTTTTTTCTTTTTTTGGGCAGTATTTCTTGTACATCTTCTTTCTTCTTTCGAAAAAGTCCGTGTACCAAAAATAAAACCTCTAGCATAAACATTTGTAAAAGTCTCATGCAAACTTCCAACCCGCAAATTTGGGGGTTGGGGGGCAAAAGTAATAGGTTTATGAACTTTTCTGTTGTTTGTATACTAAACTTAGTCTACATACCAAATTTCAGCTTTCTAGCACTTCAGGAAGTACCCTAACAGTTTTGATGATCATCAGTGTGTCAGTGACGAAATCGGTGTTTTTAGGTATCATCATATCTTGAGAATTTGAACGATCTGGTATATCGGCAACCAAAGTTATGAGGGTTCAAAAAAACGACAAAAGACTTCGAGAAAAGGTAGGTAGTGCCCTTCCGCTTCGCTTGGCTCGTCTTGGCGGGGGCACGACCGTGCCCCCAGATCTATTGCAATAATATAACAAAATACCTAGTTTGTGAGAAGCTAGACCAAGTGATCAAATGTTTATACTCGTATAAGTTATTGCAAATCCTGCACATCTCCAGACTAGACATTGAATTTTGATAGTATCCATAGAGGGTCGAACCAAGTGCCGTGCGATTGAAGAGGCCTATGTCCATCCGTGGATTGCGTTAAGCTAATGATGGTGATGAAATATTGGAGGGTAAATTACTTAGTTTTTGGTAAAAATCTACAAGTAAGAAATGCTTTGATAAAATATTGTAGATTTAAGTAAACTACTAAAACAAATTACTGGTAATGGTAAGAGAAATTGTATTCATTGGAAATTTGACAATGTGAAACTAAAAACTAGTGACACATACTCATAAAAATAAACAATATAAAATTTTACGATGCTCTTTGAGAAATTTCCTTTACTTTATTGCGGTAATAAAGTTACTAAATTTCATATTTATGTACTCTTATTCATTTATCTGTTGGTTGTGCCAACTCGGTAAGATAGTTGTACCATCTTATTTCGAAACCAGAAAAAGCATAAACACTGTTTTGCCGAACTCTTTTTATGTAATTTTGTGCTCAAATTTATTCTAATTTGCAACAAGAAAATTTATATAAATTGACACAATTTTAGACGCCCAGATGTCACAAAACTTTTGTTGCTGACTTAACAAAAGGGTATCATAACATCGCGCGACATTATAAACTTTGTGTGTTATTAATATCTTTTAAGACAAAATAGCGAAATGTTGGAATGTAATATAATATTTTAATTTAAATATTCTACATTAAAATATAAACTATAAATACTACGTAATCAATGTTGTTCAGTACATTATTGTTAATTGATCACAGCGCTGATCACTCTTATGAACATATAATGTATATCATATCACATTTAAAGTGCTTGTTCGCGAGTGCGGCGGCGGCTGCGGGCGCGTTATACGTTACGTGCTTGTGTTCACATTAGCCGCCAGGCGTTTGCGCGGGTGTGACCTTTTGTCACAGGTTGTTTACTTTGCCAAATTGGAGTTCTTGCCTGAACAGCACTAATAAACTCTTCTGTATTGAAAGACATGATAAATAGGTGCTATCATTTCGAGCGATAAGTTAAACTAGTTGAACTTACCTGAAGTCGCGAGGGAATCGCGCGCTCCGCCGCTAGTTCGACGTGAACACACACAAACGTCTCTCGCGTTTGATATAGCCGCGAGCGCGCCGCGGCCGCCAATCGCTACTTTGCTCGCTACTTAGACCGCACGTGCGTTTCGTACGTGAACACTTGGATGCCACGTCATATGTTTGATATTTCGTGACCGCGCACGCCACCGTGCCCGCGAGTCAACGTGAACAAGCACATGACTTAAAAAGAACATAGAACCAACGTTTTGTGTTAACAGTATTTAGGACGATGTAACATCTAGCTAGGCATTCGATTCCTATTCTACATAAATAATTGTGTCAATCATTTGTTCTATATCTGAGTGTATTTGTCGATACACATACACACATGAGTATGTTAGATAATTACTACAGACAGAATAGCCAAAGACTAGTTTACGATTAAACGGCAGAATTCAAGTTATAATTATTTTACGTAGGTTGTCCAAATACGTATTTGTAATATAAACATTGTTCTATTTAGAACTTACCGAATTACTTGTAAACGTTTGTGATTTGGTTGTACAGAGGAAACAAAAAGTATTTGATAGCAAAAGTATAATTATTTTTTAATATAATTATTACTGCTTAGCTTGGGACTAGATGGCGTTCTGTGTTAGATGTCTGAAATATTTATTTATTTATTTTTAGAAGAAAAAGGCCCATATATGTCTCAAGATACATCAACATGTGCAAAGTTACTATATATGTAACTTATTTATTTATGTTTGCCAACAATTCAATATAATAGTCCGAGATCCCGGGAGCCAATTTTACAAATTATTTCTATCAAGCAAATTTTTCGTCAGTGGCTTCATTTTGATGAGAGCCCCCTTTTCCAATTACAAAAATTTTCGATTGTGGTAGATAACAGGGGCAGAAGGGACAAAAACCTTTTGAGGATAGGACCGGGATAACATACCACGCAATTTGTAGGACAATGTGGCTGATAAATTATATAAATATTGTAGTGGGCCTCTCATCAAAATGAAGCCTCTCACGAAAAATTAGCTTGATAGTAACAACTTGTACAATTGGTTCCGGGGATCCCGGAATATAAGTAGAAACATTGACATGAATAATTACAAATTTTAACAAAAAATCGACTTCAATCTAGATCAAATTGAAATGGGCCCACACGGGAAGCACCAGCTTTCAAATAAAAAAAGAATCATCAAAATCGGTTCACCCAGTCGAAAGTTATGAGGTAACAAACATAAAAATAATACAGTCGAATTAATAACCTCTTCCTTTTTTGAAGTCCGTTAAAAAGACACTTACATTTTTCAGAAATCTCAAGGCTAAGGTAATTTTATATTCTGACAGATATATCAACGAAAAACGTCAAAAAGTCAGTTATTTTGTAAACAAAGTTACTCAGTGAAGTTCCGACAAGTTGGAAAAGTAATATTAGACACATATTTTATTGAAGACTTTCTGTCTAGTTTTTTTTATTTGACGTCATTAGATTACTCCTAAGAGACCTTTAATAAATTACTATGTATACTAGTGCTATTAAAGTAGCACAATGTGGTAACGATGACTACACCCATAGTCTTAGAATAATAACGCATAGAAACCGAGTCCGCGCGTCCGTTTTGAAGCACCTCAAATGGAGCCGGGCCGCTTCGTAGTGTTCAAGGTCAAAGTACGCCGAACCGAACGTGTCTCGCGAAAAAAAAACAATTATGACGGTTTGTTCAATTAAATTGTGTCACAGCGCATCTGAAAAACAAAAGAAGTGTGATAACATCACTTTTCACAGGTAAGTTTTTAATATTTCACAGTATTTTGTAAATAATTAGGTCAAAATAGAAATGTTTTGTTTCAATATTCAATATTCCGTTTGCATGTGTGCGTATCGCCGCGCGTACCTACGTAATCGTCACACCTATGTGAATCGGTTCAGTGCTTCATTTTTGACAGGGCGCTTGTATGAAGACTATCTTTCTATGCGTTATTATTCTAAGCCCGTAGTATTACAATAGACAACTGTAATATGCAGAAACCTCTTTAAAATTACTATCATTTCTTCTTAAATAGCTTTAACTATCGAATAAGGCAATCTGAAGATGAAAATACTATTAAGGATAATTCAAGTAATCAAAACATACAGATGTTGAACAGGCAAAATTACATAGCTGAATGAATGCCTGTCATTTGTCACTATTATGTCAGCAACCAACACTGTGCATAATTAACACCCGTCCTCATTTTCCCACCACTTGACGTGAACTAACAATGTTTAGTCTGCCAATTAATTAATAACATCGACTCTTCTAGCTTGTTTCCCGAATGTGCAGTCTATATCAAGTGCTGTTAACTGCTGGTACTGATTTCCGATTAGTAATAGTAATAAGTTATGAACTTTAATTAACATACATTGTTTCATTGAAAAGATAAATGAGAAAAGAAATCTGACATAATGACATTAATATACATTTGATGGCACTGTGGACGACCCCTTAGCTAAGAAGTCCCGCGAGTCAATTGTATGGTGGCAGTTTCTGTCCAAGCCATCTTTTGTATGTACAAATACGCTTACGCTGTTCTTGAAAAGCTAAATACCAATAACGTCTAGGTTATATAATACGTCACAAAATGATTAGTTTGAGCGTTGTGATTTTTATTTTCGTGTTTGACATAAATGAATTTGATATTTCATTGAATCTAATTTCACTACAAAAGTCACACTCAATGAAAAGATTTTTTTTTATCGCAACCATGTTTAATGTTGAATTGATGAACAAAGGGACATCAACTGTTTAACATAAATGAAATTTAAGATTGATCAAAAACAATGTTTTAATGAATCTTATATTTTATGTAAAAAATTACTGCGGAGTAAAGTACTCGTAATTGAAGTTTCCTACAGTTGACAAACTTAAAATCTAATTATTAAAACTTTGACTTGCTTTGCTTACCTTTGTTGAATTGTTATTTCAATTCTCGTGGACTTGTTTTAATTGAAAGGAAGTTTTAGGAAACCAAAGTTCAAAAAGACCCCTAACCGGTTTATGGTACAGAACAATCATACTAGCATTATACGGAAGGCAGTTCAGTTTGTTTTAGAATTTATAGAAATAATAGCCTATTCGTTTCGCACACAGAAACAAGACAAATGAAGGCTTCTTCTGAGGATAGAAATAGAAAGATAAAGAAAATAGAAGGGTATATATTATTTGAACAATAAAAATTGTAAAGCTTTAAACAAGCAGTGGAACTAAATAATAACTAAGTTAAGTTCCGGTAAAAAATAAAAACACAAACGTCGCAAGCAATAAGCAAACCAGCGTTCTAGTCTCATAATAGTAAGTAGTTCATTCTAGAATTACATATTTCCTATAAGTAAGTGAGTTTAAGTCTCACTTTTTAAGCTGTTTCGAAAAAAAACAAATACTATTTAGACTGTTGTAGTCTATCTAGAGAAAGAAGTGAAGTTTCTAACAAGTTCTTGTGTTTAAAACAATATGTAAAATGAATGTAGCGGTGTTCATAATTTATAATGTTTTTAGTGTCTTAAATTTCATATTGCTTATATCAAAGTAAATAGTAACAGACTGAGTGTGAATAACTTGAGTAAATATCAACAGTTAAGCGGCGAACATACGAGTTAATCTCGTTTGGTGGTCTACGGCGATCAAATTTGGTTGCACTGTACGCACCTTGGGCTATTTGCTACGTCACACTCCTACACCGCTACACTGCTACAGTAGCTCTACGGGCGTACGAGTTATTGTAATTGTGCCGTCACATCGCCAGCACGGCCACTGCGTTGAGCCGGCAACTCATGTAGTCGATTCACCTATCTATAATATCTATATAATGTTATACAATCCTGAATAATATCATGACCACCACTGTACAAACTATCAAAATTAATGAGCCGTTGGCCACTAGCTGATATCATGCTTACAGACCACTGGCATTTGAATATATACCGACATGTTTGGAACTCTGTACTTACGTCAATACCTATTAACTTAGTTTGCATATTATGGGTTGGAATACGGTTGGCTATTAAAATATTGTCTAGTTGTCAGAATATTACAAAATCCTCAAACAATATATTGTAAGGATTTATAGTATTAGTCTAGGGCTGGTTTAGACTATTCACCCTACTTTTGACCTTAGCAAAATAGGGTTAATAAGGAATATATGGCTGTGATAAATAAGTGGATAATAAGTAATAATCATAGAAGTTAAGCCGCGAGCAATAGCTAGAGTATTATAAAAACATTCATTTAATTGAGCCTAGTTGTATTGCAATTTTCATAGATAACATTTATAATTATATTTTACGACAGCGGTTATTGTCATATTAAATTGTTACCTTGAGGCACCAGTTAGACGACCGGTAATGATTACTAGCGACCCGACAACTTAAATTAATAATTCACGGTAAGCTTAGTATGGGAAGCACACGTAAATCTGTAACTAATTTGAATATTAATCTCGCTGTTGATGTAGACATCTTAAGACACCGATTATAACAATTATACATGTGTATATAAGTTACCCATGTAAATAAACCAAACCTCCATATTTGTGTCGCTTTCATACACTAATTTATAGTTATAGTTTATACACAACGTTTACATCACAAACTATATCCAACTAATATATTACAATGATTGTTGCCGAAGTATTTAATTGTAAATGTAGTATCCGTATGTTTTTATAGTTCTTCGCATCACAGGATATATTCCTACTACTGTCGTTGTTGTCTCTATGAAAAAGAAAATAAAATGCGTTTTGTCAAAATTATAAATACGTTGATGTGTCGTAAAACAGCCATTCTACGTATTCTACACATACCGTGGGAGAGCCACGCTTCGGCATGAATGGGCCGGCTCGACCGGAGTGATACCACGGCCTCACCGAAAACCGGTGTGAAACAGCGCTGGCACTGTGTTTCACCGAGTGAGTGAGGATACCAGAGGTCCATACCCCAACCCCTCCACAACCCCACTTCCCATCCCCCAAAGGCCGGCAACGCAATTGTGATGCCTCTGGTGTTGCGGGTGTCCATGGGCGGCGGTAATCGCTTACCATCAGGCGATACGTCAACTCGTTTGCCCCCTATATCATAAAAAAATCTATACTTAATAATAGGTATTTACCTATGAAATTGCCGTTTTGTATGCAATAAGTGAAAGTACTTATTTTTTCAAACTTTTTTATTTCTGTTATTCGAAGTAATCACCCATGCAATCGACGCATCTTTGCCAACTCATTGGCAGTTTATTGATGTCCTTTTTGTAAAAATCAGCTGGACGGGAGGCAACAAACTCTTCAAAGGCATTTTGTACTGCCTCTCGGAAATTGAATTTTTTACCCACTAAAAAGTTGTCTAAATTTTGGAAAAAGTAATAGTCGGTAGGTGCAAGGTCTGGTGAGTATGGCGGATGAGGGAGAGCTTCCAACCCCAGCTCTTGCAGCTGCTTCACGACAACGCGCTACCCCATACTGCGCAACAGATTATTATTTATTATTATAAAGCTGCAGAGTTTGATTGTTTGTTTGTTTGAACGCGCTAATCTCAGGAACTACTGGTCCGATTTGAAAAATTATTTCAGTGTTAGATAGTTCATTTATCGAGGAAGGCTATAGGCTATATTTCATTTTTTTTAAATTAGGGATCCGTAAGAAAATTGCGATGTCGTAACCCAAGGTGTGAAATTTAAAACCTATTTTTGCGTGCGCTGCAATAACTATTGATAATAGAACAGAATAATGTATTAAGGGTTTGTAGGTCCCATTAGATCTACAAAAAAGTCCGCGAGAGCATATATCTAACTATCATGGTTTAGTTACAATAACCGCTTTTGTGTTCAAAAAAATTATTAAATCGTCTAAAGAAAGAAACTGCGTTAAATGTGTATCGTAATATGAATCCCTATCCAAATTAAGCATTATGTTATCAAGGATATTTATGAAGAAGTAAAATACTTTTTGTTTCATCCCAATCGGACATTTCGTTTAGAAGTTATCACGAGTATATAAGAGTATAAGACGCTAAGAGTTGGTACCTAATAATGAGTTATTTGCGAAAGAGTTTTTATCAACATAATAGATAGATAGAAAACTCTTTATTTGTACACCATAATATCACACAGTTACAAGAGTACATAAAATGTGAGATGTAGTGTACAAAGGGCGGCCTTATTGCCAAAAGCAATCTCTTCCAGGCAACCTTAGTATGGATCAAAAAGTATAGGAGAGACAGTGGTAGTTGACGGTGCAGTGAGTTTTTAATTAATTATATTATTTGCTTATAAATATAACGTAAAACATATATTTATATTTACACATACATATGTATATATATACACACACAAACTCATATATCACATACTTATACATACTAATAGATACACATACACATATAGACAACTAAATCACGTATGAATATAATAGGTCTTTACCTATGAAATTGCCGTTTTGAATGCAATAAGTGAAAGTACTTACTTGCCAATTCGTTGGCAAAGATGCGTCTATTGCATGGGTGATTACTTCGAATGACAGAAATAAAAAAGTTTGAAAAAATAAGTACTTTCACTTATTGCATACACAACGGCAATTTCATAGGTAAAGACCTATTATAAATCCACAGCCTACCCTAATTCGTGCCTGTTTTAATTAAGATAATGTTCATGAACCAATTTCTTGAATTCGTTTATTGTCTGCGCTTTCATGATTTTTATCGGCAGTGCATTCCACAAGCGTACAGCTTCAACAGTGAAAGACTGGTCGTAAAACATTGTGGAATGCAGAGGCATCTACAGTCTCAAATTCTCGGATGACCTTAGACATTTTTCATGCGTGTCATTAAGGAACTTGAATAGTTCTTTGAGGTAGAAGGGGGCTCTGGGATTAAACAAAATATTGTAGAGAAAAATGAGGTGTGGGGAATGAGTATTCCGGCGAAAGCGAATCGGAAGCGACTTGAGCATTTGACGGAATTCAGAGACGTGATCATATTCACCAGCAGAAATACTGCACCAGGAGGACACCGAGTCTTCAATGCAAATACGTTGCCGGCGACCAGGCAGGTAACTAAGAAACCAATCAATTGTCCTAGGAGATATGTTAAGAGACCGTAGTATACCAAGCAGAATTTCGAAATCTACAGTATTAAAAGCATTACTAAACGTGCATTAATACTGAACGTGCTAATCTCAGGAACTACTGGTCCAATTTGAAAATTTTTTTCAGTGTTAGATAGCCCATTTATGGAGGAAGGCTATAGGCTAAATATCATCACGCTAAGACCAATGTGAGCGGAGCACCAATGAAGAATGTTTCAAAAACGGGGGAAAATTATCACGCTACGGGCAATAGGAGACGCCAACGACGTTGCGTGGGATATCTAGTATGTCTAATATTGTTAATTTGAAAGTAACTCTGCTAGTCTCTCTATTACGCTTTCACTAAATCACTGCACCAATTTCAATGAAAGGTGCAGTGATTTAGTGAAAGGATATGGATGAAGATATTTTGATTCTTGGGGAAGGACATAGGCTACTTTTTACCGCGCTTATCGACATACATGCGGTTGGAGCAAAAGCTAGTAAGAATATAATAACGAAATTCAAACTATATAAAATACTAGCTGTCCCACGCAACCTCGTTTGCGTCTCCTATTACCCGTAGCTTGACAATTTTCCCCAGTTTTTGAAACATTATTCATTGGTGCTCCGCTCCTATATGTCTTAGCGCAATGATGTATAGCCTTCCTCGATAAATGTACTATCCAATACTTACAGATTAGCGCGTTAAAACAAACAAGCTCTTCAGCTTTATAATATTAGTATACTCGTAGATAAACTATAACCAAAATTGATTGATCACTAGTAATGATGAAAAGTATCTGTAATATTGTTTTTACAGCAGTATTTAATTTAGATTTTACAGTAATTAAATATCTAATAGTAACTATGTAATCGAGTTATATTTATAAAAAAGAAATGAAATTCCCTTTGTGTTGTATCATTTGCAAACGACTGCAATTTATTATTAATTGTTAGTTTTGTGTTAAAACTGAGCACCTACTGTCTGTATTATTACTTCACCTAAGAGATTATTATTAAGGTTGTTATTATATCTAAGATATTCAGCGTACGTATCCTCTCTACAAATGACTATTTAGATTTGTTGACACTACAATTTGCTATATTGAGTTCTTATTTATTTTTATATTTTCTTTTACTATTACTAGTATTATTAATTTAATGACGATTCTTTCTTTTCGTTACTATCCTTATTAAATTCATTGTAATCTATTAATGTCACAAAATCCCCTTAACAAGTACACTTAGTCTGTTTTAGTACGCCATAAAGTAACATAATAGCTCCAGTACATTAAATATAAACCTATGTTTTGCATAATTTGTTTAATACGCTACCATGTAGCGACACAACATTGCTGTTTATGTTGTATTTAGTGCGAGCGTCGCAAAATACCACATTTAGTGAAATATGAACGAGCTATTTATTTATACTATCCGAATGGAACGCTTCTACGCTAATGAGTAAGCACTTGAGTAATGACTAAGAAGGCACCGCAGACGGTCAGTTCATTAATTACATTCAAGTGAAATTACTAAAGAACAGGACACTGCAAGACAGTATCAATATACAGTAGGCTAGCCTACAGTGCTTATAATTTTAGAAATCGTTTTTGTACCCTAAAGTTTTTGTGTATGATATAAACTTAACATTCATCTTCAAAATTTGGAAGTATTTTATCATAGTTTTGTTGTACTCGTAAATAACAACTCAAGTCAACAACGTCAAAATAAAAACAAAATATCATCGACATTTATATCACTACGCTGTTTTCTGCTTGATTAGGATATTTACCTGCATATATTTTGTTGATGCCAATTTCAAAGGGTCTGTTTATTTGACCTCATTTTGTGAGGAAATCCTCACCGATCATTACTTAGCCGTTGTTAGTTCCGTGCTGACTGCCATATGATTAGTCAAGCAGCACACATGAACGAAATCATGTCCGGAGCGGTACTTTGAACCTGATTTTGTTACGACTAGTGCCATTGCCCTAGAGAAATACTAATGAAGACCAGAATCCGTTTTGCATTCTCCTACTGCAAAGTTTTCCTGCTTCCGTTCCCTTTCCGCCGCCCCTTGTACATGCTTCTAAAATCAATCAAGAGGGCAATTTGTCTCTATTCTATCACGATGGGTCTAATCGCCACAACATTACTATATTCGATATTGTAACTTAACTATACATAAACAAACTGACTGTAATGACTGTGAAAATAGGCCTACAGTCGTTTCTGAAGATGTTACGTGATGATTACTAACCAGACTGTGGCGATACCGAACATGACATTGCAAAAATATACTGTACATTATGGATATTCTGACCGCAAAGAGTAATTTGTCAGTACTCGTACGTCTGAATACGTACTCGAAATGATCATAAACCAGATGATACTGCTCCTGTTCATGCGTTTACAGAAAAGATAATTAGATGACATGATCATATCCTCAATTTATATCCGAGAAATATAATTGAAGATTACCATATGATTTATGCTAACAATATAATATAGGTATATATCTGGACTACACACTATTCATTTTCTTTAGTTTTTGGAATGAAGTTCCTTATGGGGCGTTGCGGAGCGGTACCCTAGCCGGCAAAAAACGTCCATAAATCCTCGGTGTCAAAATGGTAGCGTATGAGAATGATGTGAGGTCTGGGGTTCGAATCCCGTGTAGGATCAATTTTTTTTTTGATCTGCAAATATTTGTTTTTGGGAGTTTGGATATTTTCTATGTATAATATTATGTATGCAATTATTTACAAAAAAAATATCCAAAATATTTATTTATTTATTTCATGAACTTAAAATTTATATAATCTGTAAGTTGCATGGAACAAGTACGGAGTAACTCTAGACAGAACTTGTTTCAGTAGAAATTACTAGGTGGCAGCACAAGTTTAGTTTTTTTTTTTATCGTTAAAAAATCATAATAAAAATGTATATCTGAATAATTATTTTCTTTATACCTTGAATAGAACTTGAAATAAATATTCTTATGATAAGGAACTTCGTTCCTATTGGTGTCCCACGACACCACACGACTTTTTTTGGTACTTATTATTATGCAATTACTAATTAGGGCTTTAAGACTTGAATAGATAAATATACTGTCTGATTTATAGACCAATGTTGAGCAAAACCTTCACAAAATCTATAATGTTCCTTAAAAATGTTCCATCATTACGTCGTCGTAAGAAACAAGTAAAAGTGTCGCACTCGATCAGTTACAACGACCTATAAAGGGTACACGAACAAGGCAAGAATGAAACGTTACTTTATAGAGCTATAAACAGAAGTACTCGTTCGGTAGATCCGCAGACCAAACGTGCGTGCAACGTTATATTCTCTACCTTTACACACAATGGCTCTCATTCTCTCAGCAAAAAATATTTTTATGTGCTCGACTTAGTTTTTTATTTGTGCCACTAAAGCAACAAAAAAGCTTACGGCTGTCCTGATAAGATAATGGAAGCGAGGCCTCAGCAAGGACTTTCGAAATTACTAACCATAACAAAACGCAGCCGATTTGTTTAGTAAATAATTAATTTCTAAACATTATTACGTATTCAATCAATTCCTGCATAAATTAACAAATATTTGAAAAAACTTACTTTATGTAATGAGAAACAATCAAAAAGCAACTAAGTATGAACTAGCATTGCCAATATTGAACTGAATAAAGCTTTTGATAGATATTTCTGTTGGCAAAGGGTACACGTTAAAGGTAGCACGACGAAAAATATTTTACAGGAATGCCACTAACTGACATGAAAATAAAGTTAAAGATGTACAATCTGCGTCTCCGTCGCCCCTAATTACATAAACTCACACAGGATTTCAAAGTTTTGCACAAAATTATTCCAACAAGATTTCCTCATCTAATGACTTTCATAACAAATAAAACTTAATTATCAATTGGCCTACTTAGAGGAAATTCTCCACGAACTTTATCAAACTATAACGAAGGCAACAGTCCCCGGGAATCACAAATTAAATTGCTTTGCACACCAATTTATAGGTAACTACATTAAATAACTTGGTTTTAAACTAATCGGTGTACATCTTAGAATAGCTTTACAGTTCTGACTGGTGTATAACAAAACATTTCTCGGAGATTTAGTAACAACCTTAAATAATTAATAATTTTGTTATTAATAATTTTTTTAAATAATTAAAAAATCTTAGCATATTATTCAGCTTAGTAATGTGAAAAATGTAAAAATGCATGGCAAACATTATATTTGAATATTCAGCTACATTCAAAACTTCCCGGTAAGTAAAAGACATTCAAGGACGTTGGAAGCCATCAACTGGATTTTCCAGGTGAAATCAATCGGAAGACAATTTCATCTGTATCCTGTCTATGATGGTAAATTACGGTTACAATTTTTATTTTAGAAATATTTTTATATCTGGTTAATCTTCATTTCTTCAATCTACTTCTTTTAATGTGAATCAACTCTTATAACAGAGTCACGCTGCAAATAAGTTCATACACGAACTAAAACTAAACATTTAATTTAAAGATATGTCAAAAAAAACACTTAATGGACTAAGATTAGAAGTATACATATGAAAGTATCCTCATGAGCTGTTAGACTTCTGCACGATGCAATGATTGTGTGTGAAATATTATGCTGTAAATGGTTTCAATGGTTTCTAAGTCCTAGATCCGTAAAAACTAAGTTTTTTCTTAATAACTAAGGTTATAGGATTCCTGCTGTGTACGTGCATTTATAGAGTGTTTACAATGGTGTTATTAGCATTGGCGGTTATATGATTATTTAAAAATATATGGTCGACCACTATATCTATAGTTATGGTTTAACGCAACAGTGATGCTTGTGAATCCGTGGATAAACAGTGGTTTACCATCACACAACCAAAATTTGGCAAACTTCTATTGACTGTCGACTTGATTAAGAAAATAGAATGAAGTCATTTGTTCAACATCACTAGTGATACGTGGAAAGGCAAATTAATCGTAACTAAAGCTGATAGAGACTTTGAAATACTAATAAAATGAACACTAGCTAATATAAGTGTTGGTACAGACATATATGTAGCCTGATTGACTAATTTTATGATACAAATTACTTGTTATATTCTTTTAGCGGTTGACGTATGCGACCGCCGATCAAGAGGTCTCGGGTTCGAATCCCGGGTCGGGCCAAAAGTGTTATTGAGTTTTTCTGATTATAGAAATACTTAATAACAGCTCGGAGTTTGGAAGTTGAGGTCTGAACCCCCGCGCCTCGGAGAGCACGTAAAGCAGTCGGTTCTGCGCCTGACCTCTCCCCGGTCGTGTCGGTTAACCGTCCCATCGGATTCTGAGAGAGAGGGAACAGAGAGTGCACCTGTGTTTGCGCACACACTTGTGCACTATAATATCTCCTGCGTAGTTGGCTGGTCTCCGTAGAGACTGTCCGCCGTGGCCGTTATCGGCTAGGAGAAGAACGAACAACATATTCTTTTTACAGTTATTTGCGTTTGAAATTCGTGTCTCTGCTTACATTTACAATACAGGTATCTTACAGGTAGTAGCTGATTTCAGCGCGAATTGGCTGGTTTGACTGGGGTGGTACTACCATTGAACAGAAGATTAACGTAAAATGACAGCGTTCGTGCTATCGTGTTTCGTTGGTGAGTGCGAGACCGGAGGCCCAACGATGCAGAAGCATCACTAGGCCGCCATAGTGTGGGTCATCATGCTACATAGTTGCATTGTCTGCATTCGCAATGAGTATGGTGACCACCACTCTTGGAATTTGTTTATGCTTTCCGCTTTCCATCAGGCAGAGTAGAATCATTTGGCAGGGCCATAAACAAAAAAAAAGTGATTAAAAAATACAAAAAGGTTTTATTCCATGATATGATCACCGAAACTTATCCATATTACAGTCGTATATTACATGATCTGACAAGATAGATCCTAAGACAGGACAAGATCTGAGATAACAATCTTGAGAAGTCAACAAATAAGTTGAATCGCAAAAATAAAACAACATCAATAAAAATGTTAGTATGCGATATATAGATGTAGTAACAAAAAAGCGCTGCAGGGAGCCATGTTAAGTACCTTTTAATATTTCAATACACGATGACGAATGTTATCACATCGTTTTTGGGGTAAGTAGGGTAGTAGCACCTCAGGGGGTCGCTATAATAAGAAAAGGCGACAGTTAACCAGCCTTTTTACGTCTTTACAACGTGTGAATAACACGAAAGTTGTTAGTGTCCATACGCATAAAGTAAACTATCAACGGACAGGCTACAAATTTGCTACTGCTGTTATGTAGTTATAATAAAAAATGGGCATGTTGTAATATTAACCTCTTTTTATTAAACTCTTATTACATACGCAAAAACAAGCTATTAAATGTTAAACCACTGTGATCACAAAGGATTTGAATTTTTATTTTCTGTAGACAAGTTACATCACCATGTACCATGACTGCACGTTTGGCCTAGTGGTTTAACGGTCACCACGCCGTTTCCTATTACGCCAAGTGTCGTGGGTTCAAATCCCACGTAGGACAACACTTTGTGTGATCCACAAATTGTTGTTCTGAGTCTGGGTGTTCTTTTTGCCCGTTTCATGTATGTTTGTAAAGTCCCCCGCGACACAGGATTTATTCCTAGTGCGGGAGTTGTCATTAAAAAAAAAAAAGTTTTAATTTTAAGGAATTTGTGTAAGAGAATTAACGTTTGTTGATATTGTTATTAAGTATCGGAGCCTAATCCGTTAAATCCTTACTCGTCTCTTATACGTTATTTACTGACCAGAAATGGTACTCATAAGTAAATGTTTTTTGATAAAGTTATTTGACCGTATAAACGCAACAAAAAATAATATTTACCCACAAGGCAAAGGAAGCAAATTTACCAAAAATACTTTACGACTTAATAAAACACACTCGTCACGGAACGTTAAGTAAGAGATATTTTGGTAGAATTGTCAAGCTGAGACAAAATTAAGGAAAACAGGAAAATCGGTCAGTGAATTGAAACGACTAAATTCACACGAAACGAAAGCGTTCCTGTTACGCACGAAAGTATACCCCATGAAATCAAAAGTTCACATTCAAAGCGATCATTTTGCCGTCAGAAGCGAAAATTGTGGTTTTGGATATTATCTTTTCTCTATGGTATACAATTACCTACTAACCTCGTTGAAGTATGGCATTTAATAATCGATTATATTATTTATATTTCTTACTTTAATGAGTCTAGTAGAGAATGAACAGTTTAACAAACTCTTATATAAGACAACTATACCGAACACTTTTTATATAACTAAGACTAAGAAAATGAAGAAGGTTGTCTGGAAGAAATCGCTGGGAGCGAAGAGATCGCCAATTTTTACGTCTACAACTTTATAATTCATCTTTTGTTGTGGTTTTATTATATTTATACAATAAAGATATATAAATAAAATAAATAAATGATAACCATAAAAAGTATCTATACAAAGATATTTTGCTTCATATTAATATATAAAGTTTTTTTACCCCAACCCAATAAACTTGTATAAAAAAAATACATTTCGTAACCCATTTCTTAATGACCTCATAACCTTTAGTAGTATAACAGTTGTCATGACTGACATGACATTTTATAAGGAACTAGCTGACCCACGCAACGTTGTTTACGTCTCCTATTGCCCCCCGTAGCGCAAATAAATGAAGAACCGCTCGATCGATTTTGTGCAAACTACACATAAACCATCTACTAAATAGTCCAAACAAAGCCTAAACATTTGGTTTGGATAGGTGAGCCCGTTCTTGAGTTATAAAATTACAACGAAAAGTGGCATTGATTTCCATAAATATTGATTGATTGATGTGAATATTAACTCAAATATAAGCTACAAGCCAATTGAAAAAGCAGCCAATTTGTTTTTACGAAATCGAATCAATTTGGTAACAGCAAATTGGCAAACTACACTAAAAAAAAATATACCTATTTTTTACTCCATTGTCATTTTAACAAAATATTGTTAAGATGACAATGGAGATACAATTGCCAGACCCTCGTAAGATACATTTGAACGAAGTTGAGAACAAGATAAGAAAACTTTAATTCCATTTTCACTCAACAAAATTTGAAAGGCATTTGAAGGTAAAATGTAAATGTTCCTTTATAAACCACAGACTATTGCATCACCTAACCTTGGTATTGTGCTCTATTATTATTGATTTTATATTATTCAACAACGTTAAGCTGAAACTGACTCCACTTCTACTAATGTCTAAAGTAAATACGTGAGATGATTAGTACTCAGAAATATCTCTAAACACAAAATATGTTAATAACTTTTTAAAGCTTAGACTAAGTGATAAAGTGGCAGTTCTCGCTCTCACTTAGTGTAACGAAATTTTGCTAGAGTTAAATTCAGGAATCAATTAGCTGGCGAGGGAGGCGACACGACGAACGTAGCACGTCTCCATAATTTATATTATACATTTTTATGTACGAGCTCGTTCTGGCAAGGTTCATATTCAAGGCTATATGTATTCCGTCCTTTAAATAAGCTTCCCTCGAAATTTTTGTTATGTGTACCATTTTCCAGATTCATGTTTTTATACCCACTTCAATGAATATTTTGTTTAACAAACCCTTAATTAAATTCAGAGGAACAAAAGGCTAGCTCTCGGTCAGCTCTATACAACCTGTCTACTGATGGAAAGATATACACACGTATAATTACATTATTCAAAGCAATTAGAACCCGTCCCTTTTTAGTAGCTCATTAACAAAACCGCGCTTTACAAAACATTCTTAATTATACCGTTCATCAAAAATATCAACAAAGTAATATACTAAATTAATGTTCAGAACATTAAGTTTTGTATTGCAATGATAATGACATCTTTTTCATTAAATGCAGGTAAAAGTAAATTGTTAGACAAAAAGCCTATTACAACCTATAAAAATAAATAAAATGGGAGTGTCTGTTTGTAATATTAAAATAACCGCTAGCTAGCTGATGATATAAGTATTAACTTAAGTTACTTTTTTTAGACTAGCTTCGCCCCGCGGCGTTGCCCGCGGCTATTGTCGTACCGTGGGTAACATCGCGGGGTTCAGCTAGTCCATAATAAAAACTAGACCAGGACTGACAGGTGAGTCATCACAGTAATACTTCACTTAAAACGTTAGAATTTTCTTTTTATGTAATTGATAGTTCATCTACGCCAAATTACAACGAAATTACGTTTCATTAACAAAGAAAAATAAAATTTCAACATTACCAACGATTTATCCATCTTCTTTTAAATGAGGATATCCGATATCAATTTTTTAGAGAAAAACCAACAGAACTCTTACAAAGTCATGAAATGTGATCATAAATTTTTAGGCAACCTCGAGCCTAGCGAAACGAAGTCGCAAAAATTCTTATCTTTATGGACACAATTTTAAGGTATTCGGATCTCAGCCGTGTTTGCATTATGAGCAAGTAAAACATCGGAAGCATTGAGTGCGTAAATATTATCGTGTTGTCCATGAAAACTAAAATTTTACTTCTATATTTTAATAATGAAAATCATAAATCATTGCTCAGATACCGAGATGATAATACTGATTAGGTTTAGTTTAGAACCCATCAAAACCCTCAAAGTATTTAACTTTAAAGTATTAGAGCGTCGACCGATCTAAAACAACGAATCTATAGCACACTAAGAGCGCTCAACTATCGCCTTTCACAAAGAGATCATTGATAATAGAGAATGCCTTTGTCTCATGTATATAGTTCATATCAACGAGAATTTCAAACAGTATTATACAATATTAAACCTGTTATGTAACGTTTTTGATGAGTTTGATACCTTAGTTCTTTATTATTAGTATCCCAGCAAACATCGCATGGTACTATTTTCCACCAACCGTAATTTGTGGTAATTTGTAGGCAAAATTCATATTCCGTACTGAAATGTTGAGGTTGTTTTATTAAAATTGTCAAATATGAACAGATATTTATTCAACACAAACTATAACATTTAGCTTGTAAAAATATAAATTGTTCTTCATCATCAGCCTATCGCAGTCCACTGCTGGACATAGGCCTCTCCAATTGCACGCCACTTAGTTCGATCCTCGGCTTCTCGCATCCAGCCTCTGCCAGCCGTCCTGCGCAAATCATCACTCCACCTGGCTTGTGGACGTCCTACACTACGTTTGCCGAGACGCGGTCTCCACTCAAGAACTCGTTTACCCCAACGGTTATCGGTTCTACGGCAAATATGGCCAGCCCACTGCCACTTCAGCTTGCTAATCCTATGGGCTATGTCGATGACCCTGGTTCTCTGCCGGATCACCTCGTTTCTGATACGATCCCTTAGAGAAACGCCGAGCATAGCCCTCTCCATAGCACGCTGAGCGACTTTAAACTTGTGGACCAGCCGTACCGTAAGTGTCCACGTTTCGGCTCCGTATGTCATTACGGGTAGGACGCACTCATTGAAGACTTTCGTCTTTAGGCACTGTGGGATCGACGATGAAAAGACCCGACGAAGCTTCCCAAACGCTGCCCAACCCAGCTGGATTCTCCTGTTCACCTCGTTCTCAAAGTTGTTTTTACCTAACTGCAAAGTCTGCCCGAGGAACACATATTTCTGAACAACTTCGAGAACGGCGCCGTGTACCGCAATCGGTTCCGGTAGTACATGTTCATTGAACATGACCTTGGTCTTGTCCAAGTTCATCCGTAGGCCGATGCGTACAGAAGAGTCAGCCAGAGCGTTCAGCATCTGTTGTAGGTCCTGCAGCGTCTCTGCCATGATGACGATGTCGTCTGCAAATCTCAAGTGAGAGATGTATTCGCCATTGATGTTGATACCGCGTCCTTTCCAGTGCAGCGTCTTGAAGAAGTCCTCCATTGCATTTGTGAACAATTTCGGGGATATGACGTCCCCTTGTCTCACTCCTCGATGCAATGGTATGGGTCTTGTATGCTGATTCTGTACTTGGACGGACATAGTGGCGGCTTCGTAGAGACATCTCAACACTTGGATGTATCGCCAATCCACGTGGCAACGCTGCAGGGACTCCAGAACAGACCAGGTCTCGATCGAGTCAAAGGCCTTCTCATAGTCCACGAATGCTAGACACAGGGGCTGATTATACTCTTCGGTCTTCTGTATAATCTGCCGCACTGTTGTTCTTCATATTTTCTTAATAATAATACCCCATACATTTCACTCTATGTTAAGAAAAGTTTTTTTATTAATGTTCAAAAGAACACAAAAAAAATCATAGGCCATGTACAGTTTATTTCATTACTTAACATAAATGGTCAACCTGGGCGTTTTGTAGACAACACAAATTAAAGGCTGAAATATTTAAAAAGCAAATGCGTAGGTAGATGAAGCATGTCGTACATGAGTCGGGTGACTTCTAAACGTTACCCCATTATTTACGTACGCCAATGCGAATGTGAATAAACAGCAGAGAAGCGCGTGACTGGAATAAATTCCAGCTTATCATTCAAAGGCGAGCTGCTATGAAACTTTAACTTTAAAAATATTTATATTTTATTCAATGCACAGCGTCTCTGTGAATATTTCATCATATTAGATTTTGAGTAACTACCTAATATGGCAAGGGAGGAAAATGTATAAAACATATAAATGTCACATCTATGTGACATAATAATAATATTATTTATATATAGTTTTAAATGAATTTTATTTTATGTTTTAAATCTGTATGTGTACAGAGTTAATTAGTGTACAAAAGATAAATAAAAGTAATAAGAGCTTGTACAATGTGTACTAGACAAGTGCTAGAAATACATAAGTATATATATACCTACTTCTTTTTGTAAATGAATACATAATAACAAAGAAAACACCCAAAATTCGAAAAAAATAATTGCAGATCACGCTATTATTTGGTCCTACCCGGGAATCAAACCCAGCAAGCACACCAGTAGCATACGATACCACTGTGCCGATTCAACAATATATTGTTAAAACTAGAATTGTCGATATCCAGCTATGGGCTATTAAAGGCTGTTGATGATAAAGATTATTGAAATACGGCCACACAAACTTTATTATAATCCATATTTAAAAAAAAAATGGCAATAAATAATTTTTATCTGATTCCTACAAATAAAGCACCCTAAATTTGTTCGTACACATCTAATAGGTATATTCTGATGTGTACTTAACCACAATAGACATTTAAACAGCTATATTTACATAATATATATCAATATTTGTTTAAAAATATTTTCATGAAATTTGATTTATAACTCATGTACAAATTAACAGGCGTAACTAAATACAATAGGCCGGTGCCGGGCAGCAGCGTCACTAGTGCAATAAGCTACGCTCTGCGATCACCAATCCGCCTGCCAAGCGTGGTGATTTTAGGAAACTCCATGCGTAAGCAACGGAGAGGCCTACGTCCAGCTGTTGACTGCGGTAGGCTAATGATGGTGATAAAGATGATGACTCATGTATATATTATTAGTCATAACCTATCATTTATTTAAATGTATTTATTAAGCATTGTGTTTTTGTTTTCGCCCATTGCCTACCTATTATTAGTTTTAGTAACTAGACGTCAGTTTAAGCCAGCTCAACTCAGCTTTCAACGATGATATAACGAGTTACTCTGGGCTTTAGCTGGCAACATAGCTCCACTCAAACCACTGTGACTGAAACATGTAATACAGCTAAAAGAGAGGACAAGTATTACACACACTTTGTGTGATCCACAAATTGTTGTTCTGATTCTGGGTGTTCTATGTGTCCGTTTCATGTATGATTGTAAAGTCCCCCGCGACACAGGATTTATTCCTAGTGCGGGCATTGTCTTTTTAAAAATAAATAAAAATATTTATAAGCGGTCACGTTATGAGTGATAATTTGTTCATGCATCATATTAAATCACACGTAGCCTTCGTTTCCAGCTGGGATGTGTTTCCTTACACAAGAAGCTTTATATTTCTTTGTTCTTATAGTACCAACAAAAACTATACCGGAACATTGTTAGTTATAACACCTAAGTAATTTCAAGAAGTACCGACAAGCAAATTGCATGCAACAAAAAAAAGTTTAATTAAGTACTTACTCTCTACTCACTGAATGAAATCTGTATCTATTGATGAATAATAATATCAATAGTACGAATAATTCATTTGCGTATTTTACTGTAATAAATGAACTTATACTAAGTACTTGTCTTACAAATGAATAGTGTCCCATGTGGCGTAAAATGACAACAGTGTTTATTCGAATTAAACAGGTGTTGTGTTTGTGGGTACACGAGCTGTATGGTCACCAGGCTAAGTACTATCGGCTCTGACACATTCATTATTCAACTGCGAATGGCGATCGGAACGAAAGGCACCGACCCGTTCGCATATTCCATTCATTCAGCCCCTTTTGCCAATTCACTCTTTAACACCTTCTTACGGCTCGCTTCACGACCTGAATAAAATAACGTTCTGAAACCTCATGAGAGAAGATTGAATACCTGAACGGACGAGCTCGTAATGCTGATAGCATATTTAAAAGCTGACACGGATTTTATTATAAGTAATTTAATAGTAAAAATCTTTTTGAGAGCTCAGCTTTACAAGATTGTAAACAATATTCAGCGCGAAAATTAATTATCGTAGCGACTAGTCTCTTTAACATAATTATTATTAATAACGCTTAATATTTTATACCTTACAATGTCTAATATACAGTTACATAATTACCATGATTAATTACTTGTTCGTTCTTAATTCGGTACAAACGTGTACTTGTCAGTTTTTGAAAAACATTAGACTAGTAAAACGTGCTAAATGTTATATGATAGCAATCGTCATAAATTCATATATATTTTCGTGTACTAGAATTGGATGAGTATGGGCCTTACAGCTGTCTAATACATTAACTGACAGTTTACAATTCAATTTCAGGAACGCAACATTGGTCTTGTTTCTTCATAATTTATTTGATTACAGAGAGACCTTTAAGTAAACATTCTCGTTAAACTAAGAATGAATAGATCACATATATGGAATAATTCAAATCCAGAATACCAATAACCCATAACTATACTAACTTTTAAGCTTTTGTGATATGTGCGATGTAATTATATTTACAAAAAATATATACCAGTTAGGATATAGAGCTGATCAAACTACTTAAAAAAAATGAAATACCAGCAATATATATGCGAGCGGCAATATTCTTTTTTACAATCACAGTAAAGAGACAATGGTTAACAAACAAGCTTAAGGTCTACTTTGTAAGTAAATTGTTTTCTATATATTAACACGTGAAGCAAAAACTTTGCACCCTTTTGACAAGAATCATGTGAATGGAAAAGTATGACATCTGGTACAGTTAAAGTTTACATGGAGGAGAAGTGCAGAAAGCTAAAATAAACAAATTATGGTCGAGTTTCGACTATTGGGTGCCCACTCATAATAAAATTTTATTGAAAATTCAGTGCCGATCTAATCACGGCCCCACAAATGTCATGTATTTTCGTAGTATTACTAGGATTAGCAGAATACTGATTCAACTATCCTTCACAATACGATATCACGTTACAGTCAACATTGAATTTTATTACATTATGACGAAAATACATAATTTATAAAATTTGTAAGATTAAAAGTTGATTATTATTAAATTTTAAAAGAATTATATTGTGAGAATTGATCTGTGTAGCCTGTAGCCGGCGATTGTTAACGAACCCATTCATTTGCGCTAAACATCAAACGTCCAATCTTATTAAAAATCTACTATTTTGTGTTTAATTTATACAGGTAAAATTTTCGTTCGTTATAGAATTTTCATATACCAGCAATAGAGAATTAGACTTAGTACCCATAAACGTCACTTTGTAGATAAGACATAATCGTACAAAAAGTTCACCAGCGCGGTAACATCCCATAAAGTATGTTACCTTTTATATTGTTCTTCATCTGTAATAGCCATACACATAATCTCATGCCTCTTACCCGTACAATAAGGGCATAATAAGGGTAACAACCCGTGGGGTATTTTTTTCATTAAATATTAAAGAGAGCTTTATGAAATTGTAAACCATAAACCAAGTATGTACATTTTTTTTCTGTTATGTTTTATTTTTGCGATATTGTTAATGATTTATAAGCGAAGGCATATCTTATGGTGTGGATTTTTTATAACGAAGGCAGCAAATATATACATTCATCAAACAATAAAAATAAAATAGATAATCACTAACTTTAAAACTATAAATGAACTATAAATAAAAAGAGAAAATTTTGAGACACGCATAATGCCTCACAATTTTCTATTATTCTTGTTTCAATATTTACTTAAATAAGCCTTTCATTGAATTCGAATTTTGTTTCGTAAATTAGATACCTACTTCATCAATACAAGGTGTAGGTAATTTAAAAATGTAACACGGTAAGGTTGTTGAAAGTGAAACTCGCAATTTGATTTACCACAAGCAATGCGCCGGGTCATAGTACTTTGAGGAAAAGGTCACCAGCGTAGCATACGAACTTGTCGGAAGGTCGGAAAACGAATTTTTAAAGCACCCTGTGGTCGTGAGCGACGTGAGTGGAATCACAGTAACTCTCGGCCTGCTATCTATTTGTTCGTGGAATTTTTCTCAAGATACGTACCTAAAATCGTAATTTTCACACAAAATTGAACCGCGGGCATCATCGGACGATTTATTTTGTGGACATGCTTGGGGTTTAGTCAGTAGATAAGGACGTCTTCGTTTTCTTACACGAGTGATGTAAGCTCAGCGGTCCCTGGGGCGACCTCAATATTTCTCTAAGTTATAAAAAGTAATGAGCTATTTATATCTGGCTGCTGGGTAGTATTGTTTAATGTATTCCAACCGAAACGTGCCTCTCAAATAGAATTTTGTCTTAATGTCTCATTAAGTTTATACCAAATATCGATGTAAGCATGTTCGGAATAATAATGTGCCGGGGGTATGGTTGTAAATGTAACAACCACAGCCTTATGGGCTCAATTAAAGTTGATACTGTTTGTTCCTAACATTGTAAATAAATTTTCCGATTTTTCTAAAGTTGTATTTAGACGTGGGTATCTTTCGATATCAATTAATTGTTATGGGTTCACGTTTTAGCCAATACATTCGTAAATGTATATGGGTGGTTCAATTTTTTAATGTGAATTTTTAAATTTTATTAGTTAACAAATTTTATTAATAATTTTTGAGAGATTTCAATGGCGGTGCGCGTGCGATGGTAGCGGGCTTCAGTCGCGTTGTTGAATATAATATTAACGAAATCTACTATTTATCTCATAATAAGCCTCGTCTCAAACCTTTACGAAGAAGATGAAAATTAAGCATTAAGCATCTTTGCCAAACTCCTAGTTAAATCAATCTACGAGAGTTCGTAGACGCACCGTAGTATTTCGTAGAGGTGTCATAGAGCCACCTCAATATCAATCGTTCGTTAAGATATATGTACTTTAATTGTAACATATTTTAGATAATAAATTTGAATATGCAACACTTACCTTAATCTGTCAAATATATGGCCATAACTTGATGTAATAATAATAACATGTACTTAAAATTTAAGACAGGAAAAAAATCAGAACAGGAATAGTTTCTGAATTTTATTTATGTATTGTTTAAATAAGAATTGATAAATTTAGCTATAGCCTTTATACCGAGCTTTATTAGGCTCGACCGGAGCGGTACTACCCTCGTACAGAAGATCAACCTAAAATGAGAGAATTCGTGTTATCGTGTTTCGTTGGTGAGTGCGAGATCGGAGGCCCAATGAAGCAGAAGCATCACTAGGCCATCATGGTGTGGGTCACCATGTTGCATTGTTGCATTAAGTGCATTCGCAATGAGAATGGTGACCACCACTCTTGGATTCTGTTTATGCTATACATCAGGCAGATTAGAGTCACTTTGGCAAGCCCAAAAAAACACAGCTCATTAATAACACAAACATAGTACCCAACTTTATAAAACTTGCAATTAATATTCCTCGGGTCCTAGTATAATATATTTCTGAATAAAGTAAATAGTTAAGCAAAATTTATTTAAAAGACTTTGAAAACAGCTTCTTTCAGTACCAGATTATTATGAGTTGTTACGACATAAAGCCTTTCAGTTCTAACACAAAGAAAACTGATAAGTTAGTTCTACTTCTTATGTTTACGATTTTCATTACTCTTTATAATTGTCTTCAAAATACTCTTGACTCTCAATCGTTACGATAAAATAATTTCTCACTCAAAGTCTTATCTTAAATATGAGAAGGTTGTACTCGTAAGCGTAGGACGTTCGACAACCGAGAGTTAAAACAGTCACGTCCATAGATAGTGCCCTGGGAGCAAGTAAGCCGTTCTATCGACTTTATACTGTCTTAAATACCCATACTTTTACTATAAGGACCTTCAACCAACGATTCATTTTATCGCTATTTAAAGGTTTAAATTTAATAACTCGATCCCATCGCAAGTAATCCTACTATATTATAAACGCGAAAGTTTGTAAGTATGGATGGATGTCTGTTACTCTTTCACGCAAAAAAATCTGAACGGATTTGGATGAAACCTTATAGTAATAATAATAAGCTTATACATCAGAATAAGTCATAGGCTACTAAGTGCAGCGGTAACCGACATACACGAGGACGGAGCCGCGGGCAACAGCTAGTGATGTATATATTCCATATAATTGTTATAAAACTATACAAATTGCATATGGGTAGACATTAAGTTGATAAAAGAGTTAAGTTTTAAAAATCTGATTTTAATTATTGTGATTATAACTAAACCTGTGAATCCTTTGAACTATTAACTAATCTGTCTTGTTTAAAATAATAATAAATAATGTTTTATTAATGAAACATTTTTGTATTAATAATGTTCTGTATTAAACCGTCGCTGTCGAATAGTAACTTCAGTAGAATGAATACAAATTCTCATTACCTTCGTAAATAATATTAGAAAAACAGTTTAATTAATATAATAATTCCGAGCATAAATAAACTTGTAAAGTATATATAAGGTCATTGGTAATCACTATATTAACGTTTAATAGTAATTACACACTTACAGCTAAATCATGAGAAGGTTGGTTATCGGTTGACAGTAACGGCGGCAATATGTAATTGAGTGTAGATAAGAGTAATGTATAGAGCACAGCGTTTTCAAAGACGCTGAGTAGTAATTAAGAGCGTCGAGAATCCCACAAGAGGCTGATACAGCGCGGCCCTCGCCATCGCCGCCGCCGCCCGCACCGATAACGCACCCAACCCTTATCACTACGCACTCCTTACCGTTTGTCATAAATTTTATCACTCCAATGAGCGGACGTAACTGAGACCTCTTTTTTCGAATTCCTTCTTCCAAGGAATTAACGACCCGTGAACTCGTGAGCAATGCTCCAAATGTCAGTTTTTTTTCTCAGTCACAAACACGATCACTTTAAGAGATACCTCTTTTTTAAATTGTACACATCACAAACTTCCAATTCATCCAAAAATAATATTCAATCAATTCTCATCATAACTAAATTTTAACAGGTGTTTAAAGTATGTAAATAAATAAAGTTTAACACTTTCTAAAATGCGTTAATTCAAAGTCTTTCTAATATATAAATATTAGTATAAGATCAAGTTTTCAATAGTTTCGGCCTGATTACACCAGAGCAATTCCTGCGAGATAAGCAATTTGAGGTTGTACGAATGTTGTCGCACGTTGAATGTCAAACGTTGCGACAGAAGGTACGCGCGACGGCGTCGTGGGCAGTCGCTTGGCTGGCGGCCGGCTGCGGACTGCGCGAATGGCACACAGACAGCTTGCGAGGCTCACTGACGCCGCCCGCGCCCGCCGCCGCGGCGCAAGCGCCCCGCGGGGATCGATACACCCCGCCCCAACCACCACCGCGCCTGCTGAACATCCACCCCATCGCACACACGCTCCGCACCGCCTGTCGCCACGCTCACACACAATGTCTTTGCAGCTCGTTCCTCCCACGCACCTTGATTTTTTGAGTTCTCTTCTACTGTCATCTCTTAGACAAGTGCAAACATATACTTCAGATAAATTCGCCATACATACATATTAGTACAAAACTTCATTGAGCAGTTTAATTTTGCAAAATTTGTAATTTATGAAATAACAACAGAGTAAATCCTATTAAACAGACTTAAGTTACTACGCCTATTATATAGGATATAGGTTATGAGACCGTTACCTAAAATGTAATAAAATGAAGTACTATTATCACAACCAAGTAATAAAACAAATATTCCATTTCCATTGACATAATTTCGCAGGCTCCATAATACCAAGCATTCTTTAATATTTTACGAGCTATCTCTGTTTGTACTGCAAAACGTTTAAATACGCAAGCCTCGTATGAAAGTGTGCTCACAGCACTAAACTGGTCGACTTGTCGGCTATGCGATATAATATCCACTAGCTTATCTACGTCATAAACATATTGGCTTACTATGTACCAGAAATAATATTGGATGCAGCGATTTGTGCGTGCGTATTGAAGTCGGCGCGAAAGGCTGCGTGGTAACACTGTACTTTTCATGTGAAAAATATTCCATAAGGTCCAAGTGTTTAAAAATAAAAACATTAATTACGATTAATTCAAGAAAAGTGAATGAAAATAGAATATTTTGCAAATGACAACGAGGGTTGGTGATGTTGTTTATTTATTAAACGAAGTTTCCGCCCCAACCTCAGTTAATTCTATCATGCCCACCTTTCTGTTCATTACCATTTTCTTTTATGTGCTTGTGGTAGGTACCTAATCTCATGCGACTCATACAGTTGTGAACACTGACTACACAACACTAAACATGTACTTACGACACTTTCATGACTTGACTTACTATAAAATTATTTACTTAATACTCAGAGTTAATTTCGGCATTCGAATCTATCGTAGATGTTTAATTATTAAAATAACAAGCATCGAGCATCAATAGAGCTTAAAATATCTGGAAGCCGATCAACATTTTGATTAGTATGTTCTTAATTGATTAATAATTTCTTTAGAATGTACTTAGTTACCGTGGGGTCTTCACGCGGTATACAAATAATGTTCGTCAGTTTAGTTGGTAAAAGTGTTATTTTTTGAGAGTTCAAATTCTACTTGACCGTATGCCTTACAGGACGAATATGACATCCATCACTTCAATCAACCATTTCCACACAATGTAAGCCTGGAAGGTCTTAAAAGACAAACGTCAGACTTTTTAAAACTTTATGGTATAATCTTCAAGATAAAATAGTAATAAAAACCTGTTCTATTTACATACATATAATTACCTGGATGGACGAGCTCTGCTCTGTATTATTTTTTGTAAGCTTGCATCAATTCATCGCCCCCGAAACCTCCTGCATACTGAATTTCATGAAAATCGTTGAAGCCGTGTCCGAGATTCCGATTATATATATACAAGAATTTCTCGGTTTAGAAGGGATTACTTATAGTATTCACACTTTCCATATTTATGAGGACAACAAGAATAAACTGTCAGCTTCTTTTTTAATAATCGCTTATGAAAATACAAAAGAGTTATAAGGGTTTTTATGTATAAGTTCTATCGCACCATATGTTTACTAGTTATTTATGAAAGAATAAATTGAAATACGGTTAGTAATGATAATATATAAGTAAGTGCTTATGTGATAGTCAATCAGCTCAAGATGACTACTCTTTAATCGCTATAATTTATTCAAAATCGGGAAGCAAAATATTTAATTTGTAATCCAAATTCAAGTTTAAATCTCAACAAAAAATTTTTGGGCTAAGATCTTTGTTTGGAATGATTTATTGACTAAAGTTATCCATAATATTTACAAACTGATTCTCAGAGTTTTCAAAGCGAAGCACTAAGCAGTAATAAATGAGTGTTTTATGGGCCTGCTGGCGTAGGTTTTTTCTTCTATTTGCTTAATAATGGGTACAACTGTAATAACCTAAAAACTGTAAGTTTTTAAAACAAATGGAAACTGAATAGAACTTCTACGAGCTTTTGTAAAAAAGCAGTAAAAGTATGAGAAAAAAGAAAAAAAAGAGTCGTTATGAGTATATTTGTTCTATATTTGAACTGGTTTGTTTTTTAAGTATTCACAACAAATTAACGCTGTGTTGTAAATGTTTCTATTAAACTGTACTATAAAAAAAACTTCTTTTAAAAAAACCTACTTCAAAAACTAAAAAGTATTAAATAACTTAATTTGTATGTGCTACCTATTCATAGGTTTGAAGTCAGTGCCAAGCCAAATGTAATAGTAGGTACCACACTCGCTATATTTCGAGACGAACGTCAATGACGTCACCGACGCTTCGGTTGTTTTGTTCAACACGAAGAGCAGCTATCCCGCTCAAGATCACGCGCTGCGAGTGCGGTACCTACTATTACATTTTGGCTTGGCACCGACTTCAAACCTATGAATAGGTAGCACATACAAATTAAGTTATTTTATACTTTTTAGTTTTTGAAGTCGGTTTTTTTAAACGAAGTTTTTTTTTCGCTTTTTAGTCTTTCTCAAGTCTCTCATCATCATTTCATTTAAAATTAAATGATGTCTACAGAATATGAAGACATGCAGACAATTGCTCTTAACTTTATTGCAGGCGCTCACGTAAATTTGAGGGTTTCCTCCTTGGATCCCATCATCAGATCCTGATATGGTGGCCATGGGACCACATGGGGAACATACCCTTTCGAAAACAAAAAGAATTTTCAAAATCGGTCCACAATGGACGGAGTAATCAATGTACATACATAAAAAAAAATCCTTTTGGAAGTCGGTTAAAAATTACAAAAATGGCCCTTATCGATTTTTTCATTGGTTCATTTTAATTCATTTCATTGCAGATTTAGAGTATACCTCTAAATCTGCAATGAAATGAATTAAAATGCCATACATGCCATACTTAATGCCATACGCCTTGACAGAAGAGATTCAGAAAAAAATGTAAAATTAAAAAATGAAATATCAATAAATGCAAAAGCACATCTTCGTCGCGTGAAACATTCTCAATCAAGAAGTTTGATCAAATAATCAAATAAATATACTCAAGCAGCTGTCTCGTAAAAATCACGAAATATTCTTCGGGGCTGGGATGTACGCGGGAGGCGCAGTCCCTCCGCATTACTTCGACAAAAAACCTCCACTAAACCAGAAAAAACTTCCATTCAACTGCCTAAGGAGTACATAAAACGTGATGAAAGGACACCCAAGAGCCGCACCAATATGAACACTGTTTTTTTTCTTGTGTTCGATAATCTTTTATATTAACTCTTGGACCCGACATTGCGTTCCTTCTTTTTTTTAATTAAAGTGTGGTTTCGAAACTAAGGCATTACTTTTGATTTAACAAATAAATCGTGCTTTTCATAGCTACTCAATGATCATTTATGAAAGTATTAGGTTTATATAATAGTCTTAGTAACTCTTCAATATACGAGTATATAGACAGTGACTGAGAACATAAATTGTGAATACATTACTGTGTAAATCTGTATTATCATTTCTATCGAGCCTACCATTATATATTGACAAGTATCTCCATGTGTGATTCTTCTCCGGAGTAGGTTTACTATAAAGGTCACGGATGAAGAGAGTTTCCAAGACACAAGGGACATCCGTAGTTTCCGACTATCCAAAAATACTGTTCCCATTTGTCTATAAGACCGTGGAAACTTCGCAGAGATCCATATAACGCCCACGAACATTAGGCATGCGATAGTTTAAAATGAACCAAGTGAAGAATGAAACAACTTTAATAGATATTTTCGAAACAATTTCACATTTTAACTAAAGTCCGTTCTGAGAAGCGTATCCATATAGCCTATATGGATACGCTGGGCGCTGACATAACTTAATCACGGAAAGTATCTTTATAACCGGATAGAGAAAAGTTACCGTTAACAGTTACTAGAGACGGAAAGATAAGTAATTTTAACACGTAAATATAATTTTTAACGAATTATTATCAGTAAAATACATAATTTCTTCATTCCGTAGAATAAAAACAGAACAGTTATAAATGAAATTTTGTTATAAAACGAGATACTAAATTAGCGAGATATCATGGAGCACATTTTTCATACGGCTAAACAGGACACCTGTTACCTAGGGCTTTTGAAAAGTACAATCTTTGTTTAATACGGACACGTCGTCTGTCAACATTTGACTCATTACATACATGTTTTAGGCCGCGTACTCGAACACAGCGGAAGCGGGGCGGGCGCGGGAGCGGAGCGGGCGCGGAGCGACAGCGGCACGTTCAAATGTATGGATTTATATGGGAGTGTTTTCGAACACAGCGGAGCGGCAGCGGAGCGGGAGCGGGCGACGAGCGGGTGACGAGCGGCGGACGAGCGGTGCGTATAAAGGTATTATAGATAGAGTAGGGAAGACATACGGCTGCCGGTAAGCGGAAACGTCCAACGGTTAGAAAGAGAGAGAAGATCGCGGTACCCCATCTGTCTTTCTCTACTGACGCATGCGCAGTAAAAACTGCTTGTCATTATGAGAACCTCGAATAATAAAATAAAATTAACTCTAAAATCTTCAATATATATAAAAGAGGAAGGTGAGGACATAGGAGGACATAGAGAGAGATCAACGCACAACGAACAGGAACATAGGATATCTCCAAGTTATTAGATTTCCTCGATTATGTATGAAATAATACAGCACACATGTTTTCTTTATACTTTTGTTATAATTTTAAACTCATTTGAAAAAGCATTAATTCGATTCAAAAATATTCGATGAAACGTTCAGTAGAAGAAGCGTTTATCCGTAAAAAGTATTCGAAGTAACGTTCAGACGACCTTCCATTCATCGAACATATATTATGACTCGCACGGCTCCTCTGCTCTACCTATAATATCTCTATGGCGGTGCGCACCAGTGTCGCGGTGTCAGCTAGGGATGGAATAAAATAGCAATCACCTGTGATTAATGATTTTTAATTTTGTCAATCTTGTGATTTTTGGAAGTTTATTTAATTATTATATTTAATATTTTATTTATTTGTTGTTGTTATTAAAACATTTTATAATCTTTATAATTCGTTAATTTGTTCGCTTTGTTGATGTTATTTTTTTTTTCATTGCACCCCCTGTTATTTTCTATAATAATTGAGTTTTTAAATGAGATATTAAATAATTGATTAATTAACCTACCCTAACTTGTCAATATAGTGAATTATAGTGTTTACAATAATTTACTATATTGTAAACACAATTACGACTAATCAAGATTTTTTTAAGGTTATCAGGCTTGGGTTAAACGATTTTAGAAAAATAAATTTAAAATACTAATTTATGACGCTATTTCATAAGTAGATATTATGATTAGACAAAATATTATCAAACATTAATCGTTTTCACTAATTATTTAAAATCACTAATATTTTTTTTGTGAAATCTGTCATCCGTATCAAGCTATATTTTACGAGGTACTGTTTCTTATAACACATCACTAAACCGCTCTAGCGCCCGCTCCTAGCCCGCTGGTTTCGAAAACGGGTTAGCGGCCCCGCTCCGCTCCCGCTGCCGCTCCGCTCCCGCTCCGCTGCCCGCTGAGTTTGAAAACGCGGCCTTATAGCTTCAACAAATGACTTACGTACGTCATGCCGTATGTTATATAATATGTTCATAATAATACTATCTCACTGGAATACTCATAAGATAATACACATATCTAATATTCCTTAATTTCCGATATCATCATCATTAACAGAAACGAAATTATAATGACCTTATTATATTTCCCTATATATTTCCAAAGTTGATAACAGTGATTTGTGCTTACTTTTCGTAATAAAACGTACCTAAACAGATAGAGCGATAATTTACGTTAAACTAATTTTTGCTACGAGATTGAGGGTTTGACAAACAAAATTGGCTTTTCATGAAAATGCTACATAAATACATTAACGCTAAGGATTTATAATGGAATATGTAGAGGGTTCAAACATTATACCAAACATCGGGCGGGACGTGACCAGGGTCACTTGATATACAGACACTTTTTTGCGTCTTCGCAGAGGTAACAGATGGCCGAACTTACAAGGTGAGATACTAAACATTTTTATATTTCGCTATCTAAAATGGATATCATAAGGTAATCTTTTTCTCATTTTTGAAATTCGAATAGTTCACAACTGTTCCATATAATGCTTATTCTTAGTATATTCAGAAATACAGTTTACGATCAATTCATTTGAAGCAAGAGTAATTTATTTTTCTAAATTTCTTTTTGACGTCATCTTTGTTGACTTTATTTACATGTTTTTAATTAAACATATGTTAATTAACTTATAATATATGGCCTTTGTAGAATATAATCAAAAATTTGTATCATCATCAAACGTGCTGGAATTAACAGCTGTAGAAATACAAGTAACGTTAACGAAATCAACCTATACTGTTCTTTTTTCAGTTTGTTCAATTCTCTCGCCAATGCAGCGATCACCTTGTGAAATTTGCAATGTCTTAGGCCCATGAGTAAGTCATTCAATCGCTATGACACTGTCACTGTCAACTCGCATTTAATAAAAAGTCCTATGTTACTTCTAATACCTCCAAAAATATGTGTACAAAGTTTCATGATGATCGGTTAAGTAGTTTTCGCGTGAAAGCGTAACAAACAAACTTACATTCACATTTATAGTAATACTAGCTTTCGCCCGCAACTTCGCTCACATTTAATAAAAGTGTCCTATGTTACTTCTAATAACTCCAAAAACATATTTATGTAGATAGTTTCATGATGATCGGTTAAGTAGTATTCGCGTGAAAGCGTAACAAATTTACATTTATAGCAATATATAGATAGATAAATATAAATTATAGATCAACAAACAGTCTCTGCGACAGTAGAGTGTTTTGTAAACTTATTAAAAAAAAAAGACCTAATACAGCATCTGCCGTGATTATCTGCCATCTAATTTATTTAATTAAAAACTCGGTCAAAGTCACGGCCAGTTACTTCCAGCGACATTGACATATATTTATGATAGAAGGTAGAAAGTTCTTTTGTCTTTTAAATGAAAACTCTCACCAAAACTTGAAGATAAAACTCTTTTTTCCAAGACCGGCAGCATGCTTGTGACTCCTGTGGCTTTCCATAACTTACCAGTCTCCTCGATTTCCCACACTGTCATAAGAAAAAAGTGAGCCGTCACAGGACGACTGGCAGATGTAAAACAATTGCAGATGTGAAAAAGAATTTAATTGAATTGAGCATTGAATTGCAGTGGCGAAGCGTGGCCACGGTAATTCTCGCCACGCCAAAAATCAGGTTTACACCTCGCCTAGTAGTGCCGTGACACCAGAAATCTCGCCACTTCAAAAATTTCGCCACTTCAAAAATGTCACCACACCAAAAATTAGGTTTACCCCTCGCCTATAGATCTTTCACATCAAAAAAATATGCAATAGCTAAATAATCTTCTAAAAATACACGTCTCTTGTGTTCTGGCCGTAAAGTAACTTGATTTGCTAATGTTGTCAACTCATCAGATTTTCAATTCAGAAATGAGCAAACAATGTTCTCGTCATTTAATAAATTCTAAATGCATAAACAATGTTAACTGAATTGCGTCAATGAGACCCACGTATAACTAAAAACTCATTATGTGGCAGGTGTTTCGGTCGACGGGCAATAAAACAACTTTTATTGGTTTTCCTTTACCGTTTTGTCATTCCATTTTTGTGGTCTTAAACGTATTTTAGGTGATTGTCTCTGAAAAAATGTTTATAACTGGGTTTGCATAGAAAAATAGAAATAAAGATGGAATACATATTTTATTTGTAAGAACACGAGCGCTTTACGTTAAAGTGGGGTTCTTGCTAAAATGCAATACTTTGCTGTTTATATAATATAATGCAATCGCAATAAAAGTACAACTAAATTCTGAACCAACAAAGATTAATTCAATTAAAAAATAATCTGATACGAAGTAGCTATATAATATACTAGCTTTTAAACGCAGCTTCGCTCACGCAGACTTTCATCCCACGATTTACCCCCTTAGGGGTGTAATTTCGAAAATTCCTTTCTTAGTGCTCACTTACGTTAAATAAAGAACCCACATGCAAAATGTCAGGGTTCTAGCTTCAGCGGTTTGGGCTGTGCGTTGATCTCTGGGTATGTCAGTCAGTCAGTCAGTCACCTTACTCTTTTATAAATATATATATAGATAATTATGATGTATCTACGAGTATGTGTAGCTTGTAGCACGTACGCAGCTTGTAAGACGTTGTTTAACTTTTTGTTTACCAAACAGTGTCCTCTTGTAGTACGAGTGAATTCAAAAATCACTTCAAAAATATCTTCATACTACTGAAAAAAATCAACTTTATATTTACTATTGAAAATAAAAAGTTTCAATGATGTTTTTTGAAGTGAAACTTCTAATGACTGTTACGTTAAACGTTAAACGCTACCATGGAAGGGGTATGAAACCACTGTTGCACATTACGAAGTTTCACTTCTTCCGCGCGAAGGAATTCTACGCATTTTTTTAAATTAAAAAAACAGAAATACAAGATTACAGAGCCTTGTTTGTCTATCTTGTCATATATTTTGTCATTTACACGTGTGATAAATTTGTAACTTGTTTTGTTTAAAAATTTGGCACACAGACGAATGTTTATATGTCTTGAATTTAATTAAAACTATATTGAAAATTTTTAATGAACAGATAGCCGGATAAGTAGATAGGTGGATAAAAATATGTAAATAAAAATATCATTTTTACACGTATTTAATTTTATATTCTGTTGCAATATCTCTTGTTGATGTTTATATAAAGAAACGATAGCATTGTCTTCTACTAAGATCATTTTTACATACATATATGTTTGTTTTTATATAAATCAAATAAACAAGCGAATAGGCGATAAAGTCCTCTTTCACTTGCACCTAAATTGATATGATTTGTAAGCAATTTTCTTTCAATTGTGACGTGTTCTAAACCTTTTTATCTTTTGTGTTTGTAAGCATCAAAGAGATGGCAATGATTTCATTGGATATGAGATAGTAAAACATTTCACAGTTCATGTACCATGTGTCTACACAGACAGATCTGCTGCGATAGATAAGGACTTTAACACGTCTCAGCAGGATACCTATAAACTTGCTATGCGCATTTTATATCAATCTATAAAACTAATCTAAGTAAAGGGTTTCATTGGTTTGTTTTTCAAACGTAAGACAATTACGTCTTTATCCAGACAAAATAACTCACGTTGGTATTGCACAATAATATTTTATTGTATTGGTATTTCTTGATTACTTCCAAAAATAGGAAAGATTTTAATCCACATTTCGTATGCGGGTACAATAGATTCACGGTTAAGTGGATCACAAAAGCCACATTAGGCAACTAAAGATCAATAAACAGCATTGGATATTAACAGGCAGCAAGCGATTGATGCAAACTTTCCGCAGTTCCACAATCACACATCACTGGGTTTATTTCAGTCAATATGAATACAATTTGTTTTTAATAGTTGCAAACGAATTTAACTCAGCAAACGGTAAGTTTACGAAGATTTGCCATTCAAGAGGATACGGTTTCGATTCTTGGGTCAATTCAAAAAATTATTGTTTATTTTTTCTGATTATTCAAAAGGTTAAGCTCTTTAACAGCCAAGAGTTTTGAAGTTGGGGTCTCAACCCTTGTGCCACAGAAAACACGTTAAGCCGATCTTTTTCCGTTTGGGTCGTATAGCCATGGACTAAGAATACAGTACTTATAAATAGACATGATTATAAGATTTAAAAGTCAATAGTAGAAACTAAAAAAGTAATTATTTCTGAGTCTTTAGGTATTAAGTAAAAACATGTTTTCACATCAAATTAAAGTATAACTCGTACTTACCCAAATTCATAACTGTATCTTACCTGGTTTCTAATTTGTTTTTAAAATATTCATGAGTAAAACAAAAATCAATTCTTCAAATCAAATAAATCTAAATTATGAATAAAAACGTTTCATACCTATAATATTGATAACTTTACAAGTACTTAATACATATGAATTTATGTATGTACCTACTTAGCTGTCCCACTTCAACGAGGCCCTATTTTTACAAGGTTTTTGTGTTTACAGTATACCAAATTCAATTAAGTGCGATGTAAATGAAGCCAGCGTACAAATTTTAACACGGCATGTTTGCTATTGCTACCGAAGGGATATTTATTACTAACCTATATCCGCACACTTTAGGATGTGCGTTATGTCTCTCGCGTGGTTACCCTCTATTACCTATCACAAATAACCCGTTTATTTATCCGGGGTCAAGTATAATTTCTATCATGCTTTCATTCTCTTTCTCTCTCTACAAAAAGGAATATTATGGTGACGCTTAGGTAATATCTTCACTTGAGTAATTATGTTCAACGCCTTCAAGTCCTAATTTCGTGATGAAACTATCGTATTTCTAATTATATATTTGAATGCATAAAATTAACTCAAAGTTTGTTGCTTAAAATAGTAATACTTAGACAGGTATACGTACAAAATTACTTTTCCATTTAAAATAATAACTCAGTATTAAATACTCGTATCTACCCTAACCCTACCCGTACCTTACCCTATCTACCTACCCTTTCTACTTTTCTGCACTCCTGACAAAGTGTATCGAAAATATATTCATGATGATTGATGGAATACTTCGACGTAAGCACGTTACCAAAAAACAAACGAACTCACTTACTCATAATGTCAGTATAGGTCTTTATCATTGAATCATTATCATTTAATTTTTTTTTATGAGACAAATCCCGCATTAAGAATAAATCCTGTGTCGCGGGGAACTTTAAGCCCCATATTAATGGTAAACTTCTGTTTATAAACAAAGTTGCATCAACACGGGCAACATTTTAACGCGGACTGGTGTGTGGACAACCTTTATTGATTTTAACGAAGTTTCCAGCAACATTCTCGTAGCTCATAAGGCCAACTGTGCAGTCTAATATTATACACATTACGACAACATTGACAACATTATCAAAACCTATTAGAACAAATCCTCGAGTTTTACGTATTGAATAACTTCCGATACTATCAAAGAAGAACTTATCATTTTACAACTGCAGTACTAGTTGGCAGTAAGACCATCGCACGTGTAAATCATTTGTAGCATGATATCATACCGCAGGTGAGCACTCTCGTAGCGATATTTGCCGCCTTTTCGAGTATAGTACTGTTTGCGCGACAAACACCCGCGAGTGGCGAGAACACGCCCCTCGCTCGCCCGCCACACCTTACCAGCCCCGAACAATCTGTCGAACTACATAGCCGTAAAGGATTTGATTCCTGTTGACTTTAGAATTAATTTTGAAGATTTTTTTGTTATCATTTGTAATCTTAGCGTACGTGTTTTTTGTGAATGTAGTGTGTATCTGTAATTTAAGTCATATATTTGCCAGGTATTTATATGGTAGGTAAATATTGTACTTAAGAGTGGTGTATACCACTGCTGTTGTTGGTGTATCAAAGAAAATGGAGATTAATATCAAAATTAGGATCAATATTACTTTCTAATTCTAAAAATATATGGTATAATACACCTTCAATTTCATATTCACACTCTTTTTTCTATTATACACTTCAATATAAGCTACTTTTAACATACACAAGTTAAATAACCTTGCATAAGTTTATCGACGTTCAGACTATTTAAACCTCGTGAAGGACGCAGGGACCTCGCAGCACTAGCGCCTGCTGTAATATGTTTTAGGTACGAGGAGCTTTATACTATAACACTAAAATAATAACTGAATTTCATATTATTTCTAGCTTATATTATAGAAACCGGTATTATAGGGTTGAATTCATAAATAAAAAAAAAATTGTACAACCGTTCTGTTAAAAAGGTATCTTATATACACATTTGCTTTGTATTTTTACCACAATCATAGAAACTGCAAATAAGAGTAGTTTAGTCTCTGCTACGTTCTTCTAACCAAAACTTTTTAGACCAAGTTCATTGTGATAGTGCTTTTATAGTTTTTTGTTTCTCTCATTGTTAAATTTGTTTTTTTAGAATACAAATGTTATTATATTTCCTCTAAAGAGTGGTTCGTCAACGAACACATCGTCTTACATTGAACATAATTCTGTTGTCGATTCGAGTATAATTCTATTCTAATAATACCACTAAACCAATAAATTACAAATTTATGTTTGTTAATATCAGTTCCGCCTTTTTGAGCATAGGTGTCCGTGAATCATCACTACATAGTATAAAACAAAGTCGCTTTTTCTGTCCCTATGTCCCTATATCCCTATGTGTCCTTAAATCTTTAAAACTACGCAACGGATTTTGATGCGGGTTTCTTTATTAGATAGAGTAATTCAAGAGGAAGGTTTTTATGTATAATAAATGCATAATATAGTATGGAAACACTGTTATTTTCGAGGTTTCTAATGTGATGTAGCAAATAAACACATTTTTTGCGTCTACGAGATAGATCAAAATTATGTACTACAGTATTGTACACCTTAAAAAGTACTACAAAAAAGTCCGCGACGGTATATGTCTATCTCTTAGGGATAACCCACAATAAACGTTTTTTATTCCTTTCTTTTTATGAGAAATAATGGCTTATTTACGAAGTGATTTTAAGCAATACAAAATGAATCCTTATACAATTAAGTAAATTAAATACATTGTACATTTAATATAGATCAAAATGGCCCCTTACAGTATCTAATTTAAATGAATATTTTTGAAGATATTACAGATTTAAAAAACACGTATCGTGTCGTCGGCGGGGGCATCTGAAATCCACCCGTGCGAAGCCGGGGCGGGTCGCTAGTATATATATATATATATAAGTACCTCCCTGGTTAAGGATGAGACATTACTTGTTATCTACACACCAACCACGACCTCATATGTATACAAGAAAAGATTAAATTAATCGGGACTCCAAAACATTTCTTCATTTAGCATTTGTTATCATAAAATGCTTGTCATTCTTGTTTCCAATGCATAATGGGATACAAGCGCAAATAATAAACTACTTCTCGTAAATGCTTACGTTCAAGAACAATGTTTGTAAGCAATATGCGGAAAAATGTAAACGAGTATAAGAGTATAAAGTGGCGCAGGAATGCGTCGCGTGCCACTGTATCCAACCGCTTTATCTCACGCAAGTATTTTGCAAACAACACACTGCATCAACAACAACAGTCTCCTCACTATCTGTTGACAATGATAAAAGAAATGTATTCGATCACTTCGTAGTTTTGTTTGCTGATAGAAATATTGTTGAAGATAAGCACGTTGAAGATTGATATTATGGAAGATACATATTTCATACAGGTACAGATCTATATATGCTGATATCATATAGATACAGGGGAAGATTAGGATTGGGTACAATACAATATGATTTTCTAAGTCGTAACATTGCTGTTGCAGAGATTGGTGGTCAAGTTAGGATTAAAGATGGTAACTCCCGCTTCGACTCGTTCCTGGTGCACAAGATGTCCCTTGCAATTGATCGCCGCAATGGATTGAGGATCATGAGCACTTTTGCACCTCGAGCCATGCGGGGTTATATGGACGAAGATATTTAAATTACACTTAAATTGCAAAAATATTCATCTTCCAAGCATAGAATATTCAAATTAATGGTTTGGGAAAGATTTTAGAAAGGTTATGAAGTTGTTATGGTAAAATTCAAATTCATTAAAAAGTTTACTTGAAAGTGTAATTATATAAAAAGTCTAAAATGTCTCATTATTTTGTTACCTTAAGCAATCTGTATCACCCACAATTAAAATAATACACAATTAATAAAATAAACATTGCGTACTTTCCCAAGTGTTCACAGATAAATCTGTCAATACACAAAGTGATATCACATTCAATAATACGTGAAAAAGACAACATTTCATCTTCCAAAGTAAAGTGAAATAATTTTACTAAATTCGACATTGTGAAAGAAAGACTATATTAACAGGTGCGACAAGGCTCCATTTTGCTTACCATTCATCAATCCATATTATTACGGTTATGCATATACGAACTTACACATACACATCTCCCGACAAATATTTCTCGGTATAATTTTGGTATGTTACCTTGCTTTCATTGCTGAAATACAAACTCGTAAGTTTTGTCCGATTAGAATCGCAAACAAAATTTGATTAGGTTCGGCTTGGTAAAATCAGAAAATTGTTCTCACTAATTTTGCCAGCGCGAACAAGTTCTGATTAAACGCATTGAAACTTATTATAAATTCACGTCTGTACAAATAAATTAGTTTATTTAAATCTAGGTAAATTGCGTTCTAAACTAAATTAAAATTAAATAAACTTGTTTGATAATGCTTTCTACAAATACCAGACTACTGTTAAAGGTTGAAAATTGAGTGGGAAGAGTTAGTGAGTAGAAGTTATGTCGAAACTTGAACTGATGTCAAATTATTATCCTCAAATTCTAGAGGAATTCTAGTGAAGTTTAGATAAACTCAGTCTTAGACTCATAAATCACATTTAATTCACAAACGGTGACCCCATTCAACGCGATAGTGTTGACTTGATTTCGTAATTACCCTAAAGAGATCTTATTCAAAAATAGTAAATTATTACACCATAGAGTTACTTGGCAAGTACGGGCTAAAGTCTATTGAAACAGTTTATCTGAGAACTAAAGTATTGACTAGGTATTTCAAATCTAACAACTCTTAAATTTTTAAGTAAAGCGTTGATATATTTCTATAAGTTGACAAGACTTTCTTCTACCTTAATTCTACAACTCGGTTATTAAAAAAATATGCAAAAGAAAATATATAATTCGACCTTTGTTCAGCGAATAAATGAATTATTATTATTTTTCTCTTTATTAAACTTATTATACAACATATTATTTACATTTTTAAATATACATATAAAAACAAATACATTTAAAAATATAAAAAATAGTAGACCACCGACCTCGGGTACAGGGACCAAGAAACCGGTGGTTAGGGCTCCAGAGACAGGAACCTCCTCACAATACGAGCCGTGTCAAGGAGGACTGCCTTCTGCATCAGACCCTTGATCCAGCCCTCTAACGTGAGCCTCTTAAGATGTTGGTCGAGGCTCTTGGCTATCAATCCGTGAGCAGATACGACTATCGGAACAATGATTACCGAATCCACATTCCACATATCGACAATCTCGTGAGATAAATCCAAATATTTTATTTGTTTTTCTTTTTCAACTTTCACGAGATTCTCGTCATGAGGAACGGCGATATCGACAATCATTGCGCGGCGCTCTAATCGATCTATCACCACAATATCAGGCTTATTGGCAACAATAGTCCTGTCCGTGATAATAGATCGATCCCAATATAACGTAGCACGACCATTCTCGAGAACTGGGTCGGGCACATACCTGTAGTATGGCACCTCTGAATTCACAAGTCTGTATTTAAGGGCAAGCTGTTGATGTACGATCCTGGCTACTTGGTTGTGCCTGTGCAAATATTCGCCGTTAGCAAGACGAGAACAACCAGAAATAATATGCCTGATAGATTCTCCAGGACGGTGACATGCCCGACAGATGTCGACCGTACCATCTTTCAGGATATACCTCCGATAGTTATTCGTCATGATAACTTCGTCCATAATCGCACAAACAAAGCCTTCGGTTTCTCCGAAGAGATCACCATACCGTAGCCAGGAAGTTGAGGCCTTGAAGTCTATATCAGGCCCATTAAGAGCCCGATAAAACCGACCATGAAGTTCTTTGCCCTTCCATACCTCCCTGCGATCATCAGTACCAAGTACTACAGGTTTGTGCCAATTCTCTTTAGCCAAAGCGAGCGGAGTGAGTCCCGTATCCACTGCAACTATATTACGATGCACTCCCACATCAGTGTGAAGAAAATATTCTCTAAGATTGTATATCTCGCGATTGTGTAGGGTCTTGATATTTAATAGTCCACGACCCCCAAACTTTCGCGGGATATACAACCTCATAACCGATGACCGTGGGTGATGCATTCGGAATGCAGTCAGCAATGTACGGACTCTCCGGTCTAGGGCATCTAATTCGGTCTGAGTCCATCTAAGTATACCAAAGGAATACATCAGAACCGGCATGACCCAACCATTGTAGGCTCGCACCTTGTTACCGCCTGATAAAAGACTTTTAAGTACTTTTTTCAGGCGGCCAAAGAAGCGTTCCCGCAACGTAGGTAATAGAGGTAAGGTAAAAGTAGGTAGTAGAGCCACGCTGATTTCAGCACGAACGGGCCGGCTCGACCGGGGCGGTACTACCCTCGCACAGAAAATCAACGTAAAATGACAGCGTTTGTGCTGTCGTGTTTCGTTGGTGAGTGCGAGACCGGAGGCCCAATTAGTCTAGTCAACAAGTTCCATACTTGTTGACTAGACTAAAAGATGCACAAGCATCACTAGGCCGCCATAGTGTGGGTCGCCATACTGCATTGTTGTATTCGCAATGAGTATGGTGGCCACCACTCGTGGATTCTGCTTATGCTTTCCATCAGGCAGAGTAGAGTCATTTTGGCAGGCCAAACATAAAAAAAAAAAAAAAAAAAAAAAAAAACGACTGTTTCATATCAGATTCTGGTATTCCTAAGGACTGTGAAAAACCTAGGTACTTGTAGGTTTCGGTTGCAGACAGAGATCTGAGTCTTGTAGAATCTGAAAGTTCTATTCCTTCAGATTCCACAATCACACCTTTCTTTACATACATGACTGCACACTTGTCCACACCAAATTCCATCTTGATAGAATTACTAAAGTTTTCAGTGACCTTTAGTAACGCTGTCAATTGTAATTTAGTGGGGGCAAGTAGTTTCAAATCATCCATATAAAGAAGGTGAGATATAACTCGATCGTCCTTCCGCAACCTATAGCCTAACCCTGAACCCTCCAACAGAGTGCTTAGAGGGTTCAAGGCCAGACAAAACCACAAGGGACTCAGACTGTCACCTTGAAAGATGCCCCGCTCTATATTTATAAGTACGTCGCTTACCGCAGTCTGCCGACATCCAGGATAGCGAAGTACTGTTCTCCATTGTCCCATACACGACTTTAAGAAAGTGCACAGAGTTGTATCAATTTTATACAACTCCAGCACTCTCAAAAGCCATGTATGTGGAACCGAGTCATAAGCCTTCTTGTAATCTATCCAACATGTCGCCAGACTCTTACGGTTACGACGTACTTGTTGGCTAATGGTCATGTCTATGATAAGGAGCTCTTTAGTGCCACGGGAACCACTTCTACATCCATTCTGAGAAACGGAAATTATCAAATTATTATTAATATGTTTAGAAATTTTGAGTCTCAGAATAGATGTCAGAAGTTTATACATGGTTGGTAAACATGTAATGGGCCTAAAATTTTTGGGATCCATGGCACTACCAGATTTATGGAGTAAGTGAGTTATACCAGTGGTTAAAAACCGGGGTAAATAACCCGAATCTACTGCAGCTTGGAATTGAGATGCCAAACACGCATGTGAGCTTCGGAACCACTTAAGCCAGAAGTTGTGCAGTCCGTCTGGACCAGGTGATTTCCAGTTTGGTAATGGACGAACTGCACAACTTACATCATCTTTACTAATAGTTATGGGTTCCATAGATGTTATGGACTCACATGAGCGCTCGACATCCCGACACCAATCACCTTCTATACGAGTGGCAGGCACTGACCAGATGTTACGCCAAAATGTATTTGTGGCATTTTCATCTGGAAAGCACCCATCACTCACACACGGACTCGGTTCCTCCCATTTCCGGTACACCCACTTCTCATTTCTTTGGAACATTCGATTCTGGATAAACCGATCTACTCGTTTTCTATACCGTCTTATCCTATTTGCCCATGCATAAACTTTTTGCTTGAAGAAGTCTATGCGCTCCGTGACACTCGACATGTACTGTTGAGGACTAACAGTAGTCCCCAAGAATGCCTGTTTTACAAAGCGCATGACTCTCGGCCGCGTATTACCTGATTGAAACGAAATTAATTTGCCAATGAGTGTCCTGGTCTCAGCAATACGACGTTCTATTCTGTACTGCCAAGCTGGTACTTTATTTTTGGGTCGAGTAGTAGTGTTTTGTTCAACAAATTTAATACCAGCTACTCGACAAACTGCAATAGCCGCACAGTACAAAATAGAATGTGTATCACTAAGATCTCGGCTATCACCAAAATAATCTGGTAATAGCGAATTCAGGGCACTCACCAGTGCTAGATTGCGTTTATGAATGGGCAAACGGGGTAACCGAGGTCTGTTATTATAATTAACATGCCGGTACTCCTGAATCGCATGCTCCAAAGCGCTCCTTATCCTATCATTACATTGGGTACTCACGGTCATAACTTCACTCTCCACTTGTTCATCAACATACTCGCTGTGTGGTAATTGTTGTGTAGTAGCTACCAAATCCACAGAATGTGACGAAGAAGGGACAGTCAAAGTACTCCGTACGTCAGAGCGTATCCTCTCAAGTACCGCATCATCCAGCAGGTGACAGCGCTGTATAGCTCGTACTTGATCCGACAATCGCTGTGCAGATACGTTGACGGCTGGCTCAAGCCCCTGAAACAGAGTTATATTATTATTATTATTATTTCATAAAAGGATCAAAATGTGCGTATTAAAAAAAAACATTATATTTTTATTATACTCATAAACCCTACCGTGTTAAATATGATACCTTATGTATATTAGAAATCTGAAAGGCGTATGAGTCAGCGGCACATTTGATGGAATAATAAAGTAAGTTTTATAGTCTTTGTTCGCCTCTATAAATCTACACGATTGCCCGACACAGATGCATGTGGCGATAGCACGCCCAGAACAGTTTGTTGACAGCATTACTATGATAACATCGCATTACACCACCGATTTATCTATTTATGGATGTCGAATGATATGCGTGATTTCTTTTGAACTGAACTTTCTCGTGAACTTTATGGCGTCCTTTGCTTGTGTATAAAATATATTTTGGTACCAACAAAGTAAGTTAAGTTACGAAAAACTTATGTTTATAAATAGAAACACAATAATTTAAGTACTATCCTAAGTGTGTATAAAAGTGACTAAGGCACTTTTTTCAAAATTAATGGCGGTTCAGCATCAACATACCCCTTTCGCAAGCAGAAAAGTACCTGCGATACAACATCGAGAATAACTACAAACAATTAAATAAAAGCTCTTTGTGGAAGGCCTTTACTCAGTAATGAACGGCAATTCACTGCACGTTTGGCCTAGAGGTTTAACGGTCATCACGCCGTTTCCTACTTCGCCAAGTGTCGTGGGTTCAAATCCTACGTAGGACAACACTTTGTGTGATCCACAAATTGTTGTTCTGAGTCTGGGTGTTATTTGTGTCCGTTTCATGTATGTAAGTAAAGTCCCCCGCGACACATGATTTATTCCAAGTGGGGGAGTTGTCTTTTTTTAAAAAAATAGGCTTAAGAAAATAATATCATAATCAAAATTTAATTTAAACCTTTTTGATAGTTTTTGTAATGAGCTTATGAATATTGTATCTATATTATATTATGACACAAAAGATAGCTACGTAATTTATTTTATTAATAATGTTCCGTAAATTTATTTTACTCATAAATAAAGTATTCATTTCAAAAACTAAAGTAACTTTAAATTCAATGACCGCAGCGAATGCGTCGACCGCTATTGACAAATAGGTATTTACTTGAAATTGTGGAACAGAAGACATGCCTCGCACTATAGTTATTTTACTGTCCAAACTATTAAACGATATTGTATAACACAACAACAGACTTTTTCCACAAGACCACCTCTGATGAGCGAACGCAAAGCTTTAAAAAACTCATAAATCCGCACTCCCAGGGGGAGAACTCAGATAAAACTTTATTTATTGCACTATGTGATTTATACTTAGCTTGTGTCTGACATTATGCATGTAATTTGTTCGATGTGGGCATAATTTTATTAACATTTCATGAACTTTTATTTTTTTGCGGACTGAGAAAAGAAACGCTATGAAATTTATTGAGTTGTTTTTTTTTTAAAGACAACTCCCGCACTAGGAATAAATCCTGTGTCGCGGGGTACTTTACAAACATACATGAAACGGACACAAAGAACACCCAGACTTAGAACAACTATTTGTGGATCACAAAAAGTGTTGTCCTACGTGGGATTTGAACCCACGACACTTGGCGAAGTAGGAAACGGCGTGGTGGCCGGTAAAGCACTAGGCCAAACGTGCAGTTACGAATACGAATAACAATGAAAACCTTACGCTGTAACGTGCTAGATATATATTAGACGGTATCATTTATAAATAACCGATTGTACGCAAGTTAATTAGTCGAGTTGGTAGGTACACCACTATTTGCGTGTACCTTATTTAATTGCTGTCGGTATATGGAGACTTTGTCATTTCGTGCTACAAACTTAAACCACAAACTGCTTTAAAAACTACCGAACTGCCGTCGTTGTGCTGAGCTTGGTGCAACTGTTAATTGTGAAATTGTTAATAGTTTACCTATACGTGACCCGAATATATTTCGGTAAGTTAACTTCCATAATTTAAATAATTCTTATTCCGCTCCAGGGCTATTAAACTGCTTAGTAGCTGTTAAATTAAATATATAATTTGAATCAAATACCCGCAATCACCTTAAGTGAATTCGTTATTCAATAATTGTACGAGTATTTGCTTTGCTGTTTATTAGCTGTTTATGTGTACTATTTTTCTCCTTAATTGTGTAATTGTGAAGCGTCTGTAAACGTGCAGCGAATGCCTGAACGGGTGTTCGTTGCGCGTTTCGACGTTGTGTGTGGTACCCTACTGAGGCCGCCTACCTTCTCCGCTTCAGGGTCCACCCTACGGGTTAGCATCCACCCTACGGGTTAGCATCCACCCTACGGGTTAGCATCCACCCTACGGGTTAGCATCCAACCTACGGGTTCGCATCCACCCTACGGGTTCGCATTCAACCCTACGGGTTCACGTCCACGTTACGGGGTCAAGTCCCCTACGGATTCGAACCCATCCACGGATTACCAGTTCACCCCACGGGTACGAAGCCACCTTACGGCCAGCGGCCAGTCTGCGGCCAGAGCGTCGGGTGACTCCACTGTGCCGCGTCACCGACGAAGGGGCCACCACAGGCACGTCCTAAACCGTGTGCGACCCCGATTCATCAAAACCCTGAGACGAATTACCCGCGACCCTGACTTTAAGCTACCGGAGCATTTCTTTCCTTTCTTTTAAATATAGTATTGTAAATTATTACCTTCTTTTATTTCTAGTTTCCCACGTACAAAGGTTACATTGGCGCCAACTAGGTTTCGTCTCAGGGTAGAATTATTGGCTTCGCCACACGGGTTTTTTATTTTATTTTGTACCTACTACATATTGTATTTTTTTGTTGCTTTTGGATGTTGTGTGTTCTATCAACGGCCAAGCCAGCTTTCCCAAAGGTAAAGTAGCATAAAGCTGATTCGGTGTGGACACCCGAGGCCTGTCTTAGTCCAGTGTGTGTTTTATTTGCATTTTGTCCCCAGCACACACTTATTAAATATAAGTATTTATACACCTATATAATTTTATAGTCCCCAGAAAAACCAGTTTTTTTCATCGTAGTTACCACCGTTAAAATTTTAGCACTACCGTTTCAACTATATCCAATTAATATAACCGTTACATAAATCTTTATAATTCCAAGTTTAATTTCATTAGCATACAACATTCAAACACTGAACTTCATTATTTACTGTTTTCAATAATTGTGTTACAACATTTAACTGTAATTTCCACTAGTATCTTCATATCATTTATATTGTTATCTTTAAGATTAGTCGAACAGAACACTCAGCAAAGAAAAAATTCTACCCACATTATTTAATTATTTCTTGCAATTGCAGGGTAGATCTATTTTAAAGTAATAACGGTATAGTTTAGCATTCCATTGATTTTGTAAACAACTGCGTAATAGCACCTGGACGGAACTTGTTTCTTGTGTATATTTTTTGGAAAAAGTCAATTTATAATAGTACTCGCGTTATATTTGTAATAGTAGGTAAAAGTTAACCGTTATTAAAACAAAGTTTTGCAAACGATCGGCTAGTGGTTTGGTTTGAATTATAAAATTGTCCTCGTTCATTACGCGAACTTTTCTTTTAAAATTTTAAACTCGCTTATTTAACTTGCACTTAAAATTCGTTAAAATTTTGTTTATTGAAGTAAGGTACATAGTTAACATTGCTTTTCGTTGTTCATATAATTTTATAGTCATCGGTAGGGTGACACCGCGTTTAGTCGGCACTTTTAATTTATAGTTTATTTGTAGTAGGGTGTCCATATACTTGGACAACAGTGTACATTTTTTTGTTTTATATAGGGTTGTCACCTTGTTAGGCAACGCCTTTTATACATTTTTTTATTGTTTGGCAAGCACTTAGGGTTGTGCTTGGCCAACATTTAGAAAATATTTTGTCTTTTTTTTATATTGTGGTCACTGTGTTAGTCAACGCCTTTTATACATTTTTTTTTATTGTTTGACAAGCACCTAGAATTGTGCTTGGCCAACATTTAGACAATATTTTGTCTTTGTTAGGGTTGACACTTTTAGTCAACATATTTTTGTTATAATTTTTGTTAGGTATCAGGGTTATTATAAAAAAAAAAATATTTTGTAGGGCTGTCACTAATAATTTTATTTTACTTTATTTATTTTTGTTTTGTTACTAAGTTATTTTTTTATTTTTGTATTCCCACTTATCACTTATAATTTTTAACAGTAGGGTTGTCCCTTATATTCATTTTTACTTTAATCTAGATTTTTCTGTGTCGACCAGTAATAATGGCATTTGACATAGATTTTAATATATTGCCGAAACATGAACTTGCGTATGAAGTCTCAATCAGAGGTGAGGATCCTGGTGCAACCGTAAAAATATTACGCGAACAAATTAAACGTTTAATATTAGTTTCTCCAGACCCAGTTATTTCCGATATAGACATGGATACAGACATTAAAGGGTTGCAAGCTTCACTAGCAACCTTCAAATCAAATATCAATAATTTGAAAAAACAGTTTAAAATATCAACACTCTCAGTATCTAAATCGCTTTGTGGTCACTTAGAGAAACGCTTTAATCGCATCCTTACCCCGACGGAGGATTCGGTAATTTCCCTTTTGGAAACTATTAAATTAGATATAAAAGCATTTAAAAAAGAACTAAAAGTTTTAGTATCTTCATTTTCATCCACGGCATCTAGGTCAGATTTCGATTCTGACGCGGACGAACAAGACCTCGGTAAAATTGAACATAGTACTACATCACCCACTCCCCCAGAATCAAATCACCTACCATTGGCAATAACTGTCAAGTGTGAGCGTAGTATCGCATCTGAAATTTCTAAGTTTAAGTTTGATGGTAAAAAAGATGTCCGCGCTTTCATAGAGGACATTCAGGAGTTCCAGGACAGCAAACAAATGTCCGATGAAAATATGTTACGTGCAGCATCGGACATGTTTACGGACGATGCCCGTCATTGGTACCGTAGTTTGCGCACGGAAATTACCTCCTGGCAAGCTCTTTTGCAAGCGCTGCTGAGAGACTTTGACATTATCGATTACGAGTACAAACTTATGGACGAAATTCGACGACGTACCCAAGGTGAGACAGAAAACATAGTGGTATATCTTGCCATTATGGACCGCATGTTCTCCCGGTTCGAAGCGAAGCCAGCCGAGTCGGTACGTTTAGAGATTTTACTCCACAACATACGCCCATGTTACTCTAGCGTTTTAGCCGTGAACCACTCCGTATCTACAATCAATCAGCTTAAAGATATTTGCAGGTCATATGAAATTGTATCCTCACGTGCGTCCGCTTTTAAGGAACCACCGCCTGTTACCCCATCAGCCGTAGCCCCAGAATTTGCTTACCAAAAACCCCGTAAACCTACCCCTATTTTAAGTAAACCTAATAATAACTTTCATCAAGCTCGTCAATTTAATACTTCAACAATTAACCGAGGCAAATTTTATAGTAGTAGCAACGACCACAACTCGGCCCTAGTGACCCCTGAAAATAGTTCCCCTCGGCATTACCCCCACAATCATATCCCACATAATAATTTTCGACGTAGATTTTCCCAGAACTCGAAACACCCAATGGTAAACAAACCACACAATGACCCTAGACCATATGTCGTTCTGTCGATTGACGCGTCAGAGCCAATCGAGATTTACGGACTTCTAGACTCCGGCTCAGAAGTCACTATTATTGGTAACAATATGCATGTTACCCTTATTCAACATGGTTTTGTTCTATTAGAGAGCGAGCCATTAACAATTAAAGCAGCAGGAGGTCAACAACTTACTGGCATAGGCCACTTCTTACTCCCAATAGTTTATATATAGCCAGTTTATATATAGCCAGGTGGCGCTGCTATCTACGTAAACAAGACTTCCGTTACGAAATTAGTTTAAAAATATATTAATGTGTTTCCAGCAAAAAATACTAGTGAATAAGTGAAAAGACATGCTAATAAATAAGTGACATTGTTATCCGGCTTTTATAATAAACATACATTGATGTTTGGAACAAAACAAAAATTGTGCTGACATCACGAACATTCTCAAATTCTACTGTCTTGAATGTTATTTTACATGATATGTGCACAAAACAGTGACGTGTTTTATGTTCTGACACTAAATATAAACAAAAAAGTGAATAAATTTAAGTAAATACGAACAAACACTGTAAAACTCACAATTTTATCTTTTTTTTTTTTTTAACTACCGTGTTATCATTCAAATAAAGGTTCGGACTTTGGACTTGACTGCTAGCTGATCGTGAAACACAAATCATTGACCAATTAATCCAAATCTAAAATTATGATAGAACCCCCTATTTAGCTCAGAAACTTAATGTACAGGTGGCGAAGTGGTACATTAAAATGTTTTTGTCATACAACGATCCATAACTCGTGCCTGGGTTCGAAACTCACTTGACTATAAAAACGCTTTTTCTAATTTGTAATCTTACACTAGTATTTGCACATTTAAAATGAATTTTCTGGAGAATATAACATTTCGCAGACCACGTTCTAAGTCGTTATCGGAAACACTAGAAGAATGTAGTTCTAATAACTCGTCAATAGATGGCACCACTAACAGTGTCCCGAACATACTTGATGCTGAAAGTGAAGAGATAGAAGAATTGAAATGCAAAATAAATGAACTGAACTCGCAATTATTGGCAGCACATGAGGAAATAAATAATCTTTCGATTGAAAACAACGATCTTAAGAAAACTATAGATAACATGAATAATAAACATACCTTAGTAAAAAAAGTGACTAAACAGTTAACGAGTACCATTAGTACTCCACATAAGAACAAAAAGATATTGACTCCGCACAGGAAAACACCTTCTAAACTACAACAAAATGATTACTCAACAAGATGTATGACTCCAAAATCAATCTACGCAGAAATAATTCCACAAGATAGCACAAGTTCAACGAGGAACAACACGAACGACCAAATTCAAGAAGAAGAGAAGAATAAATTGTGCATTATAAGTAGCAATAAAACCAATAAAATATTGTCTATTTCCGAAAGTGCCTTTCCAGACTACAAACATATGTCATTATCTTTTACAGAATTGTGGTATAAAAAAAATAATGGATAATATTACTACAAAGATAAATAATTATAATTTCAATGACTATTGCATAATATTTATAGGTGAACAGGACTTTAAACAATCTCTTAACTATTTTGAATTGATTACATATATACGTGATACATTGACAGCTATTAATAATACTAACATTATTCTATGTCTACCCACTTACAAATTCAGTTACTATACAACAATTTATAATTTTAGAATAGAAATGTTTAATAACTTATTGTATCAAGACAACGAAATATATAATTATGTGAAACTTCTTGATTCAAACCTGGATCTTTCTTGTGATTACACTATGTTTAAACGTAATGGCCAATTAAACAATTACGGTATGAAAAATATTTTAAAAAATCTAAAATACTCTATTTGCACGGACAATAACGTAGATTTGAACCATGTAACCACTACAAATGTAAACAAAGTATCTCTATTAATAAATTCAGATTTAAATGGCGATTCGCCTCATTCCTTTCGCTCCGCTCGGAGTTAATTCAAAGCTTGTCATTCTTCATCAGAATATTGCTGGCCTTTTATCAAAAAGAGCCTTAATAGAAGTAGCTTTACATGACTTAAACATCTGTAACAAACTATCGGCGATACTATGTTTTTCTGAAACATTCATCAAAAAAGGTTGCGAAGCAAATGCAAAAATCAGTGGATATAGTTTGATCAATACTTACTGTAGAAATAAATCGCGAGGTGGCGTATGTATATATGCTGACACAACAACTAAGGCTCAACCACTGAACTTATCAAATTATGCTTGTAAAGACACTTTTGAGTGCTGTGGTATTGAGATAGACGAACAAAAAATAATTATTATATGCGTTTATCGCACACCACACTCAAATATTGACATGTTTTTCAATCAATTAGACTTACTACTTTTTAAATTATTATTTAGGAAAAGACGTAATATTATTTTACTAGGTGACATCAATATAAATACTTTAAAACGTGGGAAAATCACCCAACAATTGACCGATATAGTTAATAATTACAATTTGACATTTTACATTAATGAACCGACTAGACAGAACTCTTGTATTGATCACATTATAGGAAACAAATTCAAGAACGCTCTTGGCGAGGTGATAAGACTAGGCTTATCTGATCATGAAACGGCCCAAATGTTGTATATACCTAACAAAACAGTAACTAAACTGCCTAATACTCTATGTTTAACCAAAAGAGACTATAATACGCATAACATTAATAAGTTTTGTGAATGTTTGGGAAGCCTAAGTTTTAGTGATGCTTATGACGAAAACAATATAAATAAAGCATTTACTATCTTTCACAATGATTTGGTGTTGTACTTCAATTTATGTTTTCCTCTTCTGAAGCTTAAAACTACCCATAAAAGACGGAATGTTAAGTGTATCACTAAAGGAATACGGCGTAGTTGTCATACGAAACGAATGCTACGATGTAAATTCTACAATAATAGAACTTTACAAAATAAAATAATATTTCAAAAATTTTTCAAAAATTTTAAAACATTGCATATATAAAGCTCAAAAAAATTGTAATCACAAATTTATAAGTACCTCAAAAAACAAATGTAGGGCTGCCTGGTCAGTCATTAAAAATGAATCTGAAAACCACTTAATGAAAAATTTAATTACTGACATTAAAGTAGATAATCAGATAATTCGGAACCCAACTGAAATAGCGTGTAGATTCAATAACTACTACATAAAGTTAAGTAATACTCGAAAACACATACAAAACACTAATAAAACTGTTATACAAAATAGTATATTTCTGGAACCATTTAATTATACAGAAGTATATAAAATTATTATGGATCTAAATAATAGCAACTCGGTGGGGTATGACGAAATATCTACTTTGGCACTAAAAAAAAGTGCTGTATCCATTACTCCTATCCTAACGCACCTTATAAACCTGTCTTTCGAACAAGGATCGTTTCCAGAAATATTAAAAAAGTCAGTCATAAAACCTATATATAAGAAAGATGACAAACTAAACATGTCAAATTACAGACCGATCACACTTATTCCGATTCTATCAAAAATTTTTGAAAAAGCTATGCACTTACGATTAACATCATTTTTGAATAAATTTAATATTATAAAGCCTGAACAAAATGGTTTTCAACGAGGAAAATCAACCACCTTGGCAGCTTTTACCTTGATTCATAACGTTGTCTCGAGTATTGATAAAAAATTAACAACGCTAGTGATATTCTTCGATATGTCCAAAGCCTTTGACTTTGTATCGCACGAATTACTATTGCAGAAATTGGAACAGTATGGAATCAGGGGACCAGCTCTATCGTGGCTCGAATCATACTTATCCAAACGTTTACAAAGAGTGGACATACAGCATATAGTACAGAACTCAACCTTATCTACCAGTAGCTCACCATTTGAGATAAATAGCTTTGGGGTCCCACAAGGCAGTGTGCTCGGGCCGTTGCTATTCCTTTTATATATCAATGATCTTCCTGACATTGTAAATCACAAAACAGTTTTATTTGCTGATGACATATCTGTAATCTTGACATGTAATGATTTGACTAATCTTAGTGATAAAGTAATTGAGACGATCCATATGGTGACAAAATGGTTGGAGCTTAATAATTTGAATGTAAATTTAAGTAAAACTAGTTATATACGATTTCAAAGCATACGGTCTCCAAATATGAGCCTACAAAATATAACAACAATTAAAGAAAAGGAACACGTAAAATTCTTAGGTATAACACTGGACAAGCATGTCAACTGGAAAGCACATATTGATGCTGCATGTAGCAAAATTAATAGATTTGTTTATGTTTTAAGTAATCTTAGGAATACTTCTTCCCAAGCGACTACAGTATTAGCGTATCATGGCTACGTAAGTTCTGTAATAAGATATGGTTTGATACTTTGGGGGAATTCCTCGGAGGCAAACAGATGCTTTATCGAATGAAACGAAACGAAATGCAGAAACGATGTGTCAGAGCTATAGTTGGAATTGCACCAGACGAAACGTGCAAACCGCATTTTAAAAATCTAGGCATACTAACTCTCTATTGTATGTACATTTTTGAGATATCGATCTTTGTAAAAACACACCCAAACCTGTTCACCAAAGCAAAAGATAAGTATCCAAGAAATACTAGATACCCTAATAGGTTGGTTTTAGAATATACTCCAAAAACAACTTTATTTCAAAATAATTGTTACTCAATGTGCATAAGAGTGTATAATAAAATTCCTGATTGCCTAAAAGAATTGCCAATGTGTCGATTTAAGAACCGTCTCAAGAGATGGCTCCTGGAAAAGGCATATTATTCACTCAAAGAATTTCTGAATTGAAAATAAAAAATAAAGCTTTAATTATGGTATATTTGATTGACGTACTATTAATTTTATTTTGACTATTTTGCAATGTACTAGTAATTAGGTGACATTAATTTTTTATTATTTTATCTTTGACAAATAATTTTTCTTTTTTGACATTAATTAATATTTGTGACCATGAAATGTTATACAAGTGGAGTTGATATCATTAAAATACCATAATTAAGATTGTTTTTAAATTCATATAAAATACATTTTCACATGCCACTAGTGGCTAAATAGACGGTCTCTAATGTTCAAATTGTAAAAAACACCTGTATGTACTCTATTTATGTGGAATAAATCATTTCATTTCATTTCATTTCATTTCATTTCATTTCATTTCATTTCATTTCATATGATAATAAAAAATGCACTATAAAGGCTTATGTAGTCCCGGAGGTGACAAGTAACCTCATTTTAGGTATAGATTTTTGGCTAAAATTCAACATCTTCCCTAAAGGTTTAAACAATTTAGCATTTTTAAATAGTACTGATCCTCTCCTTTCTCTTAAAGTTACTGTTCCTGATGTAATAAACACACGGGATAACCTTTCGGAAGAGGAGCTTAGAATTGCAGACAATATTATATCTCAATTCAATAATATATCATTTGAACGTCGAGGACTTGGTAGGACATCGCTAATCTCACATAGGATAGACACGGGTGACTCACAACCGATTAAACAGCGAACTTACCGCATATCGCCGGAGAAGGCAAGGATCGTCGCAGAAGAGGTTGATGAAATGTTAAGACTTGACGTCATTGAACCCTGCGAGAGCCCTTGGTCTTCACCAGTTCTTCTGGTAGGCAAGAAGGATGGACGCCCGCGTTTCTGCCTCGATAGTAGAAGGTTAAATTCGGTCACAAAAAAGGACGCATACAGCATACCTTATATTAGCGAGATCCTAGACAACCTCAACGAGGCCCACTTCCTGTCCAGCATCGACCTCTCTAAGGCGTTTTGGCAGCTGCCCATCGCCATAGAGGATAGACAGAAGACGGCATTCTTCGTCCCAGGCAGAGGAACGTTCCAATTTAAGGTCACTCCGTTTGGTTTGACCAACGCTCCTGCCACACAGCAACGTTTGGTCGACATGCTGTTTGGTCCTGAATTTGAGAACAAGGTCTTTTGCTACTTAGATGACATCATAGTAGTTAGTTCTTCGTTCCAGGAGCATGTCTCTCTCCTCCTGCAAGTCCTGAAAAAACTGCAATTTGCTAACTTAACGATAAACTTTGAAAAATCTAACTTCTTTAAAGACTCCATTAAATACTTAGGTTTTGTAGTCGATAAACATGGTCTGCGCACAGACCCAGAGAAGGTTAGAGCTATGCAGAATTTCCCCACCCCCCAGTCCAAGAAAGACGTCAAAAGATTCCTTGGTACTGCTTCATGGTACCGTAGGTTTATTCCCAATTTCAGCACAATAGCCGCCCCCTTAAATAAGTTGACCTCCACAAAAAAGTCTTCTCCCCCCTTTAAATGGACCAAGGAAGCCGATAAGGCGTTCCTGGACCTTAAATCCCATTTAATTCAAGGTCCCATCCTTAAGTGTCCTAACTATAGTCTCCCTTTTCAAGTACATACCGATGCAAGTAACTTTGGCATAGGTGCAATGCTAACACAAGTGTTCGACGGTACTGAACACCCTATCGCTTTTATGAGCAAATCATTTTCTGGTGCTGAAGCCAATTACAGTGTCACCGAACGTGAATGTCTAGCAGTCATTCTGGCTCTAGAACACTGGCGATGTTATTTGGATAACGGACAAAAGTTCACTGTTTTCACAGACCACTCTGCTTTAAAGTGGTTCCTGTCCTTGTCCAACCCCACAGGTCGTTTAGCTCGTTGGGGAGTAAGATTGAGCTCCTTTAACTTTGACCTTAAACATAGTAGGGGCAAGGATAACGTCATTCCAGATGCGTTATCCCGAGCAATCCCCGTGTCAGCTCTCTCAGTAGCAGACGCTAGTATCCTCACTTCAACTGACCAGTGGTATTTGAATATTTATAACGGTTGCTCTTCTAGCCCCGTCAGTTTCCCTAACTATCGTATAGAGAATGGTGTACTATACCGGCGTACAAAGTCCCAGAGCCCTCTTAAGGAAGAGTTTGAGTGGAAGATTGTTGTACCTACAGAGTTGCGTAAAGATGTCTTACATGAACATCACGATGTACCAACCTCAGGTCACCTAGGCGTACACAAGACCTTCCATAGACTCAGACTGAGGTACTACTGGCCCGGCATGTACCGTGACACTGTGCGTTATGTCACCTCTTGTGACAAATGTCTTTCGAATAAACACCCCACACATTCCCCCTTAGGCAAGATGGGCAGACCCAAGGAGTGCTGTAGGCCATTCCAGGCAATATCTATAGACCTCGTGGGCCCCCTTCCGGTGTCTAGGAAACAACACGCTTATTTATTCGTGGTGACTTGTTGTTTCTCAAAGTATTGTCTTTTCTTTCCCCTACGTAAGGCTACAGCTCAATCTATAGCTAAAATACTAGAAGATAATGTTTTCCTTTTTCACGGTGTACCTCAAACTATAATATTAGATAACGGCGCCCAATTTATTAGTAAAAATTTAGATATTCTTTTTAAAAAGTATAAAATACCCAATATTCACTTTACCCCAAAGTATACACCTCAGGTAAACACCGTGGAACGTTATAATAGAACGATATTAACCACCGTCTCAATGTTCGTAGAACAGGATCATAGAACTTGGGATATCGAACTGCCCAAAATTCAGTTTGCAATAAACAATTCGGTCAACGAAAGCACCGGTTTTACTCCAGCATTCCTCGTCTTTGGTAGAGAATTAGTCATATGCGGGTCACATTACTTAGAAAATGACGACCCAAATACATTAGTTTTTGCACCGCGGGACAACTATGCCGATAATCTGGGTCACCTAGCCTTAGTCTTTGATCAGGTACAAGAGAATCTATGGCGCAGCCATCTGAAGTACTCGCATGGCTATAACACCAGGCACCGAACGGCTACTTTTGAGGTCGGTGATATAGTCTGGAAGAGGTGTTACTTCCAAAGTGACAAAGAGGCTTATTTTTCAAAGAAGCTTGCACCTAAGTTTATTAAGTGCAGGGTGATCGAGAAACGTTCCCCTTTAGTATACATATTGGAGGATATGTCTGGTAAAAATCTAGGATCTTGGCATATTAAGGATCTAAAATTAAGAGCACAACCACCAACGCTATGCTAGTTGGGGATTAATCAATAATTTGGTATTTTCAGTTTCGTGTCGTCATTCATTTACTGTAGATTGTCTAGTTACTAACGTTGCCTACTCCCCATCTTTCTTATTGTTTTCTATGTTGATTCCTTCCCCTCCTTAGTAAGGCTTGAAGGACAACAAACCATCCACCGGTGTGTCTTCTTTGAGCGCAGCTCTGAATAAATAGGGTCTGCTCTCTGTATGTTTGGCGTACGCACGGCCTTTGAGATAGGTTTTACGTTTCGGACGACCATTTTAGCGTGAGGTATGAAAGGATTTTTTGTGTTTAGTGTTGGAGCACCCGGGACGTGTGCACGCATTTCCTCGTACGGAAATGCTTCCTCTTGGGGGGGGATACTGTAACGTGGTAGATTAATTAGTCGAGTTGGTAGGTACACCACTATTTGCGTGTACCTTATTTAATTGCTGTCGGTATATGGAGACTTTGTCATTTCGTGCTACAAACTTAAACCACAAACTGCTTTAAAAACTACCGAACTGCCGTCGTTGTGCTGAGCTTGGTGCAACTGTTAATTGTGAAATTGTTAATAGTTTACCTATACGTGACCCGAATATATTTCGGTAAGTTAACTTCCATAATTTAAATAATTCTTATTCCGCTCCAGGGCTAATAAACTGCTTAGTAGCTGTTAAATTAAATATATAATTTGAATCAAATACCCGCAATCACCTTAAGTGAATTCGTTATTCAATAATTGTACGAGTATTTGCTTTGCTGTTTATTAGCTGTTTATGTGTACTATTTTTCTCCTTAATTGTGTAATTGTGAAGCGTCTGTAAACGTGCAGCGAATGCCTGAACGGGTGTTCGTTGCGCGTTTCGACGTTGTGTGTGGTACCCTACTGAGGCCGCCTACCTTCTCCGCTTCAGGGTCCACCCTACGGGTTAGCATCCACCCTACGGGTTAGCATCCACCCTACGGGTTAGCATCCACCCTACGGGTTAGCATCCAACCTACGGGTTCGCATCCACCCTACGGGTTCGCATTCAACCCTACGGGTTCACGTCCACGTTACGGGGTCAAGTCCCCTACGGATTCGAACCCATCCACGGATTACCAGTTCACCCCACGGGTACGAAGCCACCTTACGGCCAGCGGCCAGTCTGCGGCCAGAGCGTCGGGTGACTCCACTGTGCCGCGTCACCGACGAAGGGGCCACCACAGGCACGTCCTAAACCGTGTGCGACCCCGATTCATCAAAACCCTGAGACGAATTACCCGCGACCCTGACTTTAAGCTACCGGAGCATTTCTTTCCTTTCTTTTAAATATAGTATTGTAAATTATTACCTTCTTTTATTTCTAGTTTCCCACGTACAAAGGTTACAACGCTACCTACACTAAACTGTCTCATCCCAAATTAGACAAAACCTGTACTATGGCATCTAGACTGCTGATAGATTTACTTAAATATTTTCAAATACATTTATACATAAACTACACCTGTTTGGGATATACTATACCCGTGGGAGAGCCACGCTTCGGCATTAATGGGCCGGCTCGACCGCAGTGATACCATGGCCTCATAGCAAAACCGGTGTGAAACAGCGCTTGCACTGTGTTTCACCGAGTGAGTGAGGATCCACAACCCCTCCCCCCATCCTCCTCCCCATCCCCCAAAGGCCGGCAACGCACTTGTGACGCCTCTGGTGTTGCGGGTGTCCATGGGCGGCGGTAATCGCTTACCATCAGACGATACGTCTGCTCGTTTGCCTCCTTTTCCATAAAAAAAAAAGCCTATACATAGACAAAACATCGTACTCGTCACATAATTATTGTCCTGGGTGGACATGGAATGGAACGAGACCAAGAGACTAGTCTATATCTATTCTATACTTATAATAAAAATGTAACAGGTCCAATTCTGTACATTAAAATATTTTGAAATTTTTTTTGGAGGGCTCTCTATAATCGATACTGAAGCCTAAACTGTATTTTTTTTTCATATTTGTCTGTCTGTCTGTCGGTCTGTCTGTCTGTATCTTGGCCGCGCATCACGCCGAAACTACTGAATGGATTCAAATGAAACTTGTCATGATTTGAGCTCATACTACGAGGTAGGACATAGGACACTTTTTATCCCGAAATTCAGCACGGTTTTCTGGAGAGAGGGGATGAAAGTCAAATTATGGTACTTGGTTGTAATTGAATAACACATAGTCCGATTTTATTCATTCTTTTTTTGCAAGAAATAAAAAAAATAAAAGATAACGGGAAAAGTCTTTTTTTTGTCCGCGACTGTACACTGCCTATGGGAAGCTGAGACAGATATGTAAATATGGCGGTACGAAGTTCGCCGGGTCAGCTAGTCATAGTAATATGAGGATAACTCGATTGTTGTGTAAATATTCAGAATATTACATTATAGTAGTAAATTTAATAATGATGTAGTGAAAATATAGCGGCTCAGTAATTGCACACTGTATCATAAATAACTTGAAGGTGCAACTTCCCACGGCATCTCTTTACTTTTGCTATTTCAACCTGCAATTCATTCGAGCATGAGCACGTCACACGGAGGCGTCGCAGACAGCGACTTAACAAAGATCAAAGGAGAGTACCTACTTTTCGATTAAACACCGCCGCTCCTCATAATTTCTTGCTTGGCACGCTCTGCTACCTTAATTATATTCAACATAAACAATTGAAATTTAAACTCTCTGGGGGCACGGTCGTGCCCCCGCCAAGACGAGCCAAGCGAAGCGCACTACCTACCTTTTCTCGAAGTATTTCGTCGTTTTTTTGAACTCTCAAAACTTTGGTTCCCGATATACCAGATCGTTCAAATTCTCAGGATATGATGTTACTAATAGATTAATGAAACGCACAAAGTTACAATTGCATAGCTTTGATACTTTAGATTTTATTGATACCTAAAAAGCACCGATTTCGTCACTGACACACTAATGATCATCAAAACTGTTAGGGTACTTTCTGAAGTGCTAGAAAGTTGAAATTTGGTATGTAAACCAAGTTTAGTATACAAACAATAAACTTTTGCCCCACAACCCCCAAATTTGGGGGTGGAAGTTTGTATGAGACTTTCACAAATGTTTATGCTAGAGGTTTTATTTTTGGTACACGGAATTTATCGAAAGAAGAAAGAAGATGTACAAGAAATCCAGACCAAAAAAAACTGCCTCAAGCAACTTACAAAAAGAAATGAAATCCCACCAAAAACATTTTCATGTAAAATTTTGCCAAGACGACTGCGTATGGCTTACCCTGCGAAAAAGATATCAGATCTCATGTAGAGCCAAGGTTCTGAATCTACACGCCCTAACTCTACCAACCCTAACTTCATAAACTCTACATCTCAGTAAAAATGTATGGCTTGGCTGTTTCGTTACCTCAGAAACTAAATATTCGTATAACACATTACTTCAGAAACTAGATATTTGCAAACACAAAAGGCGTTCGTTTCCCCTTCGTGATGGTATGGTAGCGAAACGGCGAAGCCATACATTTTTACTGAGATATAGAGTTTGTGAAGTTAGGGTTGGTAGAGTTAGGGCGTGTAGATTCAGAATCTTGGCTCTACATGAGATCTGATATCTTTTCCGCAGGGTGAGACATACGCAGTCGTCTTGGCAAAATTTTACATGAAAATGTTTTTGGTGGGATTAACTAATTTTAAAAAGGAACCTCACTGGTATGTACTTTATGTAACGTATTATATATTATAATGATACGTAAGACGAACTCTTCGTAACACATTTTTTTAATTTCGCGAGCGTTTAAAGTGGGAGATACGTAAGAAATTTAAAAAATCTGAGAGCTATACACGTTTGTTCCATAAAATAAAAGAATAAGTAAATAAAAAATAATGAATTAAAAGTATATTGTTTAAAATATTATCATTTACTTTAAACAGTGAAACAAGTTACCGTTAAACCTTCTCCAGTGACGTCCAATTAATACGAAACGCGAAGAGGATTCCGATTACGACATAAATTTTGTCAGCACTTCGCTTAATTGAATCACGAGAAGCTATGAGTTAAATAAACAAATGACAATAAATCAATTTATTAATCGTCGATAAGTGATTAATTTTAGTAAATGCTTTTGCAATTCGCATAATTTTAAGTAATCGTCAATAGAAATTTATCCGTGTCTGTAACGGTGTTTCCGTAACTTATTGTTTGAATAGGACAGAAACAATATGCTCAAATCTCCGCAAGTTTCATCTAACTTTATTTATCTTCTCTTTCTAGTTTTTTTTAGTTCTTATTTACCATGTCTCGTGATAATTTACAGAAATTTGACTGCCTCGGTGGCGCAGTGGTAAAGAATGCGACTGCTATGCTTGAGGTCTCGGGTTCGATTCCTGGGTCGGACCAAATGTTTGTATGACCTGCAAGTATTTGTTTCGGAGTTTGGGTGTTTTCTATGTTATAATGTATGTATTTATATCAGTTGTCTAGTACCCAAGCTCTGCTTAGCTTGGGACTAGATGTCGTTGTGTGTTAGATGTCCTAAAGTATTTATTATTATTATTATTTATTATTTCTTTGTGGTTTGATGAAAAGTAATTAATAATAGTTGGATAACATTTATGAGTAGTATGGTACACAGCTATGACAGACAGACCGTGGGATGGGCCGTTGACATACTAAAGTTTATGATCCAAGAAGTGAAATTATAGGGATCATGAATTTATTACCTTCCTTACATTTTATTATTTCCGCTTCATTTTGCAAATGTACCGCGACAATCTAGAAGTATAATAAAGTTTTATGATGTAGTTCTCGAAAAAAATTGAAATATATCTCTATAAATTACATTACAAATGAATGTATGCAGTACTTAGGATAAGAAGGTTTTACAGCATCATCACCGCTCTAACGTACATCGTAGGTGGTTGACAAAGAGTTTTTATTATACTACTTTTCCATGTAAAAAATATACGCTATAAACAAGCATTTACCACTTTGATACTGATAATGCCTCGTTGGTCTAGCCAAAAAGTGTTATTGAGCTTTTCTGATTATAGAAATGTTTAATAACAGCTAGAAGTTTGGAAGTTGGGGTCTTAGCCCCCGTGCCTCGGGGAGCACGTAAAGCCATCGGTCCTGCGCCTGGTATCTCCCCAGTCGTATCGGATAACCGTTCCATCGTATTATGATAGGGAAGGAACTGAGAGTGCACCTGTGTTTACGCACGCACTTGTTCACGGTAATATCTCTTACGTAGTTGAGTGGTCTCCATTGAGACTGACTGGAATTGGCTAGGAGAACATCATCACTGATATTATCTAAGAGGACAATATATTTCAAATTTATCTGAAAAAAATGTCTTCCTAATTTTTTCTTTTTATATATTAAACTATGTCAAATTAGCATTACTCATATTAGGCACTGGTAAGTAAAGAGAGTAGCTTCCAGTCACAATTCTGAGTACACACACGCGTTGAAGACTCTTACTAAACTTTTAATTGGAGAACCTTGACGGCCCAGCAGCAGGTAAGGATCTCAACCTATTGCTGAAACTTTTGTGAGAGAAAATTCCTCTGGACCTATACATACTAGTCTATATACCACTTCCAATCTATTATAAAACACGTTATATTGATAATTGAGGATCTCACACAACATATCACTTTCGATAAGTACCTGTTGCCGATAAAACATAGAATTACATTAATAGTCCACTGTATTATTCAGTGCACGCTAGCATAATTTACAATGCACTGGGCCCAGAGCCTGACCTGTACTCTGAAACCTTGCCATCAAAGCTATTATTACCCACTGAAATAAACATAAATATGATATAATATCCTCACCTGGTTATTTAGATTTTTCCATTGCTAAGTAAACTAATTTCATATTCATCCAATTGGTTTCACCATACCCTTCTCTTGCAAAAGTGAATGTGTAAATACGTCTCTAGACTATAGCTATTACCTCACCGGTTTTATTACTATCTCATTCTCATTACGTCTCGACACGTTCAGAATTGAAATCTTATACATTGAGTACCGTTGGCGACATCTCTGATGCTATTTCGTGTCGTTTCCATTATTTACATTTTACAGTAACAGTCTCATATTTCATTTTAACATTTCAAATGTGTAATATATTTTCTTTGCTTGATTTAGTTACATAAATTATATGAACGAGTGGCCATGTTCAGATGATGAGTGCTCAACGCGCATTTTTCATTCATATAATTTCGTTTACAAGCTATCGCCCGTTACTAGAATGAAATTACATGTAGTTATAAACGCGCGTTAGCATAACGCGCGTTGAGCGCTCATCATCTGAACATGACCTTAATGTTTAAACAATATGCCTTAGGTTTATCTATAATATGTACAGATTAAGTATAGATGAAAATTCAGTAATACTCAAATCTTCTATTAGAGAAGATCAGACAAACGTGAATAATTAAAGGTTAAGCGAAGTTGATCTTGATATCAACACTAGATTAAACTGTTAAACCATTCGTACAGACAACAAATTACCATACCTATTATATTATATTCATGTAAAATTAAGACAAGACAAGAAGACAGCAATAGAGATATTTCAACAAAATTAATAATATATAATACCTAAGGTCCTAAGCTAGTACATTTTTGGGAGAGATCTAGTTGAGTAAATGAACTATATATGTTTAACATAATAAATATAAGACGAATTTTTATGACAGGTAGTCCCATAGCTAATAATCTTATCCGTATCCATTCCGTAATTGCCATAGTCTGGTAATAAAAATGTAGTATCTACTTCGAATGATTTATTATCTCGGTATTGTTTACCTTATGTATTTGTATTCTCTAGAATCCCCAAAACTGTAATATCTATATACATTTCATTACGTTGGTATGTAATTACAGAGGGGCGATGAGACTCGATCTTTTTAACAGGGCCGTCCTCGCCAGAGGCTATTTCCTTCAGTTCCGTGTGCCTACGCGTAAAACTCCAGTACCGAAACTTGAGTCTACTAACTGCAAAGTGGAAAGATTGACTCTGCACACCTACTTATATAGATTCAACAGAAACTATACTCTTCTACCTTTGTATTTACACTAAAGTACGTAGGTACACATCGTCTGAGCTTCGAAGTTTGTTCAAAAGATCAATAGATTAAAAGTTTTTCACTTGTGTAATCTAATAAATTATTTACTCCGTCTTTTGTGTTTAACTGCAAACAGCGTAATAATTAATGGCTTGATGAAGGCAACGACTTTGAAGTTCACACCAACTAATACGAAGAAGTACCGGAACTAAGAAATAACTGATAATAAACAATCAGAGACAGAAATTACTTAATACAAAAAATAACTATTAGAAAACAACAACACTTCTACGACAAGAATGCATTTTTTTTCGATTTTAATAACTCACACTACTATAATACATATATATTAAGGAATAAATTTTAATTAAGCCAGTAAGAAATTGCTTTTTAGCGACAAGGCCGCCATTTTTACATGGTTGTTAAATTGATATACTCCTTAATGTAAATTGTATTAATTGGTGTATAATAAAGTTTATTCTATTCTATTAAGCGACTTCAAGAAAGGAGAAAGTTTTAATTTGAACGGTAATATCAAAAAACAATTTCAATAAATCCAACTACTAAAAAAACAGGACTAAGGATTTTGCTTGGCAATGAAATAGGGTGGCAAACAAAATACGTGTAAACCATAATCTATATAATAGGTATTTCGATTTTTCCATTAATTGTAATAGCCCTTATCACTGCTTAGCTGGAAAACAAGAAAGTTATTATACCAATATGAAAAGAAATCACCCGTAATTCACCGATGTATTAATTAATCACAAGTAGTATTTTTCTATCACACTCACGTAATATATACTAGGATGAAAACAATTTTTGGAAATCATTAGAGATATATATTAGGACTGGATAGCAACGGGCGAGTTTACCCACTCTAGATTAAGTAGGGTTGGTGGAAATTATCTGGCACATCGCGCTTAATAGTGATCAGCAACTGACGTGAATAGAGTCTCTTTTATAAAAAGAGAACTTATGGAGATCGTCTTTTGATTTTTCGAAGGATGGTCACCTTTTTATCTTATCCACATTTTTAGGGTTCCATGCCAAAGGCAAAAAACGGAACCCGTATAGATTCGTCATGTCTGTCTGTCCGTCTGCCTGTCTGTCCGTCTGTCTGTCTGTCTGTCCATCCGTATGTCACAGCCACTTTATTCCGAAGTTATAAGAACTATACTGTTGAAACTTGGTAAGTAGATGTATTCTGTGAACCGCATTAAGGTTTTCAAACAAAAATAAAAATAAAAAAAAATTTTGGGGGTCCCCATACTTAGAATTGAAGCTCAACAATTTTTTTTTCATCAAACCCATACGTGTGGGGTATCTAGGGATAGGTCTTCAAAAATGATATTGAGGTTTGTAATATCATTTTTTCCTACACTGAATAGTTTGCGCGAGAGACACTTTCAAAGTGGTAAAATGTGTGTGTGTCCCCCCCCCCCACGTTACTTCTAAAATAAGAGAATGATAAAAAAAATGATTTACACTACCATGCAAACTTCCACCGAAAATTGGTTTGAACAAGATCTGGTAAGTAGTTTTTTTTTAATACGTCATAAATTGTAAACTGCAATTTATCGATTAAAGTTACAACGAACTACAAGAACTTTTATATTATGTTACTTGCTGCTTCGGAACCCTTCATGGGCGAGTCCGACTCGCACTTGGCCGCTTTTTTTATCATCAATTCATCACGGCTAAGACTTGAAGATTCAAAGACTTAAGATTTGAAGACTTTAAATACTTGACATTGGGAGAAATAGCTAATCCGGCTGGTTGCCATCTCATCAAAAGAGGAAGAGAACTTATTCATTTGTATGTATGTGTCTTTGTAACATTAATTTGTTAGTTTAGGTTTATTTTCACTGTGTCACTTTAAAAATTTAAAATAAAGATAAATTTACTTTGAAATGTCACTTAGTGTAGAAAGTAAAAATGCAAAAAGTTATTGGATTCAGTTCCAAGATAATTTTGAACGTGTTTAGATGAAATATAAGGAAAATAAAAATGATTATCGGGCGGCAACGTACGTCATTACCGGCAAATGAAGTCAGCAGCGAGGCATAAATAATTCGATGGTCGTATGATTACCGGGACGGGAATCCGAAGCCCGCACGCGGTATCCGCCCATAGGTTATGAATGTGTACGTTCATATTTGCAAATGTATGTTATCTAACCTATAGGTATGTATGTAAATGTTGTTCATTGAAAAATCGAAAAGAAATCCACATATTATATTTAAGACTAGCTAACCAGCGCAATTTCGTCTATGTCTTTCAAAAGGAATAATTTTTCCCGGTGTTGACAAAATTTTTAATTGATGCAGGGTTCCTATCGATCTAATCGTAACGTTTTACAGCTTATTATAGTATTCCTTAATAAATAAGCTATACTATACTAAAATTATTGAAATTGGTCCAGCCGTTCACACGTGATACCGCGACTAAGGGAAACGGGGATACATTTAAGGCCGCGTTTTCGAATTCAGCGGGCAGCGGAGCGGGAGCAGAGGGGTTTAGTGATGTGTTATAAGAAACAATACCTCGTAAAATATAGCTTGATACGAATGACAGATTTCACAAAAAAATGATTAGTGATTTGAAGTAATTAGTGAAAACGATTAATGTTTGATTAATATTTTGTTTAATCATGATATCTACTTATGTAATAGCGTCATAAATTAGTATTTTAAATTTATTTTTCTAAAATCGTACAACCCAAGCCTGATAACCTTAAAAAAATTTGATTAGTCGTAATTGTAAAAAAAAAAAAACTTTATTGGCAAGTAGGGGGGGTATTAGGTTACTATACTCAATCATTATAGAAAATAACAGGGGGCAAAATGAAAAAAAAAATAACACCAACAAAGCGAACAAATTAACAAGTTATAAAGATGATTAGAATGTTTTAGTAACAACAAATAAATAAAATATTAATAATTAAATAAACTTGCAAAAATCACAACATTGACAAAATTAAAAATCATGAATTACAGGTGATTGCTATTTTATTACATCTCTATATAACACCGCTACATTCGTGCCTTAGACAAAGTATTACATAGACTTGACATATGCGTAAACCCGTAAGGGATAGAAACCAAGTCCATCAAATATTAACTTTGACAGGTCAGACATTCTCCCTTATTAATGTTCCAAACGTTCAACAAATCTGGTTACAATTCGGTCGGTTAATTACAAAATTTTCACACTTTAGAAACTAGTTTTTATCACTCACTTTAAATTATTTCTGCATATTATACACACAACAATTGATGTAATTAATCGCAGTTAATATTAAATACAACATTATGCCTATAAAACGCTATTTTTTATACTTAGGTGTGAAAGGTTATATTTTCATGTTTACGTTCACTGCGGCTTTTGCAGCAGACAACACAACACTGTACCATAGTTAGTAAAGTATCTGGGTTAAAAACTGTTAAATACAATTGAATTTACACAGTAATTTCGTCAAAAATCTTATTTTCACTCCTGACACAGTTCCCGCTTTCAACACTGTTTGGCACGTATGTTTATGTACCATACAAAAAAGCGATACGGCGATAAGGATAAAAAATATTTATCTCTATCTTTCTCTAACACACTGGAAAATGGTATAATTACCTCACTCCCTCGTGGTAACGCTGTTAGCGTGTCAAGTCTATGTAATACTTTGTCTAAGATTGATGCGTATGCCGCTCGTCGCCCGCTCCCGCTCCGCTGTGTTCGAAAACACTCCCATATAAATCCATACATTTGAACGTACCGCTGCCGCTCCGCGCCCGCTCCGCTCCCGCGCCTGCCCCGCTCCCGCTGAGTTCGAGTACGCAGCCTTAAATATAAAATATTTGACCTCAGAAGGATATAAACATCCAATTTTTTTCGAGTATAATTTAAATCCACTCATGTGAATGTACAAGCCTGTGAAATATCTGAGCACTGTGAATTAAAGATGTATGTAAGAAGGAAAGGTAACATAAAGAAACGGATATTTCTTATACGGATGAGTTGCCATTACGGGTGACTAAATTTCTTGGAGGTCAGGGTCGCACACCGTAAATTGAGCCGAGGCCTCTTTACGAATTAACATTTTGAACTTAAATGATATAAACAATGATCCTGTTATTTTAAATATTTGACTGCCTCGTTGGTCTCGCGGTTGGCGTGTGCGACTGCTGATCACGAAGTCTCGAGATTAATTATTCTGTGTCTCGGGTTCGATTCCCGGGTCGGGCCAAATGTTTGTATGATCTACAAATATTTATTTCGGAGTTTGGGTGTTTTCTATGTACAATGTGTATGTATTTACAAAAAAAGTAAATATGTCATTGTATCAGTTGTCTACTACCCATAACACAAGCTCTGCTTAGCTTGGTACTAGATGGCGTTGTGTGTTAGATGTCCGAAATATTTATTATTATTTAACGTAGAAAGGTTCAATTGTAATAAATGCTTAAAAAATTAATGAAACATTTAATATGTGTTACAATAATCCAGAATTCACTATACAGAATAACCTGTCCTATATCGAAAAGTCTAACAAGTTCAGATCGGCTTATAATGAACTTGAGTTGGTAAAATATTCATACCAATTTGCACAGGTATAATGTTCTGATAAAAATGCCTTGAGCGGCTACTGTAATAAGCATTTTTCATTCCTTTTCACAGAACTTGTTTGACTTTCTTTTTGTCTTCCTCGCGCATAAAACATACCAAAATATCATTATAACCATCAACTACTTTAATAGTTCAATGCTGAACATAAGCTGTGCCTTCTAAATGAAATTTACTTACAAAAATAAATATCATTATCATTTATCTGCGCAGTTTCTTCCCTCACTCGGCTCTTACGATAAACAAAAGTGATGATACTCCGTTATCTTAATCCGACATCACACTACTAAAATATTTTTAAAACCTTCCATTTCCAGGAATGATCTGCTAAAGGCTAATTGATATAGTACGTCTTTGCATAAAAATACTGTAGTAAATTTCACTTCAAAGTGGTTATGTTAAATTACACGTAAACGAATACTAAATAAATTAAATTAAAAAGCTTTTTAATAAAAAGCTTTTACTGGAATGCCTCGAGACGAATCAAACGAGTCCAAACTCGATGATGTTGCGACGTTTCTTTACAGAGCTCCTATGGCCACCTTCCAGCTCCAGCATCAGATCAGCTTCATGTCATTATAATATTGTATTATCACGCTGTATACATATGCTTGCAAAATTCCAGCAAAATCGGTTGTAGATATCTGCTTTAAAATTGAGTTGCAACATTCCACCCAAACAGACAAGCATACATACATACATTGCAAGTTAATAAAAAGCTTGTAAAATATTCTCCTTAGATTGTAGGATCGTTCGATGCTATTTGATATTTTGCGATAGCATCTAAACCTTTTTTAAAAGTGGAAGTGGAATATATCACTTAGAGATTAACATGTGAGATACATCCCACCCCTTTTTATTTTATACTCTACAACGATGCCTTGAGCAGTTTTCAATACTCTTATCGACAGCAAAACCATTGTCATGTCCCTTACGCACGCACGAGAAAAGATTCTAACCCTCAAAATAGCGTAAAATAGCTATATAATGCACGTCTCACTCTCATACAGAACGAATATGTGAAAGATTTAGATCATATGAATTCTAAAATACGTATTATCTCACTATCTATTTTTTAATAAAATGTCTTTTATAAAAACAATTTTGGGATGGAAACAAAGAACAAAATGGTACACGAATATAAGCTTATACTACCTTCTCTATTAAAATCTGAGGGAATTAACATAGGGTGTAAACAATTTTTATAATATACTAAGTTACTACGTTACCAATATTTTTATAAATAATTATTAAACACTCAATACTTATTACTAAATTAAATATTATTAAATTGTAAGCGGTCTACTTTTATATATAACGAAGTAATAAACATCAACCATTAAAGACTGAGATCACTTAATGTAATGACTGAGATTTGTTATTTCGCTTTTCCTTATTTCCGAAACCAGACAGTTATCAAATAACAGTGAGAAGCGCACTCTATTAATTACGTATACATTAATTAAGCTATCAGGAAAGCAACGTAATGATGAACATTTCTACGTGATGTGTATCCGGGGTTGTAAGCACAGGAACTGATTAACCCCTCGTGTCGGTGGCGGGCCACGTTGGTCACACAGTGTTCGGTATCCGGCCTCTTTCCGCAGGAATAGCCGCACGGACACACTCTATTGCTTGCCGAAATCGACGTAGCTCGAATTATTTACTCAGAATAACACGTATCCGTACACTGTTTATTGAAGACATACCGATTATGTAAACCATTCTCTACTAGTTATCACACGAGTCTAGTAGATATTTTAAAATCAGAATTGGAGGATCGAGATTTCAGCTTTGTTCGCTAGGGACGGTTTTGAAAACATCTAGACTCGTTTTGGATTAAAACCAAATTTATATAATTACTTAGACTATATTTTGTATAAAAAATATTAGGTATGTTATTAAGCCTTGACGGGAGACATTTTAAAATATACTCCATCCAACCCAAATCCAAACAACTACTAAGCCAGGGGTTCGATCACAAACTCTATTATATGATAGAAATTTCTGAAGATAATCTTATGATTAAACATCATTTCCTGCGTTACGTGACTTTATTGAGTTACTGGTGCAATAATATTGTGTAATGAACTACTTGATACATCACATTTTAAACTCGAGATCTATATATATAAATATACCCTGGCCTTATATAAATAAACAATGATTTAGTGAAAACTAAAATGGATTCAGTATGAATACAGATTATATTTTACTGCCTAAAACCGGAAAGGTTGACGGCTCGTGAAAATGCAGAACAGGCGCACTTGATATATACATTCACTGAGTGTATGGACCATACATTTTCCAAATAAACCAAAAATAGAATACCAAATCATCCTTTTTGTTAAAGTCTACAAGAGCGATTGTTTTGGTACTATTATCTTCCAGTCATATCATCAACACCTTTTTAAGCCCACTGCTGCATATAGGCCTCTTCTTAAACAGAAGGTTTTGGTCCACTATACGAAATTGACTAATCATCATAAATATCATATTTCAGTTTTTTTTAAAGTGCCTATCGCCTCTAGAAAACAAAAATATTCATAGTTTAGTTATTATTTTTTTATTCCCACCATCTCGGAAAGAGTATTTTTGCCCTTTGATATCTGAGTGCAAAAGCCGTTTTTATCCGCTAGAAGATGAAGTAAAAATTGAATTTAGAACATCGTGTGCACCAAGCTTGTGAAGTCAAAACATCATTAAACCTATTTACTTCTACTAGCTCCATGGTGCCGAATTTATCATACAATTACTCGATACCTTCTTGGTGTACTTTTTTTTTTAATTGCTTTGCCAGCGCCATTTTCTTTTCACACCATTTAGTTATTTCGTCGCTGAGGTGGGATGAAAAGTTACGTGTTGCACTCGAGTGCAATTTTTTGTACCTCGTGCTCTTTTGATTCCCTCCCTAACGAACAGGATTCTAATTTTTGAATCCTTCGCTTGCTCGGTCACCAAAATTGAGCACGCGATTAAAAAGCAACTTTGCACTCTTGTATAACAAATAACTATTATGTACTGTAAAAAAATAATTAAGGACTCTAGTATAGAAAATAGAGAATAAAAATAAAAAGATCAAGGAAATAAAAAGATACACTGTCATAGGTTATATATCGACACACGTACCAATACACTTTAATATTTCTAACTCTGTTAATTCCGTACAAACTCATGAAGTCTTACCCTTAGCGTTCAAATCTTTAAAATTATTTCCTAGGTAGGTATACCCGACATTTTATTTTTTTTAACTAACACACAACGCCATCTAGTCCCAAGCTAAGCAGAGCTTGTGTTATGGGTACTAGACAACTGATACAAATACATATATACTTTTCTTTTTTTTAAATACATACATATTATACATAGAAAACACCCAAACTCTGAAACAAATATTTGTAGATCATACAAACATTTGGTCCGACCTGGGAATCGAACCCGAGACCTCATTATCAGCAGTCGCCAACCGCGAGACCAACGATGCAGTCATGGCGAGTCGAGGCAGAAATGGATCTTACAAGTTATTAATATAACGCTTGTTAATTTGTTTGGGTTTTCTTTCTTTTTCTATAAATATAACATTGATAAATTAATCTTATAATAGATATACACATATATATAATAATCACGTCGGCTGCTAGAACAAAATAAACTTTTCACCAACTTGGTCTTGATTGGACAAATTTGCAGAAATAGAAACAGCCATGTTCCACCAATATGTGGGCGAAGTTCTTCATTTGCGGTTGAATTGACGATGTCTCATATAATCTGTACGTGATAGGAATAAGCTACACACCCGACTACCGTCCCTGTCATTGTCCGTCTCCTACAATTATAGAAGTTATCCGCAGCAATACCGTACAAGGCTGCAATGGATTCTCTGTAGGTAGGTAATGGTTGAAGGATTATCTTATTTTCTTTCCTATAAATAATTATATTTTAGTACTATCAGAAATACTTTGTAATATCTTAATATAGTATAAAAAAAACTTCGTTTAAAAAACCGACTTCAAAAACTAAAAAGTATAAAATAACTTAATTTGTATGTGCTACCTATTATATGAAATTAAATGATGTCTACAGAATACGAAGGCATGCAGACAATTGCCTTAACTTCATTGCAGGCGCTCACGTAAATTTGAGGGTTTCCTTCGATTTCCTTGGGATCCCATCATCAGGATCTGGCCATGGGACCACATGGGGAGCATACCCTTTTGAATACAAAAAGAATTTTCAAAATCGGTCCACAACTGACGGAGTAATCAATGTACATACATAAAAAATAATAAAAAATACCGATGAAATTGAGAACCTCCTCCTTTTGGAAGTCGTTTAATGAAGATGCTTTCCGTTTTCGTACGCTTAGATATTTCAAACTATGATTCGGTTTTTAACAATATAGGAAGTGGTTCAAGAGGAAAGTTTATATAGACATATAATGTATAACATTTTCGTGTCACGTTGAGCGTGTCTATGATAGGATAGTTAACACCACGCTTAGACCAATAGGAGCCGAGCATGATTCAAAGGGAAGCAGACGAAGTTGCGTGGGTCAGATAGCGTAGAAAAATTACAGTCGTGTCATGTGTGGGCGAGCCGCTAGTAAGTGATAAATTATTTTTTGCTTACTAGTGACAGTACAAATAATGTATGCCTATTTTGACTACATTTTGTCTCCCGTTTTGCTAAGGAGGGAAGTGGACTTATCATATTTACAACTCCTCCAGTTTTTCTTCTGATTAATTTCGTTGCGGGTTCCAAGACAGTTTAATTTTTCCTAGGACTTCCCGAGTATCATAACTCGGTGTGTTTGTGGGTCACTGCTGTCTATCCTGGTGTACAGGAGTTACAGTGATGGGCGTGTAGGCGGGATTAGTCCCATAAAAAAGCACAAATAATAATATTTCCTGTTGCCTTATAAACTGATGTAATTACCCTCTCTATTGGAGACGCTCATACATTTTATTATTACTAACACTACAATGTCTTCGCTTGAGGCTTTGTTAAATTTTTACAACAGAAATAAATAAGATTGTAATGAAAATTAAAACTTGAGGCGTATATACGTACATCCAAGAAGCAAGTTACCCACTTTTCATTGTTAATTGGATTCTTAATACGGTCCTTGGTTTTCAAGTATTCTTGATGTTTCTTTTGGTAGACACTCTCTTATGGTTACATATTAATTAGAAACTTAACAATAAAATAAAGAGCAGAACTTTACCTAAATGGTAAAAGGACGAATCATAAAATGTCAAGTTTAGTTAAATGTTTTCATGAAAAATAAATGTTTACGCAATCTCAGCTATAAAATACAAAAAAACGTGGCCAAGATGATTTGCGTGTTTTCAGTAAGTTGGTCCAAAGTAAAGGGTATGAAGGGAAATCTTGAGTGACACAGGTTAGACAGCGTAGTATACATTTTTGTCATTCTGCCCCTTTGCAGTTTTCCTGATAGTTCCACATCTTGAAAAACGTAGAAAAAAGTCGTTCAAATAAGATAAATTACTGACGCAAAAACTAGATCACAAATTTTTGAAGGGATCCTTTTTACGAATTTGATTAATTGTTTAAAGCATTGCGGGATGGAGGCCTTCGTTCAGCAGTGAACGGCGAGAGGTTAAACTAAACGTAGTAGGGGACAAACGAGCAGTAGGGATCACCATATGAAAAAAAATACTTTTAATAGCATATACATATCGCTTTTTTATAGGTAGGAGTTACGAACACTATATTTAAATAAAATGTAACAAAGCTTGATAAAAAAACATAACTATAAATTTAAAATTTAAAAAACGCCCTATGCAGCATCAGGTCGAAGTTATCAATTACATAATTGCCATTTAACGATTATACTGGACGTTTTGCAGACATTCGGTTAGTCTTCCCCACTTTCACCCCCATAACTTTTAAACGACTCAACCGATTTTCATGAAACACATCTTTTCACTTTCATACAAAAAAAACTAAATTGAAATCGCTTCATCCGTTCGCGAGCTACGGTGCCACAGACAGACAGACAAACAGACAAACAGACAGACAGACACGTCAAACTTATAACACCCCTCTTTTTGCGTCGGGGGTTAAAAATGAGTGAGTACAATCAGTTGCAAAATTTACTTAACAGTTACTACTAGTAATCAATTTCACAGATTTACTTTAATATTTCTTTATGTTTATAAATGACAAATATTAATTATTTATTATGAACTTATTATCAGTTAATACAAACGAAATGTTATAATTTACGAGGATACGCGGAAAACTCTACTCGACAGATATATTAGTTAAATTATTCAATATTTTACTTCTTTCATAAATATTGATAGTTGAACGCTTTCATGCGAGCGTTGTAAAGACAGCTTTTAATTACTATATTGAACCGGTCGCACTAAGGAAAATTCCAAGAGCTTAACCCAACAAGAAGAAGTTAAAGTCAAAAGCTATAACCCGACTACATAAAAACTTTTGACGACATTTCAGCAGCCAATTTCACCCTTGACAAAATTACGAATCTATTTACACCTTATTCATTAAAATCGTTTCAGTACTTTCGGCGGTACGGTGAAATATACAAACTAAAGTCGGGTAAATATTATATAATAGAAACTATACAACTTTAAACATATACTTGTAGAACGATTTGTTTAACGCACATAAAGAAAATATGTTTATATTATCAGAATCATGAAACCCTCTTCACTCACATCTAAGTCCGATTGCTGCCAAAACAAAAAAAGAAACATACGCCTAAATAATATTTATTTACTATTATCTAAAATCTTGATTTAATCAAGTAGCACCATAGCAGTGTCAAGTTTTATTTACAAGGTCATTGGGGCCGATACCAAGTTATATCAATAAGCGCAGGCCAATATACTCGTATTGCACGTTCCAAAACCTTCTTTATGTCTTTACTGCACCGATTTAACCCTTACATTTAACTGAACAATCGTATAATGGTATTTTTACAAAGGTAACTAACTATACCTAAAGAATATTGTTGGTCTGAGTCCAAGTATTAAAATTGACACCAAAATAACGAACGATACAAAAACAGTTTTTATTTCATTAAAATATATCAATACTTAGGTCTAACTTACCAATAGATTAGCGTAAAATGTGCTCTCTCAGAATGTTATTTCCGTTATTTTTAAAATTGATGTCTCCGCCGAACACTTCTCAGAATAGCTCACAGGTTTCGATTAAAAGTCAGTCAAGCTTCACATGCCTAGCAAATAATAAACTCGACATCTGTGTATTCAATACTGATCCGTAAAACGGAAACTACAGAAAAATAGCAAAAAATCAGTTGAAGACACTGAAATCTAAATTACCTTATTTAGATTTCTGTGGTTGAACATAACCTTGTATCAACTTCGTTTACCTATATCACTGCAATCTTATTTCCGTAGAGAGGTTGAGGTCATTCTGTGCTTTGTGAAATTAGTAGGAAACGGCCTAAATAAACATTATGGCATAATTTTAATATCCATGTTGGCTTTTTGTAAATATAATTTGCCGTAATCTGCCTTCCTTCAGCTTTGCCAACATCGAAAATTATTTTTAGCTTTTGTTTGTACCTTTTTTACATGCAAATTAAATGTCGTTTTTAAAATAATAGACGTATTTCAGGAAAATTTCGCCAATGACAGACATCTTGCCTCTCAAAGCCGTTGAGTGGAAGTGAAGTGTTCACGATAACTATGGTACTATATAAGACCTCTTTTGGAGTCTGAGGCAATCTCTTACTCTTTGATTGATATGCGGTTAAGTTTGATTCATGATCGTCTCTAAGATCCGAGACAAGAACATTTAAGTAATTACTGATTATGAGCGTCATAGAGACGGGAGAAACTTACCGTGGGAGAGCCACGCTTCGGCATGAATGGGCCGGCTCATCCGGAGTGATACCACGGACTCACAGAAAACCGGTGAAAAATAATGCTTGCGCTGTGTTTCACCGAGTGAGTGAGGATACCGGAGGCCCATAACCCAACCCCTTCCCCTATTTCTCCCATCCCCCGCCTCTTCCCTCCCATTCCCCAAAGGCCGGCAACGCACTTGTGACCCCTCTGGTGTTGCAGGTGTCCATGGGCGGCGGTAATCGCTTACCATCAGGCGATACGTCTGCTCGTTTGCCCGCCTATAACATTAAAAAAAACCCGAAATAACGATAAAACTAGCACTGTTTCAACTCGATGCCGATTTTAAATACCTTCTGCCTATTGCTACATTAAAATTGGATTATAGTAGTATTGTCTTTATAAGAAAGAACGTTTACGCACATGTTTCCTTGAATGTTTTAAAGACACTCTCTGTGAAGTTATTGGTCCATAAAAATAATGCATACTATGAACGTGTACACATATAACATACAACGGCTGCCCTAATTGCTAAATGTAACTATAGTACAACTATAAAGGGAATTATTATTTGACATAGCTGCACTCAAGTCAAATAACGAAAATTTTGGTTTCTAACATGAAACTAGTGGAACAGTTCCCTCATCCCCAGAAAATCAGCTTTCAGCAGTACAAGCTTTCCTTACCCGAAATATAGCAGATTCCTCACTTTGATACTGTGTTTATTGTTGTATGTATATGTGTATGTAATAATTATAGTTTGTGTATGTATGTATGTATTCTTATAGTATTGCGTAGATATATTATATTTCCCGGTTCTATTCTGGTTCCTTTCTTAATATGTAAGTTCATGCTGAATTAATATTATTATTCAATAGTCCTAATGAAAGTGTAGTTAATAAATTAATTAAAACTTTCAAAATGACATGTTGTTTACGTACAATGCTCTCAGTAGTCAATATTAAAGCTCCCGACTCTCGATCAGTAAATAAATTACTTCTAATCTTCTAATAAAACATACGCGATTCCATCATTACTCTGTAAATAAGTAAGTATCTAAGAGAAAATATTTTAACAAATAAACCAGCAACCGTCCTCTGGGGTAATCTCGTTGTATAACGACAACAATCAACGTCTCTAGAGATATCCTTACATATACTTGTAGTCGTGCACCTTAATGTGCCTGTATATAATAAGAAAGAACACAGTATTTACATTTAGTATTTTTAGTTTAAATCAACAATCACTACATGTTGTCACAACAGGAGATTTGATAACAGAGATTACTCTCAAAGGTTTGGAATGATCTACTAAATGTTACTCTGTCCTTCTCAAGATAATAGTTACTCACATGGCTCAGCCAGTGTCCTGCGCCTGCCCTCCAAAAAAAGTTAACTAATATAGTTAAGTTTTATTTCTACTTTCTAATATTTTATTTCTTAAATAAAATATTCAGATGTACTGTATGTTTTGGTAGTGAACACATTTTGTACAAAAAGTAAGTAAATTTCTCAACAAATTGCATTGCGCACATTCTGTTTAGAACTATATTATATGCTCTTATATACTATGATTGACAATATTGTTAACATAGTAAATAAAAGTAGTCACTTGTGGCTACTAAGCTACCTACTAAGCCTGCCTCGTTGGTCTCGCGGTTGGCGTGTGCGACTATTGATCATGAGGTCTTGGGTTCGATTCCCGTGTCGGAACAAATGTTTTTATGATCTACAAATATTTGTTTCGGAGTTTGGGTTTTTTCTATGTATAATATGTATGTATTTACAAAGAATGTATATAATATATTTGTATCACTTGTCTAGTACCCATAACACAAGCTCTGCTTAGCTTGGGGCTAGATGGCGTTGTGTGGTAGATGTCCGAGATATTTATTATTTATTTATTTAAGGGTGCAATTGCTATATTATTTTTCTATATGTATGCTACTAAAAGGTATATCAGACATTGATTTAAAATATGTATTTAAAATTTATATTAGTCATTTTTCGGTGACTTTTCATAAGCTCTGCCTTCCTTAGATTTATGTCTACTCACTTAATTACAGAAGAGCTAAAACCCTACGCAACTTTTAAAATTCTGATTAATCTGACCCAGAAAAACAACCCCATCGCTTTCTGACGGCCCAATTATAACATTTTTACTTCGAGAATTTATGCTACAGTTAATTAAATAAAAAATGCAAAAATTCATCAGTACCACCATTTAAAAGAATAACGATTGAATAGGACAATGGGGTTTAAGTAATTCGTTTTAAATCGCAAAAAAATCATTCTCTTCTCTTCTATTCTACATCAATGTATAGAAAAATGTACATGAAATCATTATCTACAAAAAATGTACATGATCCCCAGACACCAATATTTCTTGAAGTTATCGACTGACAATACTGTCATTAAATACCATTAGTTCCAGTATCATTTCAGAACACGAACGAGTAACACGAACGTGCTAAATCTTTACGTCACCATTTATTACGGTGAACACTCTTATATATCACGACTGACAGAAATAACCTGGCAAGCTCTGCCTAGGTCCCTTTTCTATATAAGTATCTCACTATGCAGTAAAAGGAAACAAATTCATAGGAATAGAATTTCATACGTTGGAATTAAATGGTTATTTATTTCAAAACACTACATCAAACGTCAGAATCCTCCTTAAATTGATTCAAATTGATTAAGAATTAGATGTTCATAGTTTTAAATTACACTTTTATTCCAGTTTGCATTTCAATTTGATGATAATTTTGTTGTTGTTGAATGTTGTTGCTGTTGCTGAATAGATAGAAGAGCTATAAGTTCAGTGTTTTTTCTTCAATGATACTGTATTTGTTTGACTATTGTTTCAATTAGTTTACAAGTGGAATATCTTCTTTTTTTAAGTTGCATTAAAAACTTAACCTTGTGATCATGTTTGATTTGAAAATTTAATGAGAGGTTAATGGTTTATGAACTTTCGGGGTTCCATTGTATTTTAAAATTTTATAAGCTCAGTCAAATTATTATTAAACCCAAACTAATGTTCCCTCGTGTACACAACATTAAAGTTAAGTCCTATTGGCATTTTTATAAAATTTGGTAACCTAAAATATATGAAGTCTTTGAGCAAAAGTAAAACCCAAAAAAATTAGTCCGAGACATAAATTGTAAGGACATCAATTTTCTCAGATCTAAGCACATAAATGGTCATCTCATATTCTGGTACCTGGTCTTTTGTTAATGGACCTGTGTCCTATGTCACGAAGCTGAAAAATTTAAACATTACGATTTATTATCCACCAGGAAAACCTTTCCTCTTCCTTCTCATTAAAGAAGACAGTATAAGAAGACTATTACATACAAAATTCCGTTCAATAATAAATACTTAATATTTTCCCAATTAGTGAAAACTCACACAACCTACACGATTTTCAAATCATATCTTATCTTAGACAGTATTATATAAAAAATTGTACTGAATTGTTTAAAAAGTACCAAAAACACTAGTAGTGTCAAGGCATGCACTTTTTATAGACAATACTTTTTTTAACTTTTTGAAGGGATGCACGACAACTTTTATAGACGATTTACAATTTTTGTCTGAACTAATTCATGTCAAAACTTTTTGGCAGAAAAGTGAAACCAAAAAATTGTTTTTAATTTTTTTGTATTATTCGATTGTTTCGAACGTTTTCGACATTCGTTTCAAATTTCCTTCTATGTGCGTCGAATTATAATTATCATGTGTAATAATTATAATAATAAAATTATTCTTCTTCTAAAAAAATGCAGGCAATACTAGACATATAGACTTCGTTATGGATTTGTTCTAAACAGTTCTACCATATCTTTTATAGCCAAAATGTTTTAAAAATATATTAAAACTAGCTGACCCACGCAACGTCGTTTGAGTCTCCTATTGCCCGTAGCGTGATAATTTTCCACCGTTTTTGAAATTTTCATCATTGGTGCTCCGCTCCTATTGGTCTTAGCTTGGTGATATATAGCCTATAGCCTTCCTCGATAAATGGGCTATCTAACACTGAAATAATTTTCAAATTGGACCATCCTGATCCTGAGATTAGCGCGTTCAAACAAACAAACAAACTCTTCAACTCTATATATTAGTATAGATGTATTTATTATACTCTTCTAAGATCTAATACTCATAATCAACAACACATTTATTTTGGATAAAGATTAATATTAGGTATTATGTTGAAAAACTCTTTTACGCAAATAATTCATTATTAGGTACCAACTCTTAGCGTCTTATACCTAAGTCTTATACTCGTGATAACTTCTAAACGAAATGTCCGATTGGGGTGAAACAAAAAGTATTTTACTTTTAAAAAGTAAAAAGTACCTAGTTTCTTTTTTCAGACGATTTAATAATTTTTTTGAACACAAAAGCGGTTATTGTGACTAAACCATGATAGTTAGATATACGCTCTCGCGGACTTTTCTGTAGATCTTAATGGGACCTACAAACCCGTAATACAATATTTTGTTCTATTGACAATAGTTTTTGCAGCGCACGCAAAAATAGGTTTTCGATTTCACACCTTGGGTTACGAAATAGCAATTTTCTTACGGATCCCTAATTTTTTTGAAAATAAAATATAGCCTATAGCCTTCCTCGATAAATGGACTGTCCAACACTGAAAGATTTTTTTTATCGGACCAGTAGTTCCTGAGATTAGCGCGTTCAAACAAACAAACAACCTGTGCAGCCATCACGTAAATCTGTTGATTTTTTGGGGTAAGTTTCTCTGATACATATATTGGTGTACGTAACGGTAACGGATTTCGATCTGGCTCGTCGTTTTGCTGAAAGCCGAAATTATGAGCACTGCTTGACATCTTTTGGAAAAGTTCTTTTGCGAAAAACAGATGGTGATCGTTATATTGTCATAAACTCGGAAGCAACAATTTTCGTAAAACCTAACCGACTCCCTTGTATCACATCCCTTATTCTTTAAGCTCAAAATTCTATAATCTCAACTGTATTAACACTGATTTAGATCAGCTGTCGGTTGCTGATGTATCAACTTGCATGATTGAGGATTCTTATTACATTGCCAAAACCCATAATAATTCGATTAAGATACTAAGCCAAAACATACGTAGCATTGGTAAAAACTTTGATGGCCTGTTGTCACTTCTACATAGAAGTAAGACTTCCTGAGATTTTATTGTACTAAGTGAATGCTGGTTATTAAAATCTCCACACATACATACACACATACATCTACACAATACCAGGTTACAATTCCATGGCTACTACACGTAATTTCACACAGAATGAAGGAGTAGTGGTCTACTCCCGCTGTACATCACGATTAACAATAACTGAGCCCCTGATTCACGAAGCGAATTGTTTGTCGATCAAAATTGATAAGGACACAATATTACTTGCTATTTACCGCCCCCCTGCTCATCAAAATGTGACTAAGTTTTTAGATACCTTGAATAAAATCTTAAAATCCCTGTCCTCGTATAAAAATATTATAATGACAGGAGATATTAACATAGACATATCTTGCAATAATAACGTTCCTCGTTCCTCGGAATACCTTACCCTACCTTACCTGCTCACACTCTTCATACACGTCAAAATCGCTCATGTCTTGATCACGTGGTTATTAAATCCAAAAATTCTTCTTTCTGCTATATTGCACATATTTCCGTTACTGATCACACTGTGCTACTCTTATAACAGCCCTTTTGTCGTCAAACCTCTGTTCCCCGAGTTACTAAAACACATTGTGTAACTGATCATAATAAAATCGAAGCAGATCTTTTAAAAATGAACTTTGATCCTATCTATTCAAATCATGACGTTGATTAGGCCACCAACTACTTCATAAATACATTGAATGAAATTATAGACACCAATACAACTATTATGTTTCTACCAAATCGTAAAAGATTGATAAAACCTTGGATGACTACGGGACTTCTTAGATGCCTAAAAAAACGCGATAGACTACACCTAAAAGCTAAAAGGTTCCCAGAAAATGAAATAAACAATATCGTTTACAAAAGATATAAGAACTACTGCTTACTGCTGATAAAAAACGCTAAAATAAATTACAATAAAACCCAAATAGACAACGCACATGGCAATAACAAAAAGCTTTGGCAAGCAATCAAATCTATAACTCATACGGACAGTAAGAAAACAAGTGCACTAGAACTTCTGTCTCACACAGACCCTAAAAGCTCGGTAAATGAAGCCAACACATACTTTGCGAACATTGGTCGATCCTTAGCGGAAAAACACCCTACGCACTCTCGCGCACTTCCGATACCTTATGACACAATTTCCACCAGCCATACCTTTGCCCTAATAAAACGGATGAAGAAGAGATCAACATTTTGATAAATAATTTAAGGAGTGACTGTGCAGTAGGGGCGGACAATATATCAGGCTCTTTTCTTAAGAAGTACAAACATATTTTAATCCCACCCATTACATACATTTGTAATTTAGCGTTTTCCACTGGTACTTTTCCGAAAGCATTTAAAATAGAAATAGTCCATTGGATCCACAAAGGGGAGTGAAAGATCTACCGAACAATTATAGGCCTATCTCTATTTTGCCTACGCTCTCTAAAATATTAGAAAGGTTGTCAAATAATAGACTCACCAAGTACCTATAGAAATATAGTGTTCTCTCTTCCAACCAATACGGATTTCGTACGGGTATTTCCACCAGCAATGCAGTGCTAGACCTAACTAGTGAAATTATCAACAAGCTGGATCAGAAACAAAAGGTTATTGGAGTTTTTCTCGACATTGCCAAGGCTTTTGACATGGTGTCTGTTCCTATACTTATTGACAAACTCGAACGTATTGGTGTAAGAGGGGAGCAACTTTCCCTTTTTGAAAGCTATCTTATTGGCAGAAAACAATATCTTAAAATAGGGGACTGGACTAGTAACTGCTGCCTATAAACTACGGCGTGCCTCAAGGCAGTATTCTCGGCCCTACATTGTTCTTGATTTATATCAGCGAACTTTGCCGTCTCAGCCTTTCCAATGGTAGTACTTTCACCTATGCTGATGATACAGCCCTAATATTTCATGGCACCACCTGGGACGATGTTTTCACTTCCGCTCAGGTAGGCATCAATACCGTTGCCAAATGGTTAGACATAAACCACTTAACACTGAACACTGACAAAACACAATACATAACTTTCTCTCTTACAAAAAGAGGGCAATGTCCTCTCTCACTACATAGCATAAAAGCCCACTCATGTGATCTGACCACCGAGGTAGCTTGCAACTGTCCTAAGCTTAATTCCACTAATTGTGTTAAATACTTAGGTGTTGAAATTGATAATGTACTCTCATATAATACACACATAAATACACTCACTTCTAGACTTAGAAAAATGATATTTGTTTTCTCTCAATTGCGGTACGTTGCGAATGAAGACATAGACATGCTATTTTGCCTCCTAAATTAGTTCACACAAGCCTAGCACAAAGAAGCTTCCACTTCCTTAGCAGTTATTTGTACAATGTAGTAAATAAACATATCTACATATATCCACTGACAATCCATGAATGCAAAAAAGACACCACAAACTGGCTTCTTAGTTTGACATAATTGATGAGACCGAAAGTCTTTTACACATACTTTCATAGTTTCTCACTGGACATACACAAACTCTCACAACTTGTACCATACGCTCATCATACAACGCGCGCCAATAATATAATTATAATTCCTTCCACTCAGTTTAAACTCACATTTATTTTGCACCATTTAATTAAACTCTCTCTTTCACACACACACAACACTACTACACACAACCTTAGATAGATTTTGATCTCATTTTTGTTAATTATTTTTGTTAAATTAATGATAATTTTGTATAGAATTAAGTTCCTACCTAATACCTAATAAGGGACGCGATACAAGGGAGTCGGTTAGGTTTTACGAAAATTGTTGCTTCCGCGTTTATGACAATATAACGATCACCATCTGTTTTTCGCAAAAGAACTTTTCCAAAAGATGTCCAGCAGTGCTTATAATGTCGGCTTTCATCAAAACGACGAGCCAGATAGTAAATCCGTTACCGTTACGTACACCAATATATGTATCAGAGAAACTTACCCCAAAAAATCAACGGATTTACGTGATGGCTGCACAGTTTGTTTGTTTGTTTGAACGCGCTAATCTCAGGAACTACTGGTCCGATAAAAAAAAATCTTTCAGTGTTGGACAGTCCATTTATTGAGGAAGGCTATAGGCTATATTTTATTTTCAAAAAAATTAGGGATCCGTAAGAAAATTGCTATTTCATAACCCAAGGTGTGAAATCGAAAACCTATTTTTGCGTGCGCTGCAAAAACTATTGTCAATAGAACAAAATATTGTATTACGGGTTTGTAGGTCCCATTAAGATCTACAGAAAAGTCCGCGAGAGCGTATATCTAACTATCATGGTTTAGTCACAATAACCGCTTTTGTGTTCAAAAAAATTATTAAATCGTCTGAAAAAAGAAACTAGGTACTTTTTACTTTTTAAAAGTAAAATACTTTTTGTTTCACCCCAATCGGACATTTCGTTTAGAAGTTATCACGAGTGTAAGACTTAGGTATAAGACGCTAAGAGTTGGTACCTAATAATGAGTTATTTGCCAAAGAGTTTTTCAACATAATACCTAATATTAATCTTTATCCAAAATAAATGTGTTGTTGATTATGAGTATTCGATCTTAGAAGAGTATAATAAATACATCTATACTAATATATAGAGTTGAAGAGTTTGTTTGTTTGTTTGAACGCGCTAATCTCAGGATCAGGATGGTCCAATTTGAAAATTATTTCAGTGTTAGATAGCCCATTTATCGAGGAAGGCTATAGGCTATATATCACCAAGCTAAGACCAATAGGAGCGGAGCACCAATGATGAAAATTTCAAAAACGGTGGAAAATTATCACGCTACGGGCAATAGGAGACTCAAACGACGTTGCGTGGGTCAGCTAGTTTTAATATATTTTTAAAACATTTTGGCTATAAAAGATATGGTAGAACTGTTTAGAACAAATCCATAACGAAGTCTATATGTCTAGTATTGCCTGCATTTTTTTAGAAGAAGAATAATTTTATTATTATAATTATTACACATGATAATTATAATTCGACGCACATAGAAGGAAATTTGAAACGAATGTCGAAAACGTTCGAAACAATCGAATAATACAAAAAATTTAAAAACAATTTTTTGGTTTCACTTTTCTGCCAAAAAGTTTTGACATGAATTAGTTCAGACAAAAATTGTAAATCGTCTATAAAAGTTGTCGTGCATCCCTTCAAAAAGTTAAAAAAAGTATTGTCTATAAAAAGTGCATGCCTTGACACTACTAGTGTTTTTGGTACTTTTTAAACAATTCAGTACAATTTGTTATTTAATACTGTCTAAGATAAGATATGATTTGAAAATCGTGTAGGTTGTGTGAGTTTTCACTAATTGGGAAAATATTAAGTATTTATTATTGAACGGAATTTTGTATGTAATAGTCTTCTTATACTGTCTTCTTTAATGAGAAGGAAGAGGAAAGGTTTTCCTGGTGGATAATAAATCGTAATGTTTAAATTTTTCAGCTTCGTGACATAGGACACTGGTCCATTAACAAAAGACCAGGTACCAGAATATGAGATGACCATTTATGTGCTTAGATCTGAGAAAATTGATGTCCTTACAATTTATGTCTCGGACTAATTTTTTTGGGTTTTACTTTTGCTCAAAGACTTCATATATTTTAGGTTACCAAATTTTATAAAAATGCCAATAGGACTTAACTTTAATGTTGTGTACACGAGGGAACATTAGTTTGGGTTTAATAATAATTTGACTGAGCTTATAAAATGTTAAAGAACAATGGAACCCCAAAAGTTCAAATCCTCGAATTCTTTAGACATGAAAATGATCGATTCCTTAATCTCTGTATTTTGCGTTATGATTTCGGAGTGGGCAGCTTGAAGAGCTGTAAGCTTGGTTTCAGATTTCGCGGAGGATGTAGTCAGTAAGGAGTGCAATTGTTCAAAGCGCAGTGTGTAATCACACTCGTCACGTTTGCGCTTTATACGGGTCGTTACGTTATTTTCTTCGTCCATAAATAACAGATCTGGAGAAGATTCCAATCCAGCAGACGTTCCAGAAATTGAGGTAGCACCCTTGATATCCTGTGTTACGGGAGTGCTCGGTGGCGTGCGTTTGAGCGGCATTTTTATTGATACAAATAAAGGGTACCTTTAATGGCTTGAGAATCGCTTTCCGCTGGCTCTTATGAATCGTGGCAATCGTCAAGCTCGGAGCGATGGTTATGCGCAGGTGGTGGCAACGGCGTTCTGAGAATTCATGAATTCATACGTACAAAGCATTTTCTTTACTCAAAACTAACATTCTTTTACGTAATAACTAGGGACACAGCATTATCCAAAACCCCGTTAAGTTCAATATCAATTAGTTATGGCAACTCCGACTTGAGTATCACATATCAACCTCTCACATTACGTACAGGGTCGACGACAGCTACATATATATCGCTATATCGTCTGCGTGACCTTCCACGATCTTTCCATTGAGTAAATTGGTTCCAATCCCCTTCAAAGAGGTCAGTATGTTTCTGATTTCCATTTCATTTTGTTATTACATACCCGCGTATAAATGTTATTGGAAAACCGTATTAAGTTGATGAAGCTGTGGGTATGTATTGAATACGTCCACCTAAACATAGTTTATTTTTCGTAACATAAGTAAATATTTACGACAAACTTCGCGTTTAATACGAAATGAAGAGGAGATCAAACTATCGAATTATACTTATTCTACAAGATGCACATTAAGCATGCGTTCCTTTTCTTACTTTTCCAACAGGGATGCAAAAAAAGTAAAGTTAAAACCATCAGAACGTCACTATTGCCAAATCAAATAAAAAAAAGTTGGATTCTACAATCTTATAAGTGTTTGAGATCTGTGATCCAGCGTTGGAGGCGGATTCGAACCATGCAGATGTCATGTCGCAACCCTAGACCTACCAGGGAGGAGGATTCGAACCTGCAGTCCCCTAAACCTGAACAGGGGGTGCCACTCACCGGTTAGACCCAGTCAGTCAGTAAGAGCAAGAGTTACCCAGGGCGCCGTTATAAAATAAAAATACTAATTTTCTCAACAAAAGAGAATAAGAAATTAATTAAAGAGATAAATGTGTGTGTGGGAGGGTTCCTTAAGGTTCGCTTCAGAGAAAACAACAATAAGCTTAAACACAGTATATATTTCTTCAAAAACAACATTAGGTACATTAATAGATAATATAGTTTTATCTTAAAAAACTAACACCCTAAAATTAAAAGTGGGTAAGTATACAATCACATGCTCTAAGAAATTATAATTAATTAAAGTATAAATTTTATCTCCCCACAAGCTCGAGATAGCTTGTGGTTTGATGCCAAATGTGTCTCCCCACCAGCTCGAGGTAGCTGGGGATCGACTTCACCATTATCTCCTCATATTAATAAATAATAAAAAATACATGACCTTTTTCTAAGGAAGGTTGTACAAAGCAGGGAAACCGTGTGCCACCGTGACGTACCCTCATGCGGCACAACCGTCTGGCACACCTGATGACGCACCCATGGTCAGGTTACATGGTGCGGCAACCATCAGTGGTATCCCTGAAGCTAAAATCTAGAAGCGGGAACCATTAGCTGGACCCTTGAAGCTGGATCCTATAGCCAGACCCTTGAAGTGGGAACCATTGGCTGGACCCTTGAATCGGGAACCATTAGCTGGACCCTTGAACCCTACAAACAAATACACTTTCTAAATATGTTTCTAAAAAGAAAAAGGACTTCTACAGCCTAATATAACAAAATCAAACTGAACTTACCACTATGTAGCGGGTATGTTAAAACTACTATAATAAAAGTCTACATTATTACAGACAGTAGGTATCAATACTTCTTCAAGACAGGAACAGAAAAGAACCTTGAGACACAAAACATCTTAATTTATATATTCTTGATCGAATCTTCCAGAATTAAATCAATACCCCTCCTAAATTTTGACAAGGCATCTCCTCATTCATGACTATATTCACTCAACTCTAACTTCACATCAAAGTATCGTGAACGCCATCTATAGCTTAGTAACCAAACCATACAGCACATTAACTCAACTCCCAATATTACGTCATCTCTCGTACTATCGGTGAACTAACAATTAAATCAATATGCTGAATGGACGCTATCTATAGTATCAGTGCGAAATGATTCTAACAGATGGCATGATTACGGTATTGGAATAAATAATTTCTGTTTTCTAGAAAAAAAGTTGTTACAAGAACGCGGACCTCCAAATTCAATTAACCTTAATAATAAAAACGACTCAGAATATAAAGAAAGACTGCTTACTTATTACAATCTAGATTAGTTTTATGTAACTGAGACAATCGACGTATCACCGTACGAAATGTTATTATGCCTCGTTGGTCTCGCGCTTGGCGTGTGCGACTGCTGATCATGAGGTCTTGGGTTCGATTCCCGGGTCGGACCAAATGTTTGTATGATCTACAAATATTTGTTTCGGAGTTTGGGTGTTTTCTATGTATAATATGTATGTATTTACAAAAAAAAAAAAGTATATATGTATTTGTATCAGTTGTCTAGTACCCATAACACAAGCTCTGCTTAGCTTGGGACTAGATGGCGTTGTGTGTTAGATGTCCAAAAATATTTATTTATTTATTATTTATTTATTATTTCACAAAACAACGCTTGACGATAGGTTTAACAAGCTTCATTCTGTTCTCAATTTGACTAATTTTGTTTTTGTACATGTGAAATGAAATCTTCGCCAGTTGTGTACAGATTTTAATGAAGGGGTGATGAGTAACGGATTACAATTTATTTCGAAGCGCATTCAAGGTGTACTTTGTAGAATCAATTATTATATTTCGTATATCTGAAAGGGTTAACCAGTATATGAATTTTAAAAAAATTGTGTATTCCTGGTAAACAGGCTGCTGAGAGTGTTGCTATTCTTTTATTTACTCTGTGAAAAAAAGAGTATTTTATACTCAGACCTCTACCGTAATACCATTTTAAAAATGCTAAATTAATGTGGTGATTAAAACAGTCCAAGACTATAAAACAGAATAAAGGCAATAAATATAAAAATAGGTATCATAAAAGTTAATTTTGAAATAGCAAAGTCTTTAATACGATCGTTAACGAAGTAAAGTGCAGGCGCCCAGATTAAGCTCAAAATCTCTACTTAACTTACGACTATTACAATAATAAAAGTAATTAAGTCACTTTGACAGAGACTGGAGACAGTTACTAAAAAGCGTAAGAGTTGATATCAATTTATTCAAAGTTTAAGGAATTAATATAAAATTTATATAGTACCCAGGTCTTCCTTTCAGTTAATACGTAATATTGGAACTGTAGAAAGTGTGGGTACAAAAAAGTGATTAAAAAATTCAATGAGTTGTCACAGAATGTGATAAATAAAAAGAGTTTACATGTAATTGTTATCTTATTTTTATATTATGTAGTAATCATGTTCTTTATAACAACTTATTCACTGATCATATAGAAATGTGTGTTTCTTTGAGTATTTCCCTTTTGATTTGATTTTTCCTCTAAGAAGCAAACGGATTATCAAACCTTAGATCAAAGTAGAATATTAATTTACTTTTTTCCTGGCAATGTCAATGTGTATACAGAGTCTCATGATGATCGATTCAGAAATTGAAGAGTCTGTGTGAAAATTAAGTTAAGTAAACTCGCATCAAATTTATAATATCAGTTAGATTTCAACACACATGCTGTTCTTTAATTTGTCTGCCTTGTTGGTCTAGTGGTTAGCGTATCCGACTGTCAATCAAGAGGTCTCGGGTTCTATTCTCAGGTTGGACCAAAAGAGTTGTTGAGTTTTTCTTACCACATTTTTTGATAACAGCGAAGAGAGAGAGAAGTTTGGCGATTATTCACGCCTTTGCCTCGTAGAACACGTTAACCCCCCCCCCCCCCTTCGATCCCTATGCTATGGCATTATTGGGAATTCTGTGCTTTCAAATATACTATCAACTAGTTCCACCTTCAAATTCAGTTTGCCATCAGAATTGAGGAGGTCAGATGACAGTCGCTCCATGAAAAACCTGTGAAAAATATTTGGGTAAAACTGTTGAACCAGTAGCCGATCTTAAATAATCATGGGAATAATTAAAGGCCAGAAAGATTATATGCAGTTTTTTAGTTTCAAATATTTCATTTCCTACTATTGTTTTACCCGAAATAAATACTAGACTCAGTTACTTAATCTTCATCAAAAAGCATTTGATACATTTTTATATTTACACAAAGTGTCAATACCTCATTCCAGTTATATGATATTATTATTTCCAGTTCTCTTTAAGATAAGTGCAATATAAAACAAAAGCTCGTGACGTGCGACTCTTTGTTACAAACAGCCAGTCAAACGTAGCCGTAATCGGAGACAATAAATTGTTCAAACAATTTGTTTGCTACAAGTGCTACGAATGCCGTTGTAGCATCTCGAACAGATATGTTTTGTAGCAAAATATTTATAAATACAAAGAAATTTCGTAATACGATATTATTTATATTTATCTATATTTATTATATATATATTACTATATTTATTCCTGATCTTTTCCGAAAAAATGTATAATGATATTTGGGACATAGATTTTTATTACTCCAACGCACAGTGCGTAGCTGTTTTTTTTTTTCTTTTAAAACTTATTTTTTCAAGCAATGGTGGTGTTGTTCGTCCCGTTTTTTATTTCAATAACCTAGTTCAATAAGCCAGACCAGTAGTGATTTAATAAGAAGAGGGCCTGCAGCAACGCTTACGAATAGATAAGTCTTAGCCTCTCCACATTCTACCTATTAATGACATACTGCAGAAATTCAAAAAAAAAACCGACTTCCAAAAAAACATCCAACGAAAACTCTCTGCCAAAAAAACACTTAAAAGCATAAAATAAACTGGTTCTTCATAAACTGCCTATACCTAATTCTTTATTCATTTAAATAGTAGTATTATTATGTGTGCTAGGTACCTAAAATCTGTTTGAAGTCTGTGCCAAGTGACTATCGCTTAGACTTTTGTAATTGTTCGTTTGTATTCTTTTTGGCTTAGCACCGACTTCAAACAGATTTTAGGTACCTAGCACACATTATAATACTACTATTTAAATGAATAAAGAATTAGGTATAGGCAATTTATGAAGAACCAGTTTATTTTATGCTTTTAAGTGTTTTTTTGGCAGAGAGTTTTAGTTGGATGTTTTTTTGGAAGTCGGTTTTTTTTTTTATAAAAAGTTTTTATATTTCAGTTTTTAGTGCAAACAATCGTAAGTAAGTAGTAAGTTGAATTATTTCATCAAATTTCATCATCAAGAATACAAATTAAGGTCTATACGTACGTGTTATATTAAAATCATCCTCTAATCATGAGTGTAGTCATGAGTAGCCATGAGTTTCTTTGCCAGTATTCTTCTCATGAGCTCTACGCATTTTGGAAACTGGAAGTTATGGATCGACACAGGCAGGCAGTAGATTTTGGTGTTTTCACTTAATTTACCTCGACAATACAGCACATGCTGTGGCCTCTGTTTGTGTCGATCTATGATTTTTAACTGTAGATTCAATTTGACGTTCATAAGTGTCACTTGGTGTCTTAGATGAATAAATGATTTTGATTTTGATTTGATTTGATTTGAATCCCTTACTGTTGAAGACTTTAACCTTCTATGATCAGCTCACCTAAATAACTTGAAAGTATACGACTGAAGGTCTTTAGATACGTATGAAATTGAAAGAATTATCCTCCAACTCCTAACCGTTGAGGAGTTGTACCTTCCACCTTCCATCATCAGCTAACCTAAATAATTTGAAAGAATACGACTAAAGGTAACATATATACATATGATATTTAAAGATTTATACTCCAACTCCTAACCGTTAAGGCGTTGTGCCTTCGTCATCAGCTCATCATCATGAAATGATGACTACCAGACGCAAATACCAATGTAACTTCAGAAAATATACGAAAAACATAGTATGTGCCTATAAAAATGAGGGTTCCTCTCAATTTCCCTGGGATCCCATCACCAGATCCTGATATGGTGGCAATGGGACCACCTCGGGAGCATCCCCTCCCGAATACAAAAAAAAATTTCAAAATCGGTCCATAATTGACGGAGTAATCGGTGAACATACATAAAAAAAAAACATACAGTGGAACATAGAACCTCCTCCTTTTAGGAAGTCGGTTAAAATCGGAAACAGCGGCTCTTGCAAGACTCTGAAAACAAAATATCCTATGTTTTGTCATAATGTTTGAGTAGTAGTTTTGTGTCCGTATATTTATGGTTGTGTAAATGGATGAACAGCAAATGTTTAGTCCTTATCAGATACTGCAATTCTTTTGTATTCTATCGTACATATACCAATTCTAACTGTTTAATTTATGTTTCTGAGTAAGCCTGCTACTTCGTTCTAAACTGTTTTAATTTTAGTTTACTATGAAGCCATTTTTTCAAAGCAGCACTGCACGTCAGCTAACATGCACAAAAGTTTTGGTTGAAAGCGTTGGGAAATTTCCAAGTTGACGTTAGTGCTAGTGTCCCAAAACTGCAGCCTGTATGTCCACGTGGATTAACATATGCACGAGCATATAAATAGGAAGTGTTCTCATGCTTCTCTGCAAGTTTCTGCCTATTATTTTTAAAGATTTGTTGAACTTAGATTGTGGGTGTCTTATAATTTAAAACTAGTTCATGATATGTTGTTTTCTTAAAAAACATACTTAATATACTTATTCTTCTGCACCAAGTATATGCTCCTCGATCATCACAACAAGTACTTGCCAAAAGTATTTTTAGGCAGTCAGTAGTAGGACCCTCTATTTCTAATCAGCCCCCTTAACCAAGTTGCAGGTGTTTCGCATCGTTTTTTTTTTTTTTTTTATAGTTAGCTGCCAAAATGACTCTGCCCTGCCTGATGGTAAGCATGAACAGAATCCAGGAGTGGCGGTCACCATCCTCATTGCGAATAAGGACAATGCAGCATGGCGACACTATGGCGGCCTGGTGAGATGCTTTTTCACGCCCCGCTTAAAAGACCCGGGATCATAGTGGGAAGGAAACACGTATGCTGGTAGTGAGTTCCAGATTTTCACCGCTCGGCACAGGAAGGAAGAACCGAAGCGATGAGTACGAGAACGTATGTCTACTACTCTGAAGCGGTGACTTCCAAGGCCGGCACGTGTTGTCCTGTAGAGGAAGGGAGAGGGAGGGATCAGTTGGAAGAGCTCTTCAGAACACTCTCCATGATAAAAGCGATAGAGGATCGATTCTCTTCGGACAATCGCCAACGCCTCTTTTTAACCCCCGATCAAAAAGAGGGGTGTTATAAGTTTCACGTGTCTGTCTGTCTGTCTGTGGCACCGTAGCTCCCGAACGGCTGAAGCAATTTCAATTTAGGTTTTTTTTGTATGAAAGGTGACGGTTACCTGCGAGTGTTCTTAGACATGTTTCATGAAAATCGGTTGAGCCGTTCAAAAGTTATGGGGGTGAAAGTGGGGAAGAGTAACCGAATGTCTGCAAAAATATCATCGAGTGCGGTCTCAAATGAAAGCGCATAACGTGTTTTTTACTTTTTAAAGGGAACTCAGGTTATTATATCGGGGTTTTTTTTAATTTTGAGAATTTATAGTTATCTCTTGTATTATTAACTAATATTTTGTTTTGACCACGTAACTTAGTCCTGAGATGACGTTATTCCCATATATTTTATTTATTTATTTATTTAAAAACTTTATGCACTACATTTGTACATCGGCGGACTTAATGCCCAGGGCATTCTCTTCCAGTCAACCTTCTCTTCTAACAATATATCTATTGTTTTTATTAATTTTTACGTTTATAGAATGCAACTTGGCTAGATAGGCTAGTGTCTACCTTGGCTATTACAAACTAAAAAGTAACAGCTAGAAGGTACCATTGTTTACTTATTAGCCAGTGTAATGTTTTAATACTCATACATTTTAAAGGATATCATCAACATTTGCCAGTTAGAGTTTGCTCTTTATTATTTACACTATTTTACAAACAAAACGATTATTCTTCCATTTATAATAATATATTCATATAAATTAAATAGCTTTTCAAAAACAAGCTTTTACTGGAATGCCTCGAGACGAATCAAACGAGTCCAAACTCGATGATGTTGTGACGTTTCTTTACAGAGTTCCTATGGCCACTTTCCAGCTCCAGCATGAGATCAGCGCTATGTCATTATAATATTGTATTGTCACGCTGTATTGCTTGCAAAATTTCAGCAAAATCGGTTGAAGATATCTGCTTCAAAATTGAGTTGCAAGATTCCACCCGAACATAAATACATACATTGCAAGTTAATAAAAAGCTTGTAAAAAAGCTTCGGTCTTTTTAGAATCCTATTCGGTTAGGTGGAGGAGCACGTTTTATTATTGTGAAAGTCGTACGCAAACAAAATTATTACTATCCACATACAAACCTACCACTTCGTCTTATTGGGAGACTACTTTTTAATTCTTTTACGCTTTTGCCCAAGCAGATAACTGGAACACATAATACAAGCAGATAATGTTTTAATTTGACTTCAACATGAAGTAATTTCATTTACTATTAACGGTCTGATTTATGGTTTTAGTGAATAGAATTCACGAAATCCTATTTCTGTTATATATCATTTCGTACGATTAATATAAATATAATTATTTTTATATTTTTGAGGTTTTTTTCTTGCAACCCGAAATAGCCACAAATTTCTTTTTAAAATTTTAATTCTCTACGCCTTCTACCAAATTACAGAAACGTGTGGAAAAGGAAATACCCAAATTTTTATTCAACAGCAAATAGTGTAAGGATTGATCACAGTCACGGATTTAAAAGAGGAATGGAATTTATAAATAAATACTTTGAAATAAATAAAAAAAGAACTAAACGAATTTACAAAAGGTGTTATAACGATATCCCCGTGAAATTGGCACCGGGTATTCTCACTAGGATATATTGTTATCTCCTGACTAGGAGATAACAATATTTGTTGACCACAATATATGCTGTGGTAAAAACATATCTAAATCAGCTTACAAAGATTCTAGTTAAGATTTCCCTGAGATAGGTAGAATAAATTTCACTTTCTTTATAGTTCCTATGTGTTACATGTAAAATGTTTTACGACAATTTGTTTAACACGATCACAGTTTTGATTTGATATTATTCTCATTTTTAAAGTTAATTGAATTATTTGTGTGTATATACACGTAATATTATTGTAAATGTAACTAATGTCTGACTATTTTTAAAGTGTAAATGTAACCCTCACTGGGTATCCACTTTAACAAGTAGTGGTGAGATGGTATTGAATTTCTGATTCAAAATATCTAAAAACTATTATTATTCCAGTTGATCCACAACAGGTTCCTTCAACTTAATACCACAGATAGGAAATCTCAATCGGCGCGGCGTACATATATGTATATTCAACACAAAACACATACTAATCTCATAAATTCATAACTGTCTGCAACGCTTTCAGGGCTAAATCACTTAATCGATTTGAATTAATTTCGGTATAGAGATAGATCGCTTAGAGCTTAGAGAAGGACATAGGCTACTTTTAATCGCGACAAACGACGTACACGCGGAAGGAGCCGCAGGCAAAATCTGGGTTTAATTATAATCCCACCAAAAACATTTTCATGAAAAATGTTGCCAAGACGACTGCATACGGCTTACCCTGTGAAAAAGATATCAGATCTCATGTAGAGCCAAGGTTCTGAATCTACACGCCCTAACTCTACCAACTCTAATTTCACAAACTCTACATCTCAGTAAAAATGTATCGCTTCGTCGTTTCGCTACCATACCGTCACGAAGGGGAAACGAATGCCTTTTGTGTTTGCTAATATCTAGTTTCTGAAGTAATGTATTATGCGAATATTTAGTTTCTGAAGTAACGAAACAGCCAAGCCATACATTTTCACTTAGATGTAGAATTTATGAAGGTTGGCTCTACATGAGATCTGATATCTTTATCACAGGGTAAGCCATATGCAGTCGTCTTGGCAACATTTTACATGAAAATGTTTTTGGTGGGATTTCATTTATTTTTGTAAGTTGCTTAAGGCACTTTTTTACTTTTTTGTGGTGTATTTCTCGTACATCTTCTTTCTAAAGTCCGTGTACCAAAAATAAAAGCTCTAGCATAAAATTTGTGAAAGTCTCATACAAACTTCCACCCCCCAAATTTGGGGATTGGGGAGCAAAAGTAATAGGTTTACGAACTTTTTTGTTGTTTGTATAGTAAACTTAGTTTAGATACCAAATTTCAGCTTTCTAGCACTTCAAGAAGTACCCTAACAGTTTTGATGATCATCAGCGTGTCAGTGACGAAATCAGTGTTTTTTAGGTATCAATAAAATCTAAACTATTAGAGCTATGCACTTTAAACTTTATATGTGTAATTAGTCTATTGGTAACATCATATCCTGAGAATTTGAACGATCTGGTATATTGGGAACCAAAGTTATAAGGGTTCTAAAAAACGACGAAACACTTCGAGAAAATATAGGTAGTGCCCTTGCGCTTCGCTTGGCTCGTCTTGGCGGGACCACGACCGTACCTCCAGATAAAGCATAATAGGTTGATGATTATGGTGTAAAAAAAATACCAATCAAATTGAGAACCTCCTCCTTTTGGAAGTCGGTTAAAAAGTACATTTTGTATCCGGTAGCATTTACTATGATAGAGCAAAGGTAAGGCTTGTTTTTTAGTGTTTGTAGGCACCGCTATACATTTCCAATTCAGTATAATGCACTTACGTACGAACGTACTCTTTACATACTACACACATCAAAAGTGTCTAGGGATCAACATATGTGTCTAGGGATCAACATATATTTTTGCAAAAACTTTTCTCCTGATTGATATTAATTAAAATTTTCTTTAAGGATTCATCAAATAAAGTGTTTTCGTTTGTCACAGTAACGATAAACCAAGTCACCTTTGCATTAATAAAGAAATTTGCCATTTTCCTAATAAAAGGATTTTTTACATTTGAACCACTAACATTAAAGTTCGAAAAAAAGACTGAAATAACAGTTTTCTTTAAAATTTTATTAGGTAACTTAAACAATTAATAATCCGTGTTTCTACCGCGAGCACTAACACAAGAACATCGGTTTGGCATACTCAAAATGAGTTCATCAAAATCACGCTGTGGAATGGCCGCCCATGTTCGTTGCAACAACAAAAAAAGGTCTTCTTGCGACTGGATACCCTCCATATTCGGCAGAGCTCTTCTCTGTAGCATATCCCATGCATGCTCAATCGGGTTCAAGTCTCGCGACTGAGCAGGCCAGGGCCAAAGCCACATCTCAATCTCAAGAAATCCGCATAAAAATGCTTGATCCCTAGACACTTTTGATGTGTGTAGTTTGAAAGAACCCTAAAATTCAATACAATTATTAAGTTCATTGTAAAAATATTGGTGTTAATTTATGACTTTGATTTCCAGTGCGAGACCAGAGATCCAAAAAGCATCTCAATAGACAGCCATAGTCTGGGTCACCATAATGCATTATCTGTATAAGCAATGAGTATGGTGACCACAGGTCTTGGATTATCCTCATACTTTCATTCAGGCACAGTAGCGACACTTTGAAAGGGTCATTTAAAAAAACAAAGAATAAGAATACCCACAATGCCATCGTTGTGATATAATTTTAATAAAATGGAGTAAAATACTAGTTTATAAATAATTGTGAATATCAAGCAAGTAGAATATGCACAACATACATATATTGATTTCTTTTTCAAAATGAGTGTAATTGAAGTGGATCTTTATTGAAATAGACAAAATAAATTGAAACTAGATAACGAGAAAATACAAGCTAACTTTAGTCTAGAGTCCAGAGCAATACTAGGGCAACAAGTCTAACTATACAAAACGTGCAGACGACCTTACTATGAAAGACATCTTTGATACTGAAAATATTTGAACATAGTATGTAAGTTTATAAGTCATTGATTACGAAATCAAAATCGCGAACAGTATTCAATGTCTCCAATAATATTTTCAAGTGCGAGATATTCGAGCTTGTAAAACAAGCAGGCTTATATTTTCTCCTATTGTTCTAGGAACAATTTCCTGATATGAAACCCTTTGTTACAGTGTGATGCAAGCAGCTGGCTCGGTGCCAGTTCCCCACATGTTTCATATTTCACTGGATCAGCGCAGCTCACAATAGCTGATGTAACGTTTCTTTAACTTTTTATCACCATATAGACGCATGTTATGTCATTGTAACCATATAAATGTTGTAGTATACTATTGTATATTTTTGGAACAGCTCCTTAAAATAGATTTTATAGGTTCGTTAAAGAAATGTTTCTGCGTCTAAAGTTCTAAGACTACTTAAACTTACAGCGACTGTTTTATAAAAAAAAGTGCGCTACTCCTGATCAGGTTTATTTTAATAAATCGACTTAACTTATAAATGTTGAACTTAACCTTAAACCTAGATATTAAAATAGCTTATTCAAAACTGCACTAAACTTAATGGCGTAAAAGGCAAGTAAAATCTTGTTTTATTAAATCTGTGCTTTTCTTGTGACAATCATACATTGAAATTCGTTAAAATCTAAAATTCTACTGCACATTATTACCTCACCCTATAAGTTCCACGAAACAGAACAGCCGCGAGAGTTGGAGGAGACAGCCGCTGGAGCTTCGAAGATCATTTCGAGCTTACGATTCCCCTAGTTCGGGGATGGCGGATTCCACACAGAGCCTATTGTCTAATTTAGAGGGTCCCCGGGAGAACTTTCGCCGCCTCTACTGTGTATTGCTACGACCCATGACCCCCTACGGAGCGTCGATATGAGTCAAGCGCCTATTGGCCTAGCCAGACTCACGCCGCCGAGGTAAGAACGGAACAAGCACCACCAGAACAAGCTTTTAACATGGCGGAACGCTCACCGACAGGCATTAACACAGGGGCGCACGCAACTGGAACAGTGGCCATCGGGGTGGTTTTTAGTAGAATCATCATATACTCCTGGCTCCTATATCGTTAAGGAGAAGGAGAGCAGAAGGGATTTTCAACCCTGTCAATAAAAAAGGGGTCTACGAAATAAAACTTCCAAGACCGCGAAATGATAACTTTTCCCTAGATTTTTATATTAGAACTAGCTGTTGCCCGCGGCTCCGCCCGCGTGTATGTCGGTTATCGCGGCAAACAGTAACCTATGTGTTAATCTGATGTATTTTCTATACTTATAAAATAACATGTCCTGACTGACTGACTGATTCATCATCGCCGAGCGGAAACTATTAAACTTAGGAATACAAAATTTGGTGAGTATGATCGTTTCATTAAATAGACACCCATTAAGGAAGGAATTTCGGAATTTCTACCCCCAGGGGGGTGAAATAGGGGTTGAAAGTTTGTATGGAAGTCCGTCATTTTTTAAGTTAGAAACATGAAACTTTATTTTTGGGCTACTGATTAAAAATGAGTAAACACGTATATAAGCGTTTCTGGATATTCTACTCCTTAGGGGTGAAATAGGGGTTGACGTTTTGCATGTAGGTTAGTCTGGAAGTCCGTCATTTTTGAAGTTAAAAACATGAAAGTTTATTATAGGGCTATTTAAGAAACATGAAACTTATATTTGGGTTACTTATAAAAATTAGTAGATATGTATTTCAACGTTTCCTAATATTCTACCCCTAAGGGGGTGACATAGGGGTTGAAGTTAGTTTGGAACTTCGTCATTTTTAATTTAGAAACATGAAACTTTACTTTTGGTTTGGGCTACTGATTAAAAATGAGTAGATATGTATTTAGGCCTTTCTCGATATTCCACGCTAAAGGGATGAAATAGGCGTTGACATTTCGTAAGCGGGTTAGTCTAGAAGTCCGTCAGTTTTGAAGTTAGAAACATGAAAATTTATTTTAGGGCTATTGATAAAAAATTAGGAGATACGTATTTAAGCGTTTCCCAATATTCTACCCGTAAGGGGGTGTAATAGGGGTTGAAAGTTTCTATGGAAGTCCGTCTTCTTTAAGTTAGAAACATGAAAAATTATCTTTGGGCTAATAGTTAAAAACGCGTAGATACTAAGTGTCTCTGGATATTATACCTACCCCTTTTTTGTGCGGAAATTCCATCGGATATCACCAAGTGGTGGTTATGTCGGTCTCGAACCGACTAAAAACCGCACACCGTCTCGGGTTCTAGATACCAGGGAACCAGAGCGCCCTCGAAAGGAAATCCCATAAATGATATTTCTACCCCTAAGGGGTGAATTAGGTGTTAAAATTTCGTAAGTAGATTAGTTTGGAAGTTCGTCATTTTTAATTTAGTAGCCTGAAACTTTGTCCTTAGGCTTTTAAGTAAAAATAAATGGGAATATATCATATATATATATATATTTATATTATGATATATATATATATCTATATCATCATTTATGGGAATTCTATTTCTAAAGGGGTTAAAATAAGGGTCTAACGTTAATATGAAATCCTTTTTAATGGGCTATTGATTAAAAATAAATAAATAGGTACGTTTAAAAACATGAATAAATTATTCATCCATACTTACACAGTTTTAATTAAATATATTGTAAATAATCAACTTCCACGCGAGCAAAGCTGCGGGCAACAGCTAGTAAACTATATTACTGTAAAGTTTCATCCAATTCCGTCCATTGCTTTTTGCGTGAAGAAGTAACAAACATACACCCTCACAAACATTCGCTTTTATAAATTAGTGTGATGTAATAAAATCGAATACGAAAAACAATGTTAAATTTATCACTGCAGTTAAATGAAAAATTAGACATAACGAATGAAGCTTATTTTCAAAACGTAAATAAAACTAGATTATGTAAGTATCTACAACTAATTCAACGAAAAAAATGGAAGGTATCCACAACTTACTAAAAGAAATTAAAACACCAACAAATAAGGCTAAGTAATTAAATATTTGCAACGAAAAACATCTGCTTACCTGTGCCTATACCAATAACCTAACAAAATCCTATAAAAAAGTAAATTATAGGTACCTAGGTACCTATGCTATAACCTTACAAAATTCTAAAAATACCGAGAAAACCAATTAGTATCTACAAAATACTATTTGCTAATTATTTAGGTACAACAAAAATCGCCTGCTTATACCTATGCTAACGAAATCCTAAAAAAAAAACTTTGTTTAAAAAAACCGACTTCAAAAACTAAAAAGTAATTAATTAATTAACTCTTAATTTGCATGTGCTACCTAGGTTTGAAGTCAGTGTCAAGCCAAATGTAATAGTAGGTATCACACTCGCTATATTCCGACGCTTCAGTTGTTTTGTTCTACGCGAAGAGCAGCTATCCCGCTCAAGGTCACGCGCGGCGAGTGCGGTACCTACTATTACATTTTGGCTTGGCACCGACTTCAAACCTATGAATAGGTAGCCCATACAAATTAAGTTATTTGATACTTTTTAGTTTTTGAAGTCGGCTTTTTAAACGAAGTTTTTTTTTTAACCTTTTAGTCTTTCTCCAGTGTCTCATCATCATTTCACCTAAATAACTTGAAAGAATACGACTAAAGGTAACATACATGCTGTATAGAATCGAAAGGACTTCAGGTAATTTTTTGTAATAAAATCTCAAATGGACTATCTTCTATAGTTTACTATAATTCAAGTGATTTTGAGGTATTTTGATTTTGATTTATTTTATTTTGATTTGAGGTAAACTGACTATCAGAGGTTAACTCTGATATCGATAAGACCCGTTTTATATATTATGAAATTAAATGATGTCTACGGAATATGAAGGCATGCAGACAATTGCTTTAACTTCATTGCCGGCGCTTACATAAATTTGAGGGTTTCCTTCGATTTCCTTAGGATCCTATCATCAGATCCTGATATGGTGGCCATGGGACCACATGAGGAGAATACCCTTTCGAATACAAAAATAATTTCCAAAATCGGTCTACAAATTGACGAAGTAATCCGTGTACATACATAAAAAAAATGTATACCGATGAAATTGAGAACCTCCTCCTTTTGGAAGTCGGTTAAAAATATATACCGATGAAATTGAGAACCTCCTCCTTTTGGAAGTCGGTTAAAAATACAGAAGAAATATTATAATACCAAGTAATATTTATAGTAGGTAGAACAAAAATCAAGTAAATAGTTCCAAAAATAACTTTTTATACGAATTTACATTCAAGAACTACTACTGAGTTTTTAAGTCGTTTTGGGTGCGTGTGTCGCGTAGGCAGCCGACCGACCGCGCGGGTACTGCTTTTTAAACAATTTGGACGTGTCTGGTAACCTACGTAGGGCAGTACTATTAGTTATTCTGTGGCAGGGCGCAGGCCACGCGTCCGCGCTGCCTTTCGGGTACCTATCATAAAGATGTTTTGTATCATTTTCTGGTAAATTATGATGAACTATTATGTTACATGTTTACTCCTCTTTAAACTTAAAATAAATATCATAAATATAAATGACCATTTAACGTTTATGGCATTTTAGTTTTTGGTTCAGTATCAATAAGAGCATCCTCCCGAAAAAAAAATCGAAATTTCTTTAATGTACAAAATTGATCTTATACACTTTTCTTATGCGTTTAAAAGTAATCATATAATGTAGGTACATTACAGTAGGTACTGTGAAGTTAGTGTTACTTGATTCCAGGTGATGTCGCTGTTTTAAGTTAAGAAACAATTTTCAAGAAAATGTAATTGCTTCAGTATCGATTAGAGAGCCCTCCCAAAAAAACATCTAAATTTCTTTAATGTATAGAACTGAACTGTTACATTTTTATTATACGTTAAAAAGAGTAATCATATTACGTACCGATTGTAAAGTTAGTTACTTGATTCCAAAAGATGTCGCTGTTTTAAGCAAAGAAACAATTTTCAAGAAAATTTAAAACAACCCTTTCTATGGAAAGAGAGAACATAAAACAAATACCTACCTATCAAATACTAACTATATACCACAATAATCACAATGCTTGTGCATAAAACCTTCCCACGATTATTTTGAATATTTAAGTCATGCGGGCACAACCAAACACAGAAATTCGACGTCTACAGATTTATAATGCGTGATATATGTATAAATAGATCACGGAACAATATTTAAAGTACTTGCTGTCTAGCAAAAAAAGAATGAATGAAATCGGACTATGTGTTATTGAATTACAACTAAGTACATATTTTGACTTTCATCCCCTCTCTCCAGAAAATCGTCCTGAATTTCGGGATAAAAAGTATCAAATCAAATCAAAATCATTTATTCATCTAAGACACCAAGTGACACTTATCAAGGGCGTCGCCAAGGGGGGGCAGGTAGGGGCAGCTGCCCCCCCCCCCCCCTAGAGGTGTGATTTGATGCATAATTGAATTTAAAGAAACATATTGAGCATGGAAAAAATAATGCCAGCTACTCGTATCAATCAATCGATATTCGAAATCAGATCATCCTAACAGATCGACGCTCAGAAATGATAATACCACAAGACCATATTTTTTATTACTAACCGTAGGACAAAAATATTATATAATAGTTTAAAGTGTTCTCTGTCCAAATGACAGCACAGTCCATGGGCGTTATTTGGGACACCCTGCAGCCAAGCTGTCAGACGTTGAGGAAAAACGACGAGAGCTTGTCGCTGAGCTCGACCGGGTTTTGAGCCACATTTCACAATGGGGTGATGAAAATCCGGTCGAGTTCAACGCTAAGAAAACACAGGTGTGCGCGTTCTCTACCAAAAAGTCTCCGTTTCTTCCCCTCCCCACTTTTCAGAGCACCCAACTGCCACTACAGGATAAGTTCGGTGTCCTGGGCATGGATATTTGCCGGGACCTCAACCCACGGGAGTACATCGAGAGCATCACTAAGGCGGCCTCGCGGAAACTTGGCGTACTGAACAAAGTGAGACGGTTCTTCACGCCCGAGCATTTGTGTCTTCTTTATAAGACCCAGGTATGCTCATGCGTGGAGTACTGTTCTCATCTTTGCGATGGATCCGCGCAGTATTTGCTCGATGGTCTCGACCGGTTGCAGCGCCGAGCAGTCCGCATTATCAACAGTCCCGATGCCACCGAGTTCCTTGAGCCTTTGCAGTTGCGGAGAGATATCGCCTCTATGGCAGTCCCCTACCGCCTATACCATGGAGAGGGCTCTGAAGAGCTCTTCCAATTGATCCCACCTTCTCCCTTTCTCTACAGAACAACGCGTGCTGGCCTTGGAAGCCACTGCCTTAGAGTCGTTGAAATACGCTCTCGAACCAAACGGTTTGGTTCTTCCTTCCTGTGCCAAGCACTCAAAAACTGGAACTCACTACCAGCGCACGTGTTTGCCTCCCACTATGATCCCGGGTCCTTTAAGCGGGGCGTGAAAAAGCATCTCACTAAGCCGCCATAGTGTGGGACGCCATACTGCATTGTCTGCTTTCGCAGTGAGTATGGTTGCCCCCACTGTTGGATTTTGCTTGAGCTTACCATCAGGCTGAGCAGAGTCACTTTGGCAGGTAATTTATAAAAAAAAAAAATGAAACACACATGCCCTACACGAAAACAGGTATATATCGTCAATCCGACAAGAATTATTGTCACAACGGTTTTCTATTGGTATTCTCAACTTTTAAGCATAAGACCTGGCAAATGCACTACGCAATTTGTAGGACAACGTGCAGGCGCGGTTTCATCCTGAAATTTTGGGGGGTCACTAATAATCAATTTAAGTCGAGTAAATTAGACTTCATTGCACAATATACAATTTTATTGCACACATTAAAGACAAATGGATATTTTTTTTTATTTTTAAATCTATTGGGATGATAATATTTGAGACGTCTGGGACAATCTCTGGATGAACACTTAGAGGAGGAGGAGGAGAGACACGAAGGGCGTGTGTGTGTGGGAATCCCGACAAATCAGTCTACCCACTAAACCCCGCGGCGGCCTAACTCGGCAATCAAGAGGAGCTTCAGAAACGCATCAGCGGCTTCTGGAGTCCCCCTGCCGTACATCACGCGTAAGGTACATCCCGGGGTAGCCAGATTTACCCCAGGGGCAGATCGCTGTTGAGCGTCTCACAGCTCTACGCAGTTAGACGACATCCCCCGGCCGCACCGAAGTGTCACCGGTCTCGGGTCGTTTGCAGTTACTACATCTCCTCTGGATATGGCCACAACGACTCTTAACCGACGATTGGGGAGCTAGCGGCTTCTACCGCGCCCCCCGCGCGCAACAATGGACCCAATACAGAGCCCTGGGGAACCCCACAATACAACTCCCTTCTATTTGCCACTCCGTTCCCATCGACAAACTTCACTGCCCTGCCGCGCAGATAGGCCTCAATGAGGGCACGCGTGATATTCAAGGACCGCCCTAATTGCGCGCCAGGGAAGGATGCCGAAAGCGTTAATGATGTCAAGGCTAACTGTCAACACCACCCCCCCTATCCGAGTCCAAATTGGCAGTCCGATAGATCATGGCCCACTCACCACAGGTGCCCGCTGATACGGTCAGAGATAACTCTTTCAAATAGTTTCCCCGACTCATTCATGCAGGTTATGACGCAGAGATAGAATCTGCAGCCTTTCCTTATCTTTTGAGGAGCACCAGTCTCGCTTCTTTCTAGCCAAGGGGGATAATACCGAGACCGAAATACTCAGTGAGAATCTGCCTCAGTTTGTCTCCCAGCACCGACAGAGTGATCACCAGCGCCCGACCTGGAAAACACCATCAGGTCCAGGAGCGGTGTTGCGGGAAGCCAGCCGCCATACGGCTCGATCCGGCTCTCCCTCCGATACCTCACACTCGATGGACCAGAATTGCCGGTCCGATTGCGTGGGAGGGTGGATCGGGGGACTGCCCTGGACCCTTGGCCAGAGCGTGTCTATATAGAAACTCTGGTCCAGACTAGTACCTAGTGTCATCTGAGTCTTTATGGCAGAGCAGGCCTGATTCACAACAGCCTTGGAGAGCAAAGTTTTGCTATCCAGATTATATTACAGTTTTATTTTATAGATATTAAACAATTCCTATCCTTTGATTTCTTATCTTAATTGAACAATTAAGGAAACAGGAGAAAAAAACAGGTTTTAGTAGCAGTTGAAAAAATTACATGTGTATGTGTTTGGGGGGGGTCCCCCCCCCCTCTAGAACCGCGCCTGCTTCCGGTCATGGAGCGGATGACGGCCGGTAGCAAGAGATCTCCTCCGATGACTGGATGACTGCAGTGAGGGCTCGACAACTTGCCCCTACCTAGGCCAAGGGCTGGCGACGCCCTTGACACTTATGAACGTCAAATTGAAGCTATAGTTAAAAATCATAAATCGACACAAACAGAGGCCACAGCATGTGCTGTATTGTCGAGGTAAATTAGGCGAAAACACCAAAATGTACTGCCTGCCTGTGGCGATCCATAACTTCCAGTTTCCAAAATGCGTAGAGCTCATGAGAAGAATACTGGAAAAGAAACTCATGTCTACTCTTTTTCAAAATCTGATTTCCAGGTACAATAGTGTTAGTATTACATGGAAGGTAAACGGTATGCAAGCTTTTGCCACCTGAAATTCCTTTCATTAAAAAGCTCCAAAATCTAACGCACAAAAAAAAAACACTCGGTGATAACGTTGAAGGTTTGAGTCTATTAAACATAGAACAAAATAGAAACAAGGTGCACATCCACTTACATTCAGTTGCAAAATCTACTGTTGAAAATAATTCGGGACTGGATTAAGAGGCTAGGGTTGCAGTGGAACGAACCAGAATAATAGTATTGTCTAAAGCATCGCTGACAAGGCCGACCAGTCACCCCAAGCAGCACCCGTTCACGAGTATGACGCATGGACTAGCTATCATCTCCTTCGCCATATCAGAGGGAAGGAAACGACCCGCCCCACGACATTTTAGTGAGCATGACAAACCATAGTCGAGATACTGATAAAAATCACTACTAATTAAATTACCATAATAATCGTAACGCATTACTTTCAACTAACAATGGTTTGTTAATATTTAGCTTTATTAAAAGACAAAGAAGTTTGTGTGTATCTATCTTAATTCTAATGACACCTTAAGCCCATTCATTATCCTAGGTCCTACCTCGTAGTATGAACTCAAATCATGCCAAGTTTCATTTGAATCCGTTCAGTAGTATCGGCGTGATGCGTGGCCAAGATACAGACACACAGACAGACAGACAGACAGACAGACGGACAGACAGACAAAAATGAAAAAAAATACAGTTTTGGCTTCAGTATCGATTATAGAGAGCCCTCTAAATTTTTTTTCAAAATATCTTTAATGTACAGAATTGGACCTGTTACATTTTTATTATAAGTATAGATGTGCTCTTTCTTAAAGGAAAGAGACACGTTTATAAGGCAATCAACTCATTAAATGTAGGTACACTAACCATCAAACAGTTAAAAGTAGGCCACCCAGTGAACCATTATTGTGCTCACAATCATAATGCACTCTTTCCTTGCAAATAGGGAACGAGTGGAAAAATTCTCGATTCAAGTGGATTCATTAAAGCGAATACTTCACATTCGAACGAAAGGTAATGGTATTGCTTAAGCGGAAGACGGAATAGTACCGTGAATAAAAGAGAACCGTTCACAAAGAGAAGGCGGTTTCAACATTCCGATGTCCGCTTTAGATCTTTACATTGGCTTCTTTATTATATGTAAGAACTCTTTTGTCTAGCAGCGTTGGTGCTATAGTGCTTTCGATTTTACAAAATATAGCTGATGGGCGGGTTCTACTCCTACTCTCCACAAATATATTACGTTTATTTCCACCAATTCACAGAGTTTACAAGCCCGCCAAGTGCTCGGCAAACATTCAGGAACATAAAATCGAATGTGACGTTGTCTGAATAGATACTTGGTTGAAAATTAAATCTAAAAATATTAGAGTCATTACATTCTAGAATTAAAATCGCTTGTACTTATTCCACTATTTTATTTTTGTTTACACCTGATCCATCAAGTGCCGACAATCGAGAGTAAAATTACATTAGAGTCTTTACTGATGCGAATTTATTGAATTTAGTTTAATAGTGTTCCCCCGAGTGAGTCCCCCCATCCTCCAAAGGACGGCAACGCACTTGTGACGCCTCTGGTGTTGCGAGTGTCCATGGGCGACGGTAATCGCTTAGCATCAGGCGATCTTTGCTCATTTGCCGCATATTCCATAAAAAAAAGTATGTTGCAGTTTACGTATTGTAATATATTTATAGAGGAAAGAGAACGTAACTCTGCGTAACATTTCCACTATGTATACATGTGAACCCCGGTCTAATGACGTGTATAAAAAATGCGGGAGTGTCAAAGTCGCTGAGTGTTCACCCATCCAAATACAAACTCATTTGTACGATACTTAAGAGCTTACGATAACATTTCACCTCGTTGAGTATGTTTACTATACAGAAAAGTAATTCAGGAGGTATATTATTGTTATATATCCATCGTTACGAATACTATGTTCGACAAATTTTTAATATACCTATTTTCTTTACTTTCCATTATTACAGATAGGTCGTTAGTAGCGAAAGTTGTTTTTTTTTCAATTTATTGTTACCGGTTGAGAACCTCGATTATCCGGTCCAAAGTTATACGGATTCGCGATTATCCGGCCTACCAACCGCGACCAATTAAATTATTAAGTCATATTGAGTCAAGTTACAAAATGTTGGACATATTATGTACCTACTACAAGTCGAATTAATCCATACATGAACGTGTCGGAACTGGAATCACCCCCGCCCGCGCCCCGCGGAAGCGATAAAATAATTTATTAATAAACATTGATTTTCATTGATATGTATTTGTTGTTTTTAATTTATACATAACATTATGTATATACTACATATGCACAAAATCCGCTTGCCTTCATAAATTCGATTATACAGATTTTCTGTTATCCGAATCCCTAACGACGAATTGTATTTTGTTATTTAAGAACATTTAGTCGGGTAATCAAGTTTCCACTGTATTTTTGACTGACAATCGAAACTCACATTAGTCGATGTGAAGTAATGGTTATTTTTGATAGAGAAATAATATTTTAGAAAAAATATACCCAGACACAGAACAAATCATCGTTCTCATCACACAATCGAATCCACGACTTCTAACAAATGGTAATAGAGTCTCGCTGATTTTAACACGAACGGGCCGGCTCGACCGGGGCGATACTACCCTCGCACAGAAGGTCAACGTAAAATGACAGCGTTCGTGCTGTAGTGTTTCGTTTGTGAGTACGAGGCTGGAGGCCCAATGACGCAGAACCATCACTAGGCCGCCATGGTGTGGGTCGCCATGTTGCATTGCCTACATTCGCAACGAGTATGGTGACAACCACTCTTGGATTCTGCTTATGCTTTCCATCAGACAGAGTAGAGTCATTTGGGCAAGGCCATACATATAACAAAAATCTTAGCAGTCAGGATCACTAGCAACTAGCCGGTCAATTAGGTAAAAGAAGTTCATCATAATGTATGTACGCCAATATATTTATGTCTAACAAAACTGTCTTAAGGAATTCTGTGCAATGAACTGAATAAATCAATCTATTTGTCAGGAAAATTCGAATCGATTTGGATTACAGCTGATAGAGCCAATCGGAGAAGAACGAATATTGAAATAGGTATTATGCGAATTCAATGGGTTCTTTCGTCTTTCAGCTCAATTCCTACTTATTATTTGAAATGTCATTCAAAAGTTCATTTCAATCGACATGTATGAACAGATCAAAGAGAATTATTTTAGAAAAAACATAGCTTCTTTCAAACGTATTTCTGAATATTGTTTCATTTAATGTGGTAGACAGAAAGATACCTTGTTCGATACCAAATCATCTATTGGTATATGTAGTATAATGTTGAAATGGCAACACTAGGGTTTGTCATGTTTGACAGGTGAAATGTCATGTCAATCGGTTCAGAAAATTCTGTGGAAAGTTGTCATGTTCGGAAATATCACTGTACGGACGGTGCCTTGTCAGAAATTATCTTCTTCCTGTGGGGGCGCATCAACTTAAGTAATGTATTTATTGAGTGTTTTGGTAGCTTTGTGGTGCCTACTGGAGGTCTATCATTGTAAAATGACCTTGAACTTTGGGTTCGGACGGTGATGTTGCGCCAGTATAGTTAATAATTGACTGTGATTTGAAGCTTCAGTGTGTGAATAGTTTCGGCCACTGGGTTTGATGAGCTTTAATTGTATAAACTAATGTAATTATCGGGCGTCGCGGCCGCGATCGGGAGTAGTAGGATTCGGGAATTCGCCCGACCTTCAAATTTGTTTAGGGATGTGAAACGGTGTGGTGTGATATGATCTGCGTGTTGATCGTGACTGAGGCTCCCTATCTCCGCAGAGAAGCTAAGGAAGCACTCACCACAAATATAATAATACTAGCTGTTGCCCGCGGCTTTGCTCGCATGGAAGTTGATTATAGTTATTTAATTAAAACTGTGTAAGTATCTATGAATACTGTGTTCATGTTTTTAAACGTATTTATTTATAATCAATAGTCCATTAAAATTTACTTTCATACACACTTTCGACCCTTATTTTAACCCCTTTAGGAATAGAATTCCCATAAATGCTGATATAAGTATTCATTTATTTGTAATCAAAAGCCTGAAGACAAAGTTTCAGGCTACTAAATTAAAAAATGACGGACTTCCAGTCTAGCCTAGGGATAGAATATCCAGAAACGCTTAAATACGTATCTCATCATCGTCATTGCAGTCCACTGCTGGACATAGGCATCTCCAATTGCACGCCACTTGGTTCGATCCTCAGCTTCTCTCATCCAGCTCCTGCCAGCCGTCTTAGGCAGATCATTATTCCACCTGGCCTGTGGACGTTCTACGCTACGTTTGCCGAGACGCGGTCACCACTCGCGAACCCGTTTACCCCAACAGTTATCAGTTCTGCGGCTAATATGGCTTGCCCCCTGTCACTTCAGCTTGCTTATCCTGTGGGCTATGTCAATGACCTTGGTTCTCTACCGGATCACCTCATTATTGATGCGATCCCTTAGAGAAACGTTGAGCTTTTGTGATGAGAAAAATAAATCATTATTATTATTATAGCCCTCTCCATAGCACGCTGAGCGACTTTGAACTTGTGGACCAGCCGTGTCGTAAGTGTCCACGTTTCGGCACCGTATGTCATGACAGGTAGGAGGTATTGATTGAAGACTTTCGTATTTAGGCACTGTGGGATTGACGATGAAAAGACCCGACGAAGTTTCCCAAACGCTGCCCAACCCGGCTGAATTCTCCTGTTCCCCTCGTCCTCGAAGTTGTTTCTACTTAACTGCAAAGTCTGCCCGAGGTACCACACATATTTTTGAACAACTTCGAGAACGGCACCGTGAACCACAACCGGTTCCGGTAGAACATGTTCGTACATACGTATCTACTCATTTTTAATCAGTAGCCATAAATAAAGTTGCATGTTTCTAACTTCAAGAATGACGGACTTCCAGAATAACCTATATACGAAATTTCAACCCCTATTTGACCCCCTAAGGGGTGGAATATCCAGAAACGTTTAAATATGTATCTACTCATTTTGAATCAGCCAAAACACAAATTTTCATGGTTCTCACTTAAAAAATGACGGATTTCCTTACAAACTTTCAACCCCTATTTCACCCCTTAGGGGTAGAATATCCAGAAACGCTTCAATACGTATTAACTCATTTTTAAGCAGTAGCCCAAAACAATTTTTTATGTTTCTCACTTAAAAAATGACGGACCTCCTTACAAACTTTCAACCCCTATTTCATCCCTTTAGGCATAATATCCAAAAACTCCTAAATACGTATCTAATCATTTTTATTTAGTAGCCAAAAAATAAAGTTTCATATTTCTAATTTAAAAAATTACGGACTTCCATACAAACTTTCAACCCCTATTTCACCCCTTTAAGGGTAGAATATCCAGAAACGCTGAAACACGTAACAATTCATTTTTAATCAGCAGCCAAAAAATAAAGTTTTATGTTTCTAACTTCAAAAATGATGGACTTCCAGACTGACCTATATACAAAATAACAACCCCTAATTCACCCCTTAGGGGTAGAATATCCAGAAACGCTTCAATACGTATCTACTCATTTTTAATCAGTAGCCCAAAACTAAATTTTCATGTTTCTCACTTAAAAAATGACGGACTTCTTACAAACTTTCAACCCCTATTTCACCCCTTTAGGGGCATAATATCCAAAAACTCCTAAATACGTATCTAATCATTTTTAATCAGTAGCCCAAAAATAAAGTTTCATATTTCTTATTTAAAAAATTACGGACTTCCATACAAACTTTCAACCCCTATTTCACCGCCTTAGGGGTAGAATATCCAGAAACGCTTAAATACGTTTCTACTCTTTTTTAATCAGTAGCCCAAATGTAGAGTTTCATGTTTCTTACTTAAAAAATGACGAACTTCCATACAAACTTTCAACCCCTATTTCACCCCTTTAGTGGTGGAATATCGAAAATTCCTTTCTTAGTGCTCACTTACGTTATATAAAGAACCTACATGCAAAATTTCAGGATTCTAGCTTCAGCGGTTTGGGCTGTGCGTTGATCTCTGGGTATGTCAGTCAGTCAGTCACCTTACTCTTTTATATATATAGATAATAATAAGTTTATTGTCTCAAAATTTTTACAAAAAGATATAGTATGAGCTATATTATGAGGTAAATGTATTGACAAAATATTTAATCTGCTGATGCTTAAAAAAGGATAACCTGTGCTTTAAGCATCGACAACCTTCCAATGACACAGGATATTCACATGTAAGTAGGATTCGATTAGCTCTGCGTGTTATTGAATTAATTATTAAAAAAAGCACCTAGTACAAAAAAATATGAAAACTGGTTCTATGTTACGTACATCTCATCTTACTGTGTGTGTGTGTTTGTGTGTGTGTGTGTGTTTGTGTGTGTGTGTGTGTGTGTGTGTGTGTGTGTGTGTGTGTGTGTGTGAGAGAGAGTGTGTGTGAGTGAGTTACTGTAAGGCTTGTGTGCGCAAAGCAGGCATCATAGTCCGGTGCGGATAATTGATTCGGTTTCATCGTAGTCTTGAAAGACTTTTTTACATGCATGTTTACTTTGATCGTGAAAGTGCAAGCAGTTATCTAATTTGTTGCATAGGTATCTGCCGAAGAAATAATAAAATTTATGTGCAAAAGAAGTGTTACAACGCGAACCTCTTACAATAATATTTTTGCATTTAGGGCGTAGTTGGATCTGTTGGTAATGTAAAGAGGACGTTGTCTCTAATTCCTTATGCTTTTTCAAAACCGTTTGTAGTATAAAAATTTGGCGCACAGTAAGGACTTCGCAATACATACACAGGTCCTTTGTCGGGAAGCGGTATGGCGTGAAAGTGCAAACTTTAAGTACTGCCCTTTGTGCACGTTCAACTTCTATTAAATGGCTTTTTGCTACCCCACCCCAAGTAGAGATGCAATTATTGATTGACAGAGTGCATAATAAACCATTTTAGTTATATTAGAATCAGCAATATGTCTTAGGTGTTTGAAGATTATTATTATTATTTAGGATATTTTTAGGTATTTGTTAATCAATCAGTATTATCTTTCCTGTTCTTTGAAGTGAAAACTTCTTTAGCCGCGTTGAGCACTTTTTGGTAGGGGAAAATCTTATGAGCTCGCGTCACCGCGTCACCGACATGATGATTTAATTTAAACATTATGAAATTTCTAATTTTACACATTAATTTTACAAAAAACATTCGAAGCTTTCACTTCTATCGGCAGTCTTTATGAATGCTAATATATTTATATTTTCAGTAATATTAAAATATAATTCAAAATAGAAGACTAAATTAATCATATAAAAAGTCGTCTTAACACTTACTGAGATCAAATTTTAACAACTTTATACTCATATTTATTTAGCTAGGTACAAAAACTCAGCCGTAGTAACAACGAAGCTGGCCCTGACTACGGCCCACCCTTGGTAAAAGTTACTAGTTACATAATTCCAAAGTACAAGTTTTTTTGTCTTTAGGTATTCTTTGTGTTTTATTTCTACTTATTTTTATTAAATTGTGCATGCATTTTTTTTTCAACTGGAAATGTGAAAGCAAAGACATTTTTAAGAAATTGCTCACAAATACTCAAGTGATTTGAATTCAGGAATGTTTGAATTAAACTCCATTTACTTACATAAATGCAGAATCCCCGCTCGTAAACGGACTATCAGCGGGAGGAAATAGGACCATAGCCACGACCGCACGCACGGAAATGAACAAGCCCGCAGACGCTTCCTCGTCTTGCACACAGTCTGTTTGTTAAAGTGCGCTGTTAGAATCTCTGTGGACGTTACTACTGAAACAATCTGCCACTAGAAATATTAAGAAATGGGCAAACCGCTTACAGGAGAGAAGTCAATTACGTTTGCCTTCCTAACTTTATGCAATGAATTAGGGAACACACACAAAGCATTCACTGTTAGTAACCTTATTTTTGACATTAAATGCTATGAAATATATTTAGCTTTAATTCCGCGAGACAAATATCCAGGTCTGAAAGCAGGGCACAAATCCCACCGTCATGCATATGTACACATACAAAACAAGTGAGAAATAATTAGCATGCCATGCAACCAAACCTATACTCGACACGTGTTTCGCCCCTCCACGGGGCATCCTCAGGAGATGTTGACTCGTCGAGCGTTTGAGCTCGAATGCGCGCTAGCGCACCGCTGTCGGCCCTTTATATACCGTTTCGATGACGCTATAATCACGATCGATACAATGTCACAACGATACCTATAACATTCTGCATGTTTGCGATAAGGGTTTCCGGATGAGTGTGTTGGAACAGTTAGAAATATCAAAATATAACAATAATAATGCATATACACTGTTGAATGACCAAACAAACTTAATTCCATCACCACTTCTAAGTATGATTGCGGGTAGTTCGGCACAGATGTCGTTGTGACATTGTATCGATCGTGATTATAGCGTCATCGAAACGGTATATAAAGGGCCGACAGCGGTGCGCTAGCGCGCATTCGAGCTCAAACGCTCGACGAGTCAACATCTCCTGAGGATGCCCCGTGGAGGGGCGAAACACGTGTCGAGTATAGGTTTGGTTGCATGGCATGCTAATTATTTCTCACTTGTTTTGTATGTGTACATATGCATGACGGTGGGATTTGTGCCCTGCTTTCAGACCTGGATATTTGTCTCGCGGAATTAAAGCTAAATATATTTCATAGCATTTAATGTCATGGATTTCCGCAAAGTAACGCCTGATTCCATAACTTATCTTATTTTTGACGAAAAGACTCATCTTCCATGAAGGGGTAAAAATTTGCATAAATAATTAAATCTCAGAGGTTTCAATATTAAGGAGGGAGTAAGTAATCAAACTAGGATTTACTTGAAAAACCTTGTTTCGGCACGTATGGGTCCCCTCGACAGATGTATAACAATTCCGCCGTTGTTTTCTACCCAGTGACTGAAGTTAGCAAAGGCCCCACTCTGTCCTTATTCATTATGAAGGGCACTTCAAGGTCATGACGAAGTTGGGCAGGGACTGTCACTTACCAACAGGTGACTCATCAACTCCTTTGCCTTCTACACCATAAAAAATAGCCATCTGACGACTGGCGAGAATTTCTTTAGACAAAATTGTGTCTAAACTTAGATATAAATAGAGATATGTATTTAACAAAACTCTATATTGTTTCTCGTCTTCGTCATCGTATACGATTTGTTTACAATTAATATCACAACTTGTATTTAAGTACACAGGATATAATGAAACCTCTACGTACTCATTTATTCCAAGTTCCCCTTGAGCGTTTAATGGATCCATGAACAAACAATATCTCATAATAAAGCCTAGTCATGCCAAACGGCTTGACAAGCCCGAGTGACAAGCTTGAAGCAACCCTCCTCTCATTACATTGGTACCTTTTCCCCGCCTGTCGTTCACGGTGATATAATAATACATTAATTTAATTCGCATATTATTATAATTAAATCTTTACAAAGATCGATGGCCGTATTTATTATCCTGTTTAAATAAGTCGGCGTGTAGAAAATTTATATCTGAGGCTTTCTTTATTTCACGATCAGAGCCGCTTACTCGAGAGCGGTTCAGTTTATATTCGACGGCAGTATCCGTACGGCACATTTGCTTCCAATTCAATTCTCTGCTCGGCTCGTTGCAGCACTGAATGAGCCATCGCCGAGATTGTCTCTTCGCCCGCACCCTGCGACCGCCACCCGCCCCGCGTCTATCGTCGCGACAAATACCTTCATGCCTTTACCTGCGAGAAAATCCGTTTATGCCATTATATAACGGTAATGTACGCGTAAATTACCCACTTGCTCCTATGGGAGCGATAATTCAATAAAAGTACCGCAATTTGACAGTGAAAATACTTGTTTTTATTAATATGAAACCATTCTTCAGAAGGAAATCCTAACCTAACACAAGTTGTTGATAGTAACTGTTGTATATAGGTGACTTGAACTGTTACGCAATATACTGGTAGGAAACGGAAAACGATGTGCTAAAAACTTTTTGCTTTTTCGGCAAATGTGTTGAAACTGTAGTAAATATTCATTACGAGGCTAGTCTCTGTTAGCGTATTCAACGTAGATGTTTTACTTTTCAAATACTAGTACATATTTTAAATCTCTATAACTTCATAATACCTACTCAAAATATAGTATTTTTATTAAATAGCTTGCACAAGTTGTACACGGACAGGCTTAATCAGTTCAGGGTATTCTCTCCCAGTCAATCTTTGAGTAATATATAGATAGGATCACGTTGTGAAGAAAATATATAATTTTTACAGTAAGTTGATTCAGTTGATTACTAAACTAAAACAGAGACTAAAGAGCCATAGGAGTTTTGTGAAATGTGACCCATTGACCTTGGACCCATCGCAAGCGAGGAGCAATTGTGGAGAGACAGCGTGTCATTACCAGATCCATTTGTGGTGCCAGCTGAGTGCCCACCGCCTGGACACGACTTACCGTGGCCGACCTGGATGTCCTTAAATAGACTTCGGACTCAGGTTGGCCGGAGCAAGGAAAATATGTGCAGGTGGACGATTTGCGGACGGTGACAACCTAGGCTGTTTATGCGGTGAAACTCAAACGATGTCCTACCTTGCATCATGTCCTGCGTGCCCGGACACCTGCACAAGGAAGGATTTGATGGCTACCACCGACAATGCAGTCAAAATGGCCGTGTTCTAGTCTGTTAAAATCTAATTACACCAACACAAAACGTTTGCCGTCGAAACGCTAAGAAGAAGAATTACTAATAAAAAAGCTAGATTAGGAATAATGTACATGCATATTGGCTGCACGGTTGGCCTAGTGGTTTAGGCGGTCGCCACGCCGCTTGCCAATTCGCCTAGTATTGTGGGTTCAAATCCTACACGGGACATCACTTTGTGTGATCCACAAATTGTTGTTCTGAGTTTGGGTGGTAATTGTGTCCGTTTCATGTATGGCTGTAAAGTCCCCCGCGACACAGGATGTTTATTCCTAATGCAGGAGATGTCTTTTTAAAATAAATAAATAATATATTTAGTTGTGTTGCTACATACAAATCACAATGTATCAACATACACCATCCAGTTCTAGCTTTGTGATGTTTTTTTTGTGTAGCCTGTGCATTTCCAAATAGAGCACTGCATAATCTTTAATTTAATAGTTTTAAAACATTCAATTTCATTTTAGTAATTATAAATCGATAAAAACCAAGAAAGTAATAATTCGAGATCCACGTAGAAGTAAAGCGAATGTCTATTAAGAAATATAGGTTACGCCTCTTTGAGGTACCCGTTGCAACATTTCAGCCACAAAAGCTTAGAAATTCTTTAATAGATTTTATTTTAAAACAGGTTCTTTTGTTTTGATTTATTGAGCTATAAAGCTTACTAATTACTGTTCGAGATAACAAATTTCTAAAGCTTTTATATAGTATATAAATGTAATGTATTTTTCGTAGGTACCAATAACTTTAGAAGCAATAGATCAAGTCAATTAGATAGACAGATGCTTTTTGGAAATAAGTATTCTTAATATGCCATCTTTCTATTTTGGTACGGAACATACCTATACTTGTAACACTTATGGCTCATTTTTATTGGTCGTTAATTCAGTCGTTATACAGCAGGCGGGGAGTCCCCGAATTCGGGCTATCGACTAATGGAAGTAGGCTATCTATATCTTGGTCGATATACGGCATGCGGGTATTCCCCGCATGCGGCCTAACAACCAATAAAATTCATCTGTCGGTGTAAAGCAAGCGTGGCGCGGGGACTCAGTTTCTTTTTCTTCAGTGAAGTAAGTCACTAACAGATAAAATTGCTCCACACAACATTAATTGTTGATCCAGCAGGTATCTACGTCTGCTCAGTACCACTCTTTCAAAACAAATGCGTGGTGAAGTATATCCAACCATCAATCCGCAAGCGGGCCCTATCGACTAATGAAAACGGCTATCGCATGCTAGCCCTATGGCATGCTTAAACAGAAATCTCCCGTACCCCGCATGCGGGCTCTAACGACCAATGAAAATGAGCCTTTATGATGCAGGCACATTAACTATGTCACTGTGCATGAGGTATATATTTTGCCAAAAACTAAGTACATGGCTGGACTTTTTATGTCGCAACTCCAAAATTTTGAAGAGTTTACTTTTTATATGGTGTTATGATACCAATTAAATATATGCGATATATAGCACATGATCGTGAAACACAAAATCACACAGAAGTGAATAAACTTTATGTGAAACTTACATCTAGTCTCTCTCTTTATCCTACGTCCAAGTTATTCACACTATCACACTTCACATCACACTAATATATAAAGGTGAAAGTTTGTGAGTGTGTATGTTTGTTACTTGTTCACGTAAAAACTACCGAACGGATTTTGATGAAACTTTACAGTAATATAGCTTATACATGAGAATAACACATAGGCTACCATTTGCCGCGATAACCGACATACACGCGGGCGGAGCCGCGGGCAACAGCTAGTTTTTACAAAATATGCAGGATGAGAGCTCATTTTACAAAACCAACCATTTATTTATATGGTATTGTAATTTTATAAAATAGACCAAAATCGTTGGGATATTAATGATATTATTAATAGGCTTATGCTGAAAATGTTGTTTGCTTGCTTGCTTGATATTAACCAAGTGATTTTTTTCTGAGCGCTATTATTGTAAATCACAAACAACAGTAAATTGTTTTGAATAAGACACATTAACGGGCATATTTCACATTTAGGATATTGAGATAAATTTTTACAAATATTTTGTAACAATGATTAATTTTAATTTTTATACATTTCTATTTTAATTTTTACAATAAAATAGTGGAATAAGTACAAGTGATTTTAATTCAAAAATGTATGATTAATTTTATTTATCTTTATTGTGCACAACACATAAAATTAAAAAGAGTAATAAACGTTATAATAAATATATCAACGTGACAATTGGCGGTCTTATTTCTCATGGCGATCTCTTACGGAAAACCTTTGTACGGATATTATAGTAGGTAAGTTATAATAATTAGGGTTTATTTTGAGAAACAAAATAATTAGGCCTTAGAATTGGTTTATTATTTCCCAATTCAAATTGACAGTTGCTTAGTACGTACTTCATAGATCTATATTGTACATAGTTCACAATTAAATGTAACATTTTTGTTGAAATTACTTTCAACACTTAATTTTTTCTCGTTCACTCTCATCTTGATGCAAATAAGCACTTTCACGAGGCTCCTTCCCTAAGCTACGAGCCATTTTTCGCATCATTGCTTAGAAGATATGTATATTTAAATGTCTTCTAGATTTTGATTACTTTGCACCGTATCCGGCCCCTGAGGAGTATTTCTGAATAAGTTGTTATCTATTCTAATTATTCCATGTTGATGTTCTTAAATATTGATGAAAAGAAAGCTAAAATAATGTTATGTACTAACAACTGACCAATAATATAGTATGGAAATTCTGATATTGTTTGAGTTCACAAACAGACATCGAATCTCTTCAATTTTTCTGCAAATCACGTAAATGTTGAACGTTTAACGTATTTCAGTGTCAATTCGATAATATGGGTACTAGACAACTGATATAAATACATATATGTGGAGGAACGGGTGTCATGTCCCTCCAACACAAAGGGAGGATCCTTCGACCAGGCGAGGTGATCATGCCTGGCGGGCCAACTGCCCCGCAGAATAGTCTAAATAATAGGCGCTTATGGGCACGTGGCTGCCAACAAGATGAAATAATGTCTTTACCGGTAAAAGTAAGTGCGAAGCTTGGTACAGCTCTATATAAATAATGTTAATCGAGACAATAGCAGAAGTGACTGTATCACTAAAGGCGGTGCAAAATCCATCTAAATAACTAATAGACTTTCCGATGTCACACATGATTGACTGTTAAATTCACCTGGAAAGACTGAGTATAACTTTTGATAAAATGTATGTAGACTGTGTCAACCGGACCATTATTACAAATATATTGACACCTCATTTATTAATATCGGATCAGTAGTTTAGGCGCTACGGTGAAATATACAAACATACATAGACTGCTAAAAAATTACTCTTCCTTTCGGTTCCGCCGTAGTTAATAAAAAAAAATACTAATCAAATTGAGAACCTCCTCCTTTTGGATTTCGGTTAAAAAAACACCTTTGTTTTTTCTATCACGATAAAAGCGAATGTTGTCCACTGTAAAATTATGATTAACATTTAATAAATTCCTGTATTTTGAAGAATGCCGTTACAATAAAAAATCTTCCATTTGTATCGCATTACCATTTTTTTTGTCACGTTTCCAGTATACGCATCCGATGTTAGATACTAATTAAGAAACTACCTTTATTATCACTTTGGATAAATTCAGTTCAATGAAGTGTTTAGTGACTGAGATGACTCGCCCAACTTTGGGCCAACCTCCGAGCCTTTTATCAGGCAAATGGAAAGCTTTTAACTTGTAAACGAATTTCTATACTACATTCTGATCGAGTGAGTTGCCTCGTGACGCACAACATACAGCAAAATTTAAAAGTATCTCTGAGATAAAATCGTGAGGTACGTGAACTTGGCGCAGAATTGTAAACAGGTATACCTACATACCAAATACATTTTCAGTATTCCATTGCGAATTGTTACGTTATTTCCCTGATGTTATTTCCGATGTTCAATATTAACGTTATTTGTTTGTAGAATATTTATGTATGTAAATTTATAATCGTCCTGTCTCATTGCAAAGTCAAGTAATCCTAGATAAGTCAGGCCATGGATGGGATTCTTAACATACTGAGGCCTCTTCGTGCCCAATCCCGGTTACCATATGAACATCTGTGGCAAATCCGTGGAATCCATCTAACACCAGCACCAATGTTATTAGCCCTATATATATATATTAGCATCGATCAGTATAGGCACTCGAAACAAGAAACGTCAAATGGTATATTACCCGTAAAAATATTAGCAAACTAACCATTTCGTGAATGTCGATTATCGCGGTAAAGAGTAACCTACGCCCTTTCTTAAGAATCAAAGCATCTCCGTGTTAAATATCATTGAAATCAGTGCAGTGGTTTAACCGTGAAAACATAACAGACATAATTACTTTCGAATGTATAATATTAACATTTCCATATCCATAGGATTGGAAATTATGAGAAAAGTTTTGAAAATTTGAGAACACAGCGTTAGTCAGCTCACAGAACATGTTATAACCATTTAAATCAATCACAAAAACTTGTTGGTATTTTATACTGTTCTAAACAGGCGCGGTTCCAGGGGGGGGGTCACAGGGGACGTGACCCCCCCCAAAATCTTCTACTAGAACCTGATTTTCTTGTTCTTATCAGTTTCCATAATTGTTCAATCGAGATAAGAAATCAAAGGATAGGAACTCTTTGAGAGAGTTATCTCTGGCCGTATCAGCGAGCACCTGTCGCGAGTGGGCCCTGATCTATCGGACTGCCAATTTGGATTACAACGGGGACGCTCGACAATGGACTCTAATATATAGATGTGTTCGCTCCCTATCGGGGTCGGCAGTCCGATCGGGGTGGTGGTGTTGGTAGTTAGCCTTGATATCGTTAATGCTTTCGGCACCCTTCAATGGGGCGCGATTAGGGAGGCCCTTGAATATCACGAGGTGCCGACTTACCTGCGTGCAGTCATAGAGGTCTATCAGCGCGACAGGACAGTGAAGTTTGTCGATCGGAACGGAGTGGAAAATTGAAGGGAGGTGTGTTGTGGGGTTCCCTAGGGCTCTGTATTGGGCCCATTGTTATGGAACCTCGTATACGATGCGGGCCTTCGCACTAGTCTGACTTCGGGCAGGAACCACCCTGCTCATACCTCCGGGTGGATGACACCGAAGTCCAAGTGGGTCAGTATATGAAGTACCTCATTATGGACAATCGGTAGAACTTTGAAAAGCATTTCGGGCGACTAGTCCCCAGTACGAGGAGTAGCAGGGGTGCCACATTGTCTGCTGCCCAATCTCGGGGGACCGCGGGAAGAAGTTCGCTGCCTCTCTGTGCATGGGAGTGCGTAAGGGCGTCGTGCGATCCATGGTCCTCTATGGGGCACCGGCGGGATCTTCCCGCTGTAATGCTCAACTCGGGAGTCTGCAGCCATACGGATCGTACGAGGCCACCGTACGATCTCGTACGAGGCGGCGACGATCCTGGCACGAAATCCACCCTTCGACATTCTAGCCGACATGAACACAATGGTCTGCGACGAAATTCGATCTGTCGGTCGGAATGACGAAGAGATAGCGCCGTATCATGAGCCCAGAATGCATCGTCAGAACACACATAAGCAAGCCCTACGAGCTCGGCGGGCACTGTCGGAGCCTTTCTGCCGAGCTTCGAAGCTTGCATAGAGAGAACCAACTTATCACCTACCGATTCACTTTACCGATTTACCAATAAAAACAAAATATCCATTTGTTTTTTTTGTGTGAAATCATATTGTGTATTGTGCAATAAAGTCTAATTTACTCGACTTAGTGGATTAGTGACCCCCCCAAAACTTCAGGCTGGAACCGCCCCTGGTTCTAAATAAGCCAATAAAAAGTTAACGATAAATGGAATGGCTACATTAAGCCGTAAGTAATTCGTTACTCATAATGAAATTGTAGTGGAGTGCAGAACCGCACGAGTTCTAACCCCAGAGACTTCGGTCACATCGGACCCTTTTAAGATGTAACTGTTAAAGAAATATCCATACCTACTCCATTTACTTTCAAAAGCTTCTGTAGAAGTTTTTAACCGACTTCCAAAAAGGAGGAGGTTCTATGTTCCACTGTATGTTTTTTTTTATGTATGTTCACTGATTACTCCGTCAATTCTGGACCGATTTTGAAAATTATTTTTGAATTCGAAAGGGTATGCTCCCGAGGTGGTCCCATTGCCACCATATCAGGATCTGATGATAGGATCCCAGGGAAATTGAGGAAAACCCTCATTTTTTATAGGCACACACTATGTTTTTCGTATATTTTCTGAAGTTACACCGGTATTTGCGTCTGCTAGTCATCATTTTATGATGATGAGCTGATGATGTAAGGTACAACTCCTTAACGGTTAGGAGTTGGAGGATAAATCTTTAAATATCATATGTATATATGTTACCTTTAGTAGTATTCTTTCAAATTACTTAGGTAAGCTGATGATGGAAGGTGGAAGGTACAACTCCTCAACGGTTAAGAGTTGGAGGATAATTCTTTCAATTTCATACGTATCTAAAGTCCTTTAGTCGTATATTTTCAAGTTATTTAGGTGAGCTGATGATAGAAGGTTAAACTCTTCAACAGTTAGGGATTAGGATTAGAGGATGATTTTAATATTACACGTACGTAAAGAATACGCACAATAGTGTGGGCAATGCTTTATTTTCGTTCATAAAAAATCGTATATATGGATTAGTTGAAATGTATATTACATTGATTTAGATGCTTCGGACGATTTAATGTTATTTATGACTAATAATGAGAAGTTTGTCGTGTTAGGACCGACCAAGTGTTCTCAGACACATTTTTACTTGCACTCCAGTGCTATGTTTCTCCTCACCTGTCAAGGAAATATGCTAGCCAGCACCGCCGGTCATAGTTCCTACTTTCTTTTAATCGCTCAGACAAACATATATATAAATTACAACTTTACAGAATAAAATTTATTTACATTGATGATGTAATTGGAGCAAGGTGTGTCTTTCTGTTCGCCTGGCAGGTACTAGTGCTCATCAGAATCACCTGTCATTTTGTTTTTGAACTTCTTAATGAATGAACTAAATCCTATAAAAATTTCAGCCTTACAGGAACAAGTTTTTTTGTGTCATTTTTTTACACTTTCAAAACCATGAAAGATGATGTTGTGCAGGGCTGAGGCATGCCGGGCGATGGTTACGTACTTAGCACGTTATGAATCATCACTACAAGAGTTTCTAGCCTTACAGACACACCGTTAGACGAAAGGTTCAGTAGCTCTCATTGTATAGGTGGGGCTCCACACGAAGTTCAAATATAAAGTTGGTAATTTATAAGCCTAAAGTTAGGGAATCGCTTAAAACACAAAAACCAGATACGGAAAGGGCGAATTATTGCCGACACCATCCATTCAAAGGCTCCATTATATGCAGAGGATTGGGTCAATGTCGTACTGTGTTTACCTAAACCTAAACCAGGTATACATACCATATATCAACTATGAAAATTTGTACTATACATATTGATATTTAATACTACAATAATAAAATACAATAAACACTATTTGACTATTATTAACTATATAATAACTTACAGGAAAATGAAGTAACATTCAATTCTTCAGCGACTTCTACTTCCTTCCCGAATAAATAAGCCATAATCGTTTAACATAGGATACCTCTTTAGAGGGATGTCCTTCCTAGAGTATAAACGAATCCCTTGCCAAAGATTCACATGGGACTAAACACCGTTGGACCCGGAACGTGGATACCAGTGGAGTATAATAGAGAGTGATCCGTGGGGATTTCCCACATTATTATGTTGGGAATCTTCCTTCTAACACATAATTACTCTGAGTCAGGCGCGGTAACAGCCTGGAATTTTAGAGGGGGTCACTGATAATAAAATATGTCGAGTAAATTAGACTTTATTGCACAATAGAATATTTATATTTTCACTTTCGAATTCAATTCGCCCTCAGGGTTGCGGAGGGCCGATGCCAGTCGCTCCGTGGAAAAACTGATATTCATGTAAAACCGGTTGAACTAGTAGCCGACCCCAAATCTTGGGAATAATAAAGGCTGAGGAGAAGATGATGATTGCGCACATTATAAAACAAATGGATTAGGATCGGGTGATAATATTTTTGACCTCTGGGGCTCCTTCTGGATGAATATTTAGTAGACGTAAATCTTTCATCATCTCTCGCAACACGTTTGCTCTCAACAAAGTTTTGGCACGCCTTAACGTATAAAATAATCTCTCTGAGGGTCTCGAAGGAAGATTGGCAAAATTTTCAGCAGTCTTTATATTTGGGTAGAGATCACCATCGCAAACTTCGATTGTAGCAATCACACACTTTGTATCAGTATTTTCTTTGAGCTCCCGTTTCCCCTTTGTAATCCATAGCTGATGTTCTGTAACGACAGTGGCAGCAGGAGCACTCAAGAAATGGGAATTCTTCATATTAAGAAGCATTGTCATTTTTATGTCAAAGTCTGAATATACAGAGGAAGGTATCCTCTGTATATTCAGACTTAAAAATGCCTAATCCAAACAAATTCAACGTAACCGCAGAAAGTCAGTCCTGGAGTTCAATCATTATGCTATTTAAAAGCGGAATATATCTAAACTTTTCTCCGAAAATATTCCTTGTCATTATAAATACTTAACAATTATCGCAAATGTCTGTCAGTCTGACGAGGCGCATGACGAGGCCTCATAATAACTAGACCGAGTTTTTCAGCTAGCTGTTGTGCCTCGACAAATTAATTGTGAAAATTTATTATCTTTGTAATGTTATTTGATATCTTATCTCGATTGAAGGATTATGGTAACTGAGAGAAGTTTTTTCCAGCTTCTAGTAGCAGCTGGAAAAAAGTTGACGTGTACGATTTTTGGGTAGGTCATGTAACCTGTGACCTATTCGGGCCGCACCTGCTCTGAGTAATAATTCTTGTTAATTATTATCTTTATATACGTCACATAGTGATAAAGAATAAAATATTTTCAGTTTATTTTAATACTTAACAATAATTAAAAATGTTTGCGTGGCTGACACGGCGGTAAGACTTTTCCGACTTTTTTTAATCATTATAAAAACATTTTTACAAAACTAATCCTTTACTGTGAATTACAAAACTTTTACATTTATAATTACAAAAAGAAACACTTTGCTAATTATAGGTATCATCATTATTTTACTTATTATTTTTAACATTGAGAATTTAAAATATCTATGCTAATTGCATAGATATTTTTTGCATTTGCATGCATTGCACGCACTAACGTTGATAACCTTAGAAAATTAAGTAAAAATAAAACGTATGCGACTTATGTAAATAGCTAACTACTCTCAAACGCAGCAATTTCACTATGTATAGGTATAGGTATACGTCATAATTTTTTATGAATTATTTCTGAAAATTTGCATAATTATCGAATTAACATTGTTCCGCTTCCAGTTGGAATCATTTTAATGAGGAAAATGTCCTCAGTTCGCTCTTGGATCCTTTTTTTTACGACTGCCATTGCTGCTTATTACGGAATAAATTTTAAAGAACTGAGAGAGAAAATTAAATTTGGCAGTGTGCTATTTTAATTAGAAGCTGAAATTGAAACTTTTTACATAGCATTAAGGTTATGGAATGAGGATCATAAACGTAATCGCCTTTACAATCTCATTTCAAACCGACTGCAATACTATTATCGAGATAGCGAGTAGGATAGGGTTGGAAACACGAGAAATATGAATTCTAAAATGAAACAATTTGTAAATAAATTCATATTTTACATAGAAAACACCCAACTTCGAAACAAATATTTGCAGATCATACAGGCATTTCGTTCGACCCGGGAATCGAACCCGAGACCTCGAGACAGCAGTCGCATACTCTAACACTACGCCACCGAGGCAGTCAACATCCTGTCTATTGGGGTCTTTAGAACATGAGTTTCTTTTAACGTTTACTGACTGTTTTAATATTTTGTGCCTTTTAATGAACGTAGAAAAATAATTTTGTAAGTTTAATCAATCTAGTAGGTATATTGGATAAACCGTATAAATTTTATGGTAGGTACTTAGCTAAATGATGGTAGTAGATAGGTACTAGACTATCTCATTCCCACAAAATACTGCAGTTCACATAACTTACCCTTGCGGCATTGCTGACACCTTTTTGACTTGGATGCCAAAAGGGTGTCATTTGTTACCCGTAGTGTTTTATTCGCATATCGCTATTAATTTAAGCATGCAGCCTTACTGAGATCTTCTTTAGTAGCTTTAACCGAAGAACTGATTAGGGACAAAAAGGGTGGCAGTTACCTACTACCAAGTGAACAGTCTGCACTGGTTTGATGGCTGGCAAAGCCAGTGGCGTAACTAGGCGTGGGCGACGTGGACCCCCACGGCCTCGCACTTAGAGCGGCCTCGCGAGGCCTCTTTGAAGGCGATGCCGATGGCGATGATTTCAAGACTTAAAATTTCCATTTATTTTTTTACTTAAATAAAAACCTAAAAATATTGGCCACACTCGTCACAGACTGGCAAAACAGCTTGGCTTTGTAAAACGTTTCTTTACTCGCATACTTCATACAAAACAGCAAAGATGATAATAATTTTGGAAAAAGTGAGAATTCCTAAAATTCACAATTCGGAGGTGTGTTACACGCTGTTATAAAGGACAATGGCAGGTTTGTATGAGACTTTTGTACCGCTTGGCGTATGTCATGGTAGGGTATGTTTTCATATTTATTTGGCTGCTAATATCACCGACAATAACATTTTAAATTCCTAGATTTTTACAACTCGGCATTAAAAAGTTATTTTAGTTTTTAGATTACAAGGAAATGCATGGATCACAAATGAGTTGTCATTATTGTCAACAAGATGGCGTAATATTATTATTTTGAAATCAAAATCATTTGTTTAGACTGCCTCGTTGGTCTCGCGGTTGGCGTGTGCGACTGCTGATCATCAGGTCTCGGGTTCGATTCCCGGGTCGGACCAAATGTTTGTATGATCTACAAATATTTGTTTCGGAGTTTGGGTGTTTTCTATGTATAATATGTATGTATTTACAAAAAAAAAAAAGTATATATATGTATTTGTATCAGTTGTCTAGTACCCATAACACAAGCTCTGCTTAGCTTGGGTCTAGATGGCGTTGTGTGTTAGATGTCCGAAATATTTATTTATTTATTTATTTGTTTACGATTGTCGTGATCCGTCATTAAAATGTTGCTCTGTTACTAAATTCACCAGTGAGCTTATTCATAAATATAGATTTAAATATTTAATCGTTTTTTATGAAATAAATATTTTAAAATAATGAAAAATACTTTCGGCAATCTGACACCCAACGCCATCTAGTTTTCAGACTAAGTAGACTTTAATCATGGCGTGTCTAAAACACGTAGGAATGCGTTTTGTTATTGCAGTTGTAACAACTTTATGAGCAGAATTAAAATTTTGTTAGCACAGTTCTAAAAATATAGTAAATACATGAAAATAATTAAGATGATTCACATAATAAACAGTATAAATCTCATAACCATTCATAACATATTGCCAGCGGTACAGGATCTGCCATTCTCCTTTACAACAATAACCGCGGAACTCAGCGAGTACCTACAGTATGTTTTGATAATATCCAGGGTCTGATGATGAAACCGGAAGGTGGTTATAGGAATTCTATTATGAAACGACGCAACACCATCGAGTTTAAATTCATGTGATTCGTCTGGACGAGTACTTTATGTTTTGATAGTATCCAGGGTCTGATGATTAAACCGGAAGGTACTTATAGAAATTCTATTATAAAACGACGCAACACCATCGAGTTTGGAAGTCGTCTATCGAATCAAATAGCTAAGCTGTAATAAACTATTGTTTTGTTAAGGAACATTTACCTATTCGTCGAGGTCATACGTAATAAATACGGTATGTACGATAATGAAAGAATTAACGCTGCCAGATAATAGGACCTCTGACATATAGGACATAGTGGAATGATGAAAGATTAGGGGGGTACTGTGGTAGGACCTCATAAAGACTCGATCGGGCACAACGTAGTTTTTGGATCGAATGGGGGACGATTGCATCTTCCCTCGAGATATGGTTTGGCTAGAGGCAGCGCGGGCCGATCTTCGAAGTCAAAAACAAGTTGGCAATTTTTTTGTTTTGTGTGACTATGCGTTGAGAGACGTCACTAGGTACCGTACGTATATAAGTTTTCTATTAACATTTGCGTTTGTATATTTCTGATTGAACTTTATTTAAACAGGATTACTAGTGTTAAATCGACCCACCTACTTACTTCAGGGGCTTGTATTAGTCATCCTTTCTGATATATTCCACTATCGATTACCATATCCCAAACTTAACCATTTTCAAGATATTCTACTTTCAGGGGTGTGCAAGGTGGCCGCGGCAAAGGCGGCTGCGGCACCTTTAATTTAATCTGCGTGCTAACTGAAAGGCGGTATGCGTAAAAAAGGGTGCTAAACGAATGATTGCACACGGGCGCTTCAAGAGCTAAAGAAAGACGCGTCTGTCTACTTTTCAAATTTAAAAAAAATGTAAAAATTTTACCTAACAATATTTTTATAACTCATATCCTATCTTAACTATTAGAAAAATGGATCCTCATTAAAATAACATTTTTTTTTACACAACGCGATCTAATCCCAAACTAAGCAGAGCTTGTGTCATGGGTACTAGACAACTGATAAAAATACATATGTATATACTTTTGTTTGTAAATACATATTATACAAAGAAAACACCCAAACTCCGAAACAAACATTTGAAGGTCGACCAGGGAATCGAACCCGAGACCTCAAGCGCAGCAGTCGCATACGCTACCACCGAGGCAGTCTTTGATGAATGACCGGGAAGTATTAAGAACTAGCAGATAACCTAGTAAAAACTTTGCCTGGATTTTTGTTTCTGTTATTGAATTACTACAGCTAACTGGACTTTAATTTGTAGTGCTAATACTATTAAGATGACAGACCTATACGAACGAGGATTATGCTGATTTTCTAATTTGTTACGGACACTGCCAAAGACAGGTTACTTAAAGGTAATGGGTAAAAAAACACCAGAATGTCAATTCAATATTAACTTCATTCAATATCTTACAATATAGTACAATCTTATAAAAAACATAATTCTAAATTTAGAAATAACATATTTTATTCAATAATCAAAAAGCAAACATTGATATATATATTTCTAAATGAAACTTGCGCAAAACAAATAAGCAATTTTAAACGAGTCGTACACGTTTTTACCGGCCTTTTCTGTGATACTTAAATAAAGCACCGAAAATAGCACCACATAATTTTAAAATTTCAAAGCAGCACACAAACTTGAACATGTTTACAATAAATATAGTGTAACTTACACTTTTCTTATAAATTACAAAATATATTGCGGTAACTGCACAAAGGTTAATCTTCCATAGAGGTAGGTAAACAAAAGCATATGAAATTTAAAATATTCCTAAAGTGAGTTTGTGATAACAATAGATAATAAAGTATTTTCACAAATAATAGAGCAGATGGCAGGTTGATAGTTGTATCGTAGTTATACAATGTTTATAGGACAATACGACATTTATTTGAACTAGACATACCTACCCATGTTACAAGCCCACCTATAAAATTTCAATCAAATCGCTTCAGTAGGTATACTTATAATTAATTAGAATTCTTTAGGAATTCATGATTGTTTAGGCGGAATATTCAAAAAGATTTACATCTAAAAAATACAATTTGCTATTTACAAAAATTTACAAACATCACAATAATATATACACTGTATAGAGTCTATGACCACCGTATTGAATTTATGACCACCGTCTATACTATAGACGGTGGTCATAGATTCGAATATACAAGTTCCTGTTGTAACGTCATCTCGTCAGACGAGGTAGTAAGTGCCGTCGTTGTCACCGATTGGCCCGGCACCGCCTGGCGTAATCTGGCACTACCTGGTGCAGCCACTCGGGCTGGATGGCGGACACTGTAAGCATGTAGCAGCGGTTGGTCTGCAGCAGCTCGGAGTACAGCAGCACGGCGGGCGGCGGGCGCGCGGCGTGCAGCACTCCGCCGGGGTGCAGCGCCACGGCCGTGCCTCCCGCCGTCACGTACCTTGCCCCCGTGCCCACGCCTCTTAACCACGCACAATTTGTAAATAATCCACACAGGAGGCACTTTAAAAGCTGCAACGAAAAAAAAACATTAGGCTCAATGATGCTACTACCCTCGCACAGAAAATCAACGTAAAATGACAGCGTTCGTGCTGTCGTGTTTCGTTGGTGAGTGCGAGACCGGAGGCCCAAATAGTCTAGTCGACAAGTTCCACTTGTTGACTAGACTAAAAGATGCAGCAGCATCACTAGCCCGCCATGGTGTGGGTTGCCATACTGCATTGTCTGCATTCGCAGTGAGTATGGTGACCGCCACTCTTGGATTCTGCTTATGCTTTCCATCAGGCAGAGTAGAGTCATTTTGGCGGGCCATAAATAAAAAAAATAAAAAAATGCAGAAGCATTTCAATAGGCCGCCATAATGGGTCACCATGGTGCATTGTTAAGCCGAGTCTCCACAGAAAAAAAGTTTTCAACTTTTGTGTTGTCAACCTTTTTATGTGTTGTGGTGTGGCGGAGACGCGCCTTTACATTGTCTGCATTTGTAATGAGTATGGTGACCACTCTTGGATTCTGCTTATACTTTCCACCAGTCAGAGTAGTCACTTTGGCAGGTTCATTTAAAAATAAACGGAAAAGCAGAAATGCAAGGGCAACAAGAAACTTAAGAAACATTATCGGATTAATATTAATATCACTTTATATTCATCTGATTCCTTTAAGTAAACCTATCCATTCAGATAAAAAATAATCCTGTGTTTTAATGGATACTTAAAGGGTAAGATCCCAGTCAGCCCAGACTTGCGTCATTTTAGGAGAGATGAAATGTTTAGAATCGGTAGTCTAACATATACTCAGCAAGGAATGGATACTCGCTAAGCTGAAACTGCTTTCAGCTTAGCGAGTATCCATTCCTTTCTTTTCTTTTTGGAAAATATTTTGAAATATTATACTTAATGATATATTTAAAATTCAGGTTTCTTAAAATGACGTAAGTAACCATGGTTTTTTTCCACCATTTCCACCTTTGATACCTGCTAACTGTAAAACGGCCCTGCGTTAGACTACCGACCCTAAAAATTTCATCTTTCTTAAAATGACGTAAATCTAGGGTGACTGGGATCTCAATCTATTAATCCTATAAAAATAAATAATACATTAACTAACATAACTATTCATTCCCGAGTGAATAAGGTTAGCAAAGTGAAGCAAATAACAAAAAACTATATCTTTACCTGCTCATAGTTTTCACCACAGCTGCTTACATTCATGTTCAATTTTTGGCAAATATCAAACAATTGCCGACGTACTTCAGCTGCGTACGTTAAGTTCTTGTAATTTAAAAAATATTCATGACACCATTGCTGCAATGAAAACATAGTATTAATATATACTTCAAACAAAAGACATTTTCACATGCCACCAGTGGCTAAATAGACGGTCTCTAGTGTTCACACTGTAATACATCTGTAAATGTACTCTATTTATGTGAAATAAATCATTTCATTTCATTTTTTTTTTTAACTAAGAGACAATAAAGAAGTGCTAAGCAGATACACACCTTCTTCGATGGGGCCTTAGTAAAGGCTTTGAATACGTTCAGAAGTGTGAGGTGGTCGCCCAACGGCGACTGAAACCTTTGCTTCATCATTAATGATTCATCCCTTTTGTGCAAAGGTGTTTGGAATATGTCTTCGCTGGAAAGTATTGCTATTAAACTTAATGCCTGTAAAAAAGTTAAAAATTATTTAAGTGGTTCGATCAATAAGTACCACCAGAGTGTTAGAAAAGAAGAATATTTCTACTACTTAACCAAAAATATTATTTTTTGACTGTACAAAAAACATACTTCTTGTTTAAACTGACTTCTGTTTCTGCGATAACCCATTCAATTCTTATTATTTAATTTCATTCACATATTTAAGATTCTCCCAGTCCACGAAAAGTCAAGTACTAGTTGGTTCTAGACCAGTTCTATAAAGATCAGTGTAAATTCAAGTACAAAATGCCTACAATACCAGGAGGGTCTGAGAGTGTATGCTGGTTGGATCGAAAGTAAAAAAACTATTACGGTAAGAGAAGTAACAAGTACTTGATCCCTACAATATGCAACCATGTTACCTGGCTCAGAAACAATATTGGTGACGTTAGTATTTTTTTATAAAATGTAAACCGAGACTAAAATATGTATATTAATTTCGAGTTCTCACTAATCAGAATATTGATTAGTGAGTTAAATCTAAATTAACATATTTAATGCTATGGATGATTGTTCCAATAAATGTTCCCTTATTTAAACCATTTTTTGTAATACACGGTAGGTACTATTTTATTTTGTTAATTTAAACAGCCCAGGGCCCCAATGAAATAACGGTCTCAACGTGCATCCAAAACAATAGATGATTTTATTAATGTAGAAAGGGTAAATTATGACACCACTCTCGCATTACTTGGGATGATAAATCCACCGTACCGCACTATCACTACATAGTATAAAACAAAGTCGCTTTCTCTGTCCCTATATCCCTTTGTTTGCTTAAATCTTTAAAACTACGCAACCGATTTTGATGCGGGTTTCTTTAATAGATAGAGTGATTCAAGAGGAAGGTTTTTATGTATAATAAATGCATAATAGAGGGAACACTGTTAATTTTCGATGTTTCTAATGTGATGTAGCAAATAAACACATTTTTTTGCGCTTACATAGCAAACGCTGGTTGCACCCTACGAGATAGATCAAAATAATGTACTACAGTATTGTACACCTTAAAAAGTACTACAAAAAAGTCCGCGACGGTATATGTCTATCTCTTAGGGATAGCCCACAACAACCATTTTTTATTCCTTTCTTTTTACGAGAAATAATGGCTTATTTACGAAGTGATTTTAAGCAATACAGAATGAATCCTTCTATAATTAAGTAAATTAACTACATTGTGCATTTAATATAGATCAAAATAGCCCTTTACAGTACCTAATTTGAATGAATATATTCGAAGATATTACAGATTTAAAATGCACGAAGCGTGTCGTCGGCGGGGGCATCTGAAATCCACCCGTGCGAAGCCGGGGCGGGTCGCTAGTACTATATATATTTACACAAATATAGCAAGCAATACGTGGGTCTCGAAGGGCTAACGAACAATAACTGTCTAGTCAATGCCACCGTGTGCATTGCGATTCGGAGTAGGTATACGCTATCTATAAATCGATTAGCAAACTAAATGCGAAGGGGACGACTGAATAGTTTCCTGGGCACAGGTGTTAACTCAATCGTACATGTTTGTTGTTAGTTACACTGACAGTTAGCTGCAATCGTTTCAGCCTGGTAGTGTTACACATTCATAATAGTTTAAGTCTTCTCCAACTACCAAGGAGCTTTCCTACTAAAAAATGACCAATTATCAGTCATATGATATGCCTCACTGATTTTATATTTTCCCTGGATTTAAATCATCAACATTTAGAAAACTACTTACCTCGTCCAAACAGCCGTAGTCTGTCGCGCTTAACAGGATTTTGGAATATTTTGGGTCAATCGGGAATGTCGCCATTTTTTTCCCCAGTACCGTCAATTTCGGCTTGGTTTCATTATCAATTGCACCTGTAAAACGAATAATCCTTACTAATATTATAAATTCCAAAGTAACTGTCTGCCTAAGGTAGCGGCTAAGGATGACATTTATCAACAACTCATAATGTCCCACTGCTGGGCTCGGGTCTCCTTTCAGGAGAGGGTTAAGGCCATACGCCCCCACGCTGGCCGAGTGCGGGTTGGGGACGGGCAAGACAACGTTGTGGCTACGTGATCTTGCCGTTGGATGTTTTTAAGCCGCTCAATGGCCTCCAAATAAGCTTCACGACTGTTTTCCTATGATAACAACCGGGACCGACTGCTTAACGTGACCTCCGAATCACGGAGACGCTCATGGTATCGTGCCACTAGCGGTCACCCATCCACTTGGATGACCGCGCCGTGGTTGCCTACCCTCGGTGATTGTTTCTAATCACCGAGCGCCACTGGGCTATGAGCTATAATATATACGGCCATTACCGACAGTAAAACATTTTAGAGATGTCCTTTTACAAATAAAAGTTGTTTTTGATTGTGTCTCTTACCTAATTCCTTAAGCAGTGCTAATGAGGCTTTGACTGCATCTGGTGGGGGGGCATCCATCCATGGGAAAGAGTTGGGATCGGCCCCCGCCGCTATTAGCAGTAAAAGTGTAGAGGCCAGCGGACACCTGTGATCAAATACTGAAATAAATACTAAAATAATAAAAAAAAAACAAAAAAAAAAATGTTTTTATAAATATTTTTTATAATTTTCTCCATGGTTTCCAATTTGGTTTTTTTATTATAGTAGAGTATAGAATAATTTTACCTAACGATTTCCGGCGTGTGATGCAGGTGGCGAGCCTTAAAGTCGCTTTCCGTATAGAGGCGGTAAGCAATGCCAGGAGCCGTACGGCCCGCACGCCCAGCTCGCTGCCAACCTGCCGCTTGCGAACACGGCCGCACCGACAAACGTTCAGCGCCTGTACTCCCGCACCACGTCCTATTATTTGAATAGCAAAATATCCACTTGAAAATCGGAAATGTTAATCTTAATCAGGTCATAAAGCTGTTACAATCAACAATATATAATAGTTTAACTATAAAAACACGCTTTTATAAATAAACCTACTAAAAAATAGAAAATAATTTTAATATAAAAAAAGCGTGGGGCAACATTATTGAAATTTGTTCAGAAAGATTTCCTACTTTTTAGTTTGGTTTATTTATAAAAGCGTATTTTTTTAGTTTTTTAACTTTTTCTTTGTATTGGTCCTCAAAAAGTCTACTAAGTTTAAATGAAATCCAACCGTGTGGGGTGGGTGAAAATGAAGCCCAAAAGAGTCGCTACAAACAAATAGGTATACAAACATACAGGTGAAGCTAATAAAAAGCGTGTAAAAACTGTACCTTTCTTTAACGACGCCGCTATCAATGACGCATTTTATTCCTGGTATAGTAATGGATGCCTCAGCAATGTTAGTGGCTAATATAATCTTTCTAGTGCCGGGAGGGGCACTCCGCCATGCCTGCAGCTGTTTAGATGCAGGCAGACCTGCATATAATGGGTATACCCTCATTGGAGGTCCTTTGGCTTCCTGGGCAAGTTCTTTAACTTTGTGCATCATTGTTTCGATTTCTTCCTGGCCTGTTAGAAATACTAGGAAATCGTGGCTAAAAAAAAAATCAAGAATGTATTACTTAAAGAATTAAAAAAAAAAAAAAAAATATTTTAATTATAAGAAATATTTACTCTGAGGGTGTTGTAGCATGTAGTTGGAAAATAGTGCACACTGCTGCATATTGGTAATCATCGTGTTTTATCTTTGAATGGTGTATTGTTACTGGAAATGTTCGCCCTTCCAGGTATACCACGGGGCAATTATTAAAGTATGTGCTGAAAGTGTCCACATCCATTGTTGCAGACATAATTATTAGCTGAAAATTTAAACACTATTAAAACAAGTGTAATTTGTAAATGAAATTAATAAAATAAATTAGAGAATAATTTAGTCATGATCTCAAACACATTTACAATTAAGTAATAATTGGAAGACAGTTCACAAACAATCTACTACAGTGATGACAGTGTATACGAGTATGGCAATATATGTAAATATTTTTTTTCCAGTAATTTAATTTGATTTATTCTGATATCTAGTTGAAGTAGCCAACTGTTGCTGTCTTTTAGACCCGGTAGCTATTGAATTCAAGAATATTTTCTTTTTATTTCAGTATATTATTTATAATCTAAAGTTGCAACTTACGACGCTTGGCAAAAGTTCAGTTCTATAACAAAATATTATATAGACAAGCTTTTGATTGGTCTAAACACAAAACAAAGGGTGTATGATCAGTATGTTTCCATATGATAACAATGAAACATGCTACACTACATACAACTACTATACAATTATTACTTACCTTTAAAGGAGTCAATTTTCGTTCATTTCTTTGTTTCTGCGCCAACTTGGCAATTCCAAAGAGCACATCGGTACTAACGGTCCTTTCGTGAACTTCATCCAATATGACTATTGAATATTTTATAAGCAAGGGGTCTGACATAGCTTCTCTTAACAACATTCCATCAGTTAAATATTTCACTTTTGTGGCAGAGCTTGTTGCGTCTTCGAATCTCACCGAGTACCTGTAACAATAAGATACAATAAAATTCTAAACGTGCATTAGCCAAAACCAAGTTTGCAGTATTGCAGCTTGGAGTCCCCAAAAATGAAACAGAAGAAAATTAATGGAGGTTGGAAATACTACATAGTTGGAATTTAGTTTAATTATCAATTATTTAGTCAGAAATATAAGACATACCCAACATGTAATCCTATTTTCGTATTCAACTCTGCTGCCACTCTCTGTGCTATGCTGATTGCAGCAACCCTTCGAGGTTGAGTAATAGCAATAGCACCATCGCCCTCTAATCTCCTTTCGTGTATTAATTGTGGGATCTGCGTTGTTTTACCGCTCCCCGTTTCGCCAATTATGATCGTAGTATTATTTTTTTTTATCTCTTCTATGAGTCTGAAAATTCAATTTAATCATTTAATCATATGTCTGAGTGAACAAACAATTCATGTAAGTAATTGATGGAAAGTGGACTGTGCAGACGGCATAGTAGTTTAAGCATCCACCACGCCACTTTCTACTACACTGTTACGGTTGTGCATTAAAACCTCCCATGGAATAATACTTAAATAAAAAAATTTGCAGTGTAAGAGTGAGGAAATACAAGAATTTCAAAGATTTGTAAGGCATTTTGAGTTTGAATGTTTATGTAGCAAATGCTGTTATAACAACAAGCTAAAATTAAAAAACCCCACATGCAAGCACTTAATCGAGTAATCATAAGCCAAAAATGCCTTACAACATTCTGGAAAAGAGCTGAAACTCTTACACCGCTGGACCGATAAATATTATTAACCAAACATAGCTAAGAACAACCACAAGGAAACTGGCTTTCAAATAAAAAAAAACGCATCAAAATAGGTCTATCCATTTGAGACCTACGATGGCACAGACAGACACAGACATCAACACCAAACTAATTACACCTTCATTTTGCATGGGGGTTAAAAATAATATACAGACTATGGAATTTTATATCTTAAAAAGTTGTACACGTCAACGTAGGTATAGATAAAATTCACCCAGACAACAAATGATCATGCTTATCACACATTTATTGGCTTGGGTGGGAATCAAACTCGCAATGTGAGTTCTTCACAATGACATGGTGGAACAGTTAATAAAAATAACCACTAGAACAATAGGCCTGTCAAATATTATAAATGCAAAAGTTTCTAAGTATGGATGGATGGATGTTTGTTACTCTTTCACACAAAACCTACAGAACAGATTTCGATGAGACTTTACAGTAATATAGCTTATACATCAGAATAACATGTATGCTACTATTTGCTGCGATAACCGACATATACGCGGGCAGAGCCGCAGGCATCCACTAATGGTAAATAAATAATTACATTATATTTAAATAGATAAATTATACAAACCTTTTCCTGACCATATAAACTGGTAATTGTCTTCTAGCTTCCATAAGATCCTGTGGAGATTCTTTGTCCACCATATTTTTATTACCATGTGCATCATTGTCGCCATTTTCTTCCCCCTTACTGGCATTTTTTGTTGCTGAACTCGCATTTTGAGTTTTTAATTTTGTCTTCTTGACTTTAATACTATCCATCAACTGTTTTCTCTTCGATCCATTCGCTTTAGAGTTATTAACTCCCATACAATCATACTTGGAATCCATTTTGGAGTAGAGAAGATATATTTAAATTTCTTAAAGCAGTTTTCAAATCGGGCTCCTGTAACAAAAAACAAAGTACCTATTAAAATGTACCAAGGAAGTAGAAATGACTATAGAAAAGAAGATATAGCAGACATCTCGCATCTGAGGACAGTTATTACATTGGCATGTTTAATTACTGAATATCGACAAATTAATACATTAAAACTAATTTAAAATTAGTACAGTAAATATTACCACATGTATAAGTCTGAAACTTAAGCAGAGATTAAAGTGTTGTCTGTTGTTACAACCCGGTCACATTATCTAGAGACCTCGCTGGAATGCGAACCTCCCGCCCCGTTCTCCTTTCACCTCCCCGCGCTCGCCACGGCGCGTCAGTACGGTTAGCACTTTCGTTGCCGATACGCGTCGACTTGTTTTCGTGGTATATTTTTAAACATTTCATTGTTACGTTTGGACTTTTATTGTTATTTTGTTATTGCTGTTACGTTAAAATATTGTTTTTGTTGCAACGTTGGATATTTTTGTTAAGTTTAGACATTTTGGTTTAGTTTGGACATGTTTGTTACTATTTCGTTGCTTTGAAGTGGGACAGTGAAAGTATTTTGAAATCCCTAGGCGAAGAGAGTTCGGACAGTGAGATCAGCGATAGCGATAATGAGACAATGACTGGCATCGAGCCAATCATATATTCTGAAGAAGATTTTTAGTCTGTAATTTTGTGCAATAAACACTTCTTGTACCCACTTAACCAAGATTGTTTCATTTATTTCCCATCATTTTAATCATATCATTATAATAATATTAATAAATAAAATAAAAAGCCTTTTATTTCTTGCATTTCATAGTACAATTTAATTTACAGTGTGCTTGTAAAATAGATAAATTAAAATTAATGTGATAATGATAATATTATTATAATAATATTACCTACATTAAATTAATTAAGTAACACAATCTTTGTTTTGTTGGAAGTCTTGTTTATAATAATATCCTACTAGAGGATACTTGTTTTGCGCACCATATCAGAGCGCCGACGCAACGTGACGTCATCGACGCCAGGTCTCTAGATAATGTGACCGGGTTGTACGTAAATGTGTTATTTTTTATAACACGAAATCACAACGTGTAGTAATTACTTATTACACCAAAAACAAACACGAAAACAACAACCTGTAACATACCTCAGCGTTTAAACAGCGTTCAATTATTGGTCTATTCGAACAAATACGATTTACATAAATTAAATATTATTACACCGATTACCGGCCCATCTCGTAGCAGACGAAGTCAGCACAGCAATAACGTCCAGCACGTGTTAAACATTTTACGCAACACACACAACACTAAGTAAAATTGTGATTAAGAACCAACTTCTGTAACCTTAACCACCCACCTATGAAACCGACGAAGTAACTTTGAACATTTAATTTTATTTGTATCACATAATTCACATATATTTTGATTGTTATATATATATATTATGATCACAGAAGCGCAATAATAAACACGAAAATAACACACAGGCACAAAACCTCACAGAACATGTACTGACTGACAGCACAGATGTGACAGATGTCATTGATGTCAAATGAAATGAATGATGCTCAAGCTGGATTCTTGATGGAGTGCTGCTGGTAGAGAGTGTTACCATGTTAAAATACTAAAACAGTGTCACCAACTCTCAAAAAATTTGGATACGTTCCTAAAGACTAAGTATAAAACTACTAACAGACCCTAAAAAAATAACACGCTTTAAGATTCGGTTTTTGGGTCAGATCAAATGGTTGTAAGATCTGCCAAGAAAAATTACGCACATTAATGTTCAGGACAGTTAATTATTACCACATGTTTATAACCGGAACTTAAGTACTGATTAAACAGTTGACTGTTGTTTCCTATACGTGTGATTTTTTAATGTTATTACCTACTGCTCCTAAAACAAACTAACACGAAATGACAACGTGCAACTTACGTCGTGTAAACAGCGTTCAATGAAGGATCTCTCCGAAGAAATAGGATTTAAATAGATTAAATATTATTACGCAGATTGCTGCCCATGTAGTTACAGAAGAAGGCAGCAACAACGACCAGCATGTATTAAATGCTTAACACTACTGTCTTCGATATTAACCGAACAGCACATAAAGTAAATTGTGATTATATACTATCTGTAGTAATATTAACCACTCACCTTTGAAACCGACGAAGTAACTTGAAACCTGTAATTTTATTTTGTATCACCTATATTTTCATTCTATCACAGAAGCGCAATACTAAACACGAAAATATCACTAGCGACAACCGTCACAGAGGCACAAAACACTACTGACTGAAAGCACAGATGTCAAATGAATGATGCTCAAGCTGGATTCTTGATGGAGTGCTGCTGGTAGATAGTGTTACCATGTTATAATATTAAAACAGTGTTACCAACTCTCAGAAAATTTGGATACTAAAGACTAAGTATAAAACTACTAACAGACCCTAAAAAAATAACACGCTTTAAGATTCAGTTGTTGGGTCAGATCAAATGGTTGTAAGATCTGCCACGAAAAATTTCGGACATTACAAAGTACAGTACAGTAAATATTACCACATGTTTATGTCCGGAACTTAAGTAGAGATTAAACAGTTGACTGTTGTTTCTTAAACGTGTGTTTTTTTTTGGTTATAATTATTCATTACACCAAAAACGAACGAGAAAAAATACAACGTCTAACTTAACTCAGCGTGTAAACAGCATTCAATGACAGATCTCTTTTAACAAATACAAAATAAATTATTAACCACTCACCTTTGAAATCGACGAAGTAACTTGAAACCTGTAATATTATTCTGTATCATCTATATTTTCATTCTATCACAGAAGCGCAATACTAAACGCGAAAATATCACTAGCGACAACCGTCACATAAGCACAAAACACTACTGACTGAAAGCACAGATGTCAAATGAATGATGTTCAAGCTGGATTCTTGATGGAGTGCTGCTGGTAGATAGTGTTACCATGTTATAATACTAAAACAGTGTTACCAACTCAAAAAAATTGGATACGTTTCTAAAGACTAAGTATAAAACTACTAACAGACCCTAAAAAAATAACACGCTTTAAGATTCGGTTTTCGGGTCAGATGAAATGGTTGTAAATCTGCCAAGAAGCATTTCGGACATTACAAAAAATAACACGCTTTAAGATTCGGTTTTTGGGTCAGATCAAATGGTTGCTAGATCTGCCAAGAAAAATTTCGGACATTTCAAAGTACAGTACAGTAAATATTACCACATGTTTATGTCCGGAACTTATGTAGAGAGTAAACAGTTGACTGTTGTTTCTTAAACGTATGTTTTTTTTTGTTATAATTATTTATAACACCAAAAACGAACGAAAAAAAAACAACGTCTAACTTACCTCAGCGTATAAACAGCATTCAATGATAGATCTCTTTTAACAAATACAAAATAAATTATTAACCACTCACCTTTGAAATCGACGAAGTAACTTGAAACCTGTAATTTAATTTTGTATCACCTATATTTTGATTCTACCACAGAAGCGCAATACTAAACACGAAAATATCACTAGCGACAACCGTCACAGAGGCACAAAACACTACTGACTGAAAGCACAGATGTCAAATGAATGATGCTCAAGCTGGATTCTTGATGGAGTGCTGCTGGTAGATAGTGTTACCATGTTATAATACTTAAACAGTGTTACCAACTCTCAAAAATTTGGATACTAAAGACTAAGTATAAAACTACTAACAGACCCTAAAAAAATAACACGCTTTAAGATTCGGTTTTAGGTCAGATGAAATGGTTGTAAATCTGCCAAGAAGCATTTCGGACATTACAAAGTACATTACAGTAAATATTACCACATGTTTATGTCCGGAACTTAAGTAGAGATTAAACAGTTGACTGTTGTTTCGTAAACGTGTGATTTTTTTTGGTCATAATTATTTATTACACCAAAAACAAACACGAAAAAAACCACGTGTAACTTACCTCAGCGTGTAAACAGCATCCAATGATAGATCTCTTTTAACAAATACGAAATAAATTAAATATAGTTGCACCGATTACTGCCCATCTAGTTGCAGAAGCAGGCAGCAACAATGACCAGCACGTGTTAAATGTTTAACACTACTGTCTTCTATATTAACCCTACAGCACATAGTGTAAAATTGTGATTATATACTATCTGTAGTAATATTAACCACTCACCTTTGAAATCGACGAAGTAACTTTAAACCTGTAATTTTATTTTGTATCACCTATATTTTCATTCTATCACAGAAGCGCAATACTAAACACGAAAATATCACTAGCGACAACCGTCACAGAGGCACAAAACACTACTGACTGAAAGCACAGATGTCAAATGAATGATGCTCAAGCTGGATTCTTGATGGAGTGCTGCTGGTAGATAGTGTTACCATGTTATAATACTAAAACAGTGTTACCAACTCAAAAAATTTGGATACTAAAGACTAAGTATAAAACTACTTACAGACCCTAAAAAAATAACACGCTTTAAGATTCGGTTTTTTGGTCAGATCAAATGGTTGTAAGATCTGCCAAGAAAAATTTCGGACATTACAAAGTACAGTACAGTAAATATTACCACATGTTTATGTCCGGAACTTAAGTAGAGAGTAAACAGTTGACTGTTGTTTCTTAACCGTGTGTTTTTTTTTTGGAAATAATTATTTATAATACCAAAAACAAACACGAGAAAACACCACGTGTAACTTACCTCAGCGTGTAAACAGCATTCAATGATAGATCTCTTTTAACAAATACGAAATAAATTAAATATAATTGCACCGATTACTGCCCATCTAGTTGCAGAAGAAGGCAGCAACAACGACCAGCACGTGTTAAATGTTTAACACTACTTTCTTCGATATTAACCGTACAGCACATAGTGTAAAATTGTGATTATATACTATCTGTTGTAATATTAACCACTCACCTTTGAAATCTTTCACGAAGTAACTTTAAACCTGTAATTTTATCTTGTATCACCTATATTTTCATTCTATCACCGAAGTGCAATAGTAAACGCGAAAATAACACTAGTAACAACCGACACATAGGCACAAAACACTACTGACTGAAAGCACAGATGTCAAATGAATGATGCTCAAGCTGGATTCTTGATGGAGTGCTGCTGGTAGATAGTGGTTACCATGTTATAATACTAAAACAGTGTGACCAACTCTCAAAAAATTTGGATGACTAAGTATAAAACTACTAACAGACCCTAAGAAAATAACACGCTTTAAGATTCGGTTTTTGGGTTACATCAAATGGTTGTAAGATCTGCCAAGAAAATTTTCGGACATTACAAAGTACAGTACAGTAAATATTACCACATGTTTATGTCCCGAACTTAAGTAGAGATTAAACAATTGACTGTTGTTTCTTAAACGTGTGTTTTTTTTTTGGTTATAATTATTCATTAAACCAAAAACGAACGAGAAAAAAACAACGTCCAACTTACCTTAGCGTGTAAATAGCATTCAATGATAGATCTCTTTTAACAAATACAAAATAAATTATTAACCACTCACCTTTGAAATCGACGAAGTAACTTTAAACCTGTAATTTTATTTTGTATCACCTATATTTTCATTCTATCTCAGAAGCACAATACTAGAAAACGAAAATAACACTAGCGACAACCGTCACAGAGGCACAAAACACTACTGACTGAAAGCACAGATGTCAAATGAATGATGCTCAAGCTGGATTCTTGATGGAGTGTTCCTAATAGATAGTGTTACCATGTTATAATACTAAAACAGTGTTACCAAGTCTCAAAAAATTTGGATACGTTCCTAAAGACTAAGTATAAAACTACTAACAGACCCTAAAAAAATAACACGCTATAAGAATTTATTTTGAAACTGAAATTTACGTGGAAAAGTTTAAGTCAGACTAGATGGTATTGTCACTACGATGTAGTTAAAGCTTTAAAAATACTTAAAAGTTTTTGAATACAGATCAAGGAAGCGTGCGCTCACCGCTTGCGACTCGTTTACACGTTGGCGCGAGGTTTGTGCCGACTGCCGCTCAGTGCAGTGTTGCCGGGTCTTGTAAGAAGTTACCTGAATTAATTAAAAAAGCTGAATATTAAAAGAAGTAAATATAACTAGATATTTATAATAATTAACTTATTGTTATTAACTGGTAGGATGTGTAAAGATTTGATAAATAATACATTCGTTATTAATCCTAATGTAATTTAACTTGACAGAAATGAAATTTTATTGTATGCCCACAGAGCATGCTGATCGCAATGTATACAAAAATCTTAATTATTTACCTACCTATGATCCACAATAAAGATATTGTTCAATCCTCTCGCCAGTGGAGCGATCACCTTGTGAAGTTTGCAATACCTATAGGACTCATGAGTATAGGCATTCAATCGCTAACTAGTTCACTAGCGAGAGCAATGAACTTGACGGCGATTCACCGTGTTCTTATTCTAAACTAATGCATCAAGCACTTACTGGAGTTGCGTGATGTCCTTGATCTCGTCGGCCGTTGATGGGGTACCACACTGCCGTTTGTCTTGCCGCGTTCACACATACATGACTCCTTAAGCGCTGCACAACTTCCAAGATATTCGAATTACAATACACTCGTTTCAACTATCGCGGACCGCGCCTAAATTGACGTGACTACTAAAACTCGCGAGTCCAAATCAGACCAATCACAACGGTAACCGACAAAACACCGAATTGGATGGACAATTAGCTAAATTACAATTAAAACGGTTCCAGAAAACGACAATCGTCGACCGTTGACAACAAGCGTCTCAATCTACCATCTTGTCAACGTCAAAACGTCAAACAAGAAAAATGACAATCAAAAATGTTGCCATTACAATGACGTTGAATTTCTAACAGATATATTCAATTGAATTGAATGTAAGATACTTAGTGGCTGAGTGGTCGCAGTTATAGTAATTAAATTTTTTTTTTTAAACCGCTAGGAAAGTCACCAGCCACGAAAACCAATATTTCTCCACTAAATGAAGGATTCAAACCACCAGTTTTAGTGGAAAATCCACTAAGTTGGCAACACTGCCAACGTGTGAGTGCATGCGAGCGCTTGTATTTTGTGAGCGACTGCCATGTCTGGCCATGTCCTCGCACGCATATAAACGTAGCATGAGAAAATTGATTTTTGTAAGTGAAACTGACGATCTGTAGCCTGACTAGAGAACACAACAACTGTTCCATGTATTTTTTTTTTGTTTTAATTCATAAAGGAAACTGAATCATCTACTATTTTTTTTAAACAATTTACGATGCTTATTAAATATTAAAATAGAAATCTACGGGATTGCTACCATGTACCTTTTTGTTAGTGAGTATCCGATATTTCGGCGCTGTTGCAAGCGCCATGATCACGGAGTAACTGACGATCTTGCGGGTGGGATGTTATTGGCAGACATATCGGTCTACCCTCTTTCGCAGTCTTTTACTACGATCGCCCCTAGTACCACTGTTCACTAACTCACTATTCACTCGTAATTGTTCTCGACACACAACACTAACAGTATCTGATCGCGAAACTATATTTTGTTGATTACGCCGGTTTTTGCACATTCGAATTACGGGATTCCAGACATTTGACAATTTGAACCCATCCTCACCATTAAAATTTTTGTGTTTAGTAAGTTCAATCGCTTCCCTGACCAATCTAGGTATGTAGTGGCGTTCTGTCACAATTATCTGTGGGTTATGAAACTCAATCCAGTGATTTGGGCCCGAGTCAATCAAATGCTTCGCGATTGCCGATTTCTGTTGGTCGTTGTTTTTGACCGCTTTTATGTGTTCGTTCATGCGGCACGCGATGGTACGTTTAGTTTGGCCGATATATGAACTCCCACAACTGCAGTCGATCTTGTAGACACCAGGCTTCTCCAAGGGGAAATTGTCTTTTGGGGATCGGAGACATTGTACCACTTTTCTGAATGGAGTGAAGACAGTATTGAGTGACAACTTATTAAGTACGTTTGAGATCTTGTCTGTCACTCCTTTTATATAGGGCAGAAATGCTGGTTGTCTATCTACCCTGTCCCTTCTCTGGTGACTGACTTTGTGGGAGGGAACTAGGTGGGAACTTCACCCTATGTCCATTGTTCCGTAGGACGCACCGAACATGCTCGAGCTCCTGGTTTACGTGTTGGTCGTGACACAAATCATATGCACGATTTGTTAATGATGTAACCACGGATAACGAACGGATACGGCACGGACGCGATTTAAATTATATAGAAGAGGCGAAGCGACGTCACGATGCGTCATTTTACAGGCTGATTTCGTTGCGATAGCATGTCTTCCTCTTCAGATGACGAAGATGCGCTTGCTTTGCTGCAACTCATTAATGTGCAGACGCGCTGAAGAAATTGGATCCACCCTGTGTGGAAATTATGAGAAGAACATAGACATTTTAAAATAGGGAAAAATTACATGAGTATCCTGCCCCCCCTAGCCTAGGCTAGGCTAATCTAGCCCTAGGCTAATCTTAAACAAAGTAATCTCAGACAAGTTATTAGCCAATGACACACAAAAATTTTGGTGTTAACGATTGCAGAAAGAACGCTTGCAACTTGGCTAGGGGGGCTGATCGTTTTCGCACAGTGTATAAAATATCACAAGAATTTTTCAATATTACGAGTATACTGTCGAAAGTAAAACACTGTCTTCAGAAGCAGCAGCAGACTTTCTTCAACAGACTTTCTTCTCTTATGGAGGTGGCGGCCGTGACGGGTGTCGACGAGATGAAGGAGAGGAGGTTGTAGGTTCTCCACGAGGTGATGCGTCTCTCAGTGACTGTGGACGTGAGATCGGAGGGTCATCACGAGGCGGAGTATCCGGTGCAGTCGTGTAGTTCGACGAGGAATCATTAAGGCCTGAAAACGGCTCTTCTTCAAGCACTGATTCTTGGCCAGGAAGATCCAGTATCTCTCCTTCTCCTTGTCCAATTGGGGCGAGATGTCGATTGGATACTGTGGTCTCCCTACCATCTTTGAGTTTAACAAACGAATAATCAGGGTTGGCTTGCAATATTTCCACTTCCTCTACGAGCGGCTGGTACTTATTCTTCCGATCGAACCGTTTCATCAAAACGTGGCCTGATTCAGTTAGCCAAGAGGGTATCGTATTGCCGTTTGGAGATCGGCGTGTGTGTAAGAACATTCTTTCATGAGGAGTACAGTTAGTCGCAGTGCATAGCAATGATCGAATGGAATGTAGAGCTACCGGTAAATATTGTTCCCATGTTTCAATAGGCGCTTCGTGGGACCAGTGGGCCAGTTTAGAGCTTTTCAGACTGTCGAGTTTAGCTTTTCTACTTGACCATTTCCTTGAGGATTGTACGCGGTAGTCCTGCTAGTTACGATGCCCCTGGAGTTGAGAAACTCTTTAACTTCTGCAGATAGAAACTGAGTTCCTCTATCCGAATGGACGTATGCGGGAATTCCAAACATCATGAAAATATTATTGAGGTTCTTGATCACCGTTTTGGCACTCATGTCACCGCATGGGAATGCGAAAGGGAATCGAGAATATTAATCTATTACTGTAAGTATGTATCGGTTATTAGTGTTCGAGGGTACTGGTCCCTTAAAGTCAAGAAGTCAAGTCAACGTTCGAAGGCTGTCGTAGCCTTTATAAGCTTAGGCAAAGGCTCGTCATTTTTATAGTATCTCGGCTTGATTTTAGCACATATCTGACATTCACGAGTCATGGATTTTACGTCGTCAAGAGAGTAGGGCAAGTTTTTAGATTTTATCCAGTGGAACATCCGTGTGTGTAACCCCTGGATGGCAAAGAGCTGTATGTAGCGATTTTAGTCTAGCGGCTCCCGTAGCAGTCGTTGTAGCGCAGGAGCATACGCGTGATAAAGAATCCGCCGCTTGGTTGTCTTTTCCGGGGCGGTACACTATGTCGAACTTGTACGGTGCTAATTCCAGTCGCCATCTTTGTATTTTTTCATTTTTGATCTTACTTGAATGCTTGGTGTCGAACATAAATGTGACGGATTTTTGGTCAGTGATGACTGTGAATTGCTTTCCTATTAGAAAATGGCGCCACTTTTTCTAGGATTCAAAGATGGCGTACGCTTCTTTTTCGACAGCAGAATGATTCAGTTCGCTGGAATTCAAAGATCTTGAGAAAAAGGCCACGGGTCTAGAATTTTGGCATAAGGTTGCGGCAATCGAATGTTCAGAAGCGTCAGTCTCTACGACTATAGGCACGTTTTCATCGATAGCATGAACAGATGACTTTGCGATAGTAGCTTTTAGATTTTCGAAAAACGATGTAGCTGCTTCGTTTAATAGAAATCTGTCAAGATGAGTTGACTGTCCCTAGTGCATGGATTCTCTCAGAAAAGTTAGGTATCCATTTCGCGTAATGAGCAAACATACCTAGTACCCGTCTGAGCGATGCAGTATCATTTGGGGGCGGCATCTTCAGCAGGGGTTGTAATCTGTCAGCGTCAGGCTTGATGACATGATCCGGTCCTATTGTGTAACCCAGCAAGTTTATTATTGTTTGATTGGATTTGCTTTTCGATTCATTAAGGGTCAAGTTGTACTTGTTGGCAGCTCTTAGAAAATTCTCAAGATTGTCATCATGTTCACTCTTCGTTTTACCACAAACAGTTATGTTATCAAGATAGGCGAATGTTCCTTTCAGGTTTTCTGTGCGTATGAGCCAGTCAACCGTACGCTGAAAGCTGGCCACGCCATTTGTTACGCCGAACGGGATGCGACGAAACTGGTATAGGTTCCCAGCCGCTTCAAAAGCTGTGTAAGTCTTTTCGTGGGGAAGTATAGGAACCTGATGGTATGAACTCTGTAGATCTATCGCACTGAAGACAGAGTATTGCGATACTTTGGATACCGTTTCTTCAATATTTGGGAGAGGATAGGCATCGAGTTGGGTGAACCTATTGATCGTCTGGGAGTAATCAATAACAAGGCGTTTCTTGTGAGTCTCGCTTTTTGTGACGAGTACCTGCGTCCTCCATGGAGATTGACTTTCTTCGATAGTTCCTTCTTCGAGCAGCTTCTTGACTTCATTTTGAATAAAAATCTGTTCTTCGGCACTGTGTCTGCGTGACTCTATCGCGATTGGTTTACAGTCCGTAGAGAGATTTGAAAATAACGGGACGGCAGGAACGGAGGCTTCAGCAACACTGCATACCTTAAATACCTCTTTAGGTCCTCCGAAAGCGAATTCTAGACTCGAGTGGTTACGTAGGACATCATGGCCAACTATTATGTCAGCACAGAGATTTATGACTGTCAGCAAGGTAGTGTTGGCATAAGAGTGATTACCTATTTTAATGTTCTGGCGGGTAAGACTTTTTACTTTAGAGGTATGTGATAGAGAAGCCATGGAAACAGTCTGTGTGCAAGGCTCTCTCTTGAGGTTACATAAGTTAGCGAAATCCTCATTAATAAAACTGACAGAACTCCCAGTATCAATGAGAGCTTCAGCACGGACGCCTTTGACGAACGCAGGGACGATGTCTTTGCGCAGTAAGTAGGCGTAGCAGCAATTATGCAGGCTGTGCAGTGATCGCAGCCTTCAGATACATTAGAAGACGCACTAGTGTTCTTGGAACGACAAACCTTCGCATAATGGCCTTCCTTGTCACAGGATTTGCAAATGGCCTCATGGACTGGGCAATTCTTCCTTGGGTGTAATGAACCGCCGCAGAAGAAATACTTGCATCCTAAATGTCTTGATGAGCCAGAGGACGAGTTACTGGCAGCCGCCGCGTTGATTCTTTCGGCATCCATAGGGGTGTGTCTCGATTCAGATTTAGATATGCCGGGTAATGCGCTGATAGTTGGGTGTTGATTAGAGTAAGCTTGAGAGTTAAGCTCTGCCATTTCCATCGAAATAGCAGTGTTATACGCAGTGTCTAATGTCAACGTCAAACTTTCCAACAGTCTAGATCGGATCTTGGACTATGTCAAGCCAGCTATGAAAGCTCCTCGTATTGTATCATTTTCATTGGTTTCGGCATCTACATCAGTAAAACTACAGTCCTTTGCCAGCTGTTTCAGAGACTGTAAGTAAGCGTCCACCGTCGCGTCTGCTTGTTGACGTCTAGTAGTAAGCATGTGACGGGCGTGGATGATATTAGACTCTTTGATAAAGATTTTGTCGAGAGCCCTTATAGAATCTACGTAGATCTTGCAATCACTTACGTAGGCTTACACTCGTGGTGAAATGTGATTAATTAGCAACTGCAGTTTGATTTTGTCACTGATGTCTAGGGGTAGTGCATCCTTGGATTTAGTTGCAGCGGGAGCAGTTTGTTGAGCTGCCAAAAAGTTTTGGAAAGTTTGTTTCCAATGGCCCCACTCCTTTGCCGTACACATTGCCGTGGGATCCCCGTCGAACCTCTCGGGTCTTAGGTACTTTTCCATTATGTTGAATAAATTGAAATAAGAGAGTAAAACCTAGGGAAGTTTCTTCATATATTAGGTAGTAAATTAAATATGTCTGTCTTTGTAATCCTTTATTATTCTCTCTAAATATGCAAACATTCACTTGATGCAAAAGGCACTTTTCGATCATCTACGCAGAGCAGTTAGACCAGACAGTGTAAGGAGGTTGAATTTCATATCACCCATGGAGTATGGAGGTAAGGAGTACAATCTTTGATGGGCGCGTAAGGGGAAAATTGTCCATCAAACATGACTAAATAATAGTTCGAGAACCGACCACATAGGCGCTACAGTGAGAAGAGTGTATGATATCGTTTTAATTCTTTTTATTAAATTGTGTTTTAAAAATTAAAAACTTTGCGTAGTATCCTGTTCGACAAACATAAACAAATAATTTATGTTCTTTTATGTAATTTTTCAAATTCTTAAAAATTTACACTCGTTGCACAGTGGCGTCACCTAATTAGTGCATTTTGGCGGACACTTTTTTAACTTCTAGATTGTTGTACTCCCTAATTATACACTAAAAAAAAAAAAATTACTCCATTCCAAAATTCCAAACCGTGTCCTTATCCTAGGGATGAGCGATATAAGTAAAATATCGATATTGAAATCGATATTGATATCGATAGCTAGATATCGATAATTCGATATTATCGGGCACAAAATATCGATATTTTAAAATATCGATCGAAAACCATGGTCAATGTATGTTATGTGCAAAAAATATTGTGAGAAATAATGGACATCACATTTTTTATCACAATTTATTAAAAATACAAATTGAAAATGCAAGTTGTGTTACATTCAATTTAAAGCGATCAATCTTCTGATCAATCTTTTTTTGTTGTTTTGAATAGTAGGTACAGTAAGTTGCACATCAATACTTACGTTTTCGTGGTTGCGTTCGAAAATTCATCTCAAACTTATACTTTACTACTATACTATACTAGTGGTTGACCGCGGCTCCACCCGCGTATATGTCGACTAGGCGGCAAATAGTAGCCTATGTGTTATTCTGACGTATAAGCTATATTACTGTAAAGTTTCATCCAAATCCATCCAGTACTTCTTGCGTGAATAAGTAACAAACATACACACAAACTTTCGCCTTTATTTATTAGTGTGATGTGATATGATACCACTCGAAAATATTGCACTTAAATTCTTTTAAAATAACACAATGTTTATTAGAACTGAGCTGACTACTAACTGACTTGTAATAAATGAATGAGTGAGAATTGACTGACTTTATTTTCATTTCATTTAATGAGAAGGTAAAATAGGAATGCTACTCTGCTGAGTTTGCTCGTAAAAAAAACTATATCGATGTTTAAGAATGAATATAAACAATTTTTTTACATAAACAAGAGAACAGAGATGGAAGTTTCGATATTTCGAGAATAACCCGATATCATGTTAAAAATATCGATATAGCGATATTTCAAAGTTACAATTATCGATATTTAAATATCGATATTTCGGAGATTAATATCGATATTTCAACGATATCGATAAATATCGCACATCCCTACCTTATCCTAAATGTCAAATTGACACTGAAAAATCAGCAAAAAATCAGTCAAAAACAAAAAAAAATATCCAATTGTATCACAGTCTCACACAACAACATTAATTTTTAAATTTACTCAGTCTCCGAGAATAGCTATGGAAACAAAAAGGTTGGACATTATATGTTCAATTCTATTCTAAAATTATTTAGCTTTTTTTGTTTTTAAGTAATACAAAGCAATCATGACTTTAAAACTTCTAAATATTAAGAGGTTCTATAGTAGAATGGTACCTGCTGTTTATAATAATGCACAATATAAAAATCCTATCAAAAAAACTATTGACATTCTTGCATTGGATATGCCATCAATAATTTCTAAGAAGAAAGTCCGTACTGTATATCCTGAGCATGCTGATATAGTTATAATAGGGGGAGGATATATAGGGTCTTCAGTTGCATACTGGTTAAAAAAACGGGCAGGTGAAGGGCTCTCAATAGTAGTGCTGGAAAAAGACTTCACAGTAAGTAAATGTTTTTCTCTGTTTGTCACCACATAATTCTAATGAGAAAGGGATATTCTTCATTGGATTTCCTACAGTGTATTTGTACAATATGAGATTAAATGCTCTTAATGTGGATGATGTGATGGGATGTGGAGTCACATAATTTTTTTAATCACTTTTTGTAGTATTAGTACTTACTATTTTGTTTTGAGTAATAAATGTATGCAAATTATATTTTTTGTTTATTTTAGATACCTCCATAGTCATCAATCAATCATAGTTATTAATTTTGACTGTAGAATTTTTCTGTTTATTTAAATCACATTACTTATTTGATTGTTACTTTAATTTTCTGTTTCAGTACAAAGAAGCACAGAAAAACCTTTCGTTAGGTACACTAATTCAACACTTTTCTCTGCCTGAAAATATTCAACTGTCTAAGTATTCAGTAGATTTTTTGAGGACTGTGAGAGAAAGTTTAAACCAAGATTGTGACCTTCAATATACCCCCACTGGATCTTTAATATTAGCAAGTGAGAAATATGCAGACAAATTAGAAGAAAACAATATTATGCTTAACGAACTTGGTGTCAAAAGTAAACTTCTTACAACATCCGAAATAAATAAAAAGTATCCATGGATCAATACTCAGGACATTAAACTAGGTAAGAGAGCTTTTAAGTAAATTTGTAATAGTGATCTATTAGAGAAAACTTTTAAACAGAAATTATTCACAATATTGTTCATAGTATGCCAGCAAGTAAGTCATTGTAAAAATTAATTATTTTTTCTTGACTTTCGCGTAACCCTATTTTTTCTCAAATATAAGTAGCCGAAGTTACTATTTAAAAATCAGCTGTCACAAGTGAAAATCCTGTCAGTCCATTAGCAGGAATAAACAAACAATTATAAGTAAAATTTTCAATATAAGTACTAAATACTCTCTTAATGATTTAGTGAAACGCTGTTAATTTGAAATTGCATTAAAGAGATGTTCAAAGTAGTAAAGATCTCAAATTTTATTTAGCTTTGATGATAAGGTATACTACTGCGTCTGTTATACTGAGCCTGAATAATGCATCTATCACTATAATGACACCTTAAAAAAAAAGTAACAAATTTATTAATATTTTGCAGGTTGTATGGCTGTTGAAGGAGAAGGGATATTCAATTCATGGGCTTTATTAAAAGGTCTCATTCAAAAGTCAAAAGAACTTGATGCAGCATACATTAACGCTGAAGTAATCAATTTTGATGTAGAAAAACAAAAGGATGTGCTAATGGAAGGTGTTGAACCAGGCACATTTCAAAGAATAAATAAAGTGGTATATAGGACACAAGAAAATGAAGTATATGAAATAAAATTTGCTATCTGTGTCTTAGCAGCGGGCCACAATTCTGGACGTCTATGTAAATTGGCTGGAATAGGCACTGGAGATAAAATTCTAAAAGTACCATTACCAATAGAGAAGAGGTGGGATATAGTTTAGTACTTAAATTGTATCAGTTAGCAATTAAATTTATTTTTCTACTATTTATAGATAAATTTAAAATTAAACATGGTAGAGTAAAAATATGGTCTTTGGTAGACAAGTGTTTTAAATGTAGTTAATTTATCTTTTGCAGTTTTCAGCAAATTTAATTTCATGAATTGTTTCAGAGAATACAATGTTTACTCAATCGAGGACAAGGCGACAGAAACAGGTTTACTTACACCATTGGTAATGGACACTACTGGCTTGTGGCTGATGAGAAATGGTTTAGAAAATAATCTTCTGTGTAGTAATCTACCAATGATGAATGATGACACCAAAACCTTGTCAGAAAGTGATTATTTTGATAACATTATCAAGCCATCTTTAGTAAATAGATTCCCAATGTGTACAAATGCAAAGGTACATATATTAAATTTACACATTTTTTATAAAATCTATCTATCTTCTATATATACATATATACACACATCAAAAGTGTCTAGGGATCAACATATATTTTTGCAATAACTTTTCTCCTGATTGATATTAATTAAAATTTTCTTTAAGGATTCATCAAATAAAGTGTTTTCGTTTGTCACAGTAACGATAAACCAAGTCACCTTTGCATTAATAAAGAAATTTGCCATTTTCCTAATAAAAGGATTTTTGACATTTGAACCACTAACATTAAAGTTCGAAAAAAAGACTGAAATAACAGTTTTCTTTAAAATTTTATTAGGTAACTTAAACAATTAATAATCCGTGTTTCTACCGCGAACACTAACACAAGAACATCGGTTTGGCATACTCAAAATGAGTTCATCCAAATCACGCTGTGGAATGGCCGCCCATGTTCGTTGCAACAACAAAAAAAGGTCTTCTTGCGACTGGATACCCTCCATATTCGGCAGAGCTCTTCTCTGTAGCATATCCCATGCATGCTCAATCGGGTTCAAGTCTGGCGACTGAGCAGGCCAGGGCCAAAGCCACATCTCAATCTCAAGAAATCCGCATAAAAATGCTTGATCCCTAGACACTTTTGATGTGTGTATAAAAAAGTAATGTGTACTGACATATGTCAGTCAGTCAGTCAGTCACATTACTCTTTCAGATTACTTTCCAAAGATCAACGCACAGCCCAAACCGCTGGACCTAGAATCCTGAAATTTTGCATGTAGGTTCTTTAAGAAAGAAGAAAGGAATTTTTTAAATTCCACCCCTAAGGGGGTAAATCAGGGGATGAAAGTCTGCGTGAGCGAAGCCGCGTGTAAAAGCTAGTTCAAGATATACTTCTTATCCTACTGTAGCATTTGCCTAGTCAGACCTGCCCCCGTAGCCGATTTGCAAGCGTTTTTCCTTATGCAATTGTTAACGCCTAAAATCTCGTGTGTCATTGGCGAATCTTGCTTATAACGCTTGCAACTTAGCTATATAGAGGGGCAGGTGAGTGAGTAGTTAGTGAACTTGACTGTAAGCAATCAAGTTCACTAACTACCCACACCAGGGGTTGTGGCTTCAATGCCCAACCAGGACAAATAATTGTTTGATAAGTTCAATCATTTGTTCTAAGCATCTATGTATATACTAGCTGACCCACGCAACCTCGTTTATGTCTCCTTTTGCCCGTAGCGTGATAATTTTCCCCCGTTTTTGAAACATTCTTCATTGGTGCTCCGCTCCTATTGGTCTTAGCGAGATGATATATATCCTATAGCCTTCCTCAATAAATGGGCTATCCAACACTAAAATAATTTTTCAAATCAGACCAGTGGTTCCTGAGAGCGCTAATCTCAGGAACCACTGGTCCGATTTGAAACAAACAAACTCTTCAGATTTATAATATTAGTATAGATTTAGAAATTTATCAGCTGTCTGTTTACTGTGGTGCACTGTTGGGACCCAGTTCGGGATCAGACTGCCATGTGTTAGATGTGTGCAGTTATTATTAGAATATTTATATTGCTAACACTCCCTCAGACAAAAACTGCTTCTTTCTGTATGAAAGCTACTCTAAGCCTTTGTTAGGCCTCCTACACACAATGCCATTGGCCTGGCCGGCGGGTTTAGCCCGCCAGTATATGTGACCGCAGAGGTACATTTCATCCCTTCGGCGGCGGTGTGTAGGAAGCCTTATATTTAATAACATTAATACAAAATGGCATTGGTGATTGGTTGACTTGAGTGAATAACATGAAAGTATAAAAAACAAAATAAGTAATTTTGTATTCATAAGTTATAACTTCTAATATTTTGATTATTATTTCACAGATTAATAAATATAGGACAGAAAGCCATGATTGTAATACTTTTGATAACACTGGCATATTGGGCCCACATCCTTATCACAACAACTTATTCATTGCAACTGGCTTTGGCAGATATGGTTTGTATTTATAAAAAAAATTATTTAGTTTCTGTCCATAAAATATGTAGCTTTACAAATTGTATTACTAGTTGACCCACGCAACCTCGTGGTCTTAGCGTGATAATATATAGCCTAGACCCTTCCTCGATAAATTGCCTATCTAACACTGAAATATTTTTTCAAATCAGACCATTAGTTCCTGCGACGTGTTCAAGCAAACAAACAAACTCTTCAACTTTATTTATTGGATGACATGAAGGTCTCGACTACCTAGAAGTTGACAAATCATGTACATGAAAAAATATTTTACATTAACTCCTTTACCTATTCAACCACACTAACCATTTAGATATTTGGGTAGCATTCTGGATTTATTCTTGTAGGATCTATTGGCCAGATCCATGATGGATCTAATAAGAATATTCTTTAGATTTATTATTTACTTTAAGAAAATGGGCCTAATGAAAATCTTTTTTAAAAAATAATTCCCATGAAAAATGACTGTCGTTATTAAAAAAGATTTTATGCAGAAAAAGCGAAGATAAAGCAATGAACTAGGAGATGTGGAATAGAAGCAAAATCATAAACATTTATTATATTTATCCATATCTTGAAATCAGGATCTAAGGAAAAATAAGATCGTCTATAAATCCATCCATGGATCTGGTCAATGAATATTCTGAAATTGAATGTTTAAAAATCCAGTATATAAACATCTTATATTTAAGATCTATAGATGAAAATATTTTTACTAGATCCATCATAAATCTGGCCAGTGGATCCTCTGAGAATGAACTGCATTCTGAGGTTTCTTATGCCGGGTCTCCACCGAACAAAAGTTGACAATTTTTGTGTTGTCAACAGGTGTTGGTGACAAAAGTTTCTGTAATTTCCTTGCGTTGGCAACACAAATTGTCAACAAATGTTGGGAACAGTGTTTCCGTTCCGTGGCGGTAAACATCAAAAGAATACGCTTGTTGCAGTTTTTTATTGGCTCTGTGGAGACACTTAGTTCGAATGTTTTTCAAATTGTTGGCGACTTGGTGTAGACACAATGGAAACAGAAGTTGGCGATTTTTTGAAGTGTTGCAAACAGTTGGAAACACTGAAATTGCCAATAATTTTGGTGGAGACGCCCTTTTAGATCTACATCCCAACAACATTTTGCACCTCTAATTTGAAATGGACATAAGTAGTACGAATTCGTAACAAACTGGTTAGTCCACTTAATATTTGTAGAGAGGTCAGATGTTTATATAAAGCATGCACTTAATATTTCCTAACAAGTTTTGAGTTCCCATCCCATTCACTTCTTTCAATTAGGAGCTAATAATGATAGTTCATTTGCTATTGTAACTACATATATTGTGTTTTTGTTTCAGGCTGTCAGCATGCACCTGGGTTAGGCAGAGCCATTGCTGAATTAGTCATAGACAGCCAATACATAACCATAGATTTAACAAGATTTGGTTTTGATAGATTACTAATGAATGATGCAATTGTAGACTTCAATGTATATTAATATAAATATACCTATTTAATTTAGAATAAATGAAAATATTAGACTTAAATAATAAATAAAGTTTTATTAACACCTTTACTACAGTTCTTATATTAGACTATATTTGAGTACAACACAAAATTTTACTTAAATTGAGCAGGGGGTGTGGCAAATAATGCTCCACCTTGTTTCGAAGCTGCACGTGATGGAGCAAAGCCTAAAAGTTTCTGAATATTTTGCCTGAAAACAAAAAGTAGTCATTTAACTATGGCATTCATCATTCAACTATTTTACTCATCACTTTTTATTTTATAGTATTCTATATTATCATCAACAGACTTCCTTCCATTCTAATAGTCCACTGTTGGACATATGCCTTTTTATAGACAGGAATTTTTTGCCCACTATAATTACACTAGCCAGATGAGATGGTATAGTCTGTTTCGAGTTTTACTTCTCTTTGCAGTGCTGAACTATGCTAGTAGGATGATAAGTGTGGGGACACTATTCTTATTCCATCACCACATGGATAGTTATCAATAGTTATTATTTACTAATACTACTGTATTTAAATTCAAATTTGTATCTTGAATTATTCAACACCAGTTGTTGCCTGCGGCTCCACCCGCGTATATGTCAGTTATCGGGGCAAATAGTAGCCTATGAGTTATTCTGATGTATAAGCTATATTAAAGTTTCCGTTCAGTAGTTTTTGCATGAAAGAGTAACAAACATCCATCCATACTTACAAACTTTTGCGTTTATAGTATTAGTATAGATAAAGAAACAAATATTATCCTAATTACCTAATGCTCATTGTACACAGAATGTACAAGAAAATAAAAGAGCAGTCAGTGTAGTTGTCGCCTGGCAAGTTTCGGTGGCTAAGTCCTTGTATCCATGAGATAGGGTAGAAAGGCAGCTTTGCCACTACTCTGCCATCAAAACTAGAAACAAAATGGAATTATAATTAATACAAAAGTGTTCTCAAAAAAGGCTGGAAGACATCTATAAACATACTATCACTACTGTCATACCATATTGAAATGGACAATAGTTTAATGTGACAACTTCATAACAAAACATTGATCAAAAGATTTAGCGTGCAACGACGTACAAAGAGCTTAACGGGACCATGAGCATGCAGCCGGCGTTCATCAATTTATTAGACGTTGTCATGTCAAACACAATATTTTTCACTGGACCATGAATGATGATTCCTATAAATTACTTTATTGACCCCAGAGAATAATAACTATCATCAATATGGTGTGCAAATAAAGAGTTTTCTATTCTATTCTATTCTATCACTCAATTTCTCGTTAGCCAATAGTAATATATAAAATCCTGTAAATGAGTCATAGGATCTTGAGACCCATACCCATTTGAATAAGTTTCTAGGGCTAGCTATAATTCTCGTGTGAAATATCTCTAAATAAAAATATGTGATCTTACATGCTGTTAAACATGCTGAGTAGAGCTGTGAAAGCAAATCCAATGGCAAACATAGACTTCATCTTCACCAATGAAAGATCTCTGTTGTTGTTCTTTAATCTTTCCTCTTCTCTTTCAATCTTCTTCTTATGTTGTTTATCCAATGAGTCTCCATGGGCTTCCTTGCGTTTTTCAACTGTAAACATTAATACAGGCTATGGTCATCAATAATAATAATATTTCAATTAATAAACCTATAAAGAAGTAACTTCTAGAGACAGTTTTGATAGTAAGGGCTTTAATGTATAACTGTGTACACTTGAAAAGTTTTTTCCGTAGTTTGACTAGTTTGTAATTACTAATAGTCAATAGGATGGATATGCGACTGTCACCTTAGTAACCTTAGTTTTTAGCTATTGCAGACCCTGCTATTTGGTCCTAACTCAACTTAGCGTAACAAAAAATAGTTTATTTAAAGTATATCGTTACAAACTATTCTGATTTGTTTATGACTTACGCTTTTTACTTTGCCGTTCAACTTCAACTTTCAATTTTTGGTATTTTTCTGTTCGATAGACCAATATCCAAGTAAGTCCTATAAAATAGAAAATATTATCAGTATTTTCGTTTATATATTCTAGCCATAATTAAATTCTTACTAACCTTCTCCTAAAAGTGCCGTGCATATAGAAATAAAAACTATTAATAGGGAATCACTCCACATTATTTACGTTTGTTTGTTGTTAAATTTTTGTAGATTTTCTTATTTTAGTAGTGTATCTAACCACTTTAATTTACTCTCCAATATTAATTTAATATTTTTGTGTAGATTTATAATTATGGACTGTGAGCTGTGAATACCAGCAGCAGCACAGAGTACATTGAGCAGCAGCAAGCAAAATATGTTTGTCTCCGATGTGACGTTACGTTTAACGTTTGACGTGTAGATTACAATATCAGTGACATTTGTGTCACTGCAAATGTGTAAAAGCCAATGAAAGTGTGGCCAACTGCAATATCTGAAACATCTAAAACCTATTATAAGACACTGGTTGTAATTGCTCTGACTTTAGTAGTAAAGAAAATAGGCAAGCATCTTACCATAATTCCTTTATTAATCAATTGAAAATAGTAAAACAAATTTTGCAATTTTCAATTTATTAAGCTAGCAACATTCCAAATAACAGAAGGAAATGACATAGTTACCAGTACCAGTACGGAAACTCTGGTTAAAATTAGTATAATTTTTTAGAGTTTAAATCAAAACGACTTTCCAAATTTTAATACAAAAATCTTCTGACGATCACTTTGGCTGTTTGGCATAATACTTGTATTCTATTTCCATTCCCTCTAAAGAAGTAAAAAGTAAGACATCTATTTTATAAGGCTAATTTTGCTCATATTTCTACTTACGCTTTATAATATTCACAATAAAGATAATGGCCCAGATAATTTGTGATGATTGAATTTCCTTAAAGATTGTAGGTCTCTTTTTTTCAAAGGCGTATCCACGGTGGGGCAGATTGGGGCGCTTGTTCCACCCTGGACCCTGACTTTCACAAGTTTTATATTAAATGACGAATATCTAATTGAAAACCTTCCAATAAGAACAGATACCTCTAATTCATTGAAGCACAGTCCTACATGTTCTTCCTTTCTAAACATCGTTTTCCAGGATTGTGCCTTTAGAATTTCAAAATTTCGTAACCATAACTTTTCTGTCTTAGGGTCTTTGCCTACTTTGGAGTAGATGTACTCATAAAAATCCATTGTTCAGTCTGTCTTTTGACTTCTTGTATTAATGTTTATAGTTAAAAAACGCAAGGAAGCCCATGGAGGCTCATTGGATTTATAAACAACATAAGAAGAAGATTGAAAGAGAAGAGGAAAGACTAAAGAACAACAACAGAGATCTTTCATCTCTGTTGTTGTTGTGTCTCTGGTGAAGATGAAATTCATGTTAGCCATTGGATTTGCATTCACAGCTCTACTCAGCATGGTTAACAGCATGTAAGATCACATATTTTTGAGATATGTCACACGAGAATTATATATAGCCCTAGAAACTTATTCAAATGGGTCTCAAGATCTTAAGACTCCATTACAGGATTTAATGTAGAAATTACTGGCTAACGAGAAATTGATTGATTTTAATTATTATTCAGTGTGGTCAACAAAGTAATTTATAATAGGAATCCATGCTCCAATGAAAAGTATTGTAATATAGGTTTCATTAGCAGTGACAACTCGACGTAAAAATTCCTGCGTATTTTGTTTAAAACGGTCTAAACATTGCTTAAGGCCCGTATTCACTTTGATTAGTGTGGACCGCGAATTCGCTATCCACAAGTATTTTCTACCAATCGTTGATCACCTGCACTTCACACCTGCACTCGCACTAATCAAAGTGAATACGGGCACGGGCCTTTAGATAAAGCTACTTTACTCGAACGGTTTGTTTCCGACATTGATTGTTCATACTTAAAATTAAATTGTCAATGTCTTGCTGCGATATGAGGTCCCAAGTTCTTTGCAAGTGTTTGTATAGTTCTTGTTCCGTCGTCAAATTTGGCGGTAAATCTCGCAATGCTTTTCGTTGTAACATGTCCCAGGCATGCTCGACGGGATTTAAGTCGGGTGACTATGCGCAGGCCAATCCAAAACTTGAATGTCATGATCTTGAAGAGCTGTCGATAACAGTCGCGCCGTATGAGAAGGAGCATTATCGTGCATGAATAGAAACTCCAGGCCCATTTGGATTCTGTGTGGGATAATCACAGGCTCTACTACCTCTTCGAGATATTTTCGTGCAGTCATGCTGCCTTGAATCCAAACGAGCTGGGTTCGCCCACCAAGACGAATTCCTGCCCACACCATATTTGTCCCGCCTCGGTAAGAGTGGACCTAATGAGGGTGCCGCAGACGGCTAACTCTGCCTGGAGTTCTTCAAACACGAGTTCTTCTTGAATTCGGATGAAATGCAAACCGGGACTCATCAGTGAACAGCACCGATGACCATTGTTGATCACTCCAAGACAAAGGCTCCCGAGCCCATAATAACCGCCGACCGCGATTGCCACGTCGCAGAGCTGGAGCACGTAGCGGTCTTCGAGCATGAAGGTTGAATGAAGGCAACGCCGTGATATTGGGTTGTCTTTTGGCGTTCATTTGGAGTAATCGATCCTATCTTTGCGTAGTAACCCGTTGTCTACAATGTCTACCACTGTGCCGTTCAGCCACATCCCCAGTACTGCGATAACGTGACCACAATCTTGATATCACTGGTGGTTTTAGCTGGTATGTAAGGTCTCAGCAATGACGCGTTGAATAGCACCATTTTCTAACATGACTTTTGAAGCTAGCACAGCAAGTTAAATTAAAAAAAAGACAATGTAATCAATTTTAATTCATTAACAGCATAAAAACAATTTAATTTTTTCTTGTCGTAATTACCAACAATTTTGCCGCCATATTTTGTTTTTAGCATTGTTATTCTTTTATATTTTTAAATTTTGAAAATAGAATAAAAGAGGTTAAATGAAAGAAAATAAAAAAAGATTTTTATCTATAAAGTCGTCAATAGTATAGGATTATGATATCCCTAGACTTTGTTGAGGTGTGTATTTGGCTATAAATTTAGACTAATAAGATACTACTCATAAGAGAAAACAGATCTCTACTAGTTACATTTAATGACAATATTGAGATATATATAAGCCGGCCAAGCTGGTTAGACCCCAGATCAGTCACCTATAAACTCTTACAACTTTAGAGTAGTGATCAACAAATTCTGGTGGTCCAGTATCAGTTTAAAATCCTGAGTCACGATGATTAGCCAGGTCGGCTCTCTGATCATCGAAGATGGAGAAGGAAAACTTCTTTATACCAACCAAACCATCTGGCAAAACCTTCGTTATAATTATAATTCATTCAGCACCCGTTCCCCCACAGTGGTGAATACAACGTGATTGGAAGCAGCCTTCAAGGAAGCAGATCGGCGCCACCATCATATTCACTCCCAAAGCAAGTCTCAGCCAGCCAGCAACCTCGGCCTCCACAGCAATACACCACACGCAGGAACCGACCGCTTCAGCCTGGTCACCTCTTAGGCCTCATCAGCGTCTAGGCACAGCACACTGCACCTACGGTCCTTGTAAGCAGAGCATCTCTCTCCCGTCTACGTAGCAGCCAGCCACTACGCAGCAACCGCCCCAACTCACTGGGGGATTTCACCACAGCACCGCACACCGCCTGCCATCCCGACTCACTGGGATCAGCGGACTTCAGCCCCGACTCACTGGGACTAGCGGCATTCAGTTCCGACTCACTGGAACTTGAGGCACTCAGTTCTGACTCACTGGAACTACTCACTCCTGGCACTAGCAAGCTCCGCAACAGAGCACAGACAGCTCACACATCATATGTATATCGATTTCCGGTCTTGGAGGGAAGTGATGTGGCGACTTCCACATACAGCGCAACAGACATATACTACAGAGCCATTTACCGCAGATACACTGAACTACGGAGTAATGTACTACACAAAGTAGCTACCAATCCTTCATCGCGCAATAGAAGTTTTCGCGTTGATTAACATACGTACAACATCCCAATATCAACCGTTGGGCCGCGGCCCGCCAGGCATGATCACCTCGCCTGGTTGGAGGAACCTCCCCTTGTGTTGGAGGGATATAGCACCCGTCCCCCCACACATACCTATGTCCGAAAAAAGATTATTCAAGACTGTTTTTGTGATGTGATAAATATTTATTATTTACTTACATAAAATAAATAAACTGCTTTCATATTCATACGTTTAACCAAGCTATTAAAATTTTTAACAATAAACAGACAGAAGTATGTGCATTTTGGTTGATTTTTGTAGAATAAACAAACTAAACAATATATCAAATGAACATAATTGTATTTATAAACCTATCATATACTTAAACCTGTACACATCATACATAAAATACCAATACATACTAATACTTGTAGTACATGACAATCATCGGGAAGTTGATTCTGCCAGTTGTTTTACAAGACAATGCTTTAATTTTGCCTTGAACGAAAACTTGTTAGTTGCCGTTCTGATTTTGAGGGTGTGCTCATTTCAAAGAAGAGCGAACTGTACAACAAAACAACGGTTTATTAACATGTCTGCTTGTGTTAAAGCAATGTAATGTATTTACCATTGATACGTATCTGTACGCGCGTAACGCTATAGTAATATTGAAGACTTTTTTTTTTTTTTTTTTTTAACGTGTGGAAATCCCCTCGG